>CM042236.1:3566455-4166455 GCA_023566465.1 Cottus gobio
CGGTGGCGGTCCGATGCTCTTTTCAGTGAATTTATATGAACCAGAGATAGCTGAGCTGCGAGAGAAGGTCCGCAATGCTCTGATACAAGCAGCCATACCTCTCAGGGCTTATGCTGCCGAATACGAGAAGCACCTGGAGTTACACAACTTGGACGTCAAGACCCTGCTCCAGTAAGTCTGTTTAAAAATGATGTGTGAAAGGTTAAGGCTCAGTCATTTTTGCTTTTTTCATTAAATGGAGTCATTTCAATCTTCTCTGTCAGATCTCATATTCATGCAGAACAGACCTCTCAAGAGGTGAAGAAAGAGGTGGAACAAAATCTCAGAGACAAGGAAATGCTTGAGCGCTCTCTTCCATCCTCCATTGTCATTGGTCCATTTATGGTCCGTGTAGCGGCTGTACGTCAGGCTCTCTCTAACAAAAGAAAGGCTTTAGGCAATGCTAGAGCACTTTACTCGGAGGCTACGCAAACAGATTGATGATGTAAGTCATTTGTATGTGTTTTGATAATGCATTTCTTCGACACAGGATCTACATTTTATACATTTTCTTCAGTTTGAAAGTGGCCTTTTCTTACCTTTTTTACTTTGATGATACGTTGTTATCTTGTATGTGTGCAGTCGTGTGAAGAGTACAGCAGAATGAGTAGAACGCTGTGTAAAAGGGTCAACAGCATTGACCAACTGGCTGAAAAGAGGGAGTGGATGAAGCAAATCTCAAAAGACCTCAAGAGCTACAAGGTGCACATGCTTGGATTGGTTATTTATGTTCTCTGTCATATGAATGTTTACTCAATAAATCTGACGATTTTTATCAATCTGTCCACAACAGGAAGTTGTTGCCAAGACCCTGTCAGACTTTGAGGTACTAGTTGACGTTTTCCACTGTCTTTCAAATAAAAAACCATCATGCTAGTGTTAAAATGTATACGCTCATTTGGGGTAGTGCGTGAATAGAGGAAAGAGTGGAGTTATTGCAGTGATTGCTTTAGTTACAAACCCCTGCAGGTGGACAGCGATTAAGTGGTCTGAGAAGATAATCAACCAGATGGAATCAATAGCCGTCCAGCATGCTGAGGACGAGGCGCACTTCCATAAGATCCAGCTGATCGACCAGGACAACTTTGAGGAATCCCTCGACTCTCTGAAGGTCAGCTGATCATTTTAACTCATGGCCTTGTTACTTACAATTGTCCCCTTTGATGATTTGTACTTTTTCAGATTCTCTTCTTTTGAACCTCCTCCTTTTAACTTGCGTTAGTAGTCTCTTAAATAATCCACTCTAGGCAGGCCTTTGTTTATGTTTATGTTTGGGTTAAGTCAAAGTGATTTGGTTCTAACTCACCACAACTGTGTTTATAGATGCTGGTTGCTGGGTTTGCGGGTCATACAGACATGACTCATGCCCATGAGGTGGCCAATGAGGTGAGGCATATAAGCAAGCAATTTAAGGAGTGTCAGATGTTGGCTCAAACCTACAACACCAGAGAGCGACTGTTAGGTCTTCCTGCCACTAATGTAAGTAAAAGAGAATCCATCGAATCATGTATATATGTATACGTGAATATATATGTTTATGTATATTCCTTTTGGTAGTTAGTGTAATATATAGCAACTTACAACTAGTATTGATAAGCTGAAATAGACTCAGATAAGGAAAGAAGACGAGCAGACCTTGGTGGAAGAGGAGATGACATCATCGGTGAGCCCTAGGTAAGTTTTCTGAAGGTTGGCCTTGATTCCCTTGGGAGGCTCAATGGTCATCTTTGACCCATTTTGGAGAATGGACACCGGGAACTTGTTGCTGGGAAGACTTGTGAGCCACAGACGGAAGTCCTTGTGCACCTGTTTGGGGTGTTGTGGAAAACGGGTCCGCGACGAACCGGAAACGGATCCGCGACAGACTGAAAATGGGTCCACGGTGGTGCTCATGCCTTCCAAGCCGTCGCGGGCCACATAAAATGACGTGGCGGGCCACATCTGGCCCGCGGGCCTTGAGTTTGACACATGTGTTAAAACTGTTCTCTTAGAGCCTACTGCACTCCTCTCTATACAGCCCACCTGTGGTGCAGTTATAGTAAAGCCAAGATGAAAAAGATTCAGGTGGCATTTAATGATGCTTTCAGAATCATGCTCAAGCTTCCCAGATGGACAAGTGCACTGTGCCATGGTTCGTCCATACTCTGGGAGTCACGGAGCTCTTGACATAATGACGACACCAGTTCTCTCCGTTTACGTCCTTTATTAGGCATGACCGCTCACAGTACTCACAGGCATTCACTATACATATGCCCTGCCTAGCTCTCCTCTTGCGTGGCTCTGGGAGCTTTTATGCTCCCCTCCCTGCCCACGCAATCCCACACTCATCTGGATCAGCTGTGCCTCCTCACGAGCGCCACAGCTGACCCAAATGAGCGTCCCTCTCCCTCTCTCTCTGTGCCGCAGGTGCGCTAGCCACGCCCCTGCCCACATACCCCCACCGCCCGACTTAGGCCGGGGAGCCACCGGTCTAACCAACTCCCCCCCCCCCTCCCTCCCACTGGGAGCGGGAGCGGGAGTCAGCCCCGACCATCTGCACCCCCGACCTATGGACCACCATGGAATTAACTTGCGTTTCCGCCAGATGCCAACGGGTGGTCCGGGCGTTGGCATCCTCCATCCGTGGGGGCCCGGGCGCGGGACATGACCCGGACAGAGGGCGATCGAGCGCCCCGGGAAGCAGGTTCCTTGCGCTCTCCGCCAGCCCCCTCCCGGGGCCAAACCGGCTCTCCCCCTCAGTCCGCCGCGGCAACCTGCAACACAAGAGAGAGAAAGTTAGGGAGGCGGGACCCATATCGGTCCCCACTGCGCCCCGGTCCACGGGCCCCAGGCGCGGGCCCGAGCCACTGGCTCGGCACTCCGTCTCTGGCCCCACCGGGCCCCGGCCCCCTGGCCTGTCCGCCGGGCCTGCTCGGCCCCCTCCTCACACCTGCCGATGTGGGCCGGTCGGCCCCAGTCTCTCCCCCAGGCTGTCGGGGACAGTGGCGCTGCCCAGGGCGTCGCCCTTGGGTGTAGCGGCTGTCCCCGGTGTTGCCTGGCCTGCCACCCCTGGTCCTCCGTCCAACCCGGACAGGACCTCTTCAGGTGTCCCCGTTCCCCGCAGGTCCAGCACTGCTTGCGGCACTGCCGCTGCAGGTGCCCGGGTTGGCCGCAGGCCCAGCACCTCCGCCTCGCCGACTCTGGGAACCCCCAGTACTCCGGCTGCCTCAGCCGCTTGGGGCCCCATTGCTCCTTCTGCGGCCGCTCCTTGCGGCCCCTCGGCAGCGCCTTCTCCCGACCCCTCTGGTCGGGTTCCGCTCCCGCCGACGCTCTCACCGCCGTCGGAGCGACCGCCGTCGCCGCTGCCGCCGCTGCCTCCGCGCCCGCCGACGTCTGCGCCGCCGCCTCCTTCGTCGGAGCCGCCGCGCCCGCCGACGTCTGCGCCGCCGCCTCCTTCGTTGGAGCCGCCGCGCCCGCCGACGTCTGCGCCGCCGCCTCCTTCGTTGGAGCCGCCACGGCCGCCGACGTCTGCGCCGCTGTCTCCGCCGTCCTCGCCGCCGCGCTCGCCGACGTCTGCGTCGCCCGGGTCTGCGTCGCCGCCGTCCGCGACGCCGCTTCCGCCGTCGTCGCTGCCGCGCTCGCCGACGTCTGCGTCGCCCGGGTCTGCGTCGCCGCCGTCCGCGACGCCGCTTCCGCCGTCGTCGCGGCTGCGGCCGCCGTCGTCGTCCGGGCCGTCGTGCCCGCCGACGTCTGCGACGCCGCATCCGCCGCCTCCCGAGCCGTCACCGCCGTCTGCGCTGCCCGGGTCTTCAGGCGTCTGGCGTCTGTCTGGGTCTCCCTGACCCTCTGGCGCCTTGCGTCGGTCTGGGTCCCGGCTTCCCCCGTCTCTCGGCCCGCTACCTGCTCCAGCGCCTTCGCGAGAAGCGCCTCCCTCCGCGTCTGCTCCTCCAGCTGCCTCGCCAGCGTCTGCACCGCCTTGGCGTACTCCTGTACCTCCGCCTGCAGCTGGTCCTTCTCCTCCTCCAGCTGGAGCAGCCGCGCGCTGTCGGACCGCTCCTGGCGCGTCTCGTCCCGCGGGCCCACCTCGGTGCCGCCCACCTTCGCCGGCGCCGCCGGGACCCGCGCCGCCTGCGCCACGTCCCGGACCTCCGGTGCCGCACCCGGCCTGAGCGCCCTCACGGCGCCCGCCATCTGGCCGTCTTGCCGCCCCGTGCGTTCCGCCGCCCGCCGCTCGAGGTACTCGCCCCACTCATCGAATGTGCGGTACGGTAGCGGCTTCCCCGGCGCCGCTGGGACCCGCACTGCCTGCGCCACCTCCCGGATCACCGGCGCCCCGTCGCCCGACATGGCGGCATACAGCCGCTCAATCTCTGCATTCCCGTCGTCCATTGCATGCGCTGGCTGCCGTGACCACCCCTCCGGTATGCCCCGTTGGGCTCCACTGTGCCATGGTTCGTCCATACTCTGGGAGTCACGGAGCTCTTGACATAATGACGACACCAGTTCTCTCCGTTTACGTCCTTTATTAGGCATGACCGCTCACAGTACTCACAGGCATTCACTATACATATGCCCTGCCTAGCTCTCCTCTTGCGTGGCTCTGGGAGCTTTTATGCTCCCCTCCCTGCCCACGCAATCCCACACTCATCTGGATCAGCTGTGCCTCCTCACGAGCGCCACAGCTGACCCAAATGAGCGTCCCTCTCCCTCTCTCTCTGTGCCGCAGGTGCGCTAGCCACGCCCCTGCCCACATGCACATATACAAATTTAAATGACTCAGAAAATGTAATTATAAAAGCTTTAACTGAGTCACGTCAGGACACTTCGTTGGCCTTCTGAGAGTCTGAGAGCTTAAGGAGCTCCCCTGCTGTTACCTATCAGTGGCAGTAAATCACCTGAGCTGACCGATGGAGCAGGACCTGCTGCATTCCAACCCTGCACATATGATTCCCCCCTGGCAGTTTCAAAAGTGATTTTTTAGATAGATAGATAGATGATATCATAGATATGAACAACACTTTAAAGTAGATTGTCAAAGCTCACAGAAGGCGTGTCCTGTGTCCTCGTATTGTATTGTATATATTGTTGTTATATGATGAGTCTCAGACAGACAGGCGAAGTTATGACATTTTTAGTGTTTGTTTTTATTTTAACACTCAATGGCTGAAGGAGGAGGAGAAACAGACTTGGGCTGTCACTGGGGTTCATAGCCATGAAGGACCTGAAGCGTACCAATAAACTGTACGAACGCGTTTGTTAATGTAACGGACAAAGAGGCGGATTAACTTTTTCTTTATCAAGTGAACAGCATCTGGTGCGTGAACTGCTGTTTGTTTTTACATCCGCAGTCGTATTTAATCATTAACAAGCCACGGCGGGTTATAAGACACTGTTGCTACTTATTTTTTTATAAATTAATGCTTTTGTTTTTTTTTAGCCGATTCATCGATTAATCAAAATAATAATCTAAGGGAAGAAAAAGAGAAGAAACCTTCCGGAGAGCAGGTTCTGCTGAGTGAGGCTAAAATAGCAGAAGAGTATAGTTACTGTGTCTCATTGATCTCATTGATCTAACCCTGTTTGCAGGATTATTCAAAGTTAAGCCAGTCTCATGAACACATTATTTCAGCGGTAACCAGGAAATAGATGTTCCACAGCACAAGGTTATTCACTTTAAATATTTACTTTGGTGTTTAGCTTATGGTGCCTTACTGTAAGAGGAGACAGGCACAAGTAAATGTGTCCAGGAAACCTTAAGGCAGTGGAGTTATTGTATTGCAAGTTTAATGAAAATATTTGTGCAAACATGCAAATGAGACATCATCATATTAGATCTCTAGTAATGTGCACATATTTCCAGAACATAAATATGTACATTGGATAGATCCAGGTTCAGAATGATCTGCTCATTTTGTTGACGTATACTGTGGGCAACTGTGGCTCAGTGTTTGGCAGGTCAAGCGTGTTTTGGATGTTTTCTTTCCATTAAAGCCCAAATTATGACCTATATGGAAGTCAAATATCCGTGCATGAAAGTCGTTTTTTTGGTTTGCCTGTAATGTAAAGTGCGCTTTAAACAAAAGCACAATTTTTAACATTACAATAACATTATACTGCCAATAGCCACTGTGCATTATGAGAACCTTTCCTTTTCATACTTTATTGTGTCGCTAATACTTTTTTTAGGCTTACTTAAATTTCGGATGCAGGGTTTTGACTTAACGGCAAATCTTTTACATTAAGCCGGCTGATATTTTTTTTACAGCCAACTAAAGTTCAAACCTGGAACAATAAATGCATTTAGTATTTGTGTAATCGCCACCCCTCCTCACATGGCTGCGGACCGGCTAAAGACAGAATAAAGGATGGAACTCACCAGTCAGAAGATGCGTCTTCATCCCACACGAACTTCCGAAGAGACGCTCTATCTTAGGGGCGTCAATATACGTATTGAACCGCCATGCATGAACTGGCATGGGCTTTTTTTTTTTTTAATAACAAACAAACAAAGAAAACAAGATTTCTTTTAGATTTTGTATTTTTTTTGTAGAGAACTACGGTCCTAAAATAAAGGAAGAAAAAGACAAAGCCTCCGTTCTGTCCTTATATACTTTGTTCCCTCTGTCCTATCTGCCATATATACAAATAAATAAATAAAAGACACAAAGCCTCAGGTCTGTCCTCATAGATTGATCCGAGAGGGTAAAAGTGATAAGATTTATAGTTACGGGTCTTATCTTATCGTTTATATGTCTAGAATTTCACTTAAAACCGGCAATATCGGTTTCCCATCTAAACAGAAATGCAGGGTATCTCTAAAGCCGGCAGGGGGCAGTGGCGGTCTTTCCTTGATGTGTTACTACCAGAGAAGAACTCAACGGAGTAGTGTCGGACGTTTGGGTACGTTTCATTCAAAATAAAACCTTTAAAAAGTCTTCATTAATTATTTTAATATGCGCACATCATATGATATGCATCTAATCATCACACACATTAAAACTAATTGATAATATGATACATTTGAGGATACCAATACATGTTTAATTTTGGACGGTACGGTAATAGGTTGTATTGCAAGAGCAACATCTAAGTGGGCTACAAATGAGATATTGTTTGACTATTGCAGAAGGTACAGAATGTGCCAAATCACCCAGTACACACTTTTTTTTCTCAGGGCAGTTTATTTCCCAAAAAAACATGAACCTAAGTATGTCCCAGCCAAAAAAACGCAGGCCCTCAAATTCAATAGTACTGAACAAAAGTAACATTTTGACTAAAGAGCAGACATTCCATCTATTCCAAGGCCTATTCATTCATTCAGAAGTCGACAGCTGTGCCAAACCTGAATGGAATACTGACACAGATACCAGCCATATGCAGCAAAGTGTTTTTTATTTTTTAAATTTAAACCTTTATTTAACCAACAGAGTCCCATTGAGATTAAAAATCTCTTTTCGAGGGAGACCTGGCCAAGACAGGAAGCACCATAAGAAACACACAGTTACAGACACCACAGAACAAGCCAAGTAAACTGGATCTCTGTCTCATGGGATATATCTCTTCCATGGGATATATTTGGTATATTTTGTGTAGTTATTAGTGTGATTCAATTTGAAATGCTGTTCATCATCTTTTTATTAAATACATTTTATTATAACTTTATGCATCCGGTACTTCTCGAACTTAACACTACTATAGTTTAAAGTGGTCAATAGCTCGGTTAATAAACTGCTTATAAAGTTTTATAGCATTATCAAGTTTTCTTTCTCCACTTGACGCATTTATTTTGAAAATGCCTCTCCCGGAAATCCTGCTTTTGTTATTGCAGAGACTCGGCGCACAGCTGTTTCGGGCAGAGCAGCCTACATTCGGGCTCAGGTATCACTTTGTCGCGCAGTGTGTTCGCGCTGTCCCCTCCGTCCCTTCGGCCACATCTTCTAGCGGCCCTCGCGCTGCTCCTGTTCGGCGGGAGTCTCGTGGCGTTTCTCTTTTTTTTTTTTGGTGCGCTCACGAGAGGATGGTTTTGTCAACATCCCAACAAGTCGCCCTGGCGTTCACGGGCGTGCTTTTCACGTTCGTCGTGCTGCCTAGGATGTTCGGCGTCGGCGGCGGCGGGACTGGGGCGAAGGAAACGAGATTTGACCCCCGCTACACCAAAAGAGGTAGGAAAGCTCACTTTTGTCGCAGAGGGAAGACGGCACGCGACAGTACGGGTCCCTGTACATGACATTATTGTGTGCCTCGAGCGCACTAGCTTCTCCGCTTTGCACAAGCTATCGCGTGGACTACCAAGTTCAGATCACGACAGAAGACTCATATGCAGAGTTTACGGCCAAGGCAGCAAGGGCTTCTGTGCCACACATCGACGTGTGTTTGTGCACTGATGTTCAGCGCCATTAAAGAGCATCTATTAAAGGCGCAGCGCACCGTTACACACAGCTCAAGTGATGCAGGGCAGCAGAGTCGGTGTCTTCAAAGGGTCACGTCTGTCTCTTTAAGGTGTAAATCAGCACAATTACTTAAGGAAGTGTAGCTGGTGTATCTATTCTTTACATTTGTTTTTTAGAGAGCCATGCTCGAATATCATATCTGACATTGTTCCTTTCTGTCAGGTCAGCTGCCGGTCATTTGTTGCAAAATGTCAAACTTTAAGGGAGGCCGTGCATATCAATGGGGCAAGTTACATAGCTGTATTGTTGAGGTTGACCTTGTCGTTAAATAAAACACAGAGGTGGCAACCAGATCACACAACCTCTGGTTATTCGGGGAGACAAATATACATTATGATGGTTCATGATGTATGGTGTGAATTTTTCATGATGAAAAGCAACAGATTGTTAAAAGGGTCTTCTCTCGTAAAGCTTCATTTATGTTTTATTAGTTCAGTGGATGGCTCGAGTGTATGGTCTCGTAAATAAATTATATCCTTGTCGGCAGAATCGATAGTGCTCGTACAGGAAGTCATCATGATGTGATAATGGATCTCGAAGAACTCTCTCTCTATAAAACACTAATCTAACTAATATCGCTCCTTCATCAATGGGATCTCTGAGGAAGGAAGCACCCATTTGTGGCAAGCTTATCCAGCTAACTTAAGTTAGCCTGCACTGGAGCAGGTTCAAATGTATTGATGTGTTTCCAAACTTGCTTAGTGGAACCAAAAAGCCTGACTTATCTTATCCTGAAAATGATTTGGCTAACTCAGTTAGCCAGGTACGAGGAACAGGGCCCTGTTCTACGAGCACTCAGTCATTGTTGCGTTTGTAGCAGCAGGTGCGGGGAGGGGTCAGCCCATCAACTTGAACGACCCCGGCTCATCTCAGACCGCCGAGAACATGCAGCAGATGAAGAAGCTGATGGAGCAAGAGATGAAGAGTGACAAGTACAAGACCACCAGCAACAAGGGCTACGTGTTCACGCTGATGCCCCTCTACGCCATCGGAGTCGGAGTGTTTGCAGCCTACAAGTTTTTGAAGGTAAAGTAAAGGCGCGCACGTTGAGATAATTTTCAACGTTTTGAAAAGGGGCTAAATGCACATTGCATCATTCTTTTTTTGACTCCAGATCAAGTCTGCAGACGATCAGGCACAGAAGGACAAATTTGCCAAGGGGGCCAAAAAGTCAGTTGAAGCAGGTGTGTATCGCATGAGCCAGGGTTTCTATTTGACTAAAACTGAAACCATAGATATGCAAACATACATTTGGTTACCGTGAGCAATTCAGAAATGGGATTTCTATTGTGTGTGTTTGCGTGCAGAGAACCAGTTGAACGAGCTGGAACAAAGGCTGGCGCAGACGGAGAGGATGCTCAATTCCATCCTCACGCAGCTGGACCCGCTCACTAACTGGTGAGTGGAGACTGGTGTTAGTTTTCCTGCGCTGTGGTGTCCGTCACGCCTTGTGTGCAGTTGTGGTTCTGAAACATGAGCCCCACTTCCCTGTCCCTTTTTTCTTTTAGCAGGCCCGCAGTGTAAAGCACTGCAATGGTTGCGTCACAAAGCTCCAGGTGTCCAGCAAAAGTCACCACAATAAGGAAAAAATAAAGGTAGAAAATGCACAGCCCGCCACTGAGAAAAAATAAATAAAAATAAATATATATATATATATATATATTAAGGCTGCAACTAATGATTATTTTAATAATCGATTAATCTGTAGATTATTATTTCGATTAATCGATGAATCGGCTAAAAAAACAAAAGCATTAATTTATAAAAAAATAAGTAGCAACAGCGTCTTATAACCCGCTGTGGCTTGTTAATGATTAAATACGACTGCGGATGTAAAAACAAACAGCAGTTCACGCACCAGATGCTGTTCACTTGATAAAGAAAAAGTCAATCCGCCTCTTTGCGTTCGTACAGTTTATTGGTACGCTTCAGGTCCTTCATGGCCATGAACCCCAGTGACAGCCAAAGTCTGTTTCTCCTCCTCCTTCAGCCATTGAGTGTTAAAATAAAAACAAACACTAAAAATGTCATAACTTCGTCTGTCTGTCTGTCTGTCTGAGACTCATCATATAACAACAACAATATATACAATACAATACGAGGACACAGGACACGCCTTCTGTGAGCTTTGACAATCTACTTTAAAGTGTTGTTCATATCTATGATATCATCTATCTATCTATCTAAAAAATCACTTTTGAAACTGCCAGGGGGGAATCATATGTGCAGGGTTGGAATGCAGCAGGTCCTGCTCCATCGGTCAGCTCAGGTGATTTACTGCCACTGATAGGTAACAGCAGGGGAGCTCTTTAAGCTCTCAGACTCATGGAGAAGGCCAACGAAGTGTCCTGACGTGACTCAGTTAAAGCTTTTATACTATAGTTAAAGTCATTTAATCAACATTTAAATTTGTATATGTGCACTTGTCCATCTGGGAAGCTTGAGCATGATTCTGAAAGCATCATTAAATGCCACCTGAATCTTTTTCATCTTGGCTTTACTATAACTGCACCACAGGTGGGCTGAATAGAGAGGAGTGCAGTAGGCTCTAAGAGAACAGTTTTAATGTCTTCTGTACACATGGAATTTATGCGCCCGCATATTGGCTTGTGCATAAAGTTTGCAACACTGCTGCTGCACATCGTCATCATCACTGAGGTCATTCCTGATGATGTGACCCAAATATCAAACTTTGTGCACCACATTTAGCTCCTGGTCTCCCATAAAAAATGAAGGAAAATGTAGCTTCTGATCCTCCTTGGTTTTAGCTATCATGATAACACTCTTTTAGAGTTGAATGTTATATCATAGTGCACACCATAGCTTGAGCAGACTCTTTAATTGCTGTAAACCAGCACTATAAGGAGACAGGACCACTAAGTCGTCAGCGTAGATCAATAAGCATAGGTTAATAAGACTTTGCCCCACCATACATCCTGTCTTACACTCTTAAGTTTTTAGAACGGTCATCCATATATAGATTAAAAAGAGCAGGTGACAGTATTCTACCTTGTCAGACGCCATTGGTCACTAGAAAGGGTGCGTATACACTCTTACCCCATCTAGCTCGCATGGTTTGCCGTGAATACCAAAAGTGCAAAATCCTAATCAAATATGGAGGGACCCCTCGCTCTTGCAATTTGACAAATAATTTAGAATGATTATTCGATCAAAAGCTTTAGATGCATCCAGGAAACATAAATATTGTGGTGTTTTGTCTCCTGTACTTACTAAAAACTTCATTCAGTGCATATATAAACATAGGTCTGTGCTATGTTTACTTTTAAAACCAAATTGATTATCGGTGGTTATTATGTACTCTTGAAGCTGATCTAAGAGAATTAGTTCTAGTACTTTAGAAAGTACACTGGCCAGAGCAATTGGTCGGTAATTTTCAATGCTAGATATTTTACCGGTTTTATTTTTGATTACTGGCACTAACAGAACAGTCAGCATAGAGTCAGGAAGTACGGCATGCATTAATATTCCAGAAAAACACATAGCAAGTAACACTGAAATTCTGTTGCTAGCATGCCTCAGATGTCCTGCTGTTATTTGGTCGAGGCCTCATGCTTTCACAATGGCATACAACACTTCATCAGGTCTAATGCACACACCAGCATCAATAGGAACATCACCAATATTAAATGTGTCACTCTAACACTGTTGAAAATATCCCTATAATGTTTACTCCACATATCTACATTACTATCTGAACCAATAGCCCCATCAATATAGGATGGCAGGGGCATCTTAATGTTATTGGCAACCTTAACTTCTTTCCAGAAATCATAGACATTATTCTGTTGAAACTTTTTGGTCATGGAGTTTGCCCTTGTGGCCTGTTCATTTCTTTTAATAAAGCGCACAGCATATTTATATCTAGCATTTGCGTGTTTCTTGTGTCACATTCTGGGCCGTTTCTTGCTTTTCCTAATAAAACCCAGTTTTTAAATGCTTCTTTGGCCTCTATATGGAGTTTAGACACATATTCATTCCATCCTGGCCTAAGATTATGTTGTCTAGCCCTTTTTTTGCAGAATGATTTACTTACATTATTTAGACAATTCTTAATCGTATCATACATTACACATAGATCACTGTTGTGGTTTTGTTTTTTACAGTTAATGTTTCCACACAGAATTGCATCAAGTGGTATATCAATATTTCCGAGGCTCTTATCGTTTTGTGAATTGTAATGCGAGAAATCGCCTTCTGTGAGCTTTGACCAATCTACTTTAAAGTGTTGTTCATATCTATCATATAATCTATCTATCTAAAAAATCGCTTTTGAAACTGCCAGGGGGGAATCAGGGGGAATCAATTTTTCTCTCTCTCTCTTCAGTGTGAAGTCGGTGGCCCAGGAGCAAAAGAATGAGATCATGTCTCAACTGCAGACCATCCGGTTCCTGATGAAGAAGAGGGGAATGGACTGTCCTCCCCTGAACGGTGGGCTGACCGGCTGCCTCTGGACTGTTTTCTCGGGAACTACTATTCACACTGTTGGCTCAGAAATCCCCCCCCCCCCCCCAATGTTAGCATGCGTACACGCAGTGTGCTCACTGCGGGTGTGTTTCCCACAATGAAGACCCGAAGCGGCAAGCCGCAGTTTAGATAAAAAGATGTAGAACACACAGCCATGCATCGTGCTGCGGCCACGCCTTGTTGGTGACAAACCACAGATTTGAAATTCAAGTCGAGCAGCCACATTGTGAGAGATAATAAGCAGTAAGCCTTGCCAGCACCGGGCGTTCATGGCACCCTGCCAGTTAAACATGAGATATCATTTGGTTTGGGGATCTCACGAGCCATCTTTGCTCTCAGTTTATTTGTTCACAGAAGATGTTTAACTTCATAGTTTAATTTAACTTGAACTGTGTGTGTGATTTGTGTGTGCACACAATATGTCTGTCTGTCTGTATGTCTGTCTGTCATTATGAGTATGACCCTGACTACGGAGAGGAACCTCATACAAACACATTTCTCAACCGAACCATCCCTTTAATTTGTTTGTGTCTGGCTCCTCTTTAAAGCGGTACTGTATCTTCACTGTTACATCGCTTGTCTTTTCAGAGGCAACCTGCGAGCGCAACTTGGACGACCTCATCGAGTCGCTCGGAGCCGGAAGCACCTCGGCCGCGGAAGCATCTCTGGCGGACGAGCAGACCTCTCCGGGGACGACGGAGGCTGAGAGAGTCTACGGGAAGCGCTCGGAAGATGAAGCCGCCACAGAAGGAGAAGAGGTGAAGGAGCTCGTGCCAGAGGTGTCAGGCGAGAAAGAAGAGGAAGATGGGAATGTAGAGGAGGAGGAGGAAGAAGAAGATAATAATAAAGAAGAGGAGGAGGAGGAAGGATTGGAGGGCTCTGAGCTCATGCCTTCACTAGAGGACTCGTATGAGACGAACATTGAGGAGGTTGGAGCGGAGCAGCTGGCGTCCGGCCTCAGGCGACGCAACAGGCCTGACTGAACTCACTGCGGGACTTCTGCACTGTACAGAGACGTGACAGAGTACTATTGATATTTATTACCTGAAAGGCTTTCATTCAAAAAAGCTGTCTGCATAATCACCCCAAAAAATAAATATATACATATAGATTTCATTATAACCTAACGAGGGAAGCTCGCCAACAGCAAACACATGGGGCTCTATTTTCCTGTCGCACTCCCCGAGGAACCAGCACAAACATATATGTGTGTGTGTTATGTGTGGAACACATGGCGCCAAAATCTCCCCTCATAGGCCATTAGTGATGGGTTTGTTGGAGCACTGAGGCTTTAATGGCAGCTGCGTTGAAAGCGTTCATTCGGATGACCTTGCTGTGCACATATGCCACATTTCCACTGCCTGGTACCACACTACGATACTGCAGGCCACTGATTGGTTCGAGAGAATTGTTGCGGGACATTCTGCACAAACCCGCCATGCTACGGTCAATGGCGACCACAATTCTCACCAACGTATCCCTACTCCTCACTCTTCAGTGAGCTCTTGTTCCCTGTATGAAAGCACTTGTCCTGTTTCCCACCACATTTATTTAGATTCTTCCTTTTTAAATGCGTCACTCATCCTCATGATAATAATAACTTGATTTGTAGCAGTGAGAGATGACTGATGCATATTACCCTCATAGAAGATGTGCAACATATTCTCACCACACTTGGTGTTTTTATGTATAGCGGTTTGCAGAAAACGTTTTTTTTGTGCGTACATATAGTTTCTTTCCCCTCTGACTTTAGACGTCCATTCCCCGCACTCTGTCAGGATTGGAAAACCCAGCACTGCACAGTTCTACAGGTTTTGGCCTTTGTGCTGACCTTTTTGAACAATCTTCTTTTTTGTTATAGTTTTTTACTGTCTTTGGTTTAGGTTTGCACCTGCTTGAATGCCAAAAGAAAGTGTATAATGTACATCGATGGCCGCCGATGTTTTTAGCCTTATCTCAATTCTCATGGTGGCCAACCTGTCAAACACAGATGTAACTGGTAACAGTCGGGACTGCTTTGCATTTCTTTTTTTTCCAAATGCAGCTCAAGGGCGATCTTACTGGGACATACTGATACATTATTTTTTCTAATCATAGAGGGATGTTGCTGGATGTGATGAGTCTACTTAGACTGCAGAAAATTCTAATGTACATTGTAGAAGTTTGAACTCTGGCTTGCGGCATGCCGTCTCTACATTAAAACCTAACTGCATGCTTTTTTAAATTTAAATAATTTTTATTGTCTGCACATTGTGACTGCATGGTGTTTTCATTTATTTATTCAAGCGGTCAATGGTCATTTGATCAACCATAGAGACTTTAACTCGAGTAAAACTTTTCTACTGTTATATTACTTTATAAAATCAGTTTTTTGGGATGTTTGTTTCACCCCCATATGTTGCAGAAAGGAATCAGTTATCACTTTGCCTTATATTGCAATCGTTTTTTAATTGTGATTTTGAAATCCTTACGAGGGGTCACTGTGAGGGGCGGGGCTTTTTTGGTTTGTTTCTATGCCGTCTGTTGTTGGGTTACATACATCCAGCTACAATCAGGGTGCTTCTCTAAATATCTAAGTAAAATGAAAGCATTTAATTCCTGATTTAAAAAATAAAATAAAGAAGTTGTAATTGTTTACAGTTTATACCCAGTCATGACTGAACTGTACATAAATTATGGTCAGTGATGTCTGTATGTATGATGCTTTTTGCATCACATATCCCGGGTCTGTTGCAGATTAGAACTGCACAGTTTCATTTAACCTTGCAGTACATAATAGCCCAAATGTTGATGGAATAAATTTGGCTAAATGTTTGGTCATGTTTTCCAAAATAAGATGCCCCTGTAGTATTGCCGTTACTGTCTCATAATATAAGAGCCAAGTAAGAATTTGTTTTGTGAAGCCCACAGATCATTGCCTTATTAGTGATGCTGTATTTGACCTCAGGATGTTGTGGTTGGTTTCATATCTTCACTGGTTTCCTGAATTCTAAATTCTTGCCACATTTTAGGATCCACAAATATTTGCCTTAAATTATTTTGTACAATGTTTTGTACCACTCCAGCCCTTTTATGCATACTCTAGTTACATTTCTCTGTTGAATGTTGTGTGTTCCATGTGGGGATTGATTGAGGGAACTTGGAAGAAAATAAAACGAAAAAAAAAGGTAATGCTGTTGGTCCAGACTTTTATTCTATCTATTTATCCATCTCATGGAATCATTAAGAGATATCAAGCTTGTGGACACAAACAGGTGTTTTCAATTAAATATGACTGATTAAACCACTGTTAAGGATGACATTGATTCAGGTAATTCACGTCAACATCAGCATTGTTCAGAGCATAGAATGATGAGGTCAGAGAACCCTACGGTCAGAGTATAGAACCATGAGATCAGAGAACCCTGATGCCAGAGCATAGAACCTTGAGATCAGAAAACCCTGAGGTCAGAGCATAGAACCCTGAGATCGGACCATATTACTCTGAGGTTAGAGCAGATAACCCTGAGGTCAGTACATAGAACCCTGAGATCAGTGATCCCTGAGATCAGTGATCCCTGAGATCAGAGAACCCTGAGGTCAGAGCATAGAACCCTAAGATCAGAGCATAGAACTATGGGGTCAGACAATAGAACATTGAGATCAGACAACCCTGAGGTCAGAGCATAGAACCTTGAGGTCATAGCATAGAAGCATGAGATCAGATAACCATGAGGTCAGAGCATAGAACCATTAGATCAGAGAATCCTGAGGTCAAAGCATAGAACCATGAGATCAGAGAACCCTGAGGTCAGAGCATTGAACCCTGAGATAAGAGTATAGAACCCTGAGATCAGAGAACCCTGAGGCCAGAGCATAGAACCCTGATCAGAGATCAGAGAACCCTGAAGTCAGAGCAAAGAACCTTGAAATCCGAGAATAGAACCCTGAGGTCAGAACATAGAAACAGACGAGATACAAAATAATGACGTATTGCCTAAATTACTCAAGTGTTCTTACAATCGGTGGCATGTCGCGTAGCTCCACCATCTTTGACTACATCACAATTTTGCTCGACAGAGATCGAATCCAAGTCATTGCGATCTTTCTATATTACATCTATATACATATACATCTATATTACATCTATATACATCTCAACCACACGTGGTTGAGATGTAGTGTTCACTAATACAATCATAATTACATTACATTTCATTTAGCTGACGCTTTTATCCAAAGCGACTTACAATAATAATCATCGCAATGGATATGAAATGGAAATGGATCTCCAGCAATATCTTTGTTAATGTGTGACGAATCTGGTGACCGAGACGGATAGCTAACCTGCAGCTGTTAAGTGAGCACACCAACACGTAGGGAAACCAGTAGGTTTGGAAACCAGTAGGTGTGTAACACTGCTCACAAGATGTCAACTTGGGAATGTTATTTCCTATTCATACCCAATATAATGTATGTAGCATTAATCAGCTTCCTGTCAGTCTGGCAGTAAGCAGTAGTAGAAGAAGTAGAAGCTAGGGGGCAGCAGAAATAAACTATCCATTATCTTCGGCTAATTGACATGGCATGCTACATGCTAGCAAACAGCTGCTTATTTATACACCCAGCTGATATTAAGCAGCATTAGCATCCATTTGGAGTTCTGTTCCTGGACACCTGAACAATGTAAGTCCATTAGAGTATATTTTATTTTAGCTCTATTGGCTACCCAAAAACCTCTGAGGTTTAGCTAGGTAGCTGATTCAAGTCTCCAATATGTTCACAAGCTAAGCTAGTGTTAGCTGCTAACTTCACTTTTCTGTCTGTTGGACGGCTAGCAACCTGTTGCGACCGAAAACGATGCTATGAAAGTACTGAAAGTGAACCAAAGCTGTAAAACAGTAAACCGAAAAGGTGCCGGCGAGTAGCTGTATTCAGTGCATTGCTAGTTGAGTGAATAGCGAAATAAAGTCAGTTTTACGTTCAGGTGTTTTGACACATCACAGCAGGAAAATCATGTACATGTAAATATTGTTTTTATTGACAGCTGAATTAACAGCGTCACATTCGCGATACAGACCATTTTCACATCGGACGTTTTCACATAGCAAGGAAAGAAAGAATCAGAAACAGAACCATTTATTGCCATGTTTGTTTTCACATTCAAGGAATTTGTCCTGGCGGAAGGTGCATACATTTAACATTTAACAATACACATGTAACAGTAAACACAGAGCAATAAATGAGAATGCATGACTGGATGAATGAATATTTACAATTGAACAGTAGAATATCAAAATATCAAAAATAAGATAAAGTGCATAGAACGTGCATGGCAGGTAAGTGTTGTGTGAAAGTGGCAAGTGTAGTGTTAAAGTGTCGAGTGTATTTAAAAATAAGGCATGGGGGTGTGCAGGGGAGTGTCCAGTGGGAAATTGTCTGGGGTGATAGAGTCAGTCAAGTCAGTGAGGGACCTGGGCTCTGTTTATGAGCCCGACTGCAGATGGGAAAAAACTGTTTTTGTGGCATGAGGTCTTGGTCCTGATGGACCGCAGCCTCCTGCCAGAGGGGAGGGACACCAACAGTTTGTGTCCAGGGTGAGAGGGATCAGCTACAATCTTCCTCGCCCGCTTCAGGGTCCTTGAAGCAAACAAGTCCTGGAGGGACGGCAGATTGCGGCCAATCACCCTCTCGGCAGAGCGAATGATGCGCTGCAGCCTGGCCTTGTCCTTGGCAGTGGCTGCAGCGTACCAGACGGTGATGGAGGAACAGAGGATGGACTCGATGATGGCAGTGTAGAAGTGCATCATCATTGTCTTTGGCAGGTTGAATTTCCTCAGCTGCCTCAGGAAGAACATCCTCCGCTGAGCCTTCTTGGAGATGGAGCTGATGTTGAGCTCCCACTTGAGGTCCTGGGTAATGATGGAGCCCAGGAAGCGGAAGGACTCCACAGCTTTGACGGAGTAGTCACACAGGGTGAGAGGGGCTGGTGGGGCTGAGATCTTTCTGAAGTCCACAACCATCTCCACTGTCTTCAGAGCGTTGAGCTCCAGGTTGTTTTGGCTGCACCAAGTCACCAGGTGGTCAGTCTCCCACCTGTAGGTGGACTCGTCCCCATCAGAGATGAGTCCAATGAGGGTGGTGTCATCCGCAAACTTCAGGAGCTTGACGGACTGGTGACTGGAGGTGCAGCTGTTGGTGTACAGGGAGAAGAGCAGAGGCGAAAGAACGCAGCCTTGGGGGGAACCGGTGCTGATGGACCGAGAGGCTGAGACGTGTTTCCCCAGCCTCACCTGCTGCTTCCTGTCAGACAGGAAGTCTGTGATCCACTTGCAGGTGGAGTCGGGCACGTGCAGCTGGGAGAGCTTGTCCTGCAGCAGAGACGGGATGATGGTGTTAAAGGCAGAGCTGAAGTCCACAAACAGGATCCTGGCGTAGGTTCCTGGAGAGTCCAGATGCTGGTTTTGAGGCTGGACAGGACCAGGCGCCCAAAGGACTTCAGAGGTCAGGGCGACGGGCCTGTAGTCATTGAGTCCTGTGATCCTAGGTTTTTGGGGAACGGGGATGATGGTGGAGGCCTTGAAGCAGGCTGGTACATGGCATGTCTACAGGGAGGTGTTGAAGATGTCTGTAAACACCGGGGACAGCTGATCAGCACAATGCTTCAGGGTGGAGGGGGAGACCGGGCCGGCTGCTTTACGGGGGTTCTGCTTTTTAAAAAGCCTGTTGACGTCTCTCTCCCGAATAACGAGGGTCATCACTGTGGAGGGGGTAGGGGGCGCTGTGAACGTTGGTACAGAGGCGTGAGCCCCTGATGGGCTGGGGGAAGGGGGGCTGGTGGTCTGTGGCTGGTTGATGGAGCTGTGGGGGATGGCATCAGGACTGTTCCATTGTCTTTCAAATCTACAGTAGAACTCGTTCAACTCGTCTGCCAGGCGGAGGTCATTCATGGAGTGGGGTTTTGAGCCTGTAGTTGGTGATCTGTCTGAGCCCTCTCCACACAGAAGCAGAGTCACTTGCTGAGAGCTGGTGTTGCAGTTTCTCAGAGTACAGTCGTTTAGCGTCCCTCACCGCCCTGCTAAACCTGTATTTTGACTCTGTGTACAACAGCACAGGTGTAACAACATTAATGGTGGTTGAATCAGTTCAACCAAGAGGACTGGTGTTGAGCACCTGCTCACTGGAATAGCTTACTGTGACACTCAAGCTACCAGAAAAAAGACATTGTTCTCAATCCCACCTGTGCTGTTCCCACTCTGAAGGGTCAATGTTTCTCAAGTTATTGTGAAAGGACCTGTGGTAAAAGTCTTTGCGGGCTCCACCGAGACAATGAGGGGACATGCCAATCCGGCACAGTGGTTACAGTCACTAAATAATTGAAATATTGAAAATTAAATATTCTTAAGAATTACTGTCACCATTTTCCATCTTGATACTGATTCCTCTCTTTTGCAGATTCCCCTTCGGCTCCAGCATGTGATCCCTGCACTTGTTTCAGGCTGAAGGAGGTGTTGAAGCCCCCTTTGTATCCTGCAGGTGGTGCCACAGGTACACAGTTGAGGCACAGGCAATATAGGAGAGGTCCAACACTGTACACTGGTAGGCTAAGGCACATTATTTATATGACACCGACTTATACATACTCACTTTTCATTTATTATGTAGACATACAAGATTAGATGTATTTAGGATTGACTAGAAAACCATAAAATGGTGTGCAATCAACAGCAGATTTCCCCTTCCTATGAATTCCAACCAAATGTAAATATTTTCTAGAGCTTCTCCAAATAATACCCCCCCCCCCCAACACACTCTAATCATAACTTATAATTAGACATACAGAGTTTATTAATTACTTTCCCTCATGCAGCGGTAGAAACGATCTGGGATTCATCGCAAATTAGCTTGGCTCTCTCAATTAGAAAAGCAACATTTAATCAGCTCAATTGTCTTCCACTGGGACTTCTACCTAATTCCATCCAAGGGCTTGTGGTTAGCAGGGTAATGTGTTTTTTTAAATCGTACACCGTGGTTGGGACTGGAGCTAAATGTGTTTGCAGCAGAGCCTGCATGAGCTGCAAAAACACCCTAATTCTCTCCACCACTCCCTTCGAGGCAAAAGTGGACTTCTAATCACACCAAAAAAAAAACATTGTCAACGTGTAAAGCGTTTATAAAGGGTTTTTATAAGAACAGGAATGTTTAAAGCGAGTTCAGTAGCGCTATATACGCTTATTGCGTGCTCTTTGATCAGTCTGATGACTTAGCTGTAACTGTTAACTGCCGTAATTGCTTATGCGATGGACTCGTACCCCATTTTATCCCCCAAACGGTCTTGGCCTTGCCTCAATCAGGGCAATTTATATTTAAATGTTGGGGAATAAAGAGTGGCAAGGCGCCGGGGGTGGATGAAATCCGCCCTGAGATGCTGAAGGCGCTGGACTTTGTTGGGCTGTCTTGGCTGACACGCCTCTTCAATGTCGCATGGGGGTCGGGCACAGTGCCCATGGACTGGCAGACCGGGGTGGTGGTTCCCATCTTCAAGAAGGGGGACCGGAGAGTGTGCTCGAACTATCGGGGTATCACACTACTCAGCCTCCCGGGAAAAGCTTATGCCAGGGTGCTGGAACGGAGGCTCCGACCGTTTTTCGAACCTCGGATTCAAGAAGAACAGTGCGGGTTTCGTCCTGGTCGTGGAACAGTGGACCAGCTCTTTACCCTTGCAAGGATACTGGAGGGGTCCTGGGAGTTTGCCCAACCAGTCTACATGTGCTTTGTGGACTTGGAGAAGGCTTTCGACCGGGTCCCTCGGGGCTTTTTGTGGGGGGTGCTGCGGGAGTATGGTGTGCCGGACCCGTTGCAACGGGCCATCCGGTCTCTGTACGCCTGCAGTAGGAGCTGTGTTCGTATCCTCGGCAGTAAGTCAGATACGTTCCCGGTGGGTGTTGGCCTCCGCCAGGGCTGCCCTTTATCACCGGTCCTGTTCGTGACTTTCATGGACAGGATATCTAGGCGCAGCCGTGGGGCGGAGAATGTCAGGTTCGGGGATCTCAGGATAGCCTCTCTGCTGTTTGCAGATGATGTGGTCCTGTTTGCCTCCTCGGACCATGACCTCCAGCATTCACTGGGGCGTTTTGCAGCCGAGTGTGAAGCGGCGGGGATGAGAGTCAGCACCACGAAATCTGAGGCCATGGTGCTCTGCCGGAAACCGGTGGATTGCTCCCTCCGGGTGGGGACAGAGTGCCTACCACAAGCGAAGGAGTTCAAGTATCTCGGGGTCTTGTTCACGAGTGAGGGTAAAATGGAGCGGGAGATCGACAGGCGTATCGGTGCGGCTGCAGCAGTAAAGCAGGCATTGCACCGGGCCGTCTTGGTGAAGAAGGAGCTGAGCCGGAAGGCGAAGCTCTCAATTTACTGGTCGGTCTACATTCCAACCCTCACCTATGGTCACGAGCTTTGGATCGTGTCCGAAAGAACGAGGTCGCGGATACAAGCGGCCGAAATGAGTTTCCTCCGTAGAGTGGCCGGGCTCAGCCTTAGAGATAGGGTGAGGAGCTCGGACATCAGGAGGGAGCTTGAAGTTGAGCCGCTACTCCTTCGTGTCGAAAGGAGTCAGCTGAGGTGGTTCGGGCATCTAATTAGGATGCCTCCAGGACGCCTCCCTTTAGAGGTTTTCCAGGCACGTCCATCTGGTAGGAGGCCCCGGGGAAGACCCAGGACACGCTGGAGGGATTATATCTCCCAGCTGGCCTGGGAACGCCTCGGGATCCCCCAGAATGAGCTGGTAGATGTTGCGGGTGAGAGAGAAGTCTGGGTCAGCCTGCTTGACCTGCTGCCTCCGCGACCCGACCCCGGATAAGCGGTGGAAAATGGATGGATGGATGGATGGATTTCTCCCTTTTTTTATCCATAAGACCCGTATGAAATATGTGTCAGCCTATGGATCCAACCACGCTGGTTCTTTGAGGAACTCATCTCAGTCTTTGACCAACGGTAGCGCTGTGGAGCAGCGCGTCCCCGTTTTCTTTGTATCTCGAGTATGAACGCGGGTGATCATTGATTTCACATCACATTCTGCATTTTACAACTTTCAAGACAGATAGATAGATAGATAGATAGATAGATAGATAGATAGATAGATAGATAGATAGATAGATAGATAGATAGATAGATAGATAGATAGATAGATAGATAGATAGATAGATAGATATAAATAAGTGCTATTCTACAGTTCATACTTGGAAGTTGTTTCACCTGATATACAAGACATCTTTTTATTAATGTAAGTTGATAGGGTAACGGCGGCGCTCTTCTTGTGTGCTTGCCTTTACCTGGCAGGGGAAGTTTCCATTGTAGGGCATTGTGGTAAATGTAGAATTGAGCATTTCTTTGTGGGCATGCCCCATACCAAGGACTAAAAGTCAGGATGTCTGGACCGCTGCTGCCTTGACCTTTCTTTTATTTTATCCGTCTCTTGCGAGTCTCCCTAATGTATGGAATTGCAAGACTAAAACACTGGAGTGCCCTTTTAAACAAATGTGCAGTTATGTGATGGGAAATGGATCATAACTGGACGTGAGACGTCCATCTTTCTGTACTCATTTGTAGGACAAATGTCAGTATTCCCTAAAAGGTATTTAAGACAGCACACAGGGCCTTCACATGGTGCCACGTTGCCTTCTTGCTGTTATAGAAATACGATGTGAGCATTTCCAATTTTCTTTGTCATTATTTGAAGGGGCATTTGAAATATTTTTTAAGTTTCAGACAGTGAACTGTCCTTTGGCTCCCTGGATGTCTTCCATGTCAGCAGGATTGTGTTGTCAGACCCCTGGGAAGGAGGCGGAGGTATTGTGCTTCATCAGATATAAACCCAGCAGACAGTCTGTGCAAAAAGTTCAGACTGAAAGGGCAAACAGCTCTCCCTGCCCCTCTCTGACACAGTCACTGCTCTGAAGTGATAAAGGAAAACAATTTCAAGAGTTAATCATCATCATCATCTCATTAATTCATCAGATTTTCAAACTAGGATATAATTATTAGCTGGTAATTATATTGGCCAAGATGTATTTTGTCCCATTGCCTCTGCATTTTTTTTTTATCAGTTCCAGCTTCTTGTCCTTACTGTTGGCTATTTATTTGAAGCACCATAGTATTCCTGTTCAATAGAACAAGACACTGGAACGTGCTTGTTATTTTCACAAAACCCTCTACTTGGCAAACATTGAACATAATCACATCATGCCCCGTTCTTGTATTTCTGATTGATGCACTTGTGAACCTGAATTTGGGGGGGGGGGGGGGAGTAGAACATTTAAATACTTACAATTCAGCTGGTTGGTTTTAGACTGACATGGGAAGCAGCAGGTTGTGGGAAATGATAACGCCACCACAGTGGTTTTTCATACAGTGTTTGACCCGAATGGTCCGGCGATCCGTGGTAGTTCCTGTAAAAGCGACCCGGTTCTGAAACATTGAAAATGATGTCAGGGACTCCACATCAGGTCAGGTGCATTGCTGACCTACTACTCTACCTCGATAGACCACAGTCTAAGACAAATTCACTCAAAAATAACTGCAATTGTAGTACTGAACATATTGTTGATTGGACAATGTAAATATGTTTAGAGTCTGCAAGTATGACTAAATCTAATGGGTCAAAAATATACACACAGTGCAGCAACTCCTGCAGTATATTAGATAAGATAATAATATCCTTTATTAGTCCTGCAGTGGTTACATTTGCAGTATTACAGCAGCAAAGTGGATAGAGCAACAACAGGAGACATCAGTAAAAGGTAATCTAACAGTACAGGTATAATAAATAGGTGAACCGAAACTAAAATATGATATAATTGAACTGAAGGGTTGTGTTCACATTATTGCACATAAGTAGGAAATATGACGTGTTGATATTTCTCAGTGGTATTCATTGATATTGATTTTGCACATTAATTAAATAATGAGTAATTTGAGTTTTTATAAATACTGGTGTGTACCCCTTATTATTATTATTATTATTATTTTTCTTTAGTAAAGTTATATATGCTTCACAACCACAAAAATGGTGTTGGAGCATTTAAGCATGCATCTCTGCACGCTGCCATTGTTGCACGCTGAACTGATCCAAGAAGTGTCGGCTGCTGCTGGTCTCCATTGTGTTTAACTGTAGCTGAATAGAAACCTGGGTAAACAAACCTCTGCTGTGTCTAAAGCGTTGGTCTCTCTTGCTGCCCAGCAAGACTCTGTCTCAACGCTAACATCCTCTACACGCTCCCCCTGGTGAACTGCAGTAGCATGAAACACCAACAAGAGAAGCAGGCATAAACAATCTCTCAGATGAGGTTCCATACATGGCTAATGGCTTTTCTGACCAATTCATTAACTTTATTCCGACAGGCATTTTGACCAAATCCCTCGGCTAATTAAGGCTAAATTAATCCAGTTTAAAATGCTAAAAAGACATTATAATTTGGACCAAACGATGTCAGCATCCCTAGGCCGACCAACTGTTTTTTTTTTTTTTTAATTCAGTGAAATTCATCTTTAAACGAGTAATTGAGGTCGTCGCTTTACAAAGCGGCCTTACTTCAGGGAATAATGATGCATGTAATTATAGCCGAGCTGCCTGCTGCGTCTCCTCGTGGATGGAGCTGCGCTTACATTCCCTTAAGATGTCACTCTTTCCTCAGTTGCACAGTTGAGAGCCGGGTGCCGGGCCTTGTGGTAGAGAGATTGAAGAGAGTGATTTAGTTGATTTTTTAGCATTTTTCTCTTTCTGTCACATTGGTGGACTGGCATCAAGTCTCTGTGTTGGGAGGATAAAGAGAGAGAGAGAGATAACGTAAGGCATGTGACCCTGCAAACAGACTGAATGAGAACCCCATGTGTAACTTTATCGATCCACGGAGCCGGTTGGCAACTAAAATGTCAGCATAAAAACAACATCTGGATTAATGTAACATAAACAAAAAATGTTTCTGGGGGCCAAAGCAACATAATGAGGCTGTTATATAATACAACCTCTATTATAAGCTATTGCTCCAACTAAGGTACTTCCTGCCTCTATTCCTAGAATTAGTATCGCTGTGGCCTCCCCTACGATTATTTCTACAAGTATTGGTATTAATGGGACGTTGCGTCGGTTGGCTCACCGGCATCAGCTGCTTTATCCACGATCAGGGACTCACTCCCCGTGCGCTGGGCTACCAGCTGACTTGTATCATGAGAGCAGATTTGTGCAGGTGCAGTTACAGCCAAGCCCTGCCTCCTGCCTGTACTGTGTGTGTGTGTGTGTGTGTGTGTGTGTGTGTGTGTGTGTGTGGTAGGGGCGTGGCTCCAGACCTCCCTGATTACACCTCACCTCACCTGCTCAAGCAACCAAGCTGCATTCAATCCACTAATCATCCTGTAGTATATCTACCCCGGTTCCTCATCCACTCGTCGCCAGATCGTTGTTTCAACTAACCTGGTAGTGGCTGCGCCTGGCTGCGCTGTTGAAGAGTGGCCTAGACATTTAACCCAATTGTTTTTCCCTTTCCTCTGAACCTGTCTTTTAGTCCATGAGTCATCCATCCTCCTGGTTCCCCAGTCTGTCTGCCGTTCCCCGACTGTTCCTCCTTAGCTGTTTCCCTGGCAATAAACCATGTGACACAGCAGCTCCCTCTACTCGTCTCCTTTTCTTGAACAAGGTTTTGGTTTTGTTGGCTTTATACAAAATAAATTCCTGAAAGTGTAATGAAACCCAATGATGCATGTTGACGTGTCATGAGGTACAGCTGTATTAAACTAAAACCCCTTCCAGTGGGAAATGAACATACTTGTGTCGATCGGTCCGTTAGACCAGAGTGGATCTTCCATGAGACGCCACCAGAAGAAGACACGGGCTGCAGAAGACAAGCGAGCGTTGAAGGCCAAGCGGCCATCGCCATCTCTTGTCGAATGAAGCGCCCCCTTTGTCTCGCATGAGCTTGTGAAATTGTTTGCATTGAAAAAAGTGGATTCAAATTGAATAAGAAATGAAGAAAATAAGTTGACTTTTTTTTTACTTTCACTCATGAAAGTAAGGATTAGGGTTGTGAATTCCTTTGGCATTCTATTAGATTATTGGTCAAGTTCTGACATTATTGGCTTTCGTTATTTTTTTTCTCCATGAAATTTGCTGCTATAAAACTCACTGTTTGTTATGTGTTGTTGTTGAGAGACGCCTATATTCATGTATTTCTGTCTGCTGCCTGATAATAAACAATAAACAATAGACAATAAACCTACTCAGCTCTCCACCACCACTATGTGGATGGATAAAGTCAGGGGAGCACAGGTCACATGTAGCATGATGCTGTCGGGGATAAAAGGGGATTTGTGCACACATGTTGAGAGAGGATGTTAACGCTCAAACACAAGGCAGTGCTGTTCTCTCATTCTGAGGCTCCGAGGGGGAACAAACTGACTTTCTCTCCTCTTAAACACACATTCTGTATTGTGAAATCCCATGAGCCTCCATGAGAATACACGAAGAGGTAATAGATCACCATGCAGTAAAGGTAACCATAACCCACTGGAACAGATTGAGGATGAAAACAATACAAGGCAATGCTGTCTTAAAACGACTTGTTGAAGGATGACAGATGAAAAATAGTTTATCTGTGAACCTCCAGTTTGTTATTTTATAATAATGATATGTTCAGTTTAAAATTAACATTATTCCGTGAGATAATCTTTCAGCACCCAAAGTGAGTTAGCTGATCGCTTGTTGAAGTTAACGGCTTAACACGAGAAGAGCCTTCCTCCCTCCTCGGGATGCTGCTGTGGCCTCTGGTTGGTGACAAAGAGCGCCGGAGATGAGCGCTGATTCGTTTCCCCGAAGCCGACTTCTCCTCCCCTCAAGTCAGAGAGACACCCGGAACAACTGAAGTCGAAAATACGTGTAATGGGACACTGGTACCTCTGGCGTCGCGTTACTTGCTTGTTGAGTAACGCGCTCTACGCTGTGAGCGGCTGTGCGTCTTGGAGAGGGCAAGGACGCGCAACGGCGGCAGCAGCGCAGTCTGGTCGGAGCCACCGGTTGAGATCCCTCACCACCCCGAGCACCGGCTGTCTGAGCGGATCGTGGGGCTACAACGCGACGACCTCCGCCTACACCTACATCCTCCCTTCGCAGACGATGGACGCCCTCCTCGGCCCCCCCAAATAGCCACGAAAGCGTCGGAGGAGTGAGATCGGGGGATGCTGCGCACCGCGGCCAAGATCCTGGAGCCTCTCTGAGCAGGACTGTGGGTGTGTGCGCGCGTCGGGCTCGCCGTCGCCTCCGGACTGCACTCGCCAACTTCCCCCGCTTTCCATCAAGTCATGTCTGATACAGAGCGATGGGCAAGTTTGACGACAACGAGAGGATAATCCTCAACGTCGGGGGCACCAGGCACGAAACCTACAAAACCACCCTGAAGACCCTGCCGGGGACGCGCCTGGCCCTGCTTGCCTCCGACTCGGACATCGACTCCGTGCTGGATCAACTGCAACAAGTGCCCGGCTTCATCGAGTACAACGCACGGACCAACGAGTACTTCTTCGACCGCCACCCGGGCGTCTTCGCCTACGTGCTTAACTACTACCGCACCGGGAAACTCCACTGCCCGGCGGATGTGTGCGGACCGCTGTTCGAGGAGGAGCTCTCCTTCTGGGGCATCGATGAGACGGACGTGGAGCCCTGCTGCTGGATGACTTACCGGCAGCACCGGGACGCGGAGGAGGCTCTGGACGTGTTCGAGCTCAACGTGGACAACGGGGAGGATGACGACGAGATAGCCAAGAGGCTCGGTATCGAGGACGTTGCCGCCGACGGCAACGTCAGCCTGTGGAGGAAGTGGCAGCCGGTGATCTGGAATCTATTCGAGGACCCGTACTCCTCCAGGGCGGCGCGGGTAAGGGCGCAGCGCTGCGTCGGGGGCTCCAAACACTCACCGTGACCCCCGCTTTACACCTCGCTCCCCGCTTTCAGTAAAGCGCTCTGTTTACGTGTCCACATGAACACGTTAGTTTAGCCACTAATAGTCACTAACCGTTGAAAGAAACTTATTTCTTATTCGGTATAAAGAGTCAGAAACTTATTTTCCTTAAAGATGCCATCTCTTTCCAGGCACTCATGGTGTATGAATGATGCTGATGCAAGTAATCTGCCTTATTTAGACTCATTTCAGGAGCACACTTGGTTTACAGCCTGATTGGGAACAGTTGTAATTATCACTTTTTTTGTGCATATTTTTTCCCCAGGCTTGTCATATAAGAAAACAAGGTGTTAACACCGCCAGGATGGATATTGATAGCTGCAGTGCATGTTAGGTGTGGGGGCCTGTGCCAAACCGAGTCTATAGTCCACATTTGTTGCACTCTGATGCTGTTAATTTTAGTCATGCAATCTAAATCTGTTACTGTGCTGTGGTCTTGTTGATTGGGCTACAGCTCTAGAAATGTTACTTCAACTGTCACACCTCGTGTGGATCTCATTCAGAGATGTGTTACCAAAAAGAGTCTCACGCTGGGAATAAGAGAGATATTAGCTTATAAACCACATGTGGCATCTTCTGACATACCTTTTTGATCATCATTTGTTTTTTTAACCCTCGGGCACAATGGTCAAGTCTGTTGTAAACAAGTTTAAGTTTTGAAGTTTGATCTGGATGGACCGCAAATTAAGATTTGACATCCCACTTGACAAAACTGATAAAACACCAGTTGGAAAATAACACCATTAAAAGTGAGTTATTCTCTGATATTATAAATCAATTCATCAGTTGTTCATCAGTAGTTTTCAAATACTTAAAATCAAGCATGTTGAATGGCCTTAGTATCAGCGTACCAAAGTCCGTTTGCAGCAGTTGTCCCTAAAGACCAATCACCTTTTCATTTGAGACCCCCCACTATAAGTGAAGGACAGGGGCTGCGCTAAGCTCGCCTCATGCTGCTGCTGAATTCTGGGAAATGGATGGCAAATCGATCCCTGAAGTGTTTCAGGAGCGACTGCCGGCTGCAATGGCATGTTGTGTGAATAGAAAATAATGCAAAACAGCCACGCACGTCCTCATGACGTCACAGGCAGCATGCCATTGTGACGCAGGCATTAATGTAGCAGCAAACAACTGTTGTCTGTGTAAAGATCCAGTGGAGTAATGTCCACCTGCCTCCCTCCCTGTGTCCGGTTATCAGACCTTCTCCTTGCTTCATGGACAAACAGGGCTGGCCGCGCGAGCTTCTGTTCACGTGAGCGTGCACCACCTCCTAGCTAGCATTGCTCTCATTCGGCGGTTAACGCCGCCTCGACTGACGATTCCCCTCTCAGCCCTCCCTCCCCCAACACTGTGGGCGATGTCAGCACTTTTTCCGTAGTTTGCACTGTTAGCGTTTTTAGCATTGTTAGCTCTGAGCTCGCCCTCAATGAGAGCCGGTTCGTGGCAAAGAAAATGCTCCCAATCTCAGATCTTGCACCTTTTAAATAGTTCAAGTTTGACTGCTTTTAAAAAATAATCAAACACTAAGTAACTAAAAGAAAGAAAACACTAATGTTTTATATCTGCTGTCTAAGTTCTTGCAGTGACATCACTGATTGGGGTGTGGTCAGAAGTGACATTGCCTGAACATGGCCGCCCCTGGAGGGCAGTGCTGCAGCAGCTTTCTGCTGTACACTATGCAAATGTGGTTTTACCCCTTTGAGGGTAAATTATACAAACAGGGATAGGAATTGTATTTTTGCCTCCATTTTTGGTGGCTGATATTGTGCATATATATTATTTACATATTCAATTTGATTTGATTTCATGGCAAAAAGCAAAACATTTCTTCTTTTCCATGCTTCAAATATTTCTAATAATTTGTAATTTCGGAAGCCTCCAGAACAGCATTTAAAGGAATAGTTCTAAGTTTTGAGCAATACATTTATGGTATTCACTTTCTTGCTGAGAGTTAGATAAAAAATGATTACCACTCTAATCTGTCCAATAAATATGTAGCTACAATGAAGATACCGTTAGCGTAGCTTAGCATGCAAACTGTAAACTGGAGGACCTTCAAGGGGTCTTGGATGTTGCCAACATTGCACATTTGACTAGCAAATGTGTTATTAATTGTTAATTATCGAGCTAATTTACTTTGGACAGAGCAAGGCTAGCCATTATCCATGGCTTTCATTCAGTCTTTATGCTAAGCTAACCAGTTGCTGGCTGTAGCCTTTTCTTTACCGCAGAGACATGAGAGTGGTTTCCTCACCTCATGTAACTCACAGTAAGAAAGAAAATAAGATTATTTCCCAAAATGTTGAGCTATTCTTTTAATCATCTTTCGGACACTCTTTACTGAAGCCAAAACATTTGAGTTCAATATGTGCACGCACCAATCAGAAGAGTGCGTAGTGTGTCCCTATAGCCAATATAGTGTTCTAGAGAAGACTGCTGTGATGAGCTTTTCTCAACTGTGATGTTTGACCACCAACGTAGACCAACGCAGCCCTTTGGCTTGTTTTGCCAAAATCCTCCTGACAATCTGAAAGTACCATAAATCAGATGGAAGGCTGTGCAAGTTTAATCTGACTATGACATCTGAAGCTTGAGAGTAAAACAATCTTTTTAGGAGCTGATATTAACCATTATATTAGTCCATCTTACAATTCATAGGCTTCCCTTAAACGTTTTCTTTTAAAAGGATCTTTCTTAAATTCTGTTCAGCCGTGATTTGAATATTCAATAGGGTTCACAATCAAATGGTCAGATTAGGTCAAAAAATATCAGTACGGATTATTGAATGTTTTAAATTATTTGTCTCACCATAAGCTGTTATCATGAATAATACACGCATGACAATGCGCTGTCCTCACAAGTGTATGTTTCTACTTTTACTTTCTATGTAACTTTACTGTCGACAGGGAAGTCTCTGAGTTCTGAAAGAACCCGAGCACTTCTCTTAACGTTGCACATGGTGAAGTAACGTTGGCTAAGTCATCACTGCTTAGATAGCGTGGATGATGCTAGTGGGCTAAAGAAAGCTAAGGAAACTGTTCAGGGGCAGCAGTCGTCCCACACACATCACATTTACACAAACAACTAATTCAATTAAATTAAATGCAGCTTATTTTGTATAGCCCAAAATCACAAATTACAAATTTGGATCAGGAAAAACTCCCCAAAACATAGTGAAAACCCTTTCACAGGGAAAAAAGGAAGACACCGTCAGGAGAGCAACAGAGGAGGATCCCTCTCCCCGGATGGACAGAAGCAATAGATGTCATGTGTATCATGTGTGCCGTTGTTGTGAAATTTTACACGGGTTGCTCTGATGGGGGCAACCCACTGGCAACAAAGTAAACGGTATCACGATCATGACCAAAGGGTCTGCTCGGGTCAACGGGTGACTCAGCCAAAGGCCCGTGGTTGATCGTAGCTATGGCAGCACAAAGCAGTTGTTGGATTTATCTATTGCAATGACTTTTATATGAGAAGTGGATGATTGAGGAAGGGAGAGAAGATGACTCACCGATCATTCAGTATGTTTTTGTAGGTTGACCCTCAGACTACGCAGATATAATTCAGAATTTGTGTTTGTCCAGAATTCGAGATATGGAACCCATAAACAGAAATGTGCCGTTATCCTGGAGAATTCCCAGGAATCAGTGACATCAGTGATGAGTCTGGCCCGTTGATTCACTCAATGCGTAATTGTTTCCTCCGTCGCCCGATCCCAGAGTCTGTCTGCCATCTAGATTTTACACTAGAGGGGAGGAGTTGTGGCTGGAGGAGTGTGTGGTGTGGGCCAGGCTGGTATTGGCTTTGACCTTGCCCCACATCACTTGTCTTCCTCTCGCAGTCCATCAGTAGACGTTCAGTGAGGATGAGGGCAGGGATTTGTCTTCATGTGTGAAAGGAATACTGGGACATGATGTGTGCTTTATAATTAGGAGATGCCTTCAGAGTGTAATATTTCAATTTGATATTACACCTAGATACCGTCCATGAAGCTAGATTTGAGGTTACGTTCACATTACAGTTTACTTTGCAGCCACAGCTTTAAATTATTTTTTTCAACATAAACTTGAGATGACCACAAACATTCTGTCAGTCTGTCGTCCCTCGTGCTCTTCCACCAAATTTCATTGGTCATTTCTTGTTCAACATTTTGTTTCACCGACCGGCCTGCAGACGTAGGAGCTAGACGGGATGTAAATATTGAGTTAGTTTCAGCGACGCCTCACTGGCCTGAGGGAGCGTTTGGAGCCGAGCGCTCATGTTTACAACGCGCATACATCTGTCTCCCAGCACCCACCACCACCACGCACGCACACACAGAGAAATGAAGTCACGCCGCAGTTCCCCACCGACAATACCACGCAGACGGCAGCATCTGTTTTCTGGAAGAGCCTCCAGAGCTGGCGATGGCGGTCCACCTGCAATCACGTCAGGCCTCAGTTTGGTGTCCTGGAGGCCAGGCGGGCAGAGAGATGGTGCTCCTCCTTGATGCCTTTATTTGCACCGTCATTAAACACCAGCTGGCTTTTGGTTAACCCCTTTTAATGCAACTTCTAGACACAGAAAAAAGGGCTGTATATGTGGTGTGAAAGCGAGCGCGAGAATGAATTATCCTAACATGGAAATGAAAGGTGTGATTACAGCCCCACGACCCCATGCCAGGGGAGAGCTTAGTGCTCCGACACACTTCACCTTTGACCCCGGCGCCACAGATGGGACAGTATTAACTGTAAGGGTGCTCTTTAACAGCAGACAATCGATCGCTATTAGCAGGAAGGCTCTGAGTCATTATAGACCATGACATGCGCTCAAGACATCTTTTGTGTCAGCTCTAAATAAGGTTGGCCAGCTCTATCCAGTCTTCTTAAGGGACTTGTCCACTATATACAGTAATGTAAATGGAATACACAAAAGAAAAAAACATAAAGAAAACACAACATCTTCTTGAAGATGGGTTTGTCTCTGCGTCTTAATACAGGTGACCAAGCACTATCGCTGTATCAAAGTCTCACTTGATCACGGTAATTACAATAAGTTTTAACTAATATTACAATTCATTAACAGCATAATAACTTCTCTGTGTCGGATCAGCTGGGCGGTCAGAGGTCTGTTGCTCCAGGTAAGCTGAAAACCCCCCAAACGTCCGATCGGCCCTGTCCACCAGCTTCTCCAGTGTTCACGTGCCAGCAGTCAGCGGTAGCAGCTCTTTTTTTGTGCTTTTCTTCCACTGGGCTCCCCACGCTGTTTCTATTGTTGTAGCCTTCCTGTTCTCCCTCCTCTCGGTGCTGCCTCTTTAATCTGCATGCAGTGTGTGTTTAACAGCGGCGGTCGGTGTGTGTTCACTTGTCTGCCTGCGTGAGATAGAAAGAGCCTCTGGTTGATTTTCCTGTTTCCATGATTGTGTTTTTTTTCCTTTCTTTTTCTCCTCAAATTTATAGAGTGAGACTCCAGGTCTAGTATATGGCTGTGTGTGTATATGTGTGTGTTCTCCAATGTGTTAATCTGTTTGTTTGTTCCTCTCACATCTCTGTAGTTGGCCATTGCTGGATTGGGATGGTAACAAAAAAAATACAAAACAACATCACCTTTGTCATATTCCATGTCTGCGCTCTGAAGCAGAGGTTTAACCCATGCCTGATTTTGTAGTCCCCCCACCACACACACACACCTCACCATCACTCACCCACGCATCCCCCCCACCGACCCCCATCCTCCCATGAACCCATCTGAGACTGCAGCTTGCTTTCTTCCACTTAGGTTAAAAACCCAAACCGTCTGGGTGCTGCCTGCCGCACGCCTGAAGATACCACAGCCAGGCTGCACGCTCAGCCTGCCTGTTGTCATGGCAACATCATCGCTCATCACCACGGCCTGCTTTCATTCAGATCCGTCCGGTCTGTGAAACTGATTGATTTCAGAAACCTGCTCGACCATGAACCCTTATTGCTCAGTAACCCCTTGCGTGCGAGCAAAAAGTAAGAGTGGGTGTCAGAGCATCACTAACACAAGCAACCCACGTGTGCATGCCTCTTTAACTGCTTTTTTCCCGCCGTCAGAGGAGATACGTGGTGATGTGCCTCAGCGCCTTTTACTTTTTGTTCTTGTCCAACCAGAGCTACAGGTGTACAAGGGCCGGCCGGCCTCACCAGAAAGCCCAGTGGAATCAGAGTGATGTTGTAGGAGGCCAGGAGGCGAGGCCGACCCGCCGCAAACAGACGGCGCGGCCTCGCTGAGTAAATACAGGCTGACGTGTAAACAGCGGCAGACCTGACGCCGGGCATGAGAGAAGGGCAAATGGCTGTCCGAGCGTGGGCAGTGACGGCACGCCGCTGGGCATGTTTGTGGCTGCTGCCAGCCACGTTAATCTGCCCGCCAATCATCCTCCTGTGCTGCTTCGGTGGACTATATCAGCTCAGAGCAGTGCTGCTAGCACGAGGAAGACTTTCACATCAACACGTTTGCTTGTTGAAGGTGTAATGTGAGGAGTCTGCCTCTTTTTTCTTCTTCAACATTTGGTGGTGTATTGGTTGCTAAGCGCCCATCACATGGTGTTCATGAACTGTAGTTTGCATTTATCGTCCGTCAGTGTTCTTCACCAGCAGAGCACTTTGGTCTCTTTGGGTGGTTTCTCCAGCATATTGACTGCAGAAGAATGTAACACCTGGGACATCGCCCGCACATTTATGGGGAAGGGGAAGTTTTTAATTTTCCATATGGGTGCTCTTGGATGTTTCTTTAGCTACAAAGTCCAAATGTGGTCAGAGGGGAGGAACTTGAGTTGTACAAAGAAAAGCAGCAACCACGATGGCTGAAACACCTGTCAATCAAGCACACGATCGCCAACAATACACTGTGTTTAATCCTTGTATCCCCTGAGTACAACAATGATAATCCAAATGACCACCACGTCAGACACACCACAAAGATCATAATTACAGTCAGAACCAAACGGTAGCTTAATGTGGGTAATGTTGGCTAGTATTTACAAACTGTGATATTGCTGTGTAACGAATCTCACAAACTTTATGACTCTTTTTGGGTCACGAGACTATCACACTTCATCTTAGAACGTCACAGAGGAACGTGGGGAAGTTCTCTGTGCCACTTTTGTCTTAATGGCTTCTGGTGGCGATTACAGAATACAGTCCAAAGGGACTTAGCCTACGCAGTAAAGGAACTTGATATCAATTTAAGGGAAATCAAGTTTATTACAACATGGGTATTGTCTTGGTAAAAAGAACACAAACAGTCCGATGATCAGGTCGTACACCTCCTCGTTAGTCACACCTATTTGGCTTAACTAATGTTGATGAGTCAGATGTTACGATTATCCACAGACCAGCTTCCTGGTTCAACAAAATGCAAAGTGAGCGAACAAAAGAAAAATCTTGTTAATTGATGAAAATAAACTGTTAGCACTTCTATTTTTGAAAGCATTCTTAGTTTACAGCATTTTTTCACACCTGCCTAAAACTTTTGCACAGTACTGTATATATATGAATTGTAAAATATATATATATAGTATATATATATATATATATATATATTAATTCTAAAAAAAATATATTTAAATGTAAAGAAAAGAGCATCAGTTGGCAGCAGTTTGCTTCTCGTGAAATGAACGCACCACATGGCAGAGTCACAGAGCACCTCTTTGATTATCTGAAAACTAAATATAACGTTCAAGCCGAACAATGAATAATTAAAGAACAACCTCAATGACGGCGTCCGACAAAAGGTCAGCTCAAGTTAGGACACAACGTCACGTGTCCTCATGCGCAAATTACACACTGCGTCTTTTAAAAACCAATACTCAATCTCCATAGTTGTATGTGCTTTATTATTAACGCCATTTTGGGTGTGCTCACTTTTGGTTTCCCCTCAAAGGCTTGCTTGTCTGATCCTCCACTGAGAACACATGACCTAGGTAGTAATAAAACATGAAGCACCCTTTAAGTCGCACATTGACTGGAGCACTGCTCTGTTGAGCCACTGCTGTAAGTTGCAGTTCATGCCAACTTTAGTGAACAGGACACAAGATAGTGTCATGACTATTGCACTTTATTCTATTGTACTAACTGACATGATGATGTGGTGAGCGTCCAACACCAGCGGACGTGAAGTGCAGGAGTGTGTTTTTGTGTACAACAGGGAGAGCGAGAGGCCTGTTGGATAGTTAATGAAGGAGACTCGCTCTGTATGCATGATTGGATCCCTTCACTCTATATGGCATCCCATCAGGCCTTGCTCTCTCTCTCTGTCTGTCTTTTGGTCTCACACACACACACACACACACACACACACACACACACACACACACACACACACACACTCCAGCGAAATGAAGAACATGCTCACGCTGTCACTTGAGGGACCTCTAAATTATTACGCAGTAGATTAAAGTGCCAGATTTGGCATATATGATGACTGTGGTACTCAGAGGTCTTAAACTGGGTCTCCATGACTCCATGATTATTTCCCTTTGTGTGGCCTTTTTTGAATACTTACAATACGACAATTCATAGGAGCAATTAGAAATCTCTTTAATTAAAGGTCGTTTATCTAAAGTTTGCTTGGAATCGGTTCAAATTGGATCTCAGAATATTTGCCTTTGACGTCCATCCGACTTCTTTCATTGTGTTTTTTATTCAGTCTAACCATTTAAACTGGAGAGAGGCAGGAGGGATGATGTACGGACGCCTTTAAGGAAAAAAGAGTAATGGATTGTGGGAAACCATTACATTTTCTTGGTCCTTGAAGGAATAGCTAGCTAGTCTGTCTCTGGCTCTCAGACAGAAAGGTCCCCCCCCACCCCCACCCCCACCCAGTCGGCATGCTATGCTTTTGCTTACGAATGGAGCATTTTGAAGCATGAGTGCATGTGTGACTTTCCATGGCGGCAGCGCTCCTCGTGGTCTCCGGTTTCTACAGGTCTTCGTCCAACAGTACGTACGACATCAGCGCTGCATTTATTAACTTGCGCCCATTCACCTTTTTCTTAAAATTTCCAAGCTGGGTTTCTATGGGCGCTCGCCTGACAAGAAAGACTGCTGAAGGGTTAGTCATCAGATCGTGTTCAGTGCTCAAATGTTTCATGTTTGTTGTGGAAATGTGCGAGGTGTGACAGTCACCTCAAAATGGGAGACGTGGTGGGAGGTTTTCACTGAACGCACTAGACTCAGTGTCTGCCAAATTGGACGAGTTTTATTGCTCAATTTGCCAACAGAAAATTGATGTCACCTGGAGTGAAGATGACGAGGAGTGCTGTCAAAGCCGGAGCGGATCAAAGAGAAGGAGAGAGGTCTTGTTCTTTGATGCCCATCTCAGCAGGCGGACTCCCTGCCAGAGACTGGGTGAGATAGATGGGTCACAAGTGCACTTAGGAATGGGTTGGATACGAGTTCAGTACCATGCATTTGTGGATGTGATGGCATGCATGCTAAAGGTGCTCCCCCCGTCTACCGTGCACCGGCCGCCAGGAGGGGCCCTGATGTCGCTCCGTGATCCACTACAGACGTGTCCCTTTATTTGGGCTTAATGCTGAATAATTAATGTTTATCACTTCACTCCAAAAGATTGAGCTCTTCCCAAGGACAATGGATTGACTGAAAGTTCTTTCCTCTGGCAGCAACTGCACGGCCCCGGCACTCGCACATTAAGAGGTAATTAATAAATCAGACTGTCAAGCTGGTTTGTGTTTCTTGACAATGTCCCAGTCGACTGGCGTATGGAGGAGCGCAGCAGGAAATCAATGAGACCAGGGGCCGATGTCATGAAGCCTCCTAGTGCAGAGAGGACGAACTTCTGAGAAAGTTCTCAGAATTAAGACATTTTCTCAGAATTTCCCCTTCAAGTGTAGACAAGAGATACACTTTTAAGAGCCTAGAGCGTTTTTAATTGAAGGAGAACATGGCGGACAGACAAAGAGGGAAGAGAAATATTCTCCAAACGCTGAATGACTGAGAAAATGGAAAGCTACAGATTAGACGTGATGTGCAGGGTTGAGTTGAGGCTCCGCTCGTTGGAGATGCGCTCACAACTCCCACTCAACACAATGACGGCAGCAATAAAAGTGACCACACAGTAAACATTGCTTGCAATAGTCCAACTTCTCTTCCCCTCAGAGAGACTCTGTCAATCTCTCAAACACACACACACACACACACACACACACACACACACACACACACACACAGTGAGAAACGCGGTGCTCAAAAGTCAATATGTATTGAAAAGGTGTGCAGCCTCTGTAACCCATTTGGTGCTTCTCTAACCTGCTGGTCCATATACAGTTAAGTCCATAAATATTTGGACATTGACACATTTTTCATTATTTTGGCTCTGTACACCACAACAATGGAGTTGTAATGAAAAAATCAAGATGTGCTTTAAGTGCAGACTTTCAGCTTTAATTTGAGGGTATTTACATCCAAATCAGGTGAACGGTGTAGGAATTACAACAAATTCAAATGTGGCCACCCTCTTTTTAAGGGACCAAAAGTAATTGGACAATTGGCTGAACAGCTGTTTCAAGGTCAGGTGTGTGTAATTCCCTCGATATTTCATTTACAAGGAGTAGATAAAAGGGTCTTGGGTTCATTTCAGGTGTGGTATTTGTGTTTGGAATCTGTTGCGGTCAACTTTCAATATTAAGTCCAAAGAGCTGTCACTATCAGTGAAGCAAGCCATCATTAGGCCGAAAAATCTAAACAAAACCATCAGAGAGATAGCAGACACATTAGGTGTGGCCAAATCAACTGTTTGGTACATTCTTAAGAAAAAAGAACGCACTGGTGAGCTCAGCTACACCAAAAGACCTGGAAGACCACGGAAGACAACTGTGGTGGATGACAGAAGAATCATTTCCCTGGTGAAGAAAAACCCCTTCACAACAGTTGGCCAGATCAAGAACACTCTCCAGGAGGTAGGTGTATCTGTGTCAAAGTCGAAAATCAAGAGAAGACTTCACCAGAGTAAATACAGAGGGTTCACCACAAGATGTAAACCATTGGTGAGCCTCAAAAACAGGAAGACCAGATTAGAGTTTGCCAAAAAACATCTAAAAGAGCCTGTACAGTTCTGGAAGAACATCCTATGGACAGATGAGACGAAGATAAACTTGTACCAGAATGATGGGAAGAGAAGAGTATGGAGAAGGAAAGGAACTGCTCATGATCCAAAGCATACCACCTCATCAGTGAAGCATGGTGGAGGTAGTGTTATGGCGTGGGCATGTATGGCTGCCAATGGAACTGGTTCCCTTGTATTTATTGATGATGTGACTGCTGACAAAAGTAGCAGGATGAATTCAGAAGCGTTTCGGGCAATATTATCTGCTCATATTCAGCCAAATGCTTCAGAACTCATTGGACGGCGCTTCACAGTGCAGATGGACAATGACCCGAAGCATACTGCGAAAGCAACCAAGGAGTTTTTTAAGGCAAAGAAGTGGAATGTTCTGCAATGGCCAAGTCAATCACCTGACCTGAATCCAATTGAGCATGCATTTCACTTGCTGAAGACAAAACTGAAGGGAAAATGCCCCAAGAACCAGCAGGAACTGAAGACGGTTGCAGTAGAGGCCTGGCAGAGCATCACCAGGGACGAAACCCAGCGTCTGGTGATGTCTATGGAATCCAGACTTCAGGCTGTCATTGACTGCAAAGGATTTTCAACAAAGTATTAAAAGTGACAATTAGATTTATGATTATATTAATTTGTCCAATTACTTTTGGTCCCTTAAAAAGAGGGTGGCCACATTTGAATTTGTTGTAATTCCTACACCGTTCACCTGATTTGGATGTAAATACCCTCAAATTAAAGCTGAAAGTCTGCACTTAAAGCACATCTTGATTTTTTCATTACAACTCCATTGTTGTGGTGTACAGAGCCAAAATAATGGAAAATGTGTCAATGTCCAAATATTTATGGACCTAACTGTATATGGTAGACAACAAATCACTCTCAATTCATTGATAAAGCAAAGACATTTTTTGGTGGATACCTTAACAACTGAAAAATATTCAACTTTGAGACATTTGTTGGCATTAAGCATTTAATAAAAACACATTTTCACTGCTGTCAGCAGCGAGACCCACGCCTGTATCAACGAGGCGGTCTAGCAGCAATCCAACACCATGAATTACATTTATATAACCCCAATCACACAAAATCACAATTTCCCCATAGTTTTGGAATGACAACATAAAATATGAAAAAAGACAAAGCTTCTATTTTTAGAAAACCTAAATCAAAGCTTTGAAAGTAAAAAACCAACCACAGTAAAGTTTCTGTGAGCAGGCATGTGGGCAAGGGAGATGCGGCTCCATGGTAAAGAGATGATGAACTGGTTTCTAATTAAGGACATTACATCCACTTGTTTATTCACGGGACTCGGTGTCAAACATGCTGCTCCATCCAAAATATCTCTAAATGCACAGATTCTGGAGATTATTTTTATAGCATTTTAGTTCCGATAACAAGTTGTTCAACTCGCCTTAATGCCGTCGTAGAAAAAAAAAAATCGACAATCAGCCCTTCAATCGCCAATATACGATCCGACCACCAGCCTGATGGAGATAATAAAAGATATTCCTGTCTGTCTACTTCCTCTGTCTAGGGTTTTAAGTCCCGTCACTTAGCAACTGAAGGCTGATCCAACCTACTAAGCTTCACAGCCTTCAAACCTTGTTTTCCCTTTAGGCCACAGAGTAAGTATTGAGGAAGCTCTTTCTCACTCTTTAGATGAACTCCCATTTGGTAAAGGCAAAGGTCAGGCCCCATTGTCAGAGAGCTGTTTACTGTATCCTCAACACCATCTTACTTATGTGTCACATGTATAGCACGGGACGCTCTTGGGTGACAGCACAGGCTGCAAACAGAAATAATATCACACCAGCAAGGAGACGCCCGGGCGTGATGTGAACAGAAAGCTATATTCCTTCTATATTCCAAGACCTTGGAGGAATGTCTTCACATTTAGCACCAACATCCATTTGGACTCATGTATCAACTGTTTTAATTTGGTGATCAAAGGCCAATGTGACCTCACAAAGGCAAAAGGATTTTCTAATCAGATGAAGTTATGACATTTTGGACAGACTCGGATGTAAACTGCGACAAGTTGGCGGAAGCATTTAGTCGTGAGGCGGTAATTATGTGATAACGGTCTAAAATAACAACAGCATTCAACTTAAGGTGGGAAAGAAAGTCTAATATGTTTAATAATGAAGTGCAAGTTATTAAACACGGAGGAGGTAGAAAGAAAGATAAAACAATTACAAGTATTTAAGTGACAAGTTAAACTCCTTCCAAAGTGTTGCGTTTGGATTCGGATGTCTGTGGTGCTGTTTCCTTTACTTAAGAGGATACTGTAAGTCTCCTGATGTTTTACATTTTAGTTACTGACAATACATTTAATGAAAAGTCCAGCGGTGCATGTATCCAACTAACAAGTAGTGTGTGTGTATGAAACCTGATTTGTCTCCTTCCTCTGTGCCGTAGAGCTCCATTGTGGTCCAAGAACCATTAAAAGCACTTCAGTGAGCCCTACTGTTGCCCCGGGTGACATGTTACTCCATCACCACTAACTGTCACACTGTAGTTCATTATGACCACATGCACCGTCCTGCTGCCTGCATGCGGATTAATCTGCGGTTGAAAATAGTCCCCAACACATGCACTACTTTCTCCACTTAAAACAAAAAAGATTCTGTCACGTGTTATCTCTTCTCTGCATTTATTTGTTCTTGCGCAAATATATTCTCATTATTGACATACAATATTCACAGCTCCTCAAGGTACCTTGGGGACAAGGCTTAAGCACTCCAGCCTCTTTTCTATGGAACTGTAACTATATTAAGGTTGTTATAAATACTGTTAATGTAGCTTATTTCAGAACTGCCAGGGGTGTCTGGCTGATGATGATGACATATGGTAATGCCGGCTCTGCCGGCCTGATATCGACTGCAGTCAGTAACAGAAACCTCCCAGGACATTGTCTCTTGGAAAGAAAAGAAAACGATGCAAAGGGTCAGTGCACTGCCTCCACCCTCTGGCACTAAAAGCCAGTCACATGGAAGTGGAGCTCTGGAAAACGTTTGTTTGCGTAGCTTTGCGAAATTTGCACGAGAGGTATCTTTTTTGAGCTGATGTTAAGGATAAGACGGCATTTGATGAGCACCATTGAAAAAAAGTTTCAGTAAAGACTCTGATGTGGAGCTAATACTTAGATCTGGTGGTCAGGAGACCTTCAGTTACCTTTGCTGGTGAATCTTTTGATATTTTTTGCATATATTGTGAAATAGGTGCACATAATGACTGGGGATATGATCTAAAAGGGCTGAAAAGTATTTTTTTTTATCTCTTCTCCACTTTAACAAAGTGAACTTCCAGTGTGACATGAAGCAGAGAACATTGTTGGGTGGACTTCATGCTCTGCTGAACAATGCTTCACACAGTGCTGTGCAGTCAGTTGTGCTCCAGAGTTTACTGCTTTACGACTTTATTTTCTAAATGCTACTTTAGGTTTTCACTTTACAAAACATTGCACCAAATGGCTATTCATGTTCTCGATTGGAACTGAAGGTCTGCTCTTCCTCAATGTCTGTTTTCAGTTTGGTTGGCACTAGATGAGCATGCATTTCATTAATCATGTTGTTAATTCACTTGCTCTGCTCCAATACGCCTTGCGGCTTTTATGCACATTTTTAAAGCTACATTAATCATTATTTTTATATAAACAAAGAGTGAAGTGCCAGCGTGTATTGTGAAAGGGATTGTTTATCGTGACAAATGACAGAATTATCGGCAACTCTGCAGTTCCTCATTTTGGCATTGTTCAGGACAGCCTTTTGTTCGGGCGAGGCCTCAGCTCTCTGATGCTGCTCTCCCCCTCAGCAGACAGCAGTTAGAGTCTAGCTGGTGAACACAGTGCAGCCTTTAGCAGCTAAAGACAGTTGGTGACCAAAACAGAGCTGTGAAAAAAGACTGAAAGAGAGAGTCTTTTTTTTAATTCCAGCTATAATTTAGGTTGGTGTCACAGCTTTCCAGATGGTGGATATCTGATTCTGGCCTGAAGTCCACATGTTAAGAAGTTCATTTCAGTATGGATCAGGGCAGGAAGACGAGGACAGTGTGTGCTGAACATATTAAATAAAGATTATACCTCTGATTTTTTTTAATACAAGCGTGACAGGGCTCTCTTTCCCTATGAGTCCTGGGAAAGCAAGTTGTGGTGTGCTGCCGCAGTGTCTGGAAGTGGGACCATTTTGAGGGACGACCATATAAAGCTCTTATCTAATAAGGCTGCTTGCTTTACTGACAGACTCCCATTCTGAAAAGAAGCAATGACTTTAACCTTCAGACAGCTTTTAAGCTCTACTCTGAAAGTTTGATTAGTTCAAAGATGACTTTAATATGAATAAAGGTGGACCCTTTTGCTTGGGTTCCAGCATTCACATCCGAAGACTATGACTCACATTTCTAAATGGTTGGTAGAGAAACGATTCATTTCTTGTTCTGTTGAATTGGCTTCGTGGACCGACTGAAGTGAAAGCACGCTGACCCCAACCCCGCAGTGCAGCTCCGGAGTCTATGTCTGTCTGAGTCTTCTTCCATGGTTCACTGATACCGACCTGGCAGAACCAATCCTATTAGTAATTCTCTGCTGGATCCAGGCTCCTGGGGACCCAGATGAGCCCTCCGCTCCCGCAGCCCCTCTCCTCTTCCCGGGAGCTCGCAGACAGCCGGCTGTTCACGGCTGGGTGCGTTTGCTCTTCAGTCAGAGCCACGAGGGGTTTGCCGTCTCTGAAGGACGAGGCTAAAGGGCTCACGCCTGAGGAAATCTCTCTCTTCTCACCATATGTTTGTAACAACTCTCAAAGCTCTTTGGGTCAGATGGACATTTTAGACCGTTAATGTTATCCACGCTGGTAGATGGTGAAGCCCCAGCGTGACCAATTCCTCCTGCATGCTTTTCATACGGAGAGGGAGACATTCGCTTCATCGTACATGGGATAGCCTGTAGTGTGAAATCCAGCACACAGCGTAGCAAAATGTGGGGGGCAAAAGTTTAATCCACTGAACTTAATGCAAATGTGCCCCGAGTTTGACACACAGGAACCAATCCAATTGGCCAAAAGGGCTTTCACCCATTTTTCATTTGCCAACAAACTCTGGTGCCCCTGTACTGGATGAGGCATCCTATAGGGACAGGTGGTGTAGCGGTAACCTCCACCGATGACGGGTCTGGGATGGGCCTTTTAGGGCTGGGGACAATAGCTAATAGGGGTCAAAGGTTCTATCATTTTGAATCACAGTTTTAAGGCCGTGATTTGGCTTGAGGAGGAGCAGCTCTACACACATGCACACACAGACATGGCCGCCTCACCGCTGCAAACAATGAACATGTTTCATAGCACAGATTTTTGGTCGCATGTGCAACCCAGGCGGCAACCTCCAGTTCTGAAGAGGGAAGCCAATGCGGAAGTATCTTATAGTTGCATTCTCTCTACTGGCCATCAGGGAGCGACTCCTCTGGTTGCAAAAATAAGTCTGATTGTATAGAAGTCTATGAGAAAATGACTCAACTTCTCTCTGGATTTATTCCCTCAGTAGATATGAGTTTATGGTCTCAATCTCTAGTTTCAAGTCTTCTTCAATACACAGCCTGTGGGGAATTCCCAAAGTCTAAATAGTATGGCTCAGTTCTCTGAGCTGATGTCTGACGGAAAGACAGACCAGATGTCTCTGGGTCAATAGATGTGAAAGTGTTATCACATCAAAGAATCGTGATAACGAGACCTTTGGAGATCATTCATTTGATTACAAATTTGAAATTACAAAAGAAACAACCACTCTGGCTTCACACAATGTCTCTTAAGTGTTATTCTCCACAGGGCCTCCTCTAATGAACCATATTGATCATTTTTTACTGCCTTACAAAATGGATAATATGACAATGGTTAAAGCATGTTGTCTATTTCCGAATGCCTTCGGGAAAAACGTCCAACGGTTTGAGGTTCATGGTAACTCCGTCCTCTCTGTGATGGCAGTTTACAAAACCTTACAATATTGTACGTCTGATAAAATAATGCATCAGACTGAGATTTGATGTGATTATAGATTGGCCCTTGCCGAAAAAGCAAACCAAATAGACTTGGTAGAGAAATTGACAGGCAGATGGACGATAACACTGTACGTGTTATTAAGTGTTTAACATTTAATAATGTTATGGTGCCTTCAGTGTAAGCTGAGAGTCTGTAAAAAATGTAGCTAGATATGAACCTGACAAGGAATTTCACTTTTCCTCAGTCTAGTACACTGATCAATCTCAGGCTGCTGCACAAATTCACATCAATTCATGCAAGTCATTTCATAAAAAGCTCCTCTGCAGGTTCCTAAGGAGACGTGTTGTGTATTCGTGATCGTTTGGCCCCAGCCTTGACGTTCCTACAGGACGAGTCCGCGCTGGCAGCATGTGATTCATTGTTCACCTGCCCTTGATTGGATGCCAGGACCTTTCCCTAAAGTGATGAATTCCTCACCAGCATTCTCAAACTACCTCAGGAGAGAATGAACGTTTGGTTCCCAACTAGACGTCGTTCTCTCAGGCTACATTTAAATCGTGCCTTCGGACAGGTTTGTATTGGCCCGGATGGAGAATTTAAACAAGACTGGAGTGTTTTCAACCGCTAATGGTTGTGGACGTGTCCAAATTATCACAGTCCAAATGTAAGTCAGCTTTACAACTCTTACCTGAAACATTGTCACAGCTCATTTATCCTTTGGAGCGTTAAAATGACCAAACACTATGCCCATATTTACAAGTTTGCACTTATCCAGGTTATTTTAGCACCTTTAAATTCATTAAGACGAGCTGCTCCAGAGCTTCATCGTCTCACAAATGATTTCGAAGTCAGCACTTATCAAGTGTCACAAACATTCAGCACTCTCTAACACTGTGTCGCTGCGTGTGATGTCAGCTGACCTTTGGAACCAAATCAACGGCTGAATGATTCCCAGACTCCTCCGTGTTCTTCTAATGTCATTCCTCCAGTTTCATGAAGGCCAGCACAACTTTAAATTGGTTTTGTGACCAAGTAATTTCTAAATGCTTATTTACAATTTTATTTGGTTTGCAAGTAAAGCAAACCTAAGACCAAATTAGCATTACAGAGTAACATCCCATTCGATAGTTTTTACAAGCTTTTAGCGGCATCTCAAAGCCTCGAAAAAGTAAGTGCACTTTTTTGAGTATATTATAGATTAAATATAATACTGTAACCAGGGTACTCTTGTTTCCGGAATAAACCAGGCTGCCACACGGTAGAATCAGGGTTAGTGCGTTTTTATTTATTGCTTGTGGGCGCATCCACGCTCGCTCTCGCTCTCGCTCGGCGTGTCTCCTCGCCTCCGGCGCTCCCGACTGTCGTCACTTCCGGGTTTAAGTACCCGCCATCACCCACGCACACACCCACACACACACACACATACACACTCATTAGTCCCAGGTGCGGCTCATTCACCGCAATTCCCCACACCTGTTCCCTGAGCCGCCCCTCTCTCTTCCTCCTGCACAGCCGCGCTAACCACGCCCCTGCCCCACAAATACATTATACATTTTGTTATACTTGATAATAGAATGCCCACATGTTTATGCATTACAAATTCACTATATACTACTGTCATATACAACTATTTATAAATGTTCTAGTGTTTAACCTTGCTGGGTGGAGCCAAACACTTTCAAATCTACCAATTAACCTTCTTTGTTTAGGACCTAAAAAAAATTTGTTCAGTAGCAAAAAGCAAACGCTACACATTCCTCCTCAATTACAATATCTTACAGGTGTATCATTAAATAACAATGTTTAGATTCTAAGGTATTCCATGGTCACAATCTTACTTTAGCATGTGGATATTTGCTAATTATTGAATCCTGAAGTAAAGCTGGCACTGATGGGAATGACATTATTTTTGCAGGTATTTGATCATAAACCAAAGCATTTGAATAATTCACTTTTTAACCTGCCAATGGCGCTAGATGTGAAGTCAGTCTGGACGAAAGTGACAGATGGACTGACATTGCTGTACATAGAGCTATGCTGCTAGCGCGGCTACTAATGCGACTGAGCAAGTTTGTTCAAGACTGACTCCGCCAAAGCTAGATGTATGTTCATATATCAAAGGGATGCTTGTGTCTCAGACTACTCTAACTCCAGAGCATTAAAAAGCCATGAATCCGCATGAGTCCATTTCCACATTCTATGAACCAGCATATCTGCACAAACCTGTGACTGAAAAGGCTCAAGTCACGAGTCAACAGCTGTTAATGTGCGATAACAAAGTGAGCCGCTTCTTCCCCAAGAACAGTGCTACTAGGGCGAACACCCAGCAAAGTGAGTATGTTATCAATATCAATATACTTTGTGTGGATTAACGTTTGTGTTGAGGTCAGAATTAAGTCAGGGTTAGTGGATGGATCACTTTTATTAGATTAGTATCAATATCAAACTGTTCTTAATCATCTCTCACACCCGTCTTGTTTCTGTGCGGATATGACTCATAGCTTCCTTTGCTGGTGGAAACGTTCTCTTATTTCAAAACTCTTTGGACTGTCTTGGTATAAATATTTTTCAAAGTGATGGACTGGAAGAAGAGAGTTTTTATTTTTTTATTTTAATTAAATTGTTTTGCATGCGTATCAAAGTACAATGCTGATTCACTCCCACGCGAGCAATTTTGTCGTTGACTCACACATCTTCAGTGTTTCAGGAATCTAGCTGAGGATGAGAACATTACCCCAGACCCTTTCCATAAATGACTCCGAAATTAATTTCACTTGTTTGCTGATAAATAGCCTAAGAGTCATTCACGGTACAAAAGCCTTCCATCTAACCCAGTGACGTCTGACCACGTGCCACTGAGAGATCCAAGCTGCTGCAGGTCATTCCACTGATATATATGTATATATATATATATATATATATATGTGTATATATATACTGGAGCAGAGGAGTAATGTCACGCAGTAATATCAGGAGTGATGTCACTCACCTGTCCAGTCACCTCACCTGGCAAATCTTCACCACCTGCACATAACGATGTGTGTGAATTAGCATATTGTCGTTAAACATTGTTTATCATTATCATAATACCAAGAGAAAACCTGTCAAACTTCCTTTTCTGACATGATTTCCAGGCTGGTGGATACCACCCGGGGATCCTTTTGGAAGCAATCAACCCGACTGCTGCAAACATAAATACTGCGGTGACACACTGTTTGATAAATCAGACCCTGGGATGTCAGACTTGTGAATGTGGGCCTTCTGACAGCGTGGGAAAGCAGACGTGAGGGAGAAGATTAGAATACAACAATGACCGCAGAAAACCAAACAGCCGCCTCATTGCATTTGTTTATTTTTTTCAAATGAAAAAATATGGTAATCACCTCAGCCTAGCTGGTGGCTGCATCCCATCATTACTTTATATTATTGGCAGAAATAAACTATGTACAAGCACTCCAATGGTCGGTGAGCGGTCTCTGTTGGATTAAACTGACGCAGACAAACACAAATGGTGACCTTGACTTTCAAACGGGAGGTGTAACTAATTTATGTGGCAGCTACAAATCATCTCCAACCGATGTTAAACAACACAACATATAATACTACTAATGCACTGTATTATACATTATTTGCAAAATGTTGATATCCCTCGCAATGTACCGAGCCAGCAACGGTGAGCAATTAGGGTTAAGTGTCTTGCTCAAGGACACATTGAGATGGACTAGCGGAGCCGGGGATTGAACCACTGATCCTCAGCTTGAAGGACAAACCTGCTAACCACTGAGCCAAGTTTGAGTTTTCCTCCTCCAACTTTCCTGACGTCTTTTTCCCGGCATCAGGAATACTGAACACTGCAGTGTGTCTCTCAGCCACCCTACACGCCAGGTTGCTGTCTCAAGTAATTCACCAAGAACTGAACCTTTGTTTTAGATGTTGCAGTTATGAATTACTCAATTTGCATTCACATTTCAAACATTTCGTCACACACACACACACACACACACACACACACCAGCTCACTTCCAGTCTGAGCTCCCCCACCTGTTCGTTGACGGTTAACCTATATTCTGTGGGATTCCACTCTGCCCGGTAGAGAGAGTAACAGAGCATCTGTCCCGCTGGCCGAGGAGTCATTTTTTAATTTTTAAGAGCTTGACTTCAGTGCTGTTCAGCATGAGAAACGCAGCCTGCTGCTCTCCGAGGACGGCCGTGTGCCGCTCGGCCCTGCTGTGCAGAGGGAGGGTGCTCTCTCCCGGGTGTGAGAGTCTTCATCTGAGCAGTTGCATGCCACCTTTCGCCAGCACCAGCCGCTTATGCCTCCCGGCATGTGATGTCTCTTAAATTACCACTGCTGCTTGCTGCCGGAGAGGGAGAGGAGTGTTTTAAGGTGGCACGTGTCTCGACTAAATGGCTGTTAAATCAGCCGGCAAGCCTCGTAGTTCAGCTCAGTTCAGCTCAGTGCAGCTTGACTGGCGGTCCGACTCGCACAGCTGGGGAAAGGACTTTCTCTCGGTGAAAGCACACTTCAAATGAGACCAAGTAGGGATACAGGGGGAAAAAAGGCACTTTGCGTCAACACAACAATGTTTCAAAGTTGAAATACAAAGTTGAGTACGTGACTTTGTAGGAACCGGTTGAATCGAGGCCCCGGCCGCCCAGAGACGCGTCAGTAGACACGAGTTCGGCAGCACAGCCGCGGTTTTTACGACATGCGCTCCTCTCCAGCGCTGCGTGTCTCCAGCAGGTTTTGGACACACTGATAGAGTCAGTCAGTGTCAAAGTGACCCAGGCAGCCCATCAAGGAAGAGGCTTCACTATCTTAGCACTTCCTTCCTATTTTGATGCCGGCGGACGTGGTGGGAGCAAGGGGACTAAAGGATGATATTAGAGGAATTTAATCACGATGAACTGGATAACTCCACCGGAGCTTGATACCTGCATGAATTAAGTAGATTAATCGAAACAACCGTTAGTCATTAGATTAATTGATTATAAAATATTATGTGTTTTGCTCGACGCTCCTTGCCAAGACGTGTGGTATCGGGACCTGATACCTTCCAACATACAGGTGATGATGAGTGATTTTCTCTAACTTGACTCAATTCCTCCAGTCATAACCTCACAGACTGAGTAGATCTTCACTTCTCAACCTACCTTCGTGGACGTAACAAAAAGCAGAAGGTGCCTCAAGGCACCTTAGAGAGTGATCTTCACCAGAGATTGTCTATTTTGAAGAATTCAATATCTTAATCATAGGTGATTTGATTGTCATAGAACTTGAAACAGTGGTTTTAACATTCAGCAATGCAACAAAAAATAGAATAAATACCTGTATTAAGTTATTGTTCATGGTCATGTTCTCTCCAAGAAGTCTGGACACTGAGAGTCGACTTTGATCTGTCTCCTCTCAGACCATAGTCCCTCTTGTTGCCTTGGTGATCCATCAGCCAGAGGTGCCGCCTTTTTATTCGCAACATATTTCATGGACAAAGTCGACTCCTGCTTATTTTATGAGCGCTGAGATGGAGAAAGGAACAGATGAGAAGGAGGGGAAAAAACGGCATAGTGGGAAAGCGAGGGGATGTAAAAGGGAAAAGAGTAAAGTCACCGTGTCCGTTACCTGAATGACCTCAGGTGTCACGTTCACCCAGGTGCTGGACTGATTCTGAGGCAAACCGCTTGACTTTGAGAGCTTGCGGTCGCAAAAAGTCAGAACTCTTGCTGGACCGAAACGTGCTCAAGTGTCAGTCACCGACGCTCAAGGACGCTGGGATGTTCAGACAGCCGCTCAGAAAGGAACGATAACGCTGCCTTCATCAGGCGGCTCCAGGCCACAGGGTTCACATCATTTGAGCTCGATGCAAATCACTGTTCCACATTGAAAAATGATGCCAAGATCTGGCCCCAAAGTACCAGAGAGGCTGCTGATCGTCCTTCGGTTCAAAATGAAAGGCACTGATATTGCAGCTACAGTGCATCATTTTTAAGAGGATGAAGCAATTTGGTTACACTTTATAATTACCATAATTAATAAGTAGTAAATTGGCAGTTAATTTTAGTTCATAGTTATAATACATGTAGTGTATTTGTGAAAAACAATTCAATTATAAAATAGCTATAACTTTGTGATTCTGTTTAGGGTTAGCTGGCCCTGACGGCCCACCTCTGTTGTAAAATGTCTCCAGCTTCTTTTTCCACATATCTAAGCTACGAGCCTCTTAGTGGGTTAGTTGGTGTTTCCCATGTCAGCTGGTCTTCCTTCATTGGTCCACTTGTGCTGACGGCAAATAACCAGACTGTGACTGCAAAGAGCGAAAGTCTCTCTCTCGCGAGCATTTTTAACCTGCTCGCTCACGAAGCTTCAATCTGCGCTCTCGTGTCTGTAACCTACTCGCTCTCGAGTAGATTTTCTTTTTGACAGTAAGTGGGCGGAGCCAGTCACCATTGTATCTCTACATCTAATCGGTTATAATCCTTGTCTTTGGATTGGCTGGATATCACATACATACACATCCAGGAAGAGACAGATGAACCCAGTCTTATACACAGAGGATACATATATAACGCGCCGTGTAATGAGTGGGCCAGTCTGACAGTAACTCCCGGGCCACTTTCTCCCCAGTCCGCCGCTGATCCACTGTGTATATGTATCCACTGTGTATATGTATCCACTGTGTATATGTATCCACTGTGTATATGTATCCACTGTGTATATGTATCCACTGTGTATATGTATCCACTGTGTATATGTATCCACTGTGTATATGTATCCACTGTGTATATGTATCCACTGTGTATATGTATCCACTGTAGCGGTTGTGTACTCCCTCTCTCTTGCATTGTGTTATTAATTCAGTCACACTTGATCTCGTATTGGCTCCAACCGGCCGTTTATTCAGGCAGAAAGCTCCAGTAGACTTGTGGCACGGAGATAACGTACCGACAACGTAACAGACACACACATTAGGGATTTGCCTTCATAATAAACAATATCTTGATAATGTCATATTTTCTCTGAAACATCATTACTTTTTGATTCAACCATTTGATCATACCAGCATGATAATTATAGCAAACTAATCATAAACATCTGGAGATGATGTCATTACACCAGATTGGTCTTATATTTTGACTTACCGATCACACAATTTAATTATTTGTAGGCGGCATATTTTAATTTGGTATCATTCATTATATATATATTTATATATATTGTATACATTTACCACAAAAGGATGTGGGAGCTATTTTCTTTAGGAAGTGGAGGCTGGTATCTTCTATCTCTTTACTGACCTCAACATTACATCCCATGCAGAACAAGTGTGAAGATCACTCGACGCATCGCTCACCCCTTTGGTTTGTTGGGTATTCATTTTAAAAAAGACCGCCTCTTTGCTCTGTAATTTAAATGTAATGGTTTCCCACAAACCTTTACCCGCTCACTCGTTGGCTAAAAACAAGAGCTGAATGCCGTTAATAAGTGGTACGAGACTCCACATGCTCTCTTATATTCTGATGCACTGGCATGACATGGGGTGCAATATCATGCCCCTATTTAAGCTCAAAAAGCCATCCATGGGAGTACAAACAATCAGGCGCCACGTGAGTTGTGTAGCGTCGGTTTTAAATGCCGTGGTGTGTCCGCTCGCGCTCACAACTCGGCATGTAAATATAACCCTCTCCTCTGTAGCACCCTCGTACTCCCGCCCTCCTCAGACACAGGCAATTACGCTATTCACTCTCTGCCAAGCTCTGCCTCGAACCGTGACTCTCCTCCCATTAGGAAGTCACTTAAGCAGCGGGCTGGGGAGGCTGCTGGAGCTGTGTAGAGGGTCTCTCTATCACACACACACTCTCATAGTGGTGCGTTGAAGTGGCTCTCCAGACACTGAGGAGTCTTAGCGAGAGTGAGCGAAGCGACTTGTCTTCACCCCCCCCCACACACACACACTCCCCCAACACACACACACACACACACACACACACACACACACACACACACACACACACACACACACACACTTCAGCTTCCAGCACCTGCTCAGACAGAACAAGTTTCAGACCCGTCTGCTTCCTCTAGCTGTTCTTTTCCTCTTTTTGGGTGACAATTAACAAAGATATGTCCACTTGATGTCAAAAGACTCCACGACATTAATGAGATTTTTTTAAGGCAACATGGTGTCGATTTAAAAATGGTTCAAAACGATGAAATACAAATGTTTTGTATTATTAACATTGCTTCACGGTCTTGCAGACTCTCCTCTCAGCATTGACACATTAGTGATGACTCAGACCTGTGCTGGTTAGTGGTGTCTGATACACATGTTGGCTTTAATCCAATACAGCGCCAGTATATCGTAGATGCCTATGATGATCCGGATACTTTTCACTAAAATTAGAAGATGTGTCCAACTTGAATTCAGGTGAACCGATCGTGAAAAAACAAGGACCTCTCTGCATTGTGTGATGCCTCATGAGCTCTTTAGGTTTGCAACATTAAGCCCAGTTTCAGATCCGACGGTGACTTCACTACGAGTCTTGATGTGCGAGTCCAGTTATTGTCTGCATCGTGCCGAGCGTCTCCGCTCTCCCACGGTTGATCTTTCACTCCCCTCTGTGAGTGCAGACGGCAGGAGGGCTGCGCTGGTGGAGCCCCACCCTGACACCATCTGTGCGGCCCTGGTTCTCCGCGCTCGCCATCACATGATGACACCAACTTCACTACGTCGCCCGTAGCAGCAGAGGCGTGCAGCCATGCATGTGCGCTACACACACACACACGCACACATGCACACACACACAGACACACACACATTTAGATGTATACAATGCATACAAACTGCATTCTCATGAACAAAACTCAAACAACGCTCAGCAAAGTGTCAGGGTGCTACAACATTATCTCGCATAGACTTAAAAGTAGATCAGCGCTCATAGTATTATTTACAAGGAGTTGTATCAAAAATACTGTCCTCAAAATGTTACAAAGCACTGAGCTGATGCTTATCCCAATAGGACATGGTACACAATAGAGTATATTAGAATATAATCTAGAAAGGACAAGAAAGTCTTTGAAATATTGGGTATGGTGAACACTGACTGGCCATCAGCTCTGATTACATGGTGCATCATAATTAATATATGTGCTTTTGGATGTCAGAAACTGAGATGTGAAAAAGGGCAGGAAACTGATGTGATGCTACTTTTTAAGCCTGCAGCTGCTTGTTCTCTCTCTGTTTGGGTCCACTCGGCTCGAGCTCACTTTGGATCAGTCCTGATGATACTCTGGATTGTAATTTGGGTTCCTACTAGAACATATTTACATGCTTTAATGTTTGAAAAAACAATATTTATTCTCATACAGTCCATCTGAAAATATCTGTATTTGCCCTCTGTATGAAATGCTTTGTTTTACCGCTCTTTTCTTTAACCCCCCTAAAAAAATATTAGCCTACTCTGATTGGTGTGAAAAGAAATACTTGAATGTAGCCTGCTCCCTTTCTCTGCTAGAGGCTAGTTTTTAGTTTAGTTCATCAGTTTATTTAACAAGGGCCATGCACAACACAACCGCTCTCTAGCTGAATTTCTTTTAGAACAGTACAGTACAATACAAACACAATACACGCAAATAAATGCAGCACAGCTTGAAATTTTGACAAAAAGCACATCATACATATGAGGCGCGAGGCTAAACCTTAGCCGATACTAGCAGAATCCTCTGCCCAAGCTATCGGGGGTTGAGTTGCATTGTGGGTAATGTAGCAGCTAAGTTTTTGTCAAGGAAGAAAACTGAGTGCAATAAAAAATGTATCTTTGGTTTTGCTTCATCAAGTTTTCTTCTTTTTTTCTAACAGTGTATTAGGATTTTATTGATAAATCAGTGGACTACTCATTTAATTCTGCGTTTGAAGACAAACACTGAAACACATTCAGGCTTTTATAAGTTTCTACTTGTTTTACACACAGAGAATGTCTCCAATATTTATGCAGCAAGGTGAGGTTTGTCTCAGAGTTTCCCGGACCAGTGGGTATGTGGGGTGAGTCATCATGCGTGCCTCACCAACTCTCAAAGTATGACTCACTGTCTTTTAGGTGTTTCCACCTTGACGGCATTAAAGTTGTGCAGGAAACACTAAATGCTTTAGCAAGAAAATTACTGTCAACAATTTGAAACTATCAATATTACCCATTTGAAGTCCCATGTTCCCCACGCCACTCCTGTTAGTTGTTACACTTCTTTTAAGATAATAGAGACAATAAATAGATTTAGTCTTCCAACAAACGCCAACAGTGTGCATGGACCTGCGAGTACCTTGGTTATATCAGACAGACCTTTTGGTTTTGTCTGATATATATATTTTGCCTCTGGACTCTATGGTGTGAGGATCGGTCTAGTCTACAGTTTAACCTTGGCTCATTCTGTTATGCTCCGCTTTCCAGCTGTGAGAAACTATGGCTGCCACATGTACACATCTCTCTCCTTGAACCCATGAGCACTGGCCTTTTGGAGGCGTGATATTTTTTTGCCACTCCAAACGAAGGGTACCAAAGTTTGAGAAGAGGACTGTGACTTTGATTTTCAATCCTCTGGTAGATGAGGAGTTTGGCTGACCGCGCTCTCCAAACCAAACGCATGCAGGAAATGCATCAAAAGTCAAGTCAACCCCTTGTTTCCCAGTTGCCCTTTTAAATATATTTTTCCCTGGTAGCTAATTTGCTTATGTAAGTCAGGTTGCCCCTTTTTGAAATGTTTGCTTTATATAGTCGTTTAAAGGTTGTGACATGAAAAGTTACTCAGGAGAAAGTGGGAACAGGAAGTGCCCCGAGCGCCCCAAACACCCAGCAGACCACCCACTCAGAGAGGGTGTTTGAAAACCCAACATGTCCAACAAAGAGATGTCAACCTTAAAACATTGAACATGCAACTAAGTTTGACTTCAGTACTGCAACTCATTGTCATTTGCTATAATTATTGTTAATTTGCATCAATTGGTGTGGACAGAGCAGAATCTCTATCTTTTCACTAAAACCCTTTCACCTGTCCACGGCAGTTTTAATACACCATTGTAACTTATGGCACTGTACTCCTTCATCAAGGTTTGTTAGTCATGGCTCTTGTAAAATAAAAGTGCAGAACATGTCCAAATCAAGATTTAGAAACATTACAGAGTAAAGCTTTGCTATACACCAGTGTCCTTGTCAAACTTTCTGGTCTCCCACTAACTTAACCTCAAAATGCATTTATTGTGAAGGACATGCAGGATGTGGAGTAGTGGGTCTGTACAGGCGCTACCTCAGTGACTCATTGGATCTGTCCTGTAGTTTAATTATTGGTTTCTGTCTTAGTTGATTGTTACATTATATGAGACCTGATATATTGATGCTCCAACCTTGGGCATTAAGACAAAGGAGTCTTATAACAGTACTGGATCGAGAATTCTGTAGAATTCATGCTAATGCCTTCATTCATTTGTATTGTATTGAATCTAGAATGATATTTCACGTTTTTCTCAGACGAAATGTATCTTTAGTGTCACGCCGACAATCCACGTTGCCAAACTTTGTGACCAACGGGTTTTCAGAAGTTCTGTGCTGCGAGTGCGAGGAGGAAGTTTGTCTTCCTCAGGGCATAATGTCCTTCAGACAGTACGATAGGCTTCAGGTGTGCGGTGGGGAACTATTTATGAAGAACCTATTCTGGGAGAAGGTCTAAAATGTTGTGGTGAAGTAGTACAAGAGGACAGGGTGAACGCTGAAGAACGTTCCTCACATGTTATAAAAGAGGCCTGAGTAGTGCTAGGACTCAAGGATCTTTCTAAAGTAAAGTGTAGTCTCTGACAAGGGAGTCAACGTTTCTGTCAATGAAGAGGTAGTCTCGCATAGCCAGACCTAACTCTGCAGTGCTGTGTCAGCACTAAGGTTCTGGCTCCGCACATTATCATTCTGCTACAGGGGACAAAGTTCTTTAAACCAATCTTTTTGGGAGTTGCTAAGCACAGGATGCAGCGACAGTGCCCTTGATTGATAGATAATGCAGATAGCTTAAGAGTTGAAAAAAGATGGCTGAACTAGGCGACTAATGGCAGGCTTTTACTCTCAGTCTACAATCGATGAGTCGGCCTATGGCCTCTGTGCTAAATCTGTACGTCTCCTGAAGGACATCAGTTGATCAAACACAAAGTCCCAGAAACAGCATCAGTTGCTCTCAACAAAAAGGAACACTTCCTTCATTGCAGATAGTCTATTATCCGATCATGGTAAAAAAAGGGGACCGTTATCACATAAATCTTCCCAAGTGATCATCATGTAGTGATCATGTTTAGATGTTTTCCTGAGTATGAAACATATAATCAGTATGATTGCTCTCTGTACATCCATAGTTTTTTTTATGGTCAAGAATTAACCTTCAAGCTCAACATACCTGAGACTGACACTATTTCTTCATATAAAGAAACAAACTCCAAGCTTGTTGACGTGTTGACTACTCAACAGAGCTTCTGCTGTAGTTGCAAGATGCCTGCTAAGATGCTAGCACTGGTCACAACACTTGAATACTAGTTCACGTTTTTTCAAGAAACATAATTGTACCAATGACATTTTTGTGGAGCTGTTCTCGTTGTGCAGAAAAGCTTTACATTCAGTTGGATAGTATAACATAGCTAATGAGCTATAGTAGCTTCTCCAGTTTTGGATACATTTAGGTCTTGGTTTCAGAAGATGATGCAGGGAACAGCCATAAATAACAAGATAAAGTATGTTTTTTGCGGTGGTGCACGTTGTTCTTTCAAACATCTGCTCCACCCCATATTTAATGATAAGATCAAAGCTAACTAAAGCATACGATTGATGCTAATCAATGTCTTGTTCTCATCATCCTTATTGATTGTCCTGGTACTGACCACATGCCAGGACATCCTCTACTCGCCCTTTATCCTCCTCCATCCTTTTGTCCACGGGTTTTCGCTAGTCTGTATTTATGGTTGTTTAGTGTCCCTGAACCCAGGAGGTGGTGTCAGAAGGGACTTGTAAAACTGTCATGTTGGGGATGGAAGGCGCCCGCCCCCGAGGAGAGCGATTAGAGCATCGTAAAAGGTCATGTTTTATGGGCCCTTCTTTTAACCCCTCCAAATAGAGGTGATTATGGAGGAGGGCGAAAGCCCAGTGACCTACTGAGCTGCCACTCTCAGCCTAATGTTCCCCTCACATTTGTCAGGCAGCGACCATGGCCCTCAGTCTGGAAAGACTTCTGGTGACAAGACTAATGAGTGACACACCTGTTCTGGACAATCTGTTGGGTTTTGTTATCAGATATGAGTGGAAGCAGGAATTAATATCAGTGCAATTAGCCGGTCTGGCATGTTGGACGGCAAGCACAGATTAAGTTTCAGATCGCTACAGGAAATTTTAACCAGTGTTTTCTTCTACTTTACCCAAGTTTGGAGTTGATATATGTAACAGACCTTTCCTCAAAGATAGCTTTTCAATAACTGGTATCCTATTCTTGGATCAGAATTCATTATTTTGAGCTTTTTGGTGCCAAACACATTTGTACTATTGAACATATCTGATATTTGATCTCAGCTCTTGGCACTTGAATGGAAAATAAGATAATTTTCTCGTCTTCATTTATTTTCTCTAAACCAACCATTCATCAGTTTCTTAAATCGGGAATTAGATCACTTAAAATCTGTTAATATGCACTGTGCCCTCTTGTGTACAATCCTTAGCTATCAGTTTTTTTTCGAGTGCTCTGAAACCAAACTCCTATCCTCTAAGACTAATCGTTTTCTCAGAAGTCAGTTCTATACGATTTTCTATTTCAAGAGGGTACAATAGAAAGGATAAATCTGGAGTTTATGCCTGAGAGGGGATGGGGTACGAGAGGTTCCTGTCACTGAGACAGAGAAAGATAGCCACGGTCCTCGGATCTGGACCCGCTGTGTACTTGTGCCAAGTACAAAGTGGCACAACAAAATCACACTTCTTTCTTCACCCCGATCTCATTCCCAGAATCCTCATCTGTCAGCAGGTTCTAAACTCGCCCTCTGGCCTTTCCATTTAATTCAGGGTCATTTTTTGTTTAATCCCACATTGGCAGCATTTAGCCAGCAGTAGTGCTACGAACAATATTTTCCTCTTGGTCAAACAATGGAAGCAAATTAAAGTGGTGTTAGGTAATCAATGTGTGACCTGTGTTGGCAGTCAGCCGGAACTAAAAAGAACAGCACAATCAGATGGCCTACATGGTTGCCCATAGGTGATAAAACAACAAAAAACAACACCAGTTATTTCAGTAGAAGGTAATTGGTAGAACAAATAACCAATAGCTGGTACCTCTGGTGCCGTTACCTGGGCCTCTGGTATCAGCCAATATTGATGAATGATTCAAGTTACTATAAGGAACTTTTTACGTCGTAATAGTGATGCCTAAAAATGTGAAGACAGCAATTTAGTCGTCAAAACAAACAGGAATTAAAATTCCAGTATATAATGTTTATTGTACTGTACATAAACATATAATTGAATGGATTGGGCCTATAATCAAAGATACCTATTCAGCTATTTGAGTCCGTATCGGTTCAATATCCAATATTGCTACCGGTGCCTCCCTATTAATTACCCCACCTGACAGAATTCTAATGGCTGCCAAGAACAAATCGGAGTCCTTCTGGTAATTGCGTTAAAGTTCTGCAAAGTTTCAACAGACATAAGGTAAAGAGGCTTTAATCAATACCCGTTAGTGGAAAGTCTAATGTTTAAGTGCTTTGAATGGCAACAGACTCAAACGAATCCACCTCGTGTGGCGGCACCTTTCTCTGTAGCCAAATCCAGGCCTGGAGCTGGAAGAACAAAAGCAAGACGATGTCTATTATTACCTCTACACAGTTTCCGGGGAGGCGTCGCCCTCAGTACATCAGCAGAGGGGTTGAGTGGTCACGAAGAGAAAGCCCAGGCCTAAGACGATTACTCAGTGGGATCAATTTTTACTTGGGACAAGCCCCCATCGCCACGTAATGGTAGAATAATGTACACTGCTGTCTCAAGACGGATGATTTTGTCTGGGATTGTGGATGCCTGAAGCGTTACAAGCTTTTTGGATGTCCTCCATGTGTGTGTGTGTGTGTGTGTGTGTGTGTGTGTGTGTGTGTGTGTGTGTGTGTGTGTGTCTCTATGTGTGAATTTGATCTGTGCAGTAACCTGTAAAATTATCTCAAATATGTATTTGAGGGCCTCCTCCATGATAACCTGTAACCCAGAACAATAATGGAGCTATCTCATGGTATGCCAGGTTATTACTGCAGGTGGCTTGCTATCCAGAAATGCTGTGTCTTTGATGACCTATCTCAAACAATTGTCGCTGCAATTTGCTTTTCATGGTTTGCCAGTATGAAATGGAACAACGTGTCCTCGAACAACGTATGATATCTGAAGTTACTCCTTATTTTTAGTGTGTTTTCCCACGAAAGCCAGCAACTCGTGTCAACGGCAACGTCTCGTTTGACATGGTGACCGAACAGCCGTCTCTTGGCTGAAAGATTGCTGTTTGTCGAACCCATCCTCCAACCCTCTCCAGCCCGTCCATCCGTGTTCTGTTGTAATCTTTATACATCCTCGTTTATGACTACGTGGATGACATACAAGATGATTTGATGGGATGTCTACGAATAACGGCAGATTCTTTTTTGTAGCTGCGAATGCGGGATGGGACCAGCCTGAATGAGACCAGGGCCTGCCAGGTAGAGAAGCACTGAATGTCTTTGAAACATGATTTGCCTGATTTAAAGTTAATGGACTAAAACCTGTAAAACCACTAGCACCGTCTTTGATTGGTTTGAACATTAAGGAGGGAGTTAAAGCAAGATGGTAAGAAATTATGGTAAGCAAGCAAGACATTAGTAGCTCTGTAGCAGCGATTTGTCAGGTGATGGGAAAAGATGGGGTTTTAAAGTTCAGCAGGAAATTGGCTGAAGAAAAAACCTTTCTTTCTCAGGAAGTGTCCCATCTCCTTTAGTTCCACTAGTTCCATTTCTTGCCTGTGAGCAGTATTGCTCTCTAACAACTCGCTGCAGCCGTGTCGCCGTAGTTCAATTTCTCAGAGCCGCCACACTCTCTGCTCAGCAGGCAGTCTCAGCTGTAGAGGAAGCGGGGTGATGATCAGGAACGGGAAGAACACAGACACACTGGGGACCAGCTCAAGTCTGGTGCTCTCGATACACTTCTCTTTGCACTGAATTTGGCCTACATTCACAACCTTTTTAGGTTTTCAGAAGCAATATAATCTTAGGTGTGGACCGTACCTAAAACACCCGTCTTTGTGGGGCGACTGTGCTTCTTTGGGCTAAAGTCGACCCAATTTTCCCACTGATACAATTTTTCGCTGGCCTCTTTTGAATTGTCTTGGAAGGAATTTGTTCAAAGAGAAAACGTTCTTTGAAAGCTGGACACTTGAAGACCGTTAATCAGTGAATCACTGCTAATGAGTGTCATCTTGTGTAATGATACATTTGAATTTCCCTGCCCTCGAAGATTTAGGGCAGTTTAGACAATTATTGTCTTCTGCAAGCATCCAAAAGCACATTAGCTTTGTATGTAGCACACTATTCAAAACCCATCTTACCCCATAAACGACTGAATTGTTCTTTTGGCAGACGAGCAAATTTACTTTGTTTCATCTCCCTCTCCTCTGTACTTCTTTCCCCGTGTTCTTTGTCTCCCATGTAATCCCCACCAAAACCTACATATTCCCCTCACACGGCAGGGTAAGACGAGATGTGTGGCCGCGTTTCTCCAAGTCTGCCTGGCATTGATCCTGCTGGCGGAGCCCGTTCTTCAGACACCTTTGAGGCAAAAAGCTTTTGCACACGTTTTAACTCTGCTTCCCCGGCCACACAGACGCACAAAACTCCAAAGACCCTGTGAGAGCCTGTTTTCCTGCTACACATAGAATGAGTTTTGGATGTATATCCAGAAATCCTTTTTGTCTTTCTTCTTTTTAATCGTAGGCATTTGTTGTGCAGCAAAGCCGTCCTACTCACGTGGCTTCTCTGTTTTCCCACCTTCACACCCCTGGAGGTACGCTGTTGTTTGATGCAGGTATTTTTAGAACACTAATGAATTGAGTTAAGGTGTAAAATGGCTGCCACAGGAGGTCAGACGCTGGCCATTTGTCACCGGGAGGAAGTAAGCGAGCTTGAAAGACGTAAATAGCTTTGTTTGGAGTGCCAAGTCATCTCAAGCCAATCTACTGGAACCAGATGGCCCTGCTATTCTGCAGGCCAGATCGGGGAGCCAGGCTCTCCATCTCTTCCTGGGTCTCCTTCATCTTTTCCTGTCACACATGGCCCTAAGGCATTGCCGGCCGAACACAGACATAAATATCCACCACCATAAGAAAATGTCTCTCCCAAATGTCTAATGGTGCCTGTGAGCATTGCACAAAAGTGTATATAAAGTGCCTTCGGTCCCCGCGGTGAAGAAGGAGCCTCCGGCGAAAAATGTTCTCCTTTATGTTGCAGAATTTGCAGGTATTCCACCAGCTCAATTTTTCCTTTCCTCTCACAATTTATTCCAATTCCACTGAAATCCTTACACTTCTATTCAGGAAATAAGATCCATTCATCCAACTTACAAAAAGCTTGAAACCAAATCTGTCAGCACCACCAATTCAATTCAATTCAATTCAGTTTATTTTGTATAGCCCAAAATCACAAATACAAATTTGCCTCTAAGGGCTTCACAATCTGTACACATACGACATCCCTGTCCCGGAACCTCACATCGGATCAGGAAAAACTCCCTCTAGAAAACAAGGGGAAGAAACCTGAGGGAGAGCAACAGAGGAGGATCCCTCTCCCCGGATGGACAGAAGCAATAGATGTCATGTGTACAGAATCAACATAACAGAGTTACAGCACATTCAATGGATGTCACAGAAATTATTCATGAGTAGTAGGCATGGCCACGACCCAGATGACTGTGATCCATGACAGCAGACGAAGGTAAAGATGAAGGGCATCAGCAGGGCCGCCATGGAAGGGAACAGGACCCGCTTCAGACAGCCACGATCCATGGACGCTTGAGGAGAGGAAGCACAGAGGCTCCCGAGAGGAAGTAGAGTTAGTAATGAGCTTTAAAGAGACATTAATTCATCTAGAAGTATAGAGAGGAGAAAAATGAGAGCGAGAAGAAGATATAAATCCCTCGGTGTTTCCCCAAGGCGCTCCCCGGAAACACAAGTCCATAGGAGCACCCCAGGAGCACCTGAGGAAGGGAAGAGGAGGAGAGAGAGAACAGGAGAGAGGAGCTCATTGTATCCTAAAATGTTCCCCAGCAGTCTAAGCCTATGGCAGCATATCTAGGGGCTGGACCCTAGGTCCGCTGAGCCAGCCCTAACCATACGTACTGTCAAAGAGAAAAGTCTTAAGTCTTCTCTTAAATGAGTTGACTGTGTCTGCTCCCCGAACCGAAAGTGGAAGCTGGTTCCACAGAAAGGGAGCTTGATAACTGAAGGCTCTGGCCCCCATCCTACTTTTTAAGACTCTAGGAACCACAAGTAGCCCCGCATTCATTGAGCGCAGCTCTCTGGTGGGACAATATGGTGCTATAAGCTCCCTAAGATATGATGGTGCATTACCAATTAAGGCTTTATATGTAAGAAGAAGGACTTTAAATGCAATTCTCTGTCTTACAGGAAGCCAGTGGAGATCAACCAATACAGGAGTGTTATTACTTAACACCACTGTTAAGTAAGTTGTTTGTGCAGGTTATGAGATATGGAATCTTTTTTGTGGAACCAGAACATTACAAGAAAAATAAACAGAAACAGTGTCTCTGTTATTTCGTATAATCCACTCAACACATTGGCGGCATCAAACATTTTAGGTCCATGCTTTTAATTAATGAAATCAACAATTATGGCTGAATGTTTGGACCAAAGAATAAGCCTGACATAAACACTACGGGAAGTCACTGTCTAAGATAGTCTCGCGGGTAAACCTTTTTTTTCACTTTTTGTTTACATTTTTCTGCAGATTAAACTATCTAAGCTATTTGTATCCAGAAACATATTTAACAGACATATCCGAGCGCGCAAAAACGTATCTCCCTATAACGCTAAACTATTCCTTTAACATGCAGTTATTCTAAAGACTACAGATTGAAAATGCCAACATCAAAAAACATTTAGAATCTAATGAAGTTAAGGGGGGGACTCAGTGTACAAAATGTAATTGCAGTGAGCATCACTGGCGCTGTAAGGCAGCAGCCAGCAGCTCAAACCGCCGTCTGAGGGCCAGAACAGGACGTCTGCTTTGCTCCCTGCAGGCCCCTAATTGGGTTTTAACTCACTGTACCTGACTTGTGCCAGTAGGCCATCTCACCATTGTGTTTGAACCAAGCAAGTACAGACAAGTATGCAGCCTCAGAAATAATGTTCAAAACATCTGACTGACTGAAGGGACTGATGCTGAACATTTGTGTTGCAGTCATGTAAAATGAGAAATTGCTATGTATGTGCTGCACAGAGTTTCAGGCATGGATGTACGGATGGTTTGCAGACAGACAGAGGCCGCTTTGAGACGCTCTTAAGTCATAATTGAGCTTTGCATCATGACGTGCGTTCTGATAAAAAATATCTGCATTCACACCATCTGGAAACACTTCTCACAGGGATGAAACGTAGCTCCCCGTTGTTAAGACAGGAGCATCATTAATGAAAATGTTTGTGAGACACAGTGCTGCGCCTGCTGTCACAGCTCCTCGTTGCTCTGTAGTCACAGACCAATTTCCCACCTCAAGAGATTCAGTCCTCCCAGTGGATCGAAAGTCCGAGCGAAGCACAATAATTGTAGTCGTCTAAAAGAGTCTCGGAGTCGATTGAAAGGCCTTTTTATTTCGTTTACCCGCCGCTGTGACAACAAGCCCTCAGTCTCCCAGAGGGCTCGCTTTCAGAGGCTGTGATTGGACGAAAAACAAAAGGGAGGTGGAGGTGAGGGGATGATGTGTGAGCTGTTTTTCACTCCAGGTGCAGCGGAATGTAGAGTCCACTCAACACCATTAGACAGCCTCATTGGTCACCATTTACACATGAAGAAGACCATTAGTCACTGGTCTTTTATCATGTAAAGGACTGATACAAACAACTACCACGCTTACTGTAGTTCATTAGTATAAGTTCTGCTGCAGTGATTTCTATTTCAGATATTGCTACTAGCAGGGTGATATGATTAAGAATATATATATATATATATATATATATATATATATATATATATATATACATGTACAGTAAATAATTGTTGTAGCTCAACTACTGGATCGATTGTCATGTCCCCTTCAGGATAAACTATAACAACTTTGTCTATCCCATCATTTCTTTATATGGCATCCTAATTTGAGATGTTACACTACCATTTTTTTATTCCCAATACCATACCGAAACTTACTCAGCTGATACTAAGTTTCGATATGAGTAAGTTAAAAACAATAAAAGTTAAAAAGAAAGACTAGAGCGCACAAGAGTGTTTAACGCCTGGTTTGTAGTGCTAGTTTACACAGCACAGCCCCCAATATTTTGGGGAGTTTTTCCTGATCCACTGTGAGGTCCTGGGCTAGGGATGTCATATGTGTACAGATTGTAAAGCCCTCAGAGGCAAATTTGTATTTGTGATTTTGGGCTATACAAAATAAACTGAATTAAATTGAACTGAATGGGCAGGAAGTACAGATCGGTCAGCAGTGACATGTGGCCGTTGTGGTTGTTGTTCCTATGTAGCTGATGAACGATGTGATGAAGTGGTATCAGATACTCGCCGATACACGATCCAGCACTTCAGGATGCACTGGAGCGACAACTCTAATCCTACTTTGTCCAATACTGGTTTATGACCACATACCTGCAAAACTCATCCTCATTTGCACTTTGTGTTTTAGTGCTAATTTGCAAATGTTAGCATGCTAGCTCAAAGCACTGCTGCGCCTTAGTATTAGAGGTGCTAGCAAGGCTGAGGACTCTCTGATGTCCGGGTGGCACAGCGGCGTCTGTCGAAATCTGTTCTAAAAGAATGCTGGATTAATTACAGTACAGTAAAATGTGAATATACGGCTTTCCGTTTTTGTTACTTCCACTGGAGTCAAAGGCTTTAATAACCCTGATCTGGTAAGGTTCTAAAGGAGAATGAGTACGAGCCAATTAAGTCCTGTATACCTTCCTCAATCATTATAACACTACCACACACACACACACACACACACACACACACAGAGACCTCTGTCCCTTCTCTGTCTCTGTCCATGGATGGTGGTGACCTTGAGGCAGCGGAGAATTTGGAAATCACAAACCCGTTGGAGAGTCGAGGGACGGATAGATGACGATGTTTTTTTTCCTTGGCAGATCCCAGGCCTCATTTAGAAGTTGGAGAGTTGGAGCGGGGAGGAGGGTGCTTTCATTACAGAAGGTGATACCCAGACTGGAGGGAGAGAGACACAGACAAAGAGAGAGAAGAGAGAGAGCTCCTGCTTCTTCTGCCATTCATTCAAACTTCCTTCTCTCTAGCTTTTCTTTTGCGACATTCACATAAATGCAGCAGACATGCAGACAGTACCATTAAACCACAGCGTGACAGCGTGCATCTCACTCTCCGAGCCGCCTCATTCACAAACAATACACACGCCCACGCGTTGCAACACTGACACACGCACACCCTCACCCTCCATCCCTGCTCTTATCATATCCCAGAACACTACACAGCTTCCCTCCCTCAGGCAATTCATTTCATGTTAACACAACATCAATCGGCACCGCTGCCCTCTCACTCCACACATCCATCCACCGCTGCGCGGCTAATCTCCGTCACCTTCAGAGGAAAATAAATGATGTTTATATCCATCCCGCCCAGCCGCTTAGATCACCTCCACCTCACTGTTTGTGTGGATCCCTGCACACTGCACCGACGCTGGCTGGCTCATGCTGGAGTAGAACATGTGTAGGCAAGCGCTGCACTGTATCTGTCCTGCTGAAGGGTCCACTCATCCTGAACTCTAAAGGGGCCGAACGGTTTTAAGTTGTTTTAAAGTCAAAGAATAATTACTACATATATTTGAAGGTATTTTTTGAATATTTATATTACAAACAAGACTATTGTTTCTCTTTACATGTGTGTCTTTTCAAAATGACCTTCTGTGCTCACAGGAATGCTCCAGTTTCCACTCATTACTTTACTCTTTTCAAAATAAACTTACAGCGTAGGTTTAAGGAGTTTTTAGGTTTACTTGATGAGGCTTAGTTAAAAAAATGGTACAAACAGCAGTCATATTCTAGTTTCAGATACCTGGATAAGGCATATCTCCGTTTCGAGAGTCCTGAATGTGTGGCTGTGGTGCTCTGATATAACACCTTTCCCACCTACCATGTGCACAGGTGTCCACATACAGCAGCAAACTTATGGGAGACTCTTCCCGGAGCCTCACACCCTGTCTGACGACAGCTGACAAATACCACCGCTTGGTCAGTGACCCTCGCCGACATATCCCAACCAATCGAGGCCCCCTTTAGCGTCTTTAACAAACAATGTAAACCCATCTGCATGACGGGACTTTCACCATGAAGACAGCAGTTCAAGTCTTGTGTCAAACCAAGACAAGATTGACTTGTTTTTCTATACTTTTGTTACATCATTTTGGTATTTAACAAACAGCAGTTACTTATCAAACATACAGTAACCCAAAGCACAATCTTTTCCTGAAAATAACAAAGACATTTTGTTCCATCAGCAACCCCAAACCCTAGTCTAGGTAAACCTAAGTTAAGGAGTTTATTTTGAAAGGACTGTGCATGTAACAGGTGTTAACTGACGCCAGAGGAGCACCCTGAGAGTTACAGCTAAAGCGTCAGAGTTTGAGGAGATAGAAGTGAGAATGAGTTGCAGCAGAAGGTGTGATAGAATGAAACAACTCTCACAGCACTGGTTTAGGGTGCTGTAAATCAGCAAATGTACACCTTGATCAGATCTACATGTCGGAAGAGTAACTATAGTGTCAAAACATTAATTTATTTTTTACTCGAGTATTGCACAATGTTATGTTTCTCATTTAGAACAACAGGACTGGAGACAGGTAGTCTCCGTTCTAATCACTGTGGTCGGGCTCGTCGGTCCTGTGTGAGCGGTTCTCCTCTGCAGCTTCTTATGCGGCGGCTCCTCTCGCTCCCTACAGGCTAATTGGCCCTAACTCGATCTGAAACGCCAGATAGGTTCACCCATAATGCCTAGCGTTGATATCTATCCGCTCTGGGCTGCTCTTCTGTGTTTCAGCGAACACGCCTCACTGTGTGTGAGACAGAGAGTGTGTGTTTGGGTAGTGAGGGGTAACAGTGGGATGTGTGTGTGTGTGTGTGTGTGTGTGTGTCTACAATTGCGTGCCAGACTGTCTGCATGGTACAGTGCTAACACACCGAACTCTGGCTGCTCCCAAATGTCAGTTTGTGCTGTGCAGGTTGCCTGGCGGCATATTGAGGTTGAGCGAACACGCTAATTTGACGGAAAGCCACAATGCGGTGAAATTGATGCAGATTTGCTCAGTCTTTATCCAGATTATCATAATTCCAAGCCTTATTATGTAAGCTTAATATTGGAAATAATGAATCCCATTATTTGTAATTGCTGTAAGACTGGGAGCCATGACGAGGTTAATGTGAGTCTGTGAGGAATTAGGAATTTCTTTTTGTAGGTTTTTATTAAAGGAGCTGCATTTATTTTGTGTGTGTGTGTGTGTGTGTGTGGGGGGGGGGGGGGGGGGGCGGGGGGGGGAGTGTGCGTGTGTGTGTGTGTGTGTGTGTGCGTTGTAATCTGAGCTCCTCAAGGGTTTGCATATGGACGGTATGGAGCAATATTTTGTGAGGACAGAATTGTCCCCACCAACATGATCAAACTTCTCATATAACGTACAGAGAGAAAGAGAGAGGTTAGGGTTAAGGTCAGGAGGAGGTCACTTCTGTGAGGTCCGGACCTCGGTTAATAATTCTTAGAAGGTCCAACGTCTCTCTGCATCTGAAACGTGAACCAGCTTCACTAGCTGTGGTGGTGAGAGACTATATTTATATAACTCTATTGACTTCTTTCAGGCTATTGAAGGTTGTATTTCTACAACGGATGATGATCACTTCATCAGCTGTCCTGCACTGATGCTTCTCTCCTCTGAGCTCAGTTATGTCTCAGACACATTTCAGATTTGAGTTGGTTTATATCTTCTAGGTTGATTTTATTGACTTTATTCTCGTAATATTAAAACGTTTTCCTCAAAATATTTAAACTTTTTCCTGACTTCCCGGATAACTCAGATATGGGAAATGTTTTGAGTGTGAGTTTCAATTCTTGTGGTTATGGGAATCCATACAAATTAATTCAATCACTGAGGTGAAAAGCTGCCGTGTGCACATTAAAGAGGTTAGAGACGCAAAAGAGGAAGAGGAGGAACTGGTGTGTTGACTCACCGGAGATAACATTAAATGAGAATAAATGATCTACAGGAGAATACATATTTGATTATGTTCCATTGTATTTTTATATTTTAATTGTCAACTGGAATTGAGTGTTTCCCTTTTCACAAATACAGACTTTTCCACCAGAAGTTGATGCAGGAAATGATGTGTTGAACTTCTCTGGAAGGACCGCCCACTCCGCCTAATAAAAGTCCCTAATCATGTTGAAACCAAACCTCGTCCTGTGAGCTTCCACTTGCTTTGTCGACTTAGCCAGGCCGGCTACACGTTCCTCTGCTGACCGGCGGCGTTGTTGCGGGGTCGTGACGCCGTAGCGCCCGGCCTCCGGTTCCCCTACAGGGAAGCACCTGCCAGCTCTGTCAGCAACCAGAATCCTCCCAATCTCCGATCTGGCATTGTTAAAGATTTTGCGGGCATTGCTGTGTTTTACTAGACAGTATACTCTGACTGATAATGCTAAAAGTTGAGGAGTAAACATGGAAAGCAGTTAAACTGTCCGCTGACGTGTCAGAGATGAAAGCAAAGTGTCGGTTTTCTTTGCTAAAACGGGAGAATCCAGTGTCACCTGCAACCCAGCCGAAACATCATGTTGAGTCAGATGGTGCAAAGGTGACTTATTATATGATGTATTTCTTGTTTAAGTTCCACAACACAGACTGCTCTGTTTGAATGTTTACTGTGAATGTTGTTGTTGTTTTTTACCCCAACATGTCCACCAATCAGAAGTAACACTTCTCAGAGGCTGTTCTTCTCCACCGTCAAAAAGGGACATTTTCATGGAAAGCGCTCTCCTGATTTTACACTTGAGATGCTGCCAGAATGACTGCAGTTCAGCGGCGACCTCTGACCTCTGACTCCGAGCGTTGCTTCTGCCGTGTTTTTGTTGGACAGATCAACAGAGCAGGGGATTGAGGGTCATGTGACCTTGTTATCATCTTCTGATGAAACTCCTCCACGTATTGCTCATAGTTTCTCTGAAAGTTGCCGCGATAATAATGGGAGTCGCTTCATGAATCATTAAGCACGTTTTGTTTCCCCCCCCTTCAATAGAGTGTGATGTGGCTAAATGGATGCGGCGGATGAGAGCCTTTCCATCTTCTCTGTATTATTTAACGAGGAATGGTTGGACGATGGATGGTCAGGATCGTGGAGCGCGGGGCTCAGCGAGCCGCCACATTCATTATCATCCCTCTGCGTCTCCTTCCGTCTCTGCCTCTCCTCTTTCATAATTTCTTTTATCTTGTTTTCTCCTTCACTCTTCCATTCTTCATGCCTCCCTTTAGCATCACGAGTTATTCCTTCCTGCAGCCACTGCCTCTTTATCTCCCATTCTGTCTCTTTTCTCCCTGAGGGATTGCATCTCATCAGCCTGACAGAAATGTAATTATTGTACTAATGGTATCTTTGATTCCAGAGAGCTTTTTGGCTCACTGCCATGACGCGTAAATAAGTTGTAATCAAGGAGTGTTATTCAAAATTTAGATCCACTGTGCAGAGAACCAAGGGCCCTATTTTAATTGTACAATGTCGTGTTAAGTAGTTATTGTGTACGTCTCCACCTGGTTTTTTATACCATAAAGGTTTAGCATGATTTTTAAAAACGTTGCGTATAAATCTAAATCCTGAACATTGGATATTTTCTCCTGAGGATGGTGCTTTAGAAAGCTGACTGAGGGACCAAAAAAGGAACGGGTTCATCTTCCTGAGCAAATATATATAATGACTACTTCCCTGGCAAGGGAGGAAGTCATGGTAACCCTCGCAGCTCACTTTGCATTTAAGACATATTGACATGCAGACCGAAGATCTGTGGGATAACATCTGGAGTTTCAGTCACTACGTTAATGCCATAGCATAAAGTACTTTATTGTGTTATTATCTCAATAAAAAACTAACTTACAACAGTGTGTGCGCACAAAGACAGCTGCACGTACGCTTGCTTACGCTTCATACATATAAATAAATATGCTTTAAATCATTGTGGAGCGGGACGCATGTGCACAAGCCTCGCTTCCTGTCCCACAGATCATTCATCACACGTTTCCTTGAACCTTCCAGCACAGTCCATTATAAGTATTAGTCAGAAGGACGATTGATTGAGGACAAACATTTAATTCAAAATGTTTTTGGTTGAAACAGACGTGACAAAGTGCCTTTAATGACATTAACCGAACATTGACGAGGTGACGGCTCGCATGTCAATAAAGAATTCTGAAATTCATAGCAGAAAAATCATTTAAAATCAAGTACGTATATAAACGTGACTCTGCCATTTTACAGAAGTATTTGCGGCCAGAAAAAATGATCAGACAATCAACCTAAAACCAAAGTCTGTCTCATTCTTATCATATCACACGTAACTATCGCAGCTAAAACCCCGTGTACGGCTGGTCTGAAGTTAGTGTGAGGGGCGGGGCAGTAGCCTTATTTCACCGTATGGCGTATGAATGAAAAACCTAAAATGAGTAAGCATGACACCCAAAATGTCCTTTTTAATTTCATGCATGGTATATCGTATGCACGGTTCGTGCATCCAACCCTTGCTCCCTGACTTGTGGAAATGCTCTCACCAAACCTCACTGAAATACGTTGCCAGATTTCCTGCTTAATAAACAGACAAGCGAAGGGACGAGGTGATGACGATTGATATGGTTGGTTTTGAAGCCTCCTCGTCAGTAATGGGAAACACAGTAAATGGGTGTAAAAAATACCACTTGATTCCAGAATGAGACACTGCCTGCGCTATCAAAAGAAAATCTACTATCCTATACTAGAAGAATAAAACGTTTCCAAAGACATTGAGCGAGTGGATATGAAAAAAAGCCTGAGATTCAACTCTACGATTCAGTGAGAGCTTCAACATGACACCATTACCTGAGTGATCAGCCAGGACCAAAATACACATCTGATATGAATAATTCAGCAGGCAAGCCACAAATAGATTTACAGTAGTGGCAACAAACGCAAGGCTTTGTTCCTTTTTGAAGAATAAACGGCTGCAAAAACCTCCTGGCTGTTCATCAGACATCCAGCATGATCACACATTAGCAGCACTGTCGGGTAGAGGTCACCGGAATAAACTGGTTTGATTTTTGTGAAGTGTTGTCAACTTTTTTCCATCAAATATCACAGTAATGTATTGTGATCATCGCTGGCTGAAAGTCATCATGTAATTCCATTTTTACCGTCAGAGATTTTGTCGCACGGGGATAAACTAGTAACAATTTCTGTCGTACCTTTGTAAAATAATTACAATCATCGTGAGGTCTTAAGACGCCACAACAGATAAATAATTCATCTCCTCGCCAATTATTTTGCTCATAGCTCCCATGGGTGGAGACAACCTGATTGCTACGTTTCCCTGTGACACAGGAAACGAGGTGTGTCGGATTGAAAAGGTGGTATTGCACATTTAGCCATGGGACACTCATCAGTCACAAGGTCCAGATCACATAGCATGGAAAGATGATCTCCCAAACTGCTGCGCAGTAAACCACTACTGAGTTGGGTTTACAGTATTGTAATGATTTCTTTCAATCACAAGTAGTGCAAGGTTTTACAGTTTTTAAGTTTCTATTCATTCCAGGGTTTGGTTCGTCAGCTGGTTCGCTGTCTTACCAGAAGTTGGGTGGAAGGTCAATATTTGTTTCTGGGAGACTGAGTAACCATTTTAGTGACTCCAAAGATGTTTTATTAACATGTTTTGTCATGTTAGCTGGCCTACTAGTCTTCGGTTAGCCTACATTCAGGAATAGGCTGGTTTTGTTAGGAGGTTAGAGTTGTGTTATGTCTACTCGAGGAGGCAACCTCCAGTTCTGAAAAGTGAAGCCCATAAAAGTGTCTTAAACGTTGACCATCTCTGCTGGCCAGCAGGGGCGACTCTTCTGGTTGCAAAAAGAAGTCTGCTTGTATAGAAGTCTATGAGAAAATTACTCTACTTTGTCTTCAATCCGGCATAATGTTAATTTAGTAAATTACTGTCCCATTTAGAGTTAAAAGATCATAAGGCAGAGAATGTCTTTGGGCTACAAGAGCTACCAGAGCGGTAAACAGCGTCTCTACGTCACTCCTCCGCAGTCCAAATATGGTCTTTAGTTCACTGGTTGCAAAAATCCAAGAAGGCGACGGCCACAACGTCAAACCAGAGCCTTCAAAGCGGCAGTCAGCAAACCTACGAGGACTACATCCACTTCTCATATACAGGCTGTGGTCCATTAATTCTGTTGCAGATAAAGATTAGGCTCCACTGAACAGGGTTCCTATTCTAATCATTCTACCATGCAAACATTTTTTTTGGTCCTCGTGTTTCCACGGAAATAATTAGAAAATAAATCAACTAATCAACCAAGAGAGAGCAGCCCTACTCACAGGACTCTCGCCGATTGCTGATGTGTGTATTTGTTTTTGTGTTAATATTGGAAGTTGTCTACTATTTCCACCCAGGCATCAATACTGAAACTCAAGCCCATCATGCCACTCCATAGCCTGCCTGTATTACGTTCTCTGTGACCTTTAGTGGGTCAACAGTAAATCCCACGAGGGATTATATCACTGGCCGGACTACTCTATAAGGCATGCTGCTATACTCACTCACAGTTTGCCCGTGGGCGTCCATCTTGTGGAGCATAATAGCAAAGTGAGGCCTACGATTTGAAGTTGCCTGAGGGAGGGGGGGGGGATTACACGGGGGCCAGCTCTGCCCTGCAATCAGACTTCAGCATGGGCCTCCCTGCGATCCAGCTGGGGACAGACACTGGTCCTAGAGGAGCGAGGCAATAATAGAAGACCTGCTGTGAGTGGCATGCGTCTGAAGGACACTATTTGTTTTCACTATACTATATTCACACTACACGTTTTCCATTTAGCTTGTTTCACTTGAGCACTTATGAAGACTACAGACTGCAACTCAATCCTTTTAACACACATGGCAGCCAGTAAGGATTTATGGGTGGAGACTAATCCGCTTTGTGTTGTGCACCCACCATTACTCTTACTGGTACAGTCAGGTGGATGCACAGTATGTGCCCTCTCCAACAGATGGAGGTAGCATTATGCTTAGGTTATGACGTGTTAACCGCAGTGGGTGTGTGCATGTGTGTGTCCAGCTGCGTTGCTCTCTGGGCAAATGAATAGAGAATCGATTCTTCTTGATCATCTCTTCTGATCAACCTTTATAGACCCCACGGAAACTATTTAGAGCGAACATAACGATCGCGATCGTTTGTGTCACCACAGCTTTGCTAAACTTTGTTTTACTGATGACTGTAGATTTTGTCTGAAACCCAGGAGTAGAGGGGGCATGCTGACCCTTCTTCATTTGGCCAGGTCGTTCACATTGGACCTTTTTAACCAAAGCTTCACAATAGAGAAGATTTTGAAAAACGTTTCATTTTGGACAAATTACCTTTGTGGTCTATGTCCGTGTTCCTCACTCTGGCAGCACCAACGGACCTTCAGAAGTTACTTTGGTCCGTGGTCCAATGTCGGTCCGCCAACATCGTGATGTCAAAGCACATCAGCATTCAGCTCAGGGCCGATCCGTGCGGGCGTTGTCGGCCTTGTCTTTTGTCAGAGCGCTCCTCACAGTCGCCACTTACACGTTCCTCATCGCCATAGCAACAGTGGCTTTTTCCCTACCTCGTCTCTCGGCCGTGGGGATGTTGAATAATGCTGAGCTGCTGTGGGAGTCGTGAAGAGATCCAGCGTTCAACGTAATTCAAGTCAATTCATTTTATGATCAAGTGATTTGTTGTGAAAATTGAAAGACATTTGATTTACGCTTTAGTTCACATGAACCTGACTACCCTGCACAGAACAAAAGGTTCACATGCATGCATAAATCCTTCTCTCCGCTTATCTTGAACAACTTTAAAGTGAACTGCTCCTAGCAACTGTTACCACGTCGGGACGGAGCACCACCATTGCTGATTGGTCAGGGTAAAAATAACAACTCCTCCCAAACAGAAAACATGATGTCAGACTGAATAATGAGGTGCAACAAGATGGCCATCCAGTCTGAGAAGGTGACCGGAATACGAGCCGATACCATGAAGTCATTGATGGAAAAAAGGCCTTCCAGGAATCAGGGTTCAGAGTCGTTGGTGGCCATCAGCCCCTCCACCTGACCTCCACTTGACCCCCACACTCCCTCCACTTCCCGGTTGCACCGCTTCTCGTTTCCAGTTGTGCCTGGGAATCCTCATTTTGGTTTGTATCATTGACCTTGAACGGTTGTCCCACACCCCGTCGAATTATTGATACCCGCAGGAACAAGTCTGGTACTACTTGTACCACGACGACGACGGAGGAGGACTTAATACCCAGACTGCTCTGCTTCGGACCGTGCCAGCCCCAGCTATTCGTGCCGACCCACTTCGCCGCAGCTTATGGCTAAATCGAGCTGACAAAATCTGGAGCATGAAGCTCGTCAGAAATAATAAAATAATAAACAAATAAACAAATAATAGCAAAGCAAAGTGACGATAACAGGCTCATATATATAGTCGGCAGCAGAGGGTGAGTCCACGTTCGGAGTTTCCGCGTGTGGACTCAGCCTCACACAAAGGGGATTGACTAGGCTTGTTCCTCTCTTTTATTCCTCCACTCCATATAATTGCATGTTAGTTTCTTTTAAATGACAATAATGTATTCATGTATTCTTGGAATCTTGGGAGGGCTGAGTGAACGCCTGCCAACTAGGCTTTTAATCACAACGGCAAAATCGCCCAGATACTGACATCAATTTTTACACGTGGCCAATTCACACACACACACACACACACACACACACACACACACACACACACACACACACACAGACCCACACACACACACACTACACACACAAACCCAAATCATATCTTCCTCTTCACTTATTTAGTGGATGACAGGAGGAAGGAGCGCTCCAATCTGTGTTTTACCAAGCTGAATACTATACAGTGTGTTTTCTCTCATGTTGAAAACAGTACATATTTTTTATTTGTGTGAATATTGGCTCAGAAATGACCTGACCAGTGTTTCTGCACGTTTTAGTCTGTGACTGCTCTCACTGGTTAAAGTTGTCCGATGTTACTGACCGAATCAACGTCCATGGGGTTAGGGGCAGCAACAGAAAACAAGTTGATACAATACCTTCAAACATAAATACAACTAGTGCGATGAAACAACATTTGACTAAATAAAAATATCAGAATACAGTATATACAACAACAGAGATCTGTGTACTGTGTTCCGGAGAAAGGAATTCCAAAGCAGGTGCAGTGATCCGAATGCTTGTTATGAGTTATTAAAAGAGGTTAACGGAGCGGACGCTGTAGAGTTGTATCATCTTAAGCATCTCGTTTCAGTCACCAGGAAGTCAAGCCTTCTGTGTGTGTCACACCAGACGCCAAGCACAAAGAGTTTATTTTGGGTTCATACACGTTGTGTGGCCTGCTAGATACAGTGAACATAGCCGGGTGGAATTCACCGAGTGATGATGTCATGAACCCAGAAACGACAGCGTTTAGTCTCTGGGATTGATGAACCTGTGAGACGCAAAAATCCGAGGACGAAACCATCCACATCTCCTTGTGTCAGAAGCCTGTTATTATACTATATTATGAACTATTGGTGTACAGTTTGCGTTCAACGTGAGCACTGAATAATAAAAAAAGACCAAGGCATATGTCAAGAAACAAGGCAGAGCGGTACGACTGGTGTTTGTGTCTGTTCAGGGCCTGAAACAGTTCTTAATCGATCTATTAACCACGTGATCAGTTGTCTATGAAGTGGCACAGGTGGGCTTCAAATACATCATTTAGTGAAACTGTATGTCTGCACTTAGACATATTACATATTTCATTACTTTTCGAGACACTTGCCATGATATGTCTATGTGCTATTTCTGTTTTGTTTTTGCTTTTATGAGACAGTGGCAGTAGTGAGACATGGGATTTAATGCCAAAGACAATCCCCTCGCATGTCTGATTTTCACAGCGAGTGTCTGAGCCACCTGGATGTTAAACCTGTCAGACAGTGACACAGCCGGTGTTGAAACAACCCAGAATAAGACGCATTACACAAATATGAAATGCCCAAAACATTCTGCTTGCCACACAAACACCTCTCATGTCCGCCTTCCTCCTCCTCGACCGACCCATCAGCCCCTGACCCTGAACCAGACACAGCGGGGGCCCGGAGCGCTTTGTGCCACGGCGAATTAAAGGCGTCGCAGGGCGACTGGAATATCAAGGCTGTTGAGTCACATCAGGCTACTCGTCTTCCACGCTCGCCCTGTCTGTCTGATCCCCCCCTCTCTGTTTCAGATTATCATGTCGGACTCTCTGATGTGTCCCAGCCTTGAAATGTGATTAATGTCACAGTTAGTCTCCGAGGATTTGGTGAAGGATTTCAACGCGGAATCAAAGGATTGTGTCTTTTCGCTGGGATATGGGCAGTCAGTGTCCTCAGCGGGAAAATGGGTGCATGTAATGGCATCTTTCAGGCTATTAAGATTAGCCGTGATTTGCATAGAGGGGGGGCACTTGGGGCCAAGGGGTGGATGCTGCGACTTTTACAAGAAGAAGGGATGGATGTGTGTCTGGTGATGTCAAAGTTTCAAATGTTGGCACGTGCCCAGATAAACATCAGCTTTCATGAGTCAACGGCACGTCTGCGCTGAAGGCAGAGCACCGCGCCACTGATGGGCAGATGAAGAGATGAAAGGGAGAGGCAGTGAGACAGAGGCGTTGGGTATATTTAGTATCACAGTCTCCCCGGGATCTTCAAGCTGGAGTATTTTCGTCTGACTGGAGAGGTTGAACACAGACTTTGTTTTATTTCGAGCGGTGTTACGATCGGCGTTCACATGCCGTCCACGTCCCCGCGGCTCGCTTTGATCTTTGGTTTAATTCTTTATTTGCTGGCATGTTCTTTTGGGCATGACAGGCGACTGACTTGAATTTAATGATGTGGGACGTCGATGGTGTCACCAAACAGATATTTCAGACCCAGCTCCTGGATTGTTAACGGGAACGCTACGCATACTTGTTGTCCAAAACATTGATCACATAAGGGGACCAGATCAGAAACTGTGAAAGCTTTTTTTTTTTTTTGCCATGACCTCCTGTGGTCAGCTGCCTCCTCAATCTAATTAGTTCTATTTGAGCCTTTGCTCTTGGGAACTACAAACATACATTTATATCTGTATGTATGAAAACGTGGCGCTCTTAAAGAAAGACTGAATGACTGATTAAAAAGCTGTGAGCAACGCTCTTGCTAATTGTAAAAAAAAGGACCCTTGAGCAAAGGACATAAACATGTGTGTGCATGACTCTGTATTGATTGGCTACCGGGTCCTTTAAGTGAATCCGTTCTCCTCTTCTTTGGGTATTGGTGTCCTCTCCATGTCCTGCATCAAACGATCTAAATCTGCCTCTCTCTCGACCCTTCTCTGTGTCAATGAAGGCCACGCTGTCTGGCGAGGATTAATCCGTCTGCACCTCAGCCCCCCCACCCCTCCCTCTCAAACGCCGACTTAAAGCGACAGTAAATTATTCAAATTAGAACGCCTGGAAATTTCCGATAGGCTATTTTTAGCCCGGGCGCCGGGGCTTGGTTGCCAAAAGCTATGGGTTTAGAAGGGTTCCCCGAGTGAGCTGGCTGTCATGTCACAGCGAGCTGTATAATGAGGACGGGGAGAAAGTTTGTGTGTGAGTGGGTGTGTGTGTGAAGGGGGAACAAGAAGAACAGCAAATCCTCCCGTCGTGTGGGAACGCTGCTGTGTTTTTGTTCTTTCTTTGGCTGGGAGTCGGAGGGTCTGTTTTTAGGCGACGCCTGCTCCTCTGTCAGTTGTTGATTCTGAATTAGCGCGGAAAAAACTATTTATTGAAACCCATCCTTTTAGAGGAGTGAGTGACAGCAAACCCGCTCTTGTTTTGTCATCTGCCTGTTTTAAAAACTACAAAAGCTAAAAACGCCCCTCATTGTTTTATCATGTTCAGGGAAAGGGAGATAAGGAGCGAGGGAGAGGGGGAACCCTCTTCCAACGAGCATATCCGTTTACTTTCCCCCTCCGCCGCCTCCTGTTTCTCCCCCGTTTCTCCCCCTGTGCAATTCCACATCTTTAGCTGTCAAAAAGAGAAAAGGGAAAGGTGGCTGATCAAGGGAAAAAAAGTGCGGCCCCGTGTACAAAACAAAAACATGCTTTTGTTTGGGGACTCGACTGTAATATAGGGCACTTCATTGCTGCCTCCTGTTCTACGCTGCCTCTGATATTCCCGGGACTCATCACTGTCCTCCCAGGCACCTGCTTTATTTTTATCCTGCTTTATTTAATAAAAGAAACATCTTCCAGCCTTGTCTCTATAGAATAAGGCTGAGATGGAAATCAATTACTCTGCGCTTTAATTATGTATGCGCTACGATGGGTCTTTTAAATGAGCCATTCAGCTAACTGTTGATTTAAGCGCCGCTTCATTTTAGAATGGGGAGCTTGATGTGAGAGAACTCTGCGAACGCAGACGTCATGTCTGTTCTCCCAGCATGCACCGTTCTCCACATGTCCGCATGTCGAAGCACATCAGCTGGATTGTGTATGTGGCTAATGGCCGGGCCTCTGCAGAAGGCCGCCATCCAAAGGTTCTGTGGCCCCTCAGGACCTGTCAGGAGGTCCACACGGAACCCACAGAACTGGCTTCTAGTCAGATAAATAGATATATATTTATAGATACGATGATACAAGGCAAGAACTTTCTGTGTCCCAGGTCTGTGACACCTGTCAACTACAGTGTTAACCAGATCTGTGTGAGATTAGATGCACAGAGGTTGTACTGATATGGAGACGGGGTGTTGACGAGATGTTCTTCATGCTCAGAAAGCTGAGCAGTGCTCAGTCCGGGTAAAATGCTCAGCTAAAGTTAGAGGAGCTGGTTAGAATCAGACTCCATCCAGCCGCCAAAAAACCCTCAAACCTCTCGGGATCATAGGTTGCCAAAACTCATCAACAATCAGCTGTGGAGTCTATTTGACTTTTGTTTACAAGCCCGGCTCACTGGTTGCTAGACAGCATGAAGAAATGGAGGGAGAGAGAGAGAGATGCCCCCGTCAGGAAGGAGGTGATCAGTGTCGCTCCCTGGTGTGTTGGCGGTTTCGTGGGCTGGCGGTGATGTGGAGGGAGGGTGGCGGGGGGGGGGGGGTCTTTGAAGAGACACAACACCACTGAGTGACAGACACCAAGCAGCAGACGGAGGGATTTCTCTTGCCGGGGGTCTCTGCTTCCAGCTGGAGCTGAGCCTTGTCTCTGTGGGAGAGAGAGAGGACGGCTCTGCTGTGTGAGTCCTTATCTCTGCACACACATGTATATACACACACTAATGTTGTGGTCATTAACTGTAAAATAAGGGTTAACCGCAACATTAGCAAATCATCTTGACATGACTCATGATCTTGTTGTTGTTTTATTCACCTTAAAAGATGATGTTATTTGCATATTTGCAGATGCAGATGAGGAATATGTGATGGATTATTAAGATAAGATTGGTTCCACTTTATCAGGCTGCCAATATAAAAGGTTTATAAGTGGTAATTAATGCCTTAAAGCTGCATTAAAGATGGAGACACCATCCAACCTCTAAACCCAGCACACTGCTGCTCACTCTTTTCCATTAAAAGTAGCTGGCATCACTTTAAGCAGGACCATTCAAGAAATGAAAAACGCAGGTTGAAAAGATGTAGAAAACACAGTCATGACAATTAAACGTATCCCATTACGTCATCTGGATCCAGATCCCAGTTCGCAGCACTGATTTTGGTTTAGCAACGAGAAAGACTGTATGAAAGAATCCTTCTGCCTGTGGCCTTGAACTGAGGGACTCCAAATGGCCCGTTGAAGGGCAGATGTTGGTCCTCAGAAGAGATACCGTTTGCAAGTCTGAGCATGCTCTTGTTGCGAGTTGCTCAAGGTGGTCTCGTGCTGTCTTTGCATACTGAACAGCGACAGCATGTTGAACACGTCTGCACACTTGGTGTGAGGAAAAGCCCGAAATCCAGATTGAAATTATAAGCGGGCAATCATGCAGAAACAGATGGCAAACCTCATAGAGCTCAAACCCCCAAGCCCCACAGGTTTAATTATGTGTGTGTGTGTGTGTGTGTGTGTGTGTGTGTGTGTGTGTGTGTGTGTGTGTGTGTGTGTGTGTGTGTGTGTGATCCTCTTCGCTTGTGTTAGCACCTCCGGGGTCTCCTCAGTTTGATGATGTCACGGCGGCTTACAGAGGACCGAAGCAGCAAGGCGCTGGACGTTGGTCTCGGGCCAGGACCGGAGCGCACAGCCTCCCCTCATGGGGTCGAGCAGATGGTGGCAGCCCCGAGGAAGCGGGAGCAGCAAGCGCTCGGATTGGCTGAGCCAGCAGGGCGGGTTCTGAAACGGAGCCGGAGCAGAGCGGTGGGCTGCCTGGCCGTGTTGCGGTGGGAGGTGGGGATTTTTCCGGTGGGAGGATGCCACAGTTTGCCCATCCAACAAGTTGCTGTCTAAACAGAAGAAAGGAGGCAGGCAACAGAAAAATGTGTGACCCATGAGGGTCCTTCTGTTGTTAGCTTTCTGATGCTGGAGCTGAATTTAGGATTCGTTTTGGCAGATCTCAGTCACCAGATGACAAATCACTTTCTGGATGACACATCATGTCCTTTACTATAAGGTACTCAACCTCTCTCATCCCAAATACTGTTTAACTGTATCAAGACTTGGGTCAAAATTCCAAAGAAATACACAATGGGTCTGAAAAGACATGCCGGGATCAATTCATTTTTTTAAATGAAACATTTTGTACAATCAAAATTTAATTTACCTAAATTGCATGGGGGGCTACTAAGGATACCTTTAGGGGTTACGGGAGAAATGTGTTCTGGGTGAACTTACACTTTAAAGACTTTAAAGCTCTCTGATATCAAAGTGCAAATGATTCCAAGAAACCACCTCAGGAGGCGCTTTGAGACGCATGCCAGCCAGATGTTGATACTGTGTAGATGCATCATCTCCATGAGATAGAAACCCCCCTCCAAGTGTAACTACGTCGGCAAGTGTCTCTAGCTGTCTACAGGCTCAGGATCTCACATGAGAGAGAACCAGTGTAGATGATCAGGCCCTTTGTGTCCCTCATAGTTCATCCATGGGAGTCCTCAAACGTGACGTCACTCACTGTTTCGTGGACTGCATTTTTTAATCCATCAGTTCAGCATTTTGGCTGTCATATGTATATGGCTAATAAATACTAAATGAACATCATGCTGTATTGAAGAAGACTTGAAACTAGAGATTGAGACATCAACTCAAGTTTACAATGTTTACTGAGGGAATACATCAAGAGAGAAGTAGAGTCATTTCTATATTACATTACATTTAATTTAGCTGACGCTTTTATCCAAAGCGACTTACATGATATACAGTAGACCATAGACACAGCAACGGTGAACAATGAGGGTTAAGTGTCTTACTCAAGGAGACAACAACACGGACTGGCTGAGCTGGAATATAGACTTCTATACAACCAGAGGAGTCGCCCCCTGGTGGTCAGTAGGGAGAATGCAAGTTTAAGACTTACGCATTGGTTCCCCTCTCCAGAACTAAAGGTTGCCGCCTGTTATACTACATCCCCTGACTTTTGGAGCAGCTGCTCTCTAATATTGCAGCGGTTGGACTTACATTGTGTACCAGATGCCGAGGGCTGTGACAAAGTGTTGGTAGTTAACAACACCAATGTTTGTGTTATTTAAACTAGTTCCTAACAGCTTCAGGTACATTACCTCTTTGGACGGTTTGGTCCTGTAACTAAACTGATGATTGGATCGTAATGTGCAGTTGCTTTGCAGTGATCATTTAGAGCAGCACAAGAGAAGCGGAAGGGAAAAGTAGACACAGAGCACTCCGTCAGTCACAGTCGGGTGGGGATGTGAAAAGTCCCTGCTCCACTGCCAGTCAGACACCAGGATGAAGTTAGCTTGATTATTAGTTTGTTCCTTCTTAATTTATGGAAGACATTGTATAATCTGCTGTAGGCATACATGAACAGGCCCGAGGCGGCAGTTTAATCACATTTGATTTATCCCTGATGCTTGACAGGCCTGCCCGTCCACCATGACCAGCAGACCACCACGTTCTTCCTTTCCATTAGCGTGCTAATGTGACGTCCATGCCGATGTATCACTGTTTACCACCCGAGGCTGCGTAGCTCCAGTGTCGGCGCCCCGGCCTGCTGGCTCTGGCAGCTCCAGGCCAACGGGGGGAGGCCTGTTGGATCTGGCATTTTCCTCATGTCTCTTTTATTGGCCGCCGACAGGCAGAGTTTCTAGGGAGTGGTGAAAAATGATGTGATTATGAGGAGAGGCCTGCTCGCTTCAGGGCTGCGGCAGCGATCGCATCCCATCAGGGTTTTGGGTGGTGATAGGGCGGCCGGCTGAATCTGTTGAGTCCTAATAAATCTCTATTTGTACAGTGCATGTGAAGAGATGCACAGAGCCGAGCTTTTAAAGGAGGCGTCTGCCATTTATCATTCTGCCCTGTTTTTTCCTCACTAACGAGGTCTAAAATGTGATTACAGCTTGTGTAAGGAGATCGATTCTTTGCCGGAGGAGACGTCCGTCCGGCTCTTCCTGCGGATGTTGAGTGACGGATAGGAGTCTGAGCCTAATGTGATGCAGCACTGATATGAACACATTCAACTCAGGCACCGTGACATAATGCTTAAAACAAACAAAACAAATTGAAGGTTTTGGTGCTAACTATGAATCATCTCAACAGCTTATAGTGAATAAGAACGAGCAGGAGCATCTTGTGAGAGAAGAAAGAAGATTCTTGGTACGTCAGTGGCACGTAAAGCAAAGCATAATGCCTTTCCAGTTTCCCATGGAGACAGGAATGTTCATCAGTGTGCCGAACAAAGGAGTGTGATTGGAGTGTGCCCCCAAAAAACCCACTGCTGTCGCTGACGTTTTAATTCCAGGACGTATAATCAGTAAAACCCTCCTCTATGATGATCGCTCACGATGGAAACCTGTATACGCCGTACATGTTGAGAGTCAGGCGTGAAGGTCACGTGCTTGACCTCTGCCGCCATCGGCCGTGTCGATGAGCGAGGAACTCCAAAGCTGGAAGCGCTGAATAGAAAACGGAGCGATTCTTTGGGCCAAATCAGATGCATTGTTCAGAGATGGACGTCTGCGCTACAGTGTGTGTGTGTGTGTGTGTGTGTGTGTGTGTGTGTGTGTGTGTGTGTGTGTGTGTGTGTGTGTGTGTGTGTGTGTGTGTGTGTGTGTGTGCGCGCTGTAAATCAGGATGTCGAGAAGCATGTGCCTGTTGCAATCACATGGTAGAGTAGTGCTTTTGCATTTTTAATGTCTGTCATAAATACCCCCGGTGAGTCTGTGTGTGTGTGGTGTGTGTGTGTGTGTGTGTGTGTATTAACAGCGGGTGTCAGTGTGTGCACCTGCATGTTAGTTCGATGTGGTGCATGGCGTGTTTAACGTGCCATGATTCAGCTGTCACAGGCCCGTGGGGGAGGGCCTGTAGATGACATATCCTTGCTCTGGAGACGCAAACACTGGCGGGCGCAGCATCCGAGCAGCCGAAAGGAAGCGGCTCAGGTTGTCCCGCTGCTTGTTTCAGCCAACGTCCCGATAAGAGGCAGACGGAGATAAAGACACAGAGGGGTGAGATAGGGAGAAAGACGAGCAGCAGGGGAGAGAATGGCTTTGAACAGTTTGCATGTTAAAAGGAGAAATCCGCCCTGAAACACCCCTAAAACTTTAATCAAAGCTGGCAGCAGGGCGCCAAGCATGTCTGGGATTATTTAGTTGTGATGTGGTGCATTCTTTTTCTACTTCCAGTCGACAGCTAGACAAAGGTCTCATTACGCAGGATGGATGCTAGTGATGGCGCTTGTGAGCGTTGGTGCAGTGGTTAGGAAGTCTGTCTTTTAATCAGAAGGTCGGTGGTTCGATCCCCAGTTCCGGTAGTCCATGTTGTTGTGTCCTTGAGCAAGACACTTAACCCTAACTGCTCACCTTTGCTGTGTCTACGGTCTACTGTATATCATGTAAGTCGCTTTGGATAAAAGTGTCAGCTAAATGAAATGTAATGAAGGTTTGAAACATTCATCGACATTACAGCACTATATCCATTAAATGGCTACGTGAGAGAGAAATCCATGCCTTGCAGTTGTGAAGTCGACTTGGATGTTGACGGGGAGACTGGAGAGAAAAATAAATAAAACACATGTTAGAAAGTGATCATCCTTCTTTTCCAGTTGCTGCTCGCTTACGATTATAAATCTGCAATCCGGGATTTCTTTTGATTCTCAAGAGGCATAGAATTTCAATCAGGGAAATACAAAAGAGACATGGTCTGGTTTCTGAGAGTCTGTCAATAGAGTGGAAATCATTTCACATTGTGTGACCAGCAGATCAGCAGCAGAAATGGTGTCTCGTTAACTTCCGTCTCCGGCCAGATGAGCCTATAGAGGGAAAATGTTTATATTTAGTGAATAGGAACATGGCTTCTAGCGATGCATCGATATTGAACGCATATTCAGCATTGTCATACACTGCATGTTTTGTTGCATATATGAAGTGGATGATGCCATGTGACCGCTGCTAAGGAACTGAATGATGATGTCATGTTGCAGCATGCCACTGGACGAGCACACTCCCTTTTACAAGACAACAAAAGACGTATGTATGAAATGTGAAGAGAGCGAGCGGCACACGGCAGCAGAGTGAATGCACGCGAGCAGTTCAGGAACATGGTGACCCAAATAGTGGCAATGATATTTTGAGAGTGTTGTGAGTCATGCAATCCAAAAAAAACAAAGCAAGGCCGGGTGTGAAACGGCTTCTTCAGGGCTCAGTGGGCAGAGCGCACCGTGGATGGACTGTGGGAGGGAAAAGGTGGAGAAGGAGCGTAGCAGGCTGTGTATGCGCGTGTGTGCGTGTGTGTGTGTGTGTGTGTGCGTGCGTGCGTGCGTGCGTGCGTGTGTGTGTGTGTGTGCGTGCGTGCGTGTGTGTGCGTTTGTGTGTAAATCTGCTCCGTCTAGCTCCTTGGAGAAAAGATGTGGATGTTCGCACAAGCTGGATGTGAGCTCCGCATCTGACAGGTGGTTCCATTAACACTTTGCAGAGGAAGACCAAAACAAGAGAAGAAAAAGAAAAGTTGGCATGTGACTCATCGTCTCGTAGAGTTACCATACAGATTCAGCTGCAAGTGCATCAACACGCTCTCATTTTGCAAAATGGAAATATTTCAATAACTTATATATATATATATATATATATATATAGCTTTTGGTAACGTAATATGTTTTGTCAGCTTTTAGCCATGTGTAATTTTAGTTTTAACATAAATATTCATCATGCTTTATAACAATAATCATAACACATTATAAAGCATTTCCAATTACTTATGAGGTCAAGTATTAATTCACAATTGCTTATAACTCACTGACATTTATGTTTGCAAGGATTACAATAATTATCCCCATTGTTGTAATACATTTTCATTTTTTAATAATGTATTATACTCCCTGTTTAGTAAAGTAAAGTGTAAATGTATTTTACGTTTTGTGTTTTTCTTGCATAGATTTGTGTTTTCTTTTCACTTTGAGTGACCAGCAATTATGAAATATTTATAAATGTTTCATATTGTGATTATTCTTATAAAGCATTACGCATATTTTAAGTCCTTATAACTACAATCACACAGTGATAAAAGTAAAGATAAGAAAAATCCATTATAGATATGGGCGCCATAGAAAGTGTGTTATGGAACTTTCTATAAACAGCAGGCTGTGCTTCATAAGGATGCATTCTTGGCTTAAAGTTGTATTATAAGTGTTATTGTCATAACTCTGATATGTTTTTTTCTTAGTGCCACATCCTTAGTGTTCCTTTGTTGCCAATAACATTTGAACAAATCCAATATTCCCTGTTACCTTTCCTAAAGCTGGCGAGTATATTGTCCTGAGTCTAAAGGGAATGACGGGGTTACCAAATCTCACCCAAGAGGACTGTTCGATGTCCTCATCCCTGCCTGACTTTGCCTCGCTCTGTTTTGAGACACAACAATGATCTCAGCTTTGGAGGAGACAGAATGTTGCTCTTAATGGCGAGAGCTGTTCGTCTCCTGCAGAAGAGCAGCAGCACACTTGTTAAAAAGGTTTCACAGTTTTGTCCCAACTTCCCTACCACTCGCACGTTGCCATCTTGAAGGTGGGATCGTGCCAATCTGAATCTTTGAAAGCTGTCGAATGCAAAACAATCACAAACTGTCCCTGCTCAGAATGTTGGTCAAATACAATCCTGCAAATGAATAAATGAATACCTAAGAAGTATGAAAGTTGATTAATTGAGCATGGACTCAAGGTCCACTTGGTGTATTATTTTTATTCAGGGTCTGGTGGCTCTGTTGTCACAGATCAAATTTGTCTTTTATTACAGTTACCTCTGCTTTTAGTTAGATTTGAATTATTCAAGACTCTGAAACAAGAATAGGAACATTGTGGTACTCATGTGCAACCTGTAGAGTCTCAAGTATAAATCACTTCATTGTTCGGGGTCACATGCCTAAAAGGTTGGTAATCACAGTGAATACAGTGCATGCTGCCCTTTGTGTTGTCAATGCTCTTGCTGCAACATCAATGCATGATTCACAAAGATTTACAAACCAAGTATACGTACAACACAACAACATTACATGCAATGCAACTGCAAGGAGACGTGGCATCAATGAGAAGGCTATAGAGGCAAAAAAAAGCACCTTTTCCCAATTCCCTCTGATTCTGAAGTATGTCTGCTTGGTTACCTAACCACTTTCCTCCTAGCTTTGCTGGCAACAGCCCAACATACCAGCAGCAGTAAATTAAATCTGACTGCATCTGCATTCCTGTGTTACATTCCCACCAGGAGCAAGGGGGAAGTGTGTGTTTATTTGTTGCTCTTGCTAATAGATTACTCCTCTCTCTGGAGTCCATTCAAATTTATGCAAGTTAATTAGACTTGTCTGAGTTGACTCTCTTTCTCAAGAGTAAATTAATTGATTCATCACGGCGAATGAATTCTTAGCCGGTGTATAGAACGCCAAGGTTCAAACCATTTGCAATGTAAAGGCTGGATCAATGCTAATGTGTTTTTTCTCTCTTCTCCTCTCCTGTAGTTTATAGCCTTTGCATCTTTGTTCTTCATCCTGGTCTCCATCACCACCTTCTGCTTGGAGACTCACGAGGCTTTCAACACCATCATCAACAAGACAGAGCTGATGCGGAACAGCAGCACGCCGGACTTAGGCCCGCAGTACGAGATTGAAACCGACCCCGCACTCACCTACGTGGAGGGCGTTTGCGTCTTCTGGTTCACCATCGAGTTTCTGGTGCGAGTGACCTTCTGCCCGGTCAAGTTGGAGTTTGTGAAGAGCGTTCTCAACATCATCGACTTTGTGGCTATCCTGCCTTTCTACTTGGAGGTGGGACTGAGTGGCCTTTCCTCGAAGGCCGCCAAGGATGTGTTGGGTTTCCTCAGGGTGGTGCGCTTTGTTCGTATCCTGCGCATCTTCAAGCTCACGCGCCACTTCGTGGGGTTAAGGGTGCTGGGCCACACATTACGGGCCAGCACCAATGAATTCCTGCTGCTCATCATCTTCCTGGCGTTGGGAGTGCTAATTTTCGCCACCATGATCTACTACGCCGAGCGAATTGGCGCTGCGCCCGACGACCCCACCGGTAGCGTCCACACCAAGTTCAAGAACATCCCCATTGGCTTCTGGTGGGCCGTAGTAACCATGACAACACTGGGCTATGGTGACATGTATCCAGAGACCTGGTCAGGCATGGTAGTGGGTGCGCTGTGCGCCCTGTCGGGTGTGCTGACGATAGCCATGCCCGTGCCCGTTATCGTCAATAACTTTGGGATGTACTACTCGCTGGCCATGGCCAAGCAGAAGCTGCCCAGGAAGAGGAAGAAACACATCCCTCAGGTGGTGCAGGGAGGGTCCCCCATATACTGCAAAGCAGATCTCAACACCACCTGCAACAGCACTCAAGGTGACCTGTGCCACGTCAAAGGGAGCCGGGTGCTAGAACGCAACCGCTCAGGTAAGACCAGATGAGAAAGAATCGTGAGCAGCTACACCTCGAGATTAAACACTGAGTGGTGTTATGTAGTGACCATTTGACAGTCTCCCCCTCGAGACATAAATGGTTTCCCCCAGAGACTCGCTCTCACCAGAGCAGCTCCCTCACAGACGACTGAGCTCTCTTGCCTCGCAGCCTTCATCTCTGGTTGCCACAGTGACGAGGAAGGCGATGCACAAGGTACTGCGAGTAGGAGACGTCTGTGTGAAACCGCTGATGCTGATAAGAAGTCAGAGTCCTTGTGTCCAAGTCTTTCTTGAAGCAGGGATTGCTCATTCGCTGCTCAGAGCGTAGGTGGCTGTTTTTCCCCTCAAGGCCCACGTCAGTAATTTACTCTTACACATCGGATATTGATGGAAATTACTGTCGACCTCCGTGCATCGCTTTCTTTGAGTTCTAGTGCAGACACTCCTGAGGGAAGGTGCACCCTACGGGCTACTCTGCAGTCTATTTGTTTATTAAGTCTCAGAACCTTATATTCAGTGAGCATAGAATAATTCATGGCTCAACTGAATGCACAAACAATCAATCCGGTTCAGTCCTCACAGGTCATTTCAAATGCACAGCCTGCAAGGTTACTTTCCTCTCCAGTGTCCTTTCTATTACCTCAAGCTTTCTGTGTCAATGTGAAAGGTTTCGTTTCACATGGATTCAGGCAGGATTTACTGTGGGATTAATTGGTCTAAGACTAAAATTAAACCTTTTGTTTATTTTTTTTTACAGTAACCCAACTTAATTTAAATGGGATTATAGTTAGAATTATACTCAAATATGCATTTCACAGATATGTGAGTGCTGTCTCTTTTGTTGAAATGTTTTACTATTACCACAGTCTACTAAATGGATTATCAATGTTTGGCCTTGGACCTGTTAGCTTTAGCATCAGACTTTTCACACAACATTTTGTTTGTAACCATCAAGTGCCTCTTTGAGATTCTGTATACAAGATTCAAGATTCCAATTCTATGACAAAATAAATGAATCCTACTAACCAGTATTGCCAGTGGAGCCGTTATACCTCCACTCTCATCCAAAAGCGATTAAAAACGCATAAAAGAGCCTCACTGATGTAATTCATGACATATTCCATCATTACAATGGTTGTAGCCAGATGTTAAAGTGCCACAGCATCTGTGGATCCTGACTTTATGTCCGGAAATATGGTATTGATGCAGATCCACTTTCGCAAGCTGAGAAAATGTGACACTGGTCCCCATCATTATAATGAGGGAGTGTGGGTCCTTTCATGTTCACAGTTTTGGGGCAGAAGCAAAAATTATATCAGACCTGAACCCTAATAATTTTCTTTAAATATGGCACATTATTTAGCCGTCCCATAAGTAAATCCAGATTTTCATTGTTGTTAAATCTCACATTGGCTCATCAGGAATAAATGTGTCTTTCTCCCTCACTGAAGATCTTCACGCATCTGATCTTTACCTGCACAACGATGTATAAAAATAAAAGCATCTTTTCCTTTTTAAATCAGGATTTATGTTGATTTAGTTGCCTAATTATGATTTCTTTATAATAATAAGAGGGGAAAAAAATCGCCTTTTAAACTCATGACACTGTATTAACAAAACGGTACACTTCAGTGACCAAGTCAATTTTATTTTATTGATCCTTTTGTTACAGTTATGTCGGCAGACTGCAGCGGGGGCAGCGACCTGACCATGTCTCCAGAAGAGAGGGTCCCCATGCGAAGGTCCAGCACCCAGGAACAGGACCGGCGGAGCGGGGGGACATGCTTCCTGCTCGCTGCTAGTGACTACACCTGCCCTGCAGACGGAGGCATGCGGAAAACAGGTAACTGCATGTGGAACTCTACTGGTCTTGAACTCTTATGAATATGTCACGCATTTATGCTTGCTATTGTGCATTGACACTTAATCATCTTTCACTCATTAGTCATCACGTACTTGTCTGGGTTAGGTTTTCCTGTCACCACTATTTTCTGTATGTGTGGAATATGCTTTGAATGTATGTTTTACCATAAGAATACAGATGTCAGAGCCCGACATGTTTTAAGACAATCAGTGAACATCCTCATCAGCTGATCCGTATCCTTAGTGACTGGGACACCGACATCCCTGGAGGGGGAGGCTGTTTGTTGAGGCCTAGTCGGCTCAGGTAACGTAACCTGTGGATCTGCTGCCGCGGCCCTCAGCAGTGACACGCACCACTGCTTTTTTCCCCGGCAATTCTGAAGGGGCAACAGCGTCCATGCGGCTGACTCAGAACTGTTGCTTGCATCACAATTTCTTCATGTTTTTCTGTTGCCTGGAAACACTTGAATAAATTTCTGACCCTGCGTCTCACTGATTTGGCTGTTGCCAGGTTTCATTGCCCGTCTGCAGCTCCCAAATAAATGTATCATCCGCCCCTAAGCCGATGGTACACCAGTAGATGTTTCACAATCGAAATAATTAAAATGGTCAAAAATAGATTTTAATCCTATCAACTCATAAATGACTGATGAATTGACTTCTTCATTTGTGTCACTGGAAAGTTCAGTTTGCTGCTTCTAAAAAGTTTGAGCCAGCTAATACAGTGAATTATTTCATTCAGATCAAAAAATCTACTACTATACTTGCTGACCGTGTAAGTGTTTATCTGACATATCAGACCTGTTAAATATATCAGCCCAGTCACCAGGTCATATATCCAGCAGGCGTTATTTAGAGTTTGATCCATGAATCAAATCCACAACCTGCTATCTGCCAGCTGTAAGTGCTACCAATAGCCATGTTGGTTGTTTAGGCTCATAATGATCATTTTGGGGGAGTGGTTTTGGATGGAGGCCTGAAAAGATGTGCAGTGTTGCTAACTCTGCAACTTTCTTTCAAGATTTAAAACTTTTGGAGCCAGTCGGTAAAGAGTTGGCAAGACTGTGCTGGGTTTTTAGGTTGGATTATTAGTATACTCTTGCTAGATTACAACCGGCATTTAAGAAGTAGCTTTGTTGCCTATACCCAACTAATAGTTTCACAACAGTAACCACGTAGCTTTAAGTGTTTCTGCAAGGTGTGATAAACAGATAAGAAATGTATTTATGATATGTATTTTTGTTCCAGAAACGTCGACATTCAACATATCCCGTGGTTTGCTGAAACAAACTATGCCATCATTTGGCGTCTGGGTTGTATATTTTAAAAGTTCCATAAAGAAAAAGAGGCATGGTCATGCAATCCCAAGCCCTTTAATAATCCTGTCACTGAGGAATTAAATTGTATGTATCTATGAAGGAGTCGATTTGCCCAAATCATTATGAGTTGACAGCCCTGATTCTTGTTTCTGATTGTTGAAACTTAGCAGGTAAAGTACGCTCCCCCTAAAGCTTGATTCGATTTTGAAACCGTACAAATCGTTTACAAATGGAGATATCACTGGACGATCTGTAGAAAGGTTACACAAAGGGCTTGACCTTTCAAACACTTTGACCCAAGCTAAAGGTCAACGGGAAGTCGGCCAAATTACCAGAAAGTCCCGTCGCTGTTCCGTGCGGTTTCAAAAGGCAGAAAAGGTCATAAACTAAAATGCATAAACTGAGCAGCCATTCGGTAGAAAATCCCAAAAGACAGTGTTTCCATGAAATACCTTTGATTGCAGCCTCCATTCGACAAAACTAAAGTAATATTTAGATGCCACGCGAGGCCTAAAGCACGTTTGTTAGGTGAATGCCTCCATTTTATCTCAAGCATTTTAAAGCATTAGAGTGTTAATCTTGACTGTAATGTGGAAAAGTAAGCCATGGCTAATTGCCTCCCATCAGAAGTTATCTCAACCTCCTGCTCTCAGTGCTATTGCTCTGTAGCCTCACAGTCCTACTGCACTCAATCTACAGCGGACAAATCAATGCTATCATACCATTAGAGTGAGACTCTGCGAATCGAAGATTACGTTCAATTGAATTTCACCTCCTATTTCGTAAGAATTCAAACGAGATAATACGTCATCCACTTTGCCACTTTGCCACTTTGCATGTGGTCCAGATCCTCTAGGGGAGCACATCATGGCGGTCTCTCTCGCTGCAGAGCCCCTCTCCAGTCTCGCTTGCTCGACGTAGGCGGTCGAGCAGCTGTGCCTTCGTGTTCGCCGCTTCAGTCGGCGGCCGCTTTTGCTGCGACACACCGACGGCTAATGCATTAAACATCGGGTCCCTTTCTAGTCCCCACTACCCGTAGGCATAGACCCGGCCGCCCTTTGTTCCGCCTGCTCATGCTGGCTTTGAGACAGCCTCGGCAAAACAAATGGTGCCGCGTACAGGATGGTAATGAGGCCACGTTTCCATTAGCTGCTTCTCATCAGTGTTCACGCCAGCCGATCGGCATGCTCCATTAATGATCTGACTGCTTGGGCTCGCTTGTTTATTTTTTTGTGCCAGCGTTCCTCACGTGCTGCCATTTTCTTTATGAAGTTTGAGCTGTTGTGTGAATCCTACAGATGATTCAAGTAACACATAAATGGTTATATTTCATACATAATGTGCCTGGTGGTAGTGTCTTATTATATATGACTGTTATACACAGTGTGAGAAATACCTGATGGTAAGCTGGTGGGGGCCTGCTGTACAACAATGTTTTATGTTTCATTCTACAATATAAAATACGTCAGTAAATACCCCTGAATTTTGAAGCTTTTACATATCTTAAAAAGACAGTTGCTAGCAAGTGACTAAATTAGACTACAAAACATCAGCAGGCCAACTAGTCCGCCTTCACAGTCTCCTGATGTGTACTTGCAGTCATGTGACTGCGTTGTAGTTAGTTTCTTGCCTAACGTTAGCTTTTTACCTCTGTCTCCTGATTCACGCTTCAAAACCTCAATAACCTTGCTAGCTATAGGTTAGTTAGTCCAGCTAAACAATATGGCAGATGTTGATATTTTAGTGAGGCTAATGTCTAATCAAATCAAATTCAAATTACAAGCCTCTCCATCGTAATTCTGTTCTTTTTTACGATATTGGGGATTTCCACAACCCACGTGATAAAAATACCTACGAAAGTGTCCGAAGATAAAAATGGCTGCAAAACCAACGCTGACAGCTTCCCCGAAATACAATCCAATAATAATACAATCAAATCAGCTAGCTCCACAGGTTTTGTTTGTATCTGGTTTCAGCTACATGTATCACAATAAGTTACGCTAATTTGCTTAATTCCCCTTTTATCTGCTGTGACTACAATGCTAGCAACGGGGTGTCTTTGGATAACGAAGGCTCCCAAGAGGAAATAATAGGAGGATTTTCCATCTTCTGGAATGGCATCAACGCAGCTTTAAGCCAGTAGCCGTGCTGTGTTTATGGATCTTGGTCTAACGTTGGGAAATCTCTGGGCACAGTCACTGCAGCAGGGATTCGAAAATAATAACTCAATAACGGGCTGTCATGGCAGGAGAAGCTCAGATGCAGCGAATCACATTAATGACGGATCCATTCAAAGAAAATGGCATGTGGCTGCTTTTTGGGGATTCGTTCAATTGACTGTAATTAAAGGAGCAGTGAGTAGGATTTAGCGCCATCTAGTGGTGAGCACCCCCCCCCCCCCCCACCCCCCCTTTGTAGCTATGAATTATAAACGAAACGAAAACACAACAATTCTTAGTTTCATTTCTGACACTAGATCCTTTTGACATTCTAACATTGGACTGTATTGAAATGTAACTGCCAGCGACAGTTTTGCTTTGCAGCCATTTTCCCACTGGTGTGTTGACATTTTTTTCTGAATGATGCGTGAGTCATCGCTTGACTCAGTTACAACTAGAAGGTTGATGCAGACGACTTTTTTATTTTTTTTCTACTCGGCTGCTTATTATTTCCAGTCAAATTAAGCCGCCTACTTTGACAGGGAAGAGTGAAACAGCTTATCTATCTTTGAATGAAACCCTTCTCATCTATATTAGCTGTGTCCGAGATCCCGTCTAACTCATCCCCCCAAGTACCTACGGGAGGGTGCGATGTATGTTTTCCGGTCAGAAAGGTCTTTAGATGTAGATAGGGTGCGCCTTGTGCCAGAAGCCTGTGGTTCTTTGGTTCTTCAGCCACTGAGGATCAACTCAGCCAATGAGGTTATTTGTCCCTCGAGAGCAGCTCCAAAACATTTTGCCGATCTAAGACTCCAATCCGCCTCACTGTCAGGAAATGTGCTGTGCATGCACTCACCATACAGTGTGTTACCGCTGCTCTGTCTTACTCCTGTCTCCTGTCTTGTCCCGGTTCACTCGGCTGGATCGGACTCGGATCGTTGCCTGCCCGCCTGCCTGCCTGCCTGTGTGTGTTCATATCCTGTTCCTGCACCACCACCACCACCTCTCTGTCGCCGCCCCCCCCTCACCCCTCTCATCTGAAGGCTATGAGAAATCCCGGAGCTTAAACAACATAGCGGGCATGGCTGGTAACACCCTGAGGTTGTCTCCTGTGACTTCGCCCTACGGATCACCCTGTCCGCTGCGGCGCTCCCGCTCCCCCATCCCCTCCATCCTGTGAGATGTCCAGCCGCACCCAAATCCCCCCGCCACCACCACAAGGCCCGCTTTGGCCTGAAACGACCCCACAAACAAACCACCTCCCTTTGGTATTACATCTGAACTTCTAGGTATTGTGACTAGTGGATAAGTACTTAACTTTGTAGCTATGACTGATGTTAGTGGCTCATGCAAGCCTGAACCCCTCCTTGAAGATAGATGTGCTTAGCTAGCTGGTCAGTCCTCCCGTGTCACTCGGACTCCCCTTTGGTTTAACGTTGTCCTACTTTTGAGACCCGCAATAAAAGACTGGTGGCTCCAGAAGTAGCAGCCATAACATTTAATAAAGGACACGTGAAATAATCAGGGATATTAGATGTTGCTCTATTTAGATACCTTTTGAGAAAAGAAAAAAAAAGACGTGCTTCCAAAATAAGAAAGAAAGATGTCATTTTGTTTTATCCTCACACAACTGTGACTTTTGCCTTTCGGTTTGTCTACTGTTATTTTCCGGGAGGGATGGGCATCGAGATGGAGGACTGCTCGCACCCGTCTGTCGCTCATCACCTGCTGCCGGGGGCCCGCTCATGTTTTTGCATGGACCATCCTGTAACCATCGTCTGCAAGCAATGAGGGAGAAGGGACGAGCTTATGGAAACATATCTATGTATATCCATACACACATAGATATTTGAAGGAGTATTTATTTTATTTAATGCTTTTATGTTGGGGTTTAGGACTCGCGTTGTGTCATTTTGCCATCGGCTTCACCAACAATACACCGAGGAGACTGAAAACACAGAAAGCCCAGCTGGGCGTTGGTTCCTCTCCGCATGTGGGTTGTTGTTGTGTTTGGTTTTTTATTCGCTCATCTGCTGCTATTTCCGATTAACTTTCTCCCCGCCGCCTTAATGTTTTGTTTTTCCTTTAACGAGGCGCCACCAAAAGCCTGTTGTGTCTCTGGTTGTTTGCTAACAGATAACTGCAAAGAGGTTGTCTTTACTGGTTTCACACCAGCAGAGAACTTGGGGGGTAAGGCAGGTAAACCTTGTGAATGGGGGGGGGGGCTGCAGAACCCTCCCACCCTTTTTGGTCATGAGTCTTGATTGTGACCATACTTAAACCGGGGGCTATTTGATAACCCTAAGTAGAGACCCCTGTAGGTAGTATGTGAAATATGCACTCTTGATGGCACCATTAGAAGGGCTGCGTGTAGCATTTTAATCAGCTAATAATTACCAAGATATAGGTATCATTAGCAAACTGCATTTTGAGTCATGTGCCACTAGATTTGTTTGTAAATGTACACCCTAAGAGCAGATTTTGTTTGTTCCAAAATAAGAAAGAAAACGTGATACATAACTTTCTCAGATTTCTGCTCTTTTATAAGTGCACTGCCTCACTTCTTTATCAGCCATCACTAAGAGTTGCTCTCAAACCCCCGAGCCAGACGGACTGACCTGAATCCCTCAGAGCAGTTCTCAGACTGAGTCCAACCGAAGCAGCCTCTGCTTGGTCTTTTATCCGGCCGCTGTATTTCTGCCGTCGTGCAGCAACAGGTGCGGGACAGCAGACATGACCGTGCGGCGACGCCCCTCGCCCATCCCCGCAACGCGTCTATACCAGCAGCAGACGGTTGCCTAGCAACTGGCTCACGCAGCAAGATGCATCTCGCACGTGGCTCGGCAAAAAGTCAAACAATTAAAAAAAGAAGATCAAACAATCCTCTCTGTCATAACACCAAATTATTGAATCACCCCCATTTAAATCACGACAATATTTAATACTGTGTGTGTGTGTGTGTGCGTGCGTGCGTGCGTGCGTGCGTGTGCGCGCGCGTGTGTGTGTGTGTGTGTGTGTGCATGTATTGAACATAGCCAGTCTGTGCATGGCATGTTCTTCTGGAATGATGTTCAACAAAGACAGATTATGCATTTCTGATATTTAGGGATGTGTTTATGATTCATTTTATTTAGACCATTCATTTCCTATTTGAATGACGGGGGGATAAGTCATCTGTGTGAGGACCTGTTGCTGTGGGAGGACCCCCCTCTCCCCCCATTTGGAGCCACTCCTGCAGGACAATACTGACGGGGGGAGGCCCGCTAAAAAACGATTGACTGACAGCCGCCCAGCCAGCTGCTCAGTGCACGAGAGAGGAACTCAAACGGACACGCTGGGAGGACTTTGAGGACATTTTACCTGTTTCTCTTTTTGCTTTCCTGTTTTGGAATGTTGGAGGGAAGGGAAAAAAAGGGAGAGCGAAGCAAACTGGTCAGGTCCTTAAAAGAGACTATCTACTGTATAGATAAATGCTCCTGTAAATAAGACACAGCACATCTGGGCCAAGCGGCTCCGTCCACACATCTGTCCGCCGGTGGCGAGTCAGGTAACGTGGTGGTCGGCCGCGATACTCAACGTCACATCACTCCACCTGTACACCCCCCCCCCCCCTTGCAATAAGTGTATCAAGATGTATCAGTCGAGGCACTTTGTGTTCTAAAAATGGAGTGTGTTCATATATGAGATTCTACATTCAGTATAGATATATAGTATAGAGAGAGACACACATGTGCTCAGTGGAATAAATGTGACAGTACGGCTCTGCTTTTGTTTCCCTTGGTGTGATTTTCAGTATGTGTGTGTGTGTGTGTGTGTGTGTGTGTGTGTGTGTGTGTGTGTGTGTCCTAAAACACCAGGGTCAGAACTGCAGTTTGAAAGGCCAGAGACCAAATGAGTGGACTTGAAGCCGTCACTCTTCCAGTTAGATTTAGCACAAACATCAGTGAGACAGAGTTCCCCTGTGATGCAGTTGCCGTTGTAGAAGTCCCCCCTCCCCTCCCCCCCACCCCCAACCCTGTTCTGTGCATTTGAACATGCAACCGCCCATGCGTTTGTGCTGCAGATCGTTTGTTTCCTCGCACACCAAAATGATCCTCATCGAAATATTGCTCGTAACTCCTGGTGGCTAAAGCTGCATAACTTGATTCTTCCAAAGGTTTCGGAGCGGAAGTGTAGCAGAAGTTTCACCAAGTTCTAGAGCGGGACTTCTAGAATGGCTACGTCTGCACAGTAGCAATCTCTCATACCCAAACAACCAGACCAGATTTGCAATAAGCACCCGAAAAAAGAAAAAAAAGAAGCGCCGATGTACACTGTGATTTCAGCAGCCCGTTAAAAAACAAAGATGCGACCAGGAAGACGCAGCACTGGACGACCGATGTTGAGAAGGAACGGCAGGCGGCGCAACATCTAGTGTCATGAACGACCTGCGCAGTCGTCGGCTGGCTGCCAAGTGTCACCCTGTACCCACAACCCTCCTCGTGTAGTACACACACTGCTTTACTCTTTGACTCCACAGAACTGTTCTTTGTGTCTTTTTAGGGTGAAGTTGTAACTTGCAAAAAAAGAAAAAAAAGAAGGTGTTTATTTTTTGGCCTCCAGTACCTGTATTTTTGTGTCTCTTACTGTTGGGTGCATTGCTCTTACCTGTAACAGTCCTGGTAGTCCGATGCTGTGCTTCTCCATCCTGTCCTCAAACTGTCAGGCTTTTCGATCCGAGTTCCTGTTTTTGTATGTTTTATTTTGAGGAAGATTCTAGTTTGAAGTCTGTATTTGTGGAGCCTTTTGTTGGCATTCTAAAGTGCATGCTGAAAAAAAAATAAAAAAAATAACATCATGTCAAATTGTAAAAAAAGAAAAAGATGACATACTGTATATCACGTTAAAAACATTGTGTATAGAGTGAAGGTAAATGCCATGTGAGAGTCACATAAACTATTTATCTTTTACCCGATGCTTTCTGTCTTTGCTTCGTCCGACCTCTGTTCTTCCTGATCTGAGTTTTTGGGTTCATGTTTATTCAAACATATCTTCCTGTTATTGACAAGCTGTCTGTCACACTTCTGTTTTACAAACACAAATGTCATGTCAAAGCTTCACAGCAAGTATCTGCACTCGAGGTTCACTTCAACCCGTCTCAGTCTTCAGGAGTCATCATGTGACCGCAGTTCCATATTTAGGACGCTCGATGACAACCCAACCATCTCCATGACAACTGAGCAGCTCCATTCTCCAACGAATGCCATGTGCAGACGAAGATTTCAAATAAGCTAGTGTGTACGTTTGTTTTTGTTGCACTCCCGTTTTTGATGGAATAATAATTCTGCAGAAATTCATAGAAATCCATGACTCACACGTTTCTCGTCTGCAACAGCATGGTCCTTTTTTCCAATTTCCGAAAAGGTTTCCTGGAAATATCTATTACAGTTGGGTGCAACTTTTACAAACGTCTGAGACAGATATTAGTTTAGGTGTTTTAGCATACTGAGTTACTTACAAACATATTTCAAATCACACATATTCTTGGAAACTTTATTCATTCCATGTGTTGAATTGTTACCCGTCTCATAACAGACGTTAACAAGTCATACATTGGCTTGTGGACTACGGTTTTGAAGCCTTGAGTTTTGGCCATCTTGTTTTCTTGCGACCAGAAGTGACAAAGAGGGTGGAGCTAAGTGCAACCCTACGCTGATTAATACGATATTCAGAGCATTCATAGCAGCAAAACTTAATATAGCACCTACCACCCAGTTCATCATCAGGTAAAAAAACGCTGTTGCCGTTGTTTGTGCTGTTAGCACCTGATGTGAGAGGTTCAAGGAGCCTCGTAGTTTGGGCCACTGACAAATCTGCTGTATTTGATGTGTTGGGAGTGGGAACGTTGACTGACCAGGTGTGGTTACCTCATGTGGATATGCATGGCCTCTACTGAGGGAATCTTACCCAGTGTCACAATTTCATACCAAATAATAATATACTACTGTACAGTATACGGATTACTACAATGCTATAAGACAGCTAAATGTCTTTCTCAAAGCTTTCCAAAGGAGTATTTTTTTCACCCTACCTACTATTTTTAGTAAGCACACCAACTTTTTATATCATCAGAGTTTTGTCACTATGTTGTTGTTAATGACCTCATGACCTTCCCACCAGCGCCACCATTGGGCCAAATACAGCAATGAGCCTCCAGCAAGTCGGAGAGGCCGTCTCGTCTGACTCCTACAAACAAATCATGAATGACAAAAATGCATAAGAACTACTGTGTTTCACTGAGGGAGAACTAATAGGTTTAAAAACAGCCTCTGATGCAATATTCATGTCACAAATTTGGTATTTTGGATTTTAGCAGGAACACCCTCCATCCCTCTACCCCCGGCAGAGGGATGGAGGGTGGGTGGTTGGAGGGGGAGTGAGAAGAAGTGGGAGACAGAGTTGGGGGGGGGGGTCCTGTTCTGAAAAACATACTCCCAGGTTTGGCTGTTTACATCTCTTCGGCAGGTCCGTGGCTGTTTCCATGGCAACGGGAGTAAAGATAGTCGGGGATGTGTCAGAGCTACAGTGCGCCAAGTGGTGCCGATTGTCGTACGTGAGTTGAAGAATGAGCAGGGCACACGGGAAGTGGGAGGGGCTCACCATTATCACCATTGTTTTGTGTCTCTTATTCTCATGGGGAGATGACATGGACAGCTGCACGAGGCCTGATGGTCACCTGGGGAAGTGCAGTAACTATAAAGTCTCAAACAAAGTCGTCATCGCGTATAGTTGTGTACTCGGAAACATTTAGTTTTTACCCGTCACTGTATAACAAATCCAGCACTGGAATTGGCAAAAAGTGTAACAAAGCCATTGAGGTTAGGTTCAGGGAAATGTTTTTGGTTCAATTACATTTGATCCAAGTTCTGTTATGTGTGTTAAGTAACACATGGGACACAAACAGAAAACTCCAGGGTGAAAGTCCTGTGTTTGTTTGACCCAGGCGGCAACCTTCAGCTTGGAGAAGTGAAGCCACTGCGGAAGTGCCTCAAACATACATTCTTTCTGAAGTCCACCAGGGGGCGACTCCTCTGGTTGTATAGAAGTCTATATAAATGACTCTACTTCTCTCTTGATGTATTCCCTCAGTAAACATTGTAAACATGAGTTTATGTCTCAATCTTTAGTTTCAAGTCTTCTTCAATACAGCATGATGTTCATTTACGAAATTATGCTCATTTATGGTCAAACAGACCATAAAGCAGGGGATGCTTTAGGGCGGGGCTTACTGTGATTGACAGGTAGCCACCACATGATCTGGGAGTTGTCTGTGTTTTCATTTTAGAACTTTAACTTTAACTGTTTTCACTTCATCAAAGGTAATCGTAACATTTTGAACGCCTACAAATATCTTAAGAACCTTCAAGTAATAGCCAACAAGTAGTACCAAAAACACACAAATAAAGTCCCAAAAACAAAAAAAACTTGACATGAAAGAAAATACAAGGATTATATAATAATAAATATGAAACTGATGTGACACTGACAATGATGGGCCTTTGCATCTTCATACACACTGTGTACATGTAAGCAAGATGCTGGGCTGTGAGGGTGTCGTTCTGCGGTGTGGCATTTAAATCCTGATTAGGGCCACGTCACGAGACCGGTGTGGTTGACGAGGGCAGAGTGAGTCAGGCGGTAGAGTGGGGGCTCCGTTTCCAGGCTTTGTTCTGCATGCGTACTCCAAAGCGCTTCCAATTACTCGCACGTTGACACGGAGCCCCTTACTGACAACCAGGAGGCAGCGCGTAGTGGCGCGTGGCGGTAAGTGCCGGGACACACGAGGGCCGTAAATACCAGTGTCAGCGGTTGGAGACGACGGGAAAAAAATAATGATTTAAATAAAAGAAAACTGCAGAGATGACGCCAGGATTGAGCTGTGAAGCCGCAGCAGGAAGTGAGTCCACACATCAGCTGCACAGGAAACCGGCCCTTCAGCCACCGCGTCCACCACTTCACTTTGTAAGTATGTGGGATACTGATGTGTACTCCCCCGTAGCTTTGAGTTTTTAGCCTTTATTTAGCTGCAGGAAGAGGGATGGATGGCGGCACTGCTATGCAAATGTTCTCATCAGCTACATTAAAGATATTTCATAATACTGTTTTGGACAGTTTATGAAGGCTTTTAAGAAAACTTTTTTCCCAGCAGCATGCGTAATGACTTGAAATTTACACATTTGGTTCAAAGAATAAAATCTGTTTTTTATTTAGATATATATGCAGCATTTATCTCCAAAAGACTCTTTTTATCAGTCAGAGGTCAACCACAGAGGAGCACTGATGGAGCTGGCATTACTCAAGGGCACATCAGACCAACTACCTCGAACCGTGATAGGCTTAAAACAAACACACCCACATTAGCAACTATTTAAAGTATGTTTAGACCACAATCATTTAACCATTTCCTTTGCCATTTATTTTAAGTCATCCTCATCAGGCCTCGGCACCCAATAACGTGAGTCAAAATAATTCTCTGTTTTTCTGTCTGACTCTTTGCTTGCTGGTGTGTTTTTTTTTCTTTCTTACGTTGCGCCATGGCTGTGTGTACTTACTGGAACTCCTTGGTGCACAGTTAATGTTGTTAATGTTAATGTTGTGTGGCATGGATTCTGCCTACCGCGTGGTGCATGGCTCCGGACAGATGGTACAGATACGTAGGCTTGCGGGTTCAACAGGTTTTATTTGCATCAGCATCAGCATCAGCATCAGCATCAGCATCAGCATCAGCATCAGCATCAGCATCAGCATCAGCATCAGCACTCTTCTCACACACTGAGCTCTCTCTGCAAGGCACCCCCTCTCTGTCGTCCCTGCGGCTCTTTATCCCCGCACTCCCCGCCCCCGCGCTCATTGGACCCAGCTGTGGTTCGTGATTACTCACTCCCCACAGCTGGTCCGAGCGAGTTTCTCTCTCCCTCAGCTGCTGCAGGTGCGCTAACCACGCCCCTGCCTCACAGTTGTTATGGAAGATACAGTTCTTCATCTGCACGTTCACTGCTGTCTACATATAGTCACACAAGGACTTTGGAATAACTCCCATGTTCGTATTTAATGCTTGTTAAACCCGTGGTCACTGTGTATGTTGCTGCTGTAGAAGGTTTTTAGTTCGTGCTGTAATTAGCTTTGGTAACTAACTTAAATACTATCTGCCCTGTATGTCAAATACATCCGCTAGACGAGCAGTGTGCAAGTCATGTGTTTGATGCCTTGATGCCATAGCTTTTGATGTGATAATCAAAAATCAGTGAATTCATTTCTCTGCTACGTGTGAGAGTACACACTTGTCTGCATGACTTCTTTCAGATGTTGCTAAGATGTCAACCTGTGGTTGTTCTGTGGTTTGCTGCTTTATACCACAATACAGTAGTAGCATAAATCTGACTTTTCTTTCCTTTGTTTTAGCTATGTGGACAACACAGTGCCTCACCGTATAACTTAGATCTGTTCTGCACTTGTTCTTGGCTACATTAACCATATCGTTTTATGGAAGAAAAAAAATGCACATTTTATTAATGCACATAAATATTAAACTGAATATCTAAGGTTTTGGACCTTAATCTGTGAGGTACTAGGATTTTACATTATTCATAGACAAAACCATTAATCGATTGATCTCGAAGTCAATCAGCGGATTAATCGATAATGAACACACAGAAGCCAATACAAGCCAAAGCAACCGCATTCAGTTTCAAACACTTCCACGCTGTATGATACCCTTTTAAATATTCGTTCTCTATATTCTATACTAAGTTTGTTAAAAGGTTTGCTTTTGCACCAGTAAAGATGGGTGTGTCCACTGTCAGATGATGTCCTGTCGTCCTCTCCCTTTGTGTTTGCATACTGTACCACAGCCAATCACTTTTCAAATCAGCGAACGGGAAACGATTGACAGCTTATCGAACAGACGGCCTGGAAAATGTCCAACATCCCCAGGTACCCATGTTTACAGTAGGACGCAATGAAGAGGTGAAACTCCTTGCTGAGCCATGAAGTCCCGATGAAAAGCAGGGGGTATTAAATATTTCACGTCAGACTTTCCCATTGATCAGCTGAAGCCTCTTATGCAGCTCAGCTGCCTCCGTGTCGATACACGGTGAGAGATCTTAGGCTGCGCAGCCAGCGGCGTGTTAATGAGCCAGCCGCTCAAAAGGTAAGCCTGTGCACACCGTTGCATCAGGAGTTGCGAGCGCCAAACTAAATTTAGAACGGCAAATTCGTGATCCCCCGCCCCCCCTCCCCCTCCCCCTCGCCCTCCCCCTCGCCCCCTCCACCCCCATTCTGCACAGCAGCCAGCAAAACCTCTGAACTCTCTCAAGCTTTGTGTCTACTTTTTGTTTTCATATTGTTTGGAATGGCTGGTTTGAATGTGGAAAAGAAAAATAGACGAGGCAAGTTGAGCCAGTCGATCTGTAGAGCGCTTTCAGGTCCCCAAAAATCTATAGCCCTCTTAATAGCCCATGAAATAAGGAACAGTTGTCCAAGATTGTTAATTATGTATCAACATCAATTACGACGGATTATTTTCAGTCGGATAGTGCTTGTTTGTTTGTGTGGAGGGCCGTTTGTTGTTGCGGCGCTGTCCCAGGTGCTGAAATGCTTTTGAAACGCAAGGAAAGAGATCAATAGACAGACAGTTTCAACAAAGCCATTTATTTTATTTGAGACCTATATGCTGCCATTGGCTCCAGTGTATGTATTTACTTATTTGCCTATAGACCTACAAACTCAAAAAGGAAAATCCTTGTTGAAGGCAGATTTTTGTCCTCATCTCACATTGGACAATAATAGCAAAATAAAGTACAAAATAAGTCGATAATGGTTGCAAGCTTGAGTACACGTTTGACAGCTTGTGTCGATGTGGAAGTGTCTCAAAACAAGCATTCCCTCTACTGACCATGAGGGGGCGACTCCTCTGATTGTATAAAAGTCTATGGGAAAATGACTCTACTTCTCTCTTGTAAATCTCTTCTACTTCTCTCAGTAAACATTGTAAACATGAGTTTATGTCTCAATCTCTAGTTTCAAGTCTTCTTCAATACAGCATGATGTTCATTTAGTAAATTATGGTCAAACAGACCATAAAGCAGGGGATGCTTTAGGGCGGGCTTTCTGTGATTGACACTGATTGACACAGTTGACTACGTCAACTCCACTACGTCACTCCACAAAGTTACCACTAAATGTGGTAACTTTGTACCTGTGCCGTAAACAGAGGCAGACATACGTATATGATCGTTAGGACTTCTGTTCATTGACTGCCAAAAAAACAACATGGAGACCAATGTATTCTAAGAAATCAACGGCGAAATTGCCGAACTCGAGGCGTCAAAACAGCAGACCACAAACCACTGGGTGACGTCACGATGATGATGTCCACTTACATATAATCTATGGTTGAAAGTTGTCTGACCCTTTCGGGTAACTGACAGGAGAGGGACAGAAATATATCCACTAGGAGGTCATTGTATTGATTCAATTAAATTCAGTTTATTTTGTATAGCCCCAAATCACAAATACAGATTTGCCTCCGAGGGCTTTACAATCTGTACACATACGACATCCCTGTCCCGGAACCTCACATCGGATCAGGAAAAACTCATCTAAAAATAGTAAATCCCTTTCAGAGGGGAAAAAAAGAAAGAGGGACAAAAACCTTCAGGAGAGCAACAGAGGAGGATCCCTCTCCCCGGATGGACAGAAGCAATAGATGTCATGTGACCAGAATCAACGTAACAGAGATACAGCACGTTCAATGGATGTCACAGAAATTATTCATGTAATGACTAGTAGGCATGGACCACGATCCAGACAACCACCATCCATGTCAGCAGATGGAGGCAGAGATGAAGGGCATCAGCAGGGCCGCCATGGCAGGGAACAGGACCGGCTCCAGACAGACATGATCCATGGAAGCTTGAGGAGAGGAAGCACAGAGGCTCCTGAGAGGAATTGATTACACCTGTTCTTTTCCTGCTGTGACAAGCTCAAATGTCTTCTGTGAAAAATTCACTTGTATGTGTTTGATTTTAACATCTAAATCATTCACAATTACACATGCTAGCATCTCAACACTGGACATCTGATCTTTAGCCACCTGACAGGATGTGTAGTTAAAATGACCCACATGTCTACTGAGGGGTGGAAGCCATAGAAAGTACTATAGTGTGAATGTGTATTTGTCTAAAGTGTCAGGTGTTGTCTTTTCCTGTTTAAAAAGGCTGCTTTACAGCAAAGTGAAGTAACGTTCTGAACCCACCAGACTGTTCAAGCTGTTCTATTATGGGCCTTTACCCTCTTTGTCAAAATAACACCCTGTGGTGTTGTATAGACTTACATTCATATCTTTATTTGTATTATCTAACTGCAAACGATGCATACTTTCACTGAAACGATTTAAAAGGTTGTTGTTGTGAAAAGTAACAGCTGCTGTGTTTCAATACTATTGTGCTGCAGCTTAAGTAAAGTCCTAATGTAACCAGACATCCCGTTAATGGATTTGGACTAAAACATTAAACACCAAGAGAGCCTCTGGTTCTTGTTGTTTATTTGTGCCGTGGTGCGTTCAGGCGCTAAATTACTGGGAGACCACTGGAAGGGCCCGATAGCGTCTATTCCCGGCTTATCTCCTTGCATTCACTGACTCTCATCTGACATGTAATTAAAGGAAAACATTTATAATCCACCACACTCAAAGTAAATGAGAAGCCAAATGGCGGCTGCAGTCTTCATCTGTATGCACGGCAGGGAGCAGAGTGGCAGACACACAGCTATGGATGGCTGCCTCCATTAAAAATTAGCAAATAAGTAGAATTGAGGCAATTTTCTTTTATTAATGCTGAATGAATTTAATTAGATTTGGAGTATTTGGTCTTTCTTTCAGTTTCAGCTGTCAGTTGTCGTACCTTTAATGGACCCCACACATGTGTTAGTCCAACGCAGCATTGACGCCTCTCCCCACGTCGACGCAGAGAACTGTTATTCCTTTCTGTTTTTTTCAGAATTATTTTAAAAAACACAATATTTTCTCTGCATGACTGGATTTGAGGTGACTGACAACAACAGTGAAGACAAAAGAGAACCGCGGGGACTGATTGGGTGGTGGCCGATCCATTAGATACAGGCTGATACACAAAGGGAGGATGCATGACCCTGCTAGGGCCGGTCGGGTTCTCCTAACCGTCTCCATCTCCTCAAGCCACTTCATAGTTCTTCATTTTGCTCCACCACATTGTGGTTCTTTTATTTTTAGAGACCTCCCGCATCGATCAGCTGCCGACCGAAACTGAGAAAGTGTCAGTGTGGAGGTTCTCCAGTGTGAAGTGAAGAAGACACAACTCTCACTGTGTGTCATCGCAGCCCTGGAGCTGAAATGAATTAGCCCTGGAGGAACGACCTTCGAAACATTTAAAGCAACTAACTCAATCAGGTTTGTATTTCATCTTAAGTCCTCCCTGTGCATGTTGGGTGAAGCTAAGTTGTACTCCAGCGGTTCATTTTGCAGTCAAAAATTCTGTTGGACAGGCAAAAACTAAAATAATGTATTTATTAAAATATACGTTTTTGTATTTTAAGATGGAAAGATATCTGCCAGCTGACACGGCATGCGTGCACAACACCTAATCTTATGCAGCTCATTAACACTGGTTTAGTGTTCCCCTGTACATTCGTTTTTTTTATTTATTCGGGAGTACTACTGCTCCTGAGAAGTTGTGTTCAGCCTGTTGTGTCTCCAGAGGGAGCTATTTGAAATGTCCTCAAGTGATGTCACTTGAGTCAGTGCAAGAAGACTACAAGCTCCTTATCGCTACGTTAGGCTAGCCACTAGCGGCTCGAGGCTACATTAGCCGCTTCTGGCCTAACCCACCAAACTGTCTCTGGCCAAATTGCATTGTGGGTAATAAAGGTGCGCATATTTACACTTTTCCGCTTTAAATGTGAAATGCAATTTCTAAGACACCAAAGAGATGAACCTGGCTGTATTTTTCCACCTTATGGGTCAACACTGTGAAATTGTTTCCATAGATCAGACAGGTGGAAAAACATGATGCATTAGCACAGAATATCATTTCACAATCCGATGACTCATGCCATACTTGTGCCTATTGTGCTGAAGGGACAAAACCAGCTGTCATGTTTGTCATTATGTGTTATTGACATTGTAAATTGATGTTGGTGTCGCATACGACTCACATCCTGCAATCAGTGCAAACAGATCGAGAGACACGGCGACTACGCAGAGCCTGAGTCACCGTGGGCCCTCGGACCAACAGCTCGTCTTCTGCCACACACCGAGCACATTCATGCCCGCGGGCCCTGAATGCACAGGAGGCACAAATGAAATCAGTGCATGAGTAATGCAAAGGAAAGGAGACAATGAATACACAAAGAATACAAATAAATAAACAGCAAAAATAAACAATAATCATCGTCCTCTCCTCAACAGACTATCAAGTAGCCAGACGTGAAGGTAACACAGCTGTGTGTGTGTGTGTGTGTGTGTGTGTGTGTGTGTGTGTGTGTGTGTGTGTGTGTGTGTGTGTGTGTGTGTGTGTGTGCATGCAACATGGAGAATGTTACGTCTAGACCCTCTGTTGTCAGTCTGTTTCTGTTGTGTTGTCTGTCACTCACCTTGTCTCTCGTTTCAGACTCCTCCCCCCCTGTGTGCCGCCCTCCTGTGTGATTTCAAACCCCGCCCTCGTTGTTTCCAGCTGTGCCTCGTTCCCCTGTGTATTTAGTCTGTGTCAAGGCCTTGTCCTGTGCAGTTTGTCTCTAATGTTTCCTGAGCGTACCAGCAATTGTCTCTGAGTTCCGTTCACTACTGAGTTTGCCTGCTGATCCTGATGCCTCTGCTTGCCTGCACTGACTACCTGTGTACTGAACCCTGCTCAAGTAAACCTTGCTCAACCTTGTTGGTTCGAGCTTCCTAACAGAGAAGGGAACAAAGAACTACAGGGCAGAGGAAGCAGTACAGTAATACATATGTATTTTGAGACTATGTGGCATATGTTTTGTAAGATTATCAAGGTTTGTTGATTTCGCACTTGGCAAAGCATCACAGATTCAGCTTGAAAATAAAGCAGTAAAGATCTTTGAAAAGTAGCTGAACACCCGAGTGAATTCTGGTTGAGTAACCACACTCAGCAGTGATGTCACGGGGTAGAAAGACGTCTCCTTTATTTTTTAAGAAGTCAAAGCTCTTTGTATAGATTGTTTTATGTTGTCTATTACAAGTAGCTACACAAGAAATTGGCAAAATTACAGTTTTTAATTTTGTAGGGTATTCCCCTAGTTTCCAAAAAAAAAACTATGATGGAGGAAAGACACGAGCAAATAAAGACATACGAGTTTAAGAGGGACCAAGACAGAGAGAGAGGGGGGACCTTTGATATATATATAGAGAGAGAGAACAGCTGTCAGGTATAGAGCTGTGTCACTGAGCACTTTCACCCCATTTTGTGGGAAAAGGGCTGGGGAGCGAGAAAGCAATCACTGGGTAATTTAGCAGTCGTTAGTCGTGTATTGTTGCTGGTGTGGGAGCGGCTTCTTATCTGATGTGATAAATATACACATGGCAACTATTCCACTGCTTTCCCTGCTTGTTAGTCCCTTAGACCAGAGAGGGAGTCAGTCTGTCTCTTTCCCGGGGATGGAAAATGAATTCATGGACAGCACTTAAGAGGCAGGGTCTCATTTACGGATGAACCCGTGTTCTGATCGGAAACCCCTTTTGTTTTTTTTCCAGCTCCGAGCACAAAGCCCAAACTGCGGGAGCGCCGTTAGGAACGCTGAGCGCGGGAGCTCAAAGGCTGCGAGGAGCCTTACATCCCTGTTGTTGCTACGCAACGCAAACTTCAACAACATCTCGGGAGCTACATCTAATTAGTGTTTAGCCAGCTAACGAGAGAAAAAAGGGAGATGAGGTTGTTAAGAAGTAAAAATGGAGAAGATGAAGACGGGGATTGTGCTTTTTAAAGTGTGTGTGTATTTAAAGGTGCAGTAAATACGAAAACACAACTAATAATAACAATAATAACTAATATTCTGTCAAGGTCAAATAGATTAATGCATTTCATCCTCTCCTTTATTTCTCATACAGATTCCCATCTAACTGACATCTGTTTAATTCGCTATTTACTGAATTGTATTGACTGTTTCAAGACCTTTCTCCCAGTAGACGACACAAGGTCGCCTGTGGAAGACCAAGTTTCTCTGCAGCATCCCGTTGGCGCGACTTCCTTCTTTCCCGCCACAAGTTCAGTGTGCTCTGAAGCAGACAGTTATCTCCTCCTCGTAGAAGTGGAGTTACATCCAGTAACTGTTATTCTTGTCTTCACGGCAGGACGTCAGACAGTGCTGTGACTTTGAGACGGAGAGATGCATCCGAGCCAGAGCCACGCATATTGAAATGTATTTATTTTATTGACAATAATAAATTAAGACGCTGTTCCTGTAAGGATATAAATGCTGTATATCATGGCCGACAGTCGGTCAACGGCTTCATTGTCAAACCTTTCATTTTGCTGACTGGGTCCTTCAGCAAAAAACTAAACAATTACAGCGTTCAGCTTGTGAGCAGCATCACTCACCGTTACTGGCCACTGTGGATACATTTGTCTTTGGTTCACACTCTGATAAGCAGAGCTGAAGTGTGAATAAAAGGTTCTAATCTGAATGTTACTCCCGCCCTGACTGAAATGTAGCTTTCTTAATGCTTCCTGGCAGCTATATGTTAATGACCCCTGTAATGTCCTACACTGAGATTTCCCACTTGGTGACTACGAGTTGAACACTTGTAATATCCATCTGAGTTTAATTCCCCCTCCGCCTGCTCCACCCTGGCGACATGGACTGTTAACACGGCTGAGAATCAAGTGCTTTCAGGGAGGGGTCCGTGTGTGGGTTGATCAGCCTCCACGCCCAGCGCTCATTTCCCTCAGCGGCAACATTTGTCCCCTCATTCATAACGTCCCCCCACAGTTCTGGGGGTCCACGGCTCATTTGGTCCTCTGCTGACAACACTTAGTGAGTAAGAGAAGGCACCACACCTTTATTATATCTGGCTTTCACAAGTATGATGTATTCTACAGTATTTAGTTTTTGGAATATTGGTCTTTCTTTAAAGAAAACTTTCTTTTCTTTAAATAAACTTTCTTTTCTTTTACATTTATCTGAGATTTTCAGTAAAAAATATTTTTATTACAACTGTGGACTCTTGTTTGACCTTCATCCTATCAGAATGTTTCACATCATTTATTCTTAATGTGAACCAGTGGCTGTTAGCTTCTACAGATTGGTGTGTATATATATATATATATAGTGATTGATTGATTGCTGAAGACGAATACCCCTATCGTGCTTTTCTCTTTTATGCATTACATTACATTACATTTCATTTAGCTGACGCTTTTATCCAAAGCGACTTACATGCTATACAGTAGACACAGCAACGGTGAGCAGTGAGGGTTAAGTGTCTTGCATGATGAATCAGTTCAGGAATTCATGCAGGACACTGCCGATTTCAGTCCTGTTCGGGGACTGAAGCGCCTCTCCAGCCGTTTACTTCAACCGGCCACTGTTCGTGTCAAAGTTGTGAAGCTGTCAGCAGCTCACATCTTCCAAATCACGGGCCGAAGGTAAACGCACAATCCCCGGAGCCCTGGAGGAGGCGTTCAGCTGAGCTGCGTCAGTTTCTTTCAATTACAGTCAGACTGAAGGGCAGTGAAGGACTGAGCTCCTGAAGGAACAGGAATCTGGCACTGCATTTTACAGAGACGGCACACACACACATGGGTCGGTCTTTTATTGTGAGTGACACATTGAGTTAATTAGCCATGCCATCCAATTAAGCAGCCCCTTTAGAGGCGTGTTATTGATCCGAAACAAATGCAAACAGGTCAAATACAGATCGCCAAGCCAATCAGGTGTGTGTGTGTGTGTGTGTGTGCTTTGATTAGCTTCACTGTAACAGCTTCAAGCAACGAAGTCAAATCGCCCGTCCACCATTCAACCCGCTCACGTAGACATTCAGTCAACATTATGCGAATAATGTTTTTACGAATGGCACATTTCATTTCCATTCCTGCTCATTTTAATCGTTCGTATTAGGACCGGCTTGCCCTCCGACGGACAGATCAGGCAAGGTAATTACTTCCATTAGCCCCTTTTATTTCACCTGCTCCGATAGTCAGGATTCATTAAGCTTATCAGTTTATTAATCCGCATGTAGTCGAGCGCCGGGGCCTCCAGGGTCTCGCTGAAACAAGTGGAATATCACTTGGCCCGTTATCAGCCGATGACATCCGGCGAGCGTGGCCCGATGATCTAGTCTGCCTTATTTCAGAGAACAGTCAGACAGAGTCGCCACCCTCAAACACCCAAATTAGCCTCACGGTGGAGAAAAGTTTCTTTAGCGTAACCAAAGTTAATTAGGACAAACCTCCCAAGTTTGCTTTCAATTAAGAAAGAAAAGAAAAAAAGTACAAGCCTGCTGTTTTACCTCAGAGCAGTTTTTATGTCGGGGACTTGATATTAGAACCATAAAGGCAGGAGAAAATAGGACTACGGTGACTCTTTTCTCTCCATTGAACCATGCTGCTGAGTGAATGAGACACAAGCTGCAAGAAACACACATTTTCTCAAATAAGAGGAAAGAAAAAATGAAATTCATCAGCCTGCCATCCATCACAAAGAGAACCGGTCCATGCCCTCTGCCTTTTAAAACCAACACTGGCATTCTTGTTTTTTTCGTTGGTTTGCAGACCTTTCAATTTGATACAGTCTGTCCAGTTAAAGGTTAAAAGCTGAAAACTGCTTCAGTGCCTTTTAATGTTTTCAAGTGGCATTCATCTTTTATCTCCTTCCTTCTTCACCACCTCTTGTTGCTCTGATTGGTCGGCCAGTACAGGTTCCGCCCCTCCTCGGCCTCCAACTTAAGATAACTACCAACCCTAATCTCACTGTATCCCGATTGGCCGACGGATTTGTCCTCTTAAATTAACTGCTTTTGTAAGTATGCAATAATTCTTGTCCTACACCCACTCCATGGTACATTATCCACTTCTGCTCCCCCCCCCCCCCCCAGCATCAGTCCCTCACTCTGTGTTCAGCCACACAAGAGCGCGAACACATGTGTGGCTAAAGCGCCACAGTTCCGACACCTGCAGTCTTACACGTCTCACGGCTGTAGGTCGATAGTAATCCGGTTAAGGTTTTTCCCAGCTCTCACTGGATTTGTCACATGGGTTTCTGTGGAGAGCTCGAGGGGCGTCAGACAGCACCCTCTGCCCCGTACCTACCAACAGGCAGGGTGACTCACACGGCTCACACGTCTTGTAATTTTACCTTTTTATTTATATCTGGTTTTTCATTAGTTGGCTGCTCTCTGGCCTCAAGATACATTATAGCATCACAATAATAATGTCAGAATGCAGCTATAAGGGTAGTAGATATCATACCATACTTATCTTCTTTTGCTGTTGTTAAATTACATTTTAATTGGGAGAGAAACTAGCGTGACGGTGAAGACTCCTCGCAGTGAGCTGAAATCAAACGAGGGCACAGAAATGACATAAAAGAATGTTTAGTTTCTTTACTTTATACACAATGTTTTGTACATGACACATTCTTCTTTTTAGGCAAATTTAACTTAAAAAATCGTTATGTTAAGTCAATTTATTTTTGCAAGTAAAGTGTACTAAATTTTTCAGATTACATTTTTCAGATTACATTTTTCAGATTATGTTACTTGTGTCAATTTAATTTAATTTATTTTTGTAAATTAATTCAACTTAAATTTGCTTGTAAATTTAAAATGAAGTTGACTTTATTTGGAAAATTGATTCGTTGCATACAAAAAAGTAAGTAATTCATAAAAAAAGTGTTGCTTATTCTATGCAATAAATGTATGCAAAAGGTTGTCTAGATTTGATGAAGTAGATCAAACAGGATATTTGTATCAGTGTAGGCAGAGGTGGGGGGAACATAACTAAAATATACTGTCAGTGAAATACAAGGAAATACAATAGAGCTCACCCTCATGATGATGGTTTTGAGGCAACTGACTCAAGATAATTTGGGGAAATGAAGGTAAAATATAAGGAAGAAACAATGTTATAAAGGTCAATAACTAACACATCACACAACTGCAGTATTATTACATTTCATTTAGCTGACACATTTATCCAAAGCGACTTACATGATATACAGTAGACACAGCAACGGTGAGCAATTAGGGTTAAGTGTCTTGCTCAAGGACACAACAACATGGACTAGCTGAGGTTTGAACCACCGACCCTCTGATTGAAAGACTGACTTGCTAACCACTGAGCCACAGTCGCCCCACAGTCGCAGTACTTAGCATCTTCGGTGCCGCTGTGGCCCCAAAGTGTAGTCAGATTGACAGTGTGTAGGCTTGATTAATGTCCATTAATTTGTAGCTATAGAGGAAGCTTTACTGGATTTTAAATTTGATTTATATCTGTTATATCTGATTTTATATCTATCTATAACGTGGGTGTATTTCCATTTGTGCAAAAGTCATCTGTGTTAAAGCCAGTGCTTTAGTACTTACATAACATTTTCAATTGGAGGGACTTTTATTTCTGACAGATAATTTATTTCACTGTGCTCCAGCAAACAATCTAATAATAATAATACATTTTATAGTACATTGTACAGCGCTTTAAAAGGTCCTCAAAGGCACTTTACATGGTAAAAACAGAAATGATAAAAGCAATAACAATATAAACAAAAGACATGACATTATAACAGTAATAAACAAAACAAAAAGATACTGAACTGGCATCACAATGCACAAAAGTCGTGCTTTATTGACGTTTGAGTGAAAACGCGGTGAAGGCCCTAATATGACATAAATTGAGCCTAAATATTCGCCTCAGCTCCTGGTCGCCCCACTTCCTGTCCTGCTCGTGGCTGCAGGGCGTCCGCCTGCTCAAAGGGCCCTGCAGTGATCGGCTCTATGATCCTCTGCCGATCCTGAGGCGCTGCAGGCCTCTGTTTCATTAGCATCATTTGATTACCCTCGCCTGAGTGCTGAGTATCTCTGGCATCACTCTTACACTCCGTCTGGGTGAGAGTGGGATGACAATGCTAACTGTGAAATATGTCAAGCACGCATCACGTCCTGCCGGCGCGCAAACGGAAACACCGCGTGTGTTTTCTAGTTCATCCAGAGAGAAGTTGAGAGGGCCGCGTGGAAGAAGGCCGTCATTCTCTGTGAGAGGAGAACGCAAGAGAGCGGTTCAGTTGAAATGAACACATGGCAATCACCCAAATTGGAGTCAGAGGGATGTGACTCATCAGTAACACAATACAGGAGTCGAGAATATTCAAATCCGATGCCTGCCTGAATGTGCTGCCGCCACAAAATATATACACACTCATTTGTGAGTCACAAGTTTCTGGGAGAGTCTGCACCGCTGCGTCTATCGGCATTTTGGCAAATGTTGGATTGCTCACTCCAGGTGGGGTGTGAGTCGATGTCCCGAGAGTGTGTGTATCTTGTAGTCTTGAGCATATGTCTCGGTAAGATAAGGTGGTAAGATGGAGCACGAGCTCAACAGGTGAACTGGTGTCAGGATTAACAGAGCTGATGTACTGGACTGACGTGGTGAAAAGGTTGCTGAGCCCAAAGGCGAAGCTCTCGACGTACCAGTCGATCTACGCTCCAACCCACACCCATGGCCAGGAGCCAAAGGTTCTGATGGAAAGGATGGGATTGCGGATACCAGCAGCCACAAGCTGAATCCTTCTCAGGGTGTCTGGGCTCACTCAAGATGAGGCGACGATCTCCTGAGACATTTTGTCATTTTCCCTGAAGAAAGGGACGATCGGCGCCAACTAAACTGATAAGCCGCTACCTGAATGCTTTGCACTGTAACAGCCATGTGAGAGCGGTGATCGTGAGGTAACCAATGAGGGACAATCACATGCACTAACATGCACTGAAAGCATGTGTGGCCGGCCAGGTCAACAAAGCAAGAAGAAGCTCATGGAGTTTCCTGTCTTTATCAATCGGAAAGCATTACTTGTTGATTTCACCTCAAATTCTAATTTCCTCTCCCTCAAAACCCTGTCCTGGACCTCAAATAGCCCTTGCTTGCACTTGGATTTCTGCTCAAATGGTATTTTTGCACTTATATATATTATTATTGCTTGCACAGATTCCCTGCGCTCCAGTGCTTCTCCTCACATTCAGGCTGCTTCTGTGGACGCGTGACACATCTTCTCCTCGATTTCTACTCAGCTTTTGTCTTTTTTTTGTGACAACCCTTCGAATGCCAGGTGTAGTGTTGACTAATGAAATGATTGCTGCCTCATTATGGGTGCGTTCGCTGTACTCGGTCATTACATGGTCCTTTATTATGCTCCCTCCGGGCTTTCTTTATGACTTTTGGAATAAAATGACAGTATATCAGGGCCCGTTCATATTCTTCTAGAAGCAGCTAATATTACTGGGCCCAAATATTATATTATTGCCGTACACTGGCCAGGACTCAACCACTTCAGAAAATGCTCGTTCACGGCTATTAGCTTTCTAATGCTGGCTCAAACTGAGTCTGCAGTCTGCTCCTTCTTTTCATACATCTAGTGTCAGCCCTCTTTAAGACATACATCGCTCTAGCTATAATTTAGTCTTGTAGTTCCACGAGTTCCTTCCACAATTAAACTGAACATACATCGGGTTGAATGTGCTCTGTTTTCAGTCTCAGCTGATGTTAGCTTCATGCACCGCTAACGTTATCTACGTAGCTCTCCGCTCGGTCATTGTGAGTAAAGGTCTGGGCGCCGTGGTAGATACGTGCGTTGACGTGCCACTAAATGGAACCTGCTCCACCCACCAGCACCGCTGTTTGATCTCTGCTAGCACACCGTGAGGACGACGTGTAGCTATTGTAGTAAAAGAAGAAAGTTTGGTTTGTTCAGCAATATGATAAACCTTGGAAGACGGAGGTTAATGAACCAGTCTAAAGAGTTAACTCCTGTCAGTCCGCTTTAGTAAAGCAGGAATTTTGACAGAGTTATTGCACACAAAGACATCTAAGGAAAGCAGACGTTTAAGCACCCAGAAGAAGAGAAGGGCTGGGGCGCAGGAAATCTGTGCAAGCAACAATACATCTGTGTGCAGGCATACAAGCATATGGGGTGACTGTGGCTCAGTGGTTAGCGTGTCTGACTTTCAATCAGAGGGTCGGTGGTTCGACCCCCAGCTCCGCTAGTCCATGTCAATGTGTCCTCGATCACACTTAACCCTCATTGCTCATCGCTGCTGTGTCTACGGATGTCATGGAAGTTGCTTTGGATTAAACGGTCAGCTAAAAGTAATGTAAAGTGCGAGCAGGTACTATTTGATTGCGAGGACAGGTGTCTTTTGGGAAAGCATTACAAAATCTGAAAGTCTCAGATTGAAAGGCCACGCTCTTGAATTAACATCGTAAAGAAGCTCCATAGAAGCTCAGATAACCGCACACAGATGGGGAGTGACTTCATTGCCTGTTCAGGTGGACATTACTCCGCTATATCTCGAGAAAGTTAATAGTTGTTTACTTAATGTTTAGAGTGTTACAGCTCTTTTAACTCTAATTCCATTAAGATATGATTCTGATACACATAAAAAGGATCATCTAGTCATACCTTGACACATGAAAGTTTTTCGAAGCTGTCTCATGTTATTACAAACCCAAACCACTGCACATTTTTATTTATTTGTTTTACTTGAGGAAACGCCTGAAGGGATTTCTTTTTTTTTTTTTTACGGAATTGAATTTCCTCAATTTCTCGAACGGCTTGACTGGTTGGTGAAGGCACACAATGGCGAGGCTGCCATTTTTAGTCTGGTGTCTGATAAGCCATCAAACTCATTCACCTCTCACAGTTGAAGCAACGCCAACGCAGCCCTTTGTTTCCTCGGCAGGGCTTCTCTCAGTCTCATCAGCCAGTGAGCCTGCTGGCACTGCAACATTGGAGGGATTTGATGATTTCTGGATGAGATTTTTCCTCAATAACCTTAAGCCTTTTCTTCACCGCTACACATCTCATGCTAAGCCAGACCTAAGCCCAATCTAAATCAGAAATCAGCGCTCTTATCATTACCAAGACAGAAGTGAAAAACAGCCAGAGACCCCACCTAAAAAATAGTTTTCTTATCTTTCACACAGTCTACTGGACGTTCCTTATACCACATGTAGTTGCTAGGAGATTTCTGATGTAACTGCAAAGCCTCTATAAACTCATTAAATATTATTTTTTTCCCCTTATGAGAGCATGTGGAAGAGAAGGGTGAGGGAAATGGCACCGCAAACCACTGGGCAGTCTAAGGCGTCAGGAGGCTCTTCAGCTGGAGTTTAATGACAGAAAACGTCTCTGACAGAACGGATCCCTATTTGACCCTTTGACCTCATTAAGGATGTTCTCAACAAAATCATCTAGTAATAGAGCTGATCATTTCTGCTCTGCATGCTTGCCTGCCAAGCTGACATCTATAATTTACCTTTAGGGTCAAGCTGCCCTTGTTTGTACGGGCGACTGTAGCTCAGTGGTTAGCAGGTCTGTCTTTCAATCAGAGGATCAGTGGTTCGATCCCTGGTTCCGGTAGTCCATGTCGTTGTGTCCTTGAGCAAGACACTTAACCCTCATTGCTCACCGTTGCTGTATCTACTGTATATCATGTAAGTCGCTTTGGATAAAAGTGTCAGCTAAATGAAATGTAATTCTGTCTGTCTGGTTTTCCTCCACCTTCCTCGCAAAAACATTCCTCCAGGCCAAGACCCATTTCTGTCTGCTAGAGTCTGAAGGAAAAGTGACACTGTACATTATCCCTTTGTGAGTCTGTGTCTGAGTTGCCGGGCGTTAATATTTTCTGTCTGGCCAGATGTTGTCCCAGTGATAGCGTCGAAGTAACATCACAGGCGTGTAGTTAAGATAGAAGATGTGAAGATGGGTGTTAAATACATGAAGAGACTCTTTAATGTGCAAAAGGAAATCGAATCAGCCGTTCAGGGTTTTGCTCTACAAGTTCTCAATGCCTTTTTTTATGTTGTCCTTTCATCTGTCTGCACCAACCTTTTGGTTCAGGTAGAATAACCAGGGTTCAAGGGAATTTGATCAGGGGATAAAAAAAGTTAAGTGTTTTATTTAATCTAAATATATGCCTCTCATCATATTATATTAACTAAACTTAAAAATAGAGACATACAGATACTGACCCAAATAGCTGGGTTGGGTATTGTGACCATAGGCTGATCTGGTATCAGATGCCATTATTTTAGTAGATAACAACTCAGTAGCTTTATATCAATGTATTTATTTGTTACACTTTACTTTACAAAGTTAGGAAAGTCATGCTTTGGTCATGCCTGATTGCGCCTGTCTCTGACATTTGCACTAATGTTCAATAGAAACTAAAGGAAAGTATTGAACCGGCACTGAAGTGTAACTGCTAAACCATGAACCGAACGTGATCTCTGTGGACCGGTAGGCCCTGGTTGATGTGAGCTACATTCGCTAGATATGCACAGAAGTGGTCTATAATTAAGTGGATAAGCTTAAATTATTTATTTTATGTGAACAAAGGTTTACCTGGAAGATAGCAAATCCTGAAATCAACGCGCTCAGCTCAATAGAGAAAACTCCAGCAATTCCTGTGAAAGTGTCATTTTAACTTGAATTGACTTTGTTTGCATCACTAGCTGCATCCAAAACGGGGACTTAACGTCTGGTCATTTGTTGCGTCGTCTCTACAGTCCATGTCATGTCGTCTGTAAAATACACCCGGATGGGAGTTATGGGTTTCTAGAAGCGGAGCACGTGTTCGTCCTCTGGACCACGTGGAAACCTAAGGTGCCCAGCGCAAAACAATATGGAAATACCACGCGGCTCCTGCATTTGCTTCGCATCCCCAAAGTGTCAGGAGTTGCTTGGCAACAAGCTCAGAGGTGAATCACAGTGCAAAAATGGTGGCATCTCAAAAGCAGAGAAAGCAACCTCACTGTGTGCGATGATGAAAAAAAAACAGGAACACACGGAAGCTGCTGCAAAGATTGCTCCGAAATGAAAAATAAATGAAGGAGATTTAGTTTTAGTTTTTAAATCAGACTCTGAGAACAAGCATTTGGGCTTACGCCTCGGTGGAGGCTGTTTCACATCTGCCCTGCATGTATTTATGAGAGCAGCTCGGGAGTTTTGAATATATTAACCGAGCCAAAGTTTTTGAAACATGATTAATTCATGAAAAGGTGGAGTGAAGCTGTTGCTTCACTGGTCCCAAGTAAATCTCAGGTAGGCAGTTAAGTCAAGTTAAGTCAAAGTCCTGAACTCCGACACAAGTCGTTATGGTCTTCTTAAATATTTCAACAAAAGAGTATTAATGTTTCCAATATTGATATTGTAATATAAAAAGAAAAAATACTTGAACATTGGCATTGCTTACTAAAGAAAACATATTTCACCTGGGAGATTGTTCAACCAACGCTAATGTTAAGAAGAATCGATGCGTATCAGAAAACCAATGAAAGTCAGAGATTCAGCTCTACACACGACCAGAACACATGGTCTGTGTCCTCGAGCTCTAACAAATGTGTTGAATGGATTTCCTTTCTCATGAAACAATTACAAAGCTGTTTTTTTTTAATACTTTGAAACCCAGATGTTTCCCTGGCGGGACTGTGGATTGTGTCAGCCGTGGTGTGGTAATAAATAGCATGCAACATACATGAAAGGATTCAGTGTCTGCATTTGGAAGTATTGATGAACTGATTCGATTTGGAAGGTCAAAGGTCAGCGTCACTGTTACCTCACTCCTGTTGCATTCTCGTGAACACGATATCTCAGAAACGCCTTCGGCATATGTCTTCCAATTTTGCACAAAGGTCTACAATGAACTGATTCAGATTTGGTGGTTAAAGGTCACTGTGACCTCAGAAAACATGATTTGCCCATAACCAGGCAGCAGCCTACAACTGAAAGTGAATGTAATGTAATGCAATGTAATGTTAAAAGTGAAGCCAATGTTGAAGTGATTTATACTTGCATTCTCTCTAGTGTCCACCAGGGGGTGAGTTCTCAGATTGTATAGAAGTCTATGAGAAAATGACTCTACTTCTCTCTTGATGTATTCCCTCAGTAAACATTGTAAACATGAGTTTATGTCTCAATCTCTAGTTTCAAGTCTTCTTCAATACAGCATGATGTTCATTTAGTAAATTATGGTCATTTAGAGTCGAACAGACCATAAATCAGGGGATGATTTAGGGCGAGGCTACTTACTATAGCCTACTCTGCTATTCTACTTACTTTTATACACTAGAGCACTAGAGCAATAAAGAGACGACTTCCAAGAAAAACAAAGCTGCGTTTAAAAGACAATATCAGGAGTGCGACTTAAAATGCGGGTGATTCTCAAGCACCCACTCTACATAATATGTGGCGATTATTCAGCGTAAAGGTAATTTGTTTATATGCCGGTCATATCATTTTATTTCGTCCTATTTATCCTCCGCACCTTGAAGGCGGGTCTGTGAACATATTGTTTAACACGAAACCGGTCGCAAAAGAGGTTGGGGGCCGCTGCTCTAGATTATAAATCTACATTTTCTTGATTATATTCTTGCATACTTTTTCCACTTGAAACTTTAACTCGCACTTCGAAATGATCGCATATGTGATCATTTTGGTAATTGTTTTCTCTACTTTTTTTCTACTCAAACTGACAATCTGCCAGGATGAAAAGTTGCTGTAGTCAAAGTGAAGCTACTGTACACCTTTTTAATAGAAGAAAAAAAAGTCTTTATCTTTGCATCCATAGAGACCGTGACATATTGAATTTGAGTTGTTAGACCTTCAGATGAAGGTGCCGAGATTTTCTCTCACAGCACAAAGATGCGTCCTTGGAGCTTTCAGCAGAGCTTCAGACATAGAAAGTGTTGCCTTTTCATCTCTCCGCTGAGCTACTGAATGGAAATCCTTTCAGTCTCCCTCCCATGCAAACACACGCTCGCAGTAAAAATCTGACATTTCGAAGCCAAACAGGTGCCGGAAGATTTGTTGGAGGACCGGACGGCAAAGATAGATATGGTATGAATGAGGGATGACGCTAGAAATGACGAGTGAGACACTTAAACAATCAATTAGATTGGAAGCACGCCGTCATTTCCCATCCACGAAATGTCATTTGTCACCTCATCTGACAACCCGCACATTAATATTAATCATGTACTTCTATATTTGATGTCAGTCTTTATAGAAATGGTTTAGTTTGACATATGTTTCGGGGCATGATCGTAACGATGAAATAGTGGGAAAAAGTAATCATCCAGGTGTCTCGTATCAGTCTCAGCAGCCTCTTAAATCTGAATTCTGATGCAGGATCTGTAGCAGTTGAGGCCTACGGCTGAGCGCGTAACCTTTCTCCCTCCCGCTCACCTGATGGGAGGCATTACTGCAGATTGACATATGGCTAAGCTATGCGTCAGGAGGAGGCCAGCTGGCATAATGTTGGCTGGCAAGCCTTCACATTTACAGTACGCAAGATGGTCTTTTTATATCCAGGGAAGCACTGCGTGAAGAATCTTTATTTTTTTCGTTGGCCGCTCCCCTTCACCTGGACCTGCTTTTGATGAAGATGAGGCCAATATCACACCTGAGCAATGCCTGAGACTAGTTTCTCATACAGGAAGCGTCTTGAACCAACAATGGCATTTGTACCCGAGTATTTAATAAATATCACTCAGCCTGTTACATTACATTATGCTGACTCTTTTTATCCAAAGGGACTTACATGATATACAGTAGACCGTAGACACAGCAACGGTGAGCAAGTAGGGTTAAGTGTCTTGCTCAAGGACACAACAACATGGACTAGCGGAGCCGGGGATCGAACCACAGTCACCCATATGCTTGTATGCCTGCACACAGATGTATTGTTGCTTGCACAGATTTCCTGCGCCCCAGCCCTTCTCTTCTTCTGGGTGCTTAAACGTCTGCTTTCCTTAGATGTCTTTGTGTGCAATAACTCTGTCAAAATTCCTGCTTTACTAAAGCGGACTGACAGGAGTTAACTCTTTAGACTGGTTCATTAACCTCCGTCCTCCAAGGCTTATCATATTGCTACATGGACTAGCGGAGCCGGGGATCGAACCACCTCTGATTGTAAGACGGACATGCTAACCACTGAGCCAAAGTCGTTTAGCCAAAAAGTGTTCAATACCTTTTCCTGTGTCATTCCATTTTATTACACGTAATTTCTAAACATATTTGTTTGGTCTGGATTACTTGGCTTGGTCCAAACATCTGGTGAAAATGTCATATCAATAACGCTTTTAGAAATATATTTACTGAGATAAATCGTGACGCGTTCAATACTTATTTTACCCGCTGTATATATTACATACCATGTTTTATGTGTTTATCAGCCATTCATTTGTATTTGATACAGCATGAACTTACAACTTGAGGAGTGTGGTTTGAGGTAGATCATTTATAACAACAGAAATTGCACATTATATGCAATGATAATGTATTTTATAGAGGTTTGTAGTTACAGTAGAACTGAAAATTAGTTTTAATGGAAGACTAGTGCAAAATGCATGCTATTCTCTATATTGTAGCATTTTGTTTAGAATTGGGTGAGAAGAGGAGTTCTTAGGAATTCATAGATTGACGGATTACCTCCACGCGGCTCTCAACATGTCGATGGCTAACAAAAATTTTTCAAGCAACGTCAACAGTGCTGACAGAGCTAACAGTTGAACCTTGTTTTGGCATGGACTTGCACCCCGACTCAGTCATTGAGAATCAGAGCTTTTGGCACTGCGTTGCCCACTTTGGAACCGAGATACAACGTCATCATCTAAACGTTTGTACGGACACAGCGAGACTCTACAACCAAACCAAAGCTAACGTCATGGAGTCACCAGTGAAAGCTGGTAGTAACACGAGACGAGTGTCACCTTATAACCGCACACGTTATCACTGTATGTATAGTTTCAGCACATGTCCCAGAAATGATTTTTGTATGAGAGCTGAATGCTCACTGCTCACTGAGGGGATTTATTTAGAGAGAAGTCTATATTACATTATTCTATCAAATGATTCAAAACATGCTGAACTGTGTTTTTACTCCGAGGATTTTATTACATTTTATGTTGGTTCTGTTTGCAATGATGGAAATGTTACCCTCAGTTACCCAGTTGACACAGTTGATCTCTTTGTTACTAATATTGAATTAATAAAAAGACAAAGGAAGTAAATTAAGATGTGAAAAGATTATGTCAGCTGCCGCTTTATTGTAATGTAATTCCCAATTTGGCTGTGGTTATTAAAAGAGGTGAAAATAATTTGGAAGTATATGAAACGGTTAATCATTTATGGCTGAGACCCAGGCTGCTCACTAATAAAGTTCACTCACAACTTAAAACAACAGCATCACCAGCATAGCAAAATGAGTTTTCGACCCAAAAAAAAATCAATATCACTTTAAAGTATACTCTATATTTAGAATGTTTTTCAGCTCTTTACCGGCTGTCAGGCAGCTTTCTGACGGGGAACTGCAGCAGTTACATCCGTCTCTGCTCTCCTCACGGCCGACACTGATAAACACTGTAATTCTACCTGGCTGAACAGGGAGTCGCTGGTCTATTGTTGCCTCGATCGTTTGTGTTATTGTGTGACTTTGGCCAATCCAAACTAATGCTGTCGATCACCAAAAGCACACAATACCACAGACAGACTGTTCGATCGAGGCAGCAGTAGACCAGCACTCTCGTGTATGAGAGTACAATTACTGTGCTTGTCAATGGAGTTGTGGCTTTAAAGAGAGCACAGATAACGACTTCAGTTCCCCGCCAGAGGGCTGGCTATAGTATTACTGATAATAATGAATTCACAGTTGCATTATTTATGTGTATCATGTATGTGTATGAAATATAGTCATCATTTGGGTTAATTCTGCTATAATTCCTAATATTAATAACAGTGATTTATACATCCATAGCATTATTTGTTCCAATACAGATAAATGAAGCGGATGGTTTTCAACAGCAGAAAGAGGGAAACAGCAGTGTCTCTGGGACACACACGCACACACACACACACACACACACACACACACACACACACAGACACATTATTTCCAGTTTGAAGGGGGGTGAGCAGAGGTTAGACTCTCCTTCATGCCCACTTCTTCAATGCCTTTCTATTACATACATGGTCGACCATGCCTGACGTATACGAGTGAAGGCCTGGCACAAATAAACCATAAACTAACCTCAGAGAGTCATTTATACTGGTCTGAATATTCCCATAGTGAGGTATTTATCTGTGAAGAAAGACAACAACAACAAAAGAGAAAGAAATCCTGTACACTCCCTGTACACCAACAGCTGCACCTCCAGTCACCAGTCCGTCAAGCTCCTGAAGTTTGCGGATGACACCACCCTCATTGGACTCATCTCTGGTGGGGACGAGTCCGCCTACAGGTGGGAGACTGACCACCTGGTGACTTGGTGCAGCCAAAACAACCTGGAGCTCAACGCTCTGAAGACAGTGGAGATGGTTGTGGACTTCAGAAAGATCTCAGCCCCACCAGCCCCTCTCACCCTGTGTGACTACTCCGTCAAAGCTGTGGAGTCCTTCCGCTTCCTGGGCTCCATCATTACCCAGGACCTCAAGTGGGAACTAAACATCAGCTCCATCTCCAAGAAGGCGCAGCAGAGGATGTTCTTCCTGAGGCAGCTGAGGAAACTCAACCTGCCAAAGACAATGATGGTGCACTTCTACACTGCCATCATGGAGTCCATCCTCTGTTCCTCCATCAGCGTCTGGTACGCTGCAGCCACTGCCAAGGACAAGGCCAGGCTGCAGCGCATCATTCGCTCTGCCGAGAGGGTGATTGGCTGCAATCTGCCGTCCCTCCAGGACTTGTTTGCTTCAAGGACCCTGAAGCGGGCGAGGAAGATTGTAGCTGATCCCTCTCACCCTGGACACAAACTGTTGGTGTCCCTCCCCTCTGGCAGGAGGCTGCGGTCCATCAGGACCAAGACCTCACGCCACAAAAACAGTTTCTTCCCTTCTGCAGTCGGGCTCATCAACAGAGCCCGGGTCCCCCACTGACTCTAATGACTCTGTCACCCCCAGACAATTCCCACCGGACACTCCCCTGCACATAGCCTTATACTTGAATACACTTGACACTGTGGCATTGCACTTGCCACTTTCACACAACACTTACACTCATGCACATTCCATGCACTTTATCTTATTTTTGGTATTTTGATATGCTGCTGTTTCAATGTAGATATTCATTCATCCATTCATCCTCATTTATTGCACTGCGTTAACTGTTAAATGTGTATTGTTAAATGTTAAATGTATGCACCTTCCCGCCAGGACAAATTCCTTGTATGTGTAAGCATACATTGCAATAAATGGTTCTGATTCTGATTCTGATTCTGATTCTGATTTTGAAAACGTGGCCATACATCAACAGAATGTGCAGCAAATGAAATGAACAGAGTTCCCTGTTTGCTCGCGAGGCCGGCTCAGCAGTCGGTGTTTATGACTTCTGAGTAAACATTGTGCTTATTGAGTGGAGCCCACACACCTGGTCCGTGTGAGGAAAATATAACCTGGCAGATGGTTATTCTCCGGTCTCCTCCAACAAGATTCTGCTGCACTTCCTCCTGCTGCAGAACTTAAAGGGCCTCTTGAAATAATTTCAGTTCTGCTCATCCTGATCACAGATGTTCAGTGAAGCTGAATTGTGTTGGAGCTTGATTGTGTTGTGAGTGGTTACATTTGAAGCTATTGCACAAAAAAGAGTTTTGTTTATTCAGACAGTTACACCCCATCAGTTGGCAGCGTGTGATATGGAATATGGTTCTGGTCCCTGCAGTCAAAACTTGAGACTGAAAATCTGCACCCATCGGTGTCATTTGCTGTGAAATCTGGCAACATTTCAGCCAATCAAAACGGTCAGAATGAGGCTGTGATTTAAGGAACTGCATTCTGAACTAAAACTGGATTACAAAACGGTTGACTGCTCCAGGGTCCGGACCCCAAGAGGTCCCTAAAAGCTTTCACGGGATGGTAATTTGTTTAGGGTTTATTGGATTAATTGCACATTTGTTTGGGAATATGCAAAGCTGATGCACGACATCAGCGGAAAAGTAAGAGCCTTAAGATACAGCTAGATTATTACCTAATCTAGAGCCCTTGTCTTGCAGAGGGAACCGCTGTTGAAATCTAATTTCATGAATTGAATTCTTCTAAATGAAAATGTGCTTATGATCTTGTGTGTTGCTGAATCAATGTGCTACCCAACAACTCACGGGAAACCTGAATAGGATTCCAGCATGGAAGTTTCTTTTGGCTGGAGTGGAGGACTAAAATGTGAACCTTTCCAAACATTGCCTTTAAGCCCGTCCCCACCAGGGGGCGCTCCCGCGGCGTACCGTCAGTTGTCGCGTTTATTTATTACCTGGAGCATCCTCTCTAGAAACCTTTCCCGGATGATTCTGGAGGATTTTTCCCGCCTTAGCATCAGCCAGACTCTAGCTGCTCCTCCGTCACTATGGTTTCCACCATATGTTCATTACCCTCACAGCCAGAAGGGGATGTCTGCTGCGTGCACAGAGGTGTCACTTGTTTGGGTTCACTCTCACCTCTTATATTCTTGTTTTGGACTGCATCAGGCACGTCTTGTTTTGCCAATAAAAATCATTCTCATAAACCCACTGTTCACGACCTGCACTGCACCAGACACAGTCAGGGACAAGCTGGTGAACAAATAGCAGATAAAGACAGGAGACCCAAACATAGCTAAAAGGAGACTAAACATTGTGTGCGTTCGCCATATTAACTGAAAAGGTGGCGGCAGTGGCTCAGTGGTTAGCAGGTCCGTCTTACAATCAGAGGATCGGTGGTTCGATTCCCGGCTCCCCTAGTCCATGTCGATGTGTCCTTGAGCAAGACACTTAACGCTAATTGTTCACCGTTGCTGTGTCTACGGTCTACTGTATATCATGTAAGTCACTTTGGATAAAAGCGTCAGCTAAATGTAATGTAATACTAAAAAAGGTGATGTATGACAGTGTTGTTTGTCCAGCCAATAATAACCAATGTTGTGATTCACCCTGATTGACTGACAGCAACTAATGCTGCTTCTACTCATGGCAGATTTAGCATTAATACAAACTGCCAACTGGGGAATAAAAACACAAGGCGTGTGTAATCACACAAGGATATAAACAATAGTGTGAAAGCTCTGATGTCTCTTATTTAACGTCATGGACGGCTGAAGTGTGTCGACACACTTCAGCCGAATGACATTTGGAAGTGTGACTGGAAAACAAAGACCTTGTTGTTCTTCCCCACACTGGAGGTGACGTTTGAGTTTGCCATTGAGAAGCTTCTGACTCAGTAAAGCTGGGCCATGATAGGGGAGAGATGACCGGGCAATTCTTCTTTGGCAACCACCTGCTCTCAGAGGCCTCTTTTGATTTATCCATCAGTGTGTGTGTGTGTGTGTGTGTGTGTGTGTGTGTGTGTGTGTGTGTGTGTGTGTGTGTGTGTGTGTGTGTGTGTGTGTGTGTGTGTGTGTGTGTGTGTGTGTGTGTGTGTGTGTGTGTGTGTGTGTGTGTGTGTGCAGGTGTGTTGATGAAAACACTGTGGCTGCACTGTAAAACCTGACAAGTAAGTTCAACAAAAAATGTGTAAGGAAAGTTAATACATTAGACCTTTACATTTTTTACATTTTTTTTCGTCATGGGCACAATAATATGCACAACAATATGCACATCCCAAAAGACTGAAACAAGATGAATAAGTAATTATATCAAGGATGTTTTCGGAAACGTTCAAATTACAATATAAGAGTCTGATTAAGTTAGTAGTTACAAATGTTTTTTTCAGGTTGGCTTATTTAGAACTTGTAAATATTAACTTGGCAGTTGTAATAAATTGTGATCTTTGTCTTTTTCCCTCACTGAAGACCTTCCACTCTGACAACATGTCGTGGGGATGTGAAGTTACCGTCTGTGCTGCTGAGTGCCGACTTTAAACTACCATGCGGCTGAAAGAAAATTGTTAATATGATACTGATCAACCAGTCATAGCTAATCAGATGAGATTGAGCCGCTTTCCTCTTTAACTCGATGAATCCCTTCCTAATAACTCCATAACGTTAGCGGATGGAAACAAGCAATCATTTGCGTTCTCTTTTGTCAATTTTCTGAGAACACTGTGAACACTTCTGAATAATTGTATCGGAAACCTCAAAGACACACCATCACAGTTTGAGAGCCCACGGTGATGTCACCTGATGCCTTGTTTGTCCCAACAAGAGTCCGCAACACAAATATTTAATTTACTTATTAGATAAGGAAAACCAAGAACTGACACTATAAAGTACTAATCTGGTACAATACAGTTTCATTCTTATGATATATGAAACATGGACCGTATCTCTGCAGGTTGAGTCTGTTTCTTGTGTGAGTGAGCGGGAACAAACAGAGACATCAGCTCCAGGTCCACCGCTTTTATTTTGACATCTGAGGTGCAGCAGGACGGAGGACATCACCATCACTCACGCTCAGTGACTTGTCCGCAGCTCTATTCTGTCCAGGCTTGTGTCGAGCAGAGAGCCGTTGTGACTTTTGCTGTATAGCTGTTTGAAAGATATCACTGTTTTTATTTGTCAAAGAAGAATTGTGAGTTTGTGCAACTATTAAAACAAATGTACGTGACAAAATATGAGTGGGACAGTTTTGGCTTATACTCTTCAATACACATGCCTCTCTTTCTGTCCCAAATTATTACATTGGGTGGTCTTCCATCTCAGTACACCATGTCTATATTAGAAACCTGTAGTGTGCAGTGATTGTCACATTAAGGAAGAAGGAACACTGATTGTGGCCAAACTTTCAGGGAACAACTGGCACAACGTCCATGGCGATCAGAGCGAAGCAAGTTAACTTGCATAGTTTCTAAGAGATTTCTTGGCAACACAAGAGGCTGGAGCTCAGTACAACCAAACACAGAATTAAAGACATTATGTTTTGCCAAAAAAGGTTACAATTAACTTTCCTGAAGTGAAACACACAGTGAAAGGGTTAAAGTTCAAGGATTAAAAAAAACAGACAACTCCTAGACTGGACAACACCTTGGCAGTAACCTGTCAATCACAGTAATCCCCGCCCTAAATCATCCCCTGCTTTATGGTCTGTTTGACTCTAAATGACCATAATGTACTAAATGAACATCATGCTGTATTGAAGAAGACTTGAAACTAGAGATTGAGACATAAACTCATGTTTACAATGTTTACTGAGGGAATACATCAAGAGAGAAGTAGAGTCACTTATATAGACTTCTATACAACCAGAGGAGTCGCCCCCTGGTTTCATAGACTTCTATACAACCAGAGGAGTTGCCCCCTGGTGGTCAGTAGAGAGAATGCAAGTTACAGGCTGTTTTGCATTGGCTTCACTTTTCATAACTAGAGGTTGCCTTCTGGAAAAGATTGCATTAACATAAACATAAACTGTTTCGCTGAAATCCTTCTTGGAATAGATGATCGGCATCAGCTGCTTAGACTCAAAGAACAAAACCTTTTCCTCCGCATCTAACTGTATGACAATTTGCTATACGTTTTCAGTTTATCAATATCCGACTTCAAAAGGAATATTGATTGAAAGGGTTCAAGAACTTTGATGTAACATAATGCTCACATTACATTACATCAGTTCGCCAAGAGGATTAGTAGGATCCAGATCAGTGTATATATTTGATCATCCAAGGATGTCTGCATGATATTTATATTTATTGCTTTGAGTAGGTGTGGCTTTTTTTTCAAGTAGCTGAGAACAGCAGCATCCCCAGATCACGAACGAGCCTGCACACCTCACACAGAGCATCAGTGTCTCCCATCATCGGAGTCACCAAAAACAGAGATTATACAGGGCCTCTTTCTCCATCCTCAACCCAGTGTGGGATCCCTTCCACCTGTTTACCCCCCGGTTTCATCTCCTCCGTCTCAGATCATTCTCCATTTCCCTCCCCCTGTCCAATCCCACTCGTCACGGTCGTCAGTCATTCACCCAGCATCCCAAATCTGCGAGCCCTCCCCTTCCATCCTTCACCTCCATCACCACGGCTGCAGATTGCCTCTCCTCCTGCAGGGCTTTCCCAGAAGGCCAAGCGGTCTGATGATGTCACCGCTCTCTCCTCTCCTGGCTGTGGCTGGCATGGTTACCACCAGCACACGCAGCAGGTCACACTGGGAGGATTTAATGGAGATAATGGTTGGTATGGTAGCATCAATACTGTCATCAGTGCTGGGTTCTTTCTTTTCTTTTCCCGTCTGAAATGTTATTCTCTGTGTTACAACAATGCCTCCTCCGCCATCTCATTTCAGCTTGCCATGTCTTAGAGGTTTGCTCATCAAAACGTATTGTGTTCGAACAGACAGGAGACGATCTGGATTCTGTTTTCACCTCCTCCTGACAAAATATTTTTAAATATACATGAGTTGGGTACCAATAAGATATTCTAATTTAAAACTGCTTGAATTGGCCACTCTGGACTCAACAAGCAAAACACTACACTGACATATTACCACCTTTAAGTTGAATGACAACTTTATTAGCAGACACAGAGCTTCATTCTGAGTTCTTTTCTGTCCACCTGATTAATATAATAGCTACCAACATTTCTGTTTTGGGTCCCCACCAACTACAGAGACAAACATCTGCCTCTCTCTGCTCGTCGCTGACTAAGTCTTGCCGGCCAACAATCCAAAGTGGCAGAAACGCCTCGTCCTTATGAGATATAAGTTTGGTATTTTGACTGGCCCTCAGAGTTTCAGCAATTTGCCTGAATGTTGTGTATTTTTACCATGCTGTTCGTCAGTAGTTGGCTTTTTCTCTTTTTTTTAATAGCTGACAACTTATTTAGATTGTATGGACCCTTTAGAAGAGGTGAAATGCTGCCCTTTGTTCGGAGCAGGTGGCCAATTATTACACATTTCACCTTCAACCAACACTGAGATGTGTACAGATTGTAAAGCCCTCTGAGGCAAATTTGTGATTTTGGGCTATACCAAATAAAATTAATTCAATTAAAATAACTGATTCACTTGTTTCTTTCCTTTGCACTAGAAAAGCTACATATATTGGGGGGAAAGCCACTAGATCCAAGCAATTAATCTTGTTTGTACTGTTAACTAGTGGCAACACCAGTTTTTACTTTTCACCAAATGACCCGTTCCTAACAATTTGACAGATGCTATCATGTTATTAAATTAGATTTATTTTATTTATTATTTAATTAGTGGTTTAAAATATGAATTTGGGTCTTGCATTTTGCAGTCAAGCTTGCAGGGAATGCAGCGCTTTGTTAACACAGAGAGAAAAACATGACACTGCACTGAGGAGGATTCCTACTCATGTGGTCATGTGGTTTAACTCTTCATCAGACCTCAAATCCAATCCACGTTCAGGGTTGGTACTGACTTTGTGATTATTTGATATTTGGATGCAGATTTACTGTGAATATTTGAAACCTTTCTGACTTTTAAACAGCGACGCAAACACACGGTTTCTTTACTGGACAGCTGAGAGGACACCTCAGGGACAAGGACGAGGTCCATTATAGTGCGTCCTCCAAGACAAAGAGAACCATCAGTGAATGAGAAAGCTATATGTGGCGTATGCTGCCTGCAGATAATTGTATTTATACCTGATCTTGGAGTGTGACTTTGTTTGTGATTAGAGTAAAGAAATGTGTCCGTGTGTGTGTGTGTGTGTGTGTGTGTGTGTGTGTGTGTGTGTGTGTGTGTGTGTGTGTGTGTGTGTGTGTGTGTGTGTGTGTGTGTGTGTGTGTGTGTGTGTGTGTGTGTGTGTGTGCGCGTGTGTGCGTGCGTGCGTGTGTGCGTGGTGTGTGTGTGTGGTGTGTGTGTTAATCAACCTGCTGCTATTTCTGACTCTGACCCTCAACTCCCCACTGTATCCTGTTCCCTTTAGCTTCAGTCACCTGCAACTGACACCTCAGCCCGATATATGTGGGGAAATGTCTTTTATTTTTACTCATTTTATAGTATATTCATAATTAATTTAATAAATAGAATGCTTGATGAAGTTCCTTTCTCATTGCTAAATTGTAAGATTGAATATTATGCTGCTCTTCCTCTTTCGAGGCAAAGTTTGTATCCCGACTATGTAAAAAAAAGGTTTTTCATATGTTTTCTAATCAAAGTTTGCATAAGGAAGGGGTCGGGGCAGATGGATGGGTCAGGCAAAACAACAAGAAAAAAAACTGCGACAATAATCACCAAAGACTTATGGACATAATAAACTTTCACCTAGGAGAACTTATGAACATGAGTTAACATCTGTGACAAACTATTAGACTTAAATACATAACCTACGTACCGAAAATACGTATGATAACCCAAACCCTGATATTTTACGTTTGTCAACCACAAGTCAAAAAAGAATCAAGATTTATTGCTTAATCGTGTGGTTTAGTTATATAGGAGTGTCATTTTGAGCAGACAGGGTTGAACATGCAGACTAACTAATCACAGTATTCAGCAGGTTCATACAGCTGAGGGAGCTGGCCTAAACCTTCATGTCCCACAATGAAACAATGAAACGTTCATTCGTAGTCGATACAGAGATGAAATATCTCAATATCTTTGAACAAATATCTCAATATATATATATATATATATATATATATATATACATATATATATGATGAATGACATTGTAGGAGGGTTGACTATTGGTGTTTTCACAAAATATTAAGACAATGACATTTTTGGTAGATAATCATCAGTACTTTTTACAGATTCATTATTTTTTCCTGCCCTGGTGCATCCCAGTGGCCTTTCCCTTTCCTATCATATTTATTTTTCTGTATTGAAAGACACCGTCAGTTCCCTGTGCAGGTTAACGACGGGGTTAAAAACATCCTCAACCCCCACAGTTCTTAGCAGCGCTGATACTGTATGTCGTGGCTACAAGTGTAGTAGCTGCTATTACTCTGAAGAACAATCAACAACCACACACACACAAATGCCCCCCACACACATGCTTTTGCTTTATTACTCAATCTGGCTCCATTACAGGGCGCCTCCTGTTGTGGAAGTCATCTGAAGGTCTTCTTCAAATCTCTCTACCTCATTAGCCGCCGCTTCCACGTGACGGCCGAGTCCACGTGCTGCCTCTCACGTGCTGCCTCTCCAAAACTCTGGTATCCGTGCCGGCCTGCTGGTTGAGCCCTGACACAGAGGGAAGAAATAGCTTCAGCGGCGCATTCATCCGTGAACGCATTGAAGAGTTCTGTTTGTGTGCTGGCTGGAGCTGCAGGCTGAGAAGTCGTGCATCATGCAAGGATGATCTGCCACGTATGTGACTCAGCGTCATGTTGTGATATTACTGCAGAGTGATGTTTACCATAATTATGGACACGACTGCGATGCAAAGCCCCCGAGGTGGATCCGCTGCACACCTCACACCCGCTCCACAAGGTCAACTGGGAAATGGTACAAATGATCCCAGTGGTTTCCCTGAATGCAATTCATTACTTTTAGATGATCATTAATGCGCTGCTGTGAACTAATATGTGCAGAATCTAAAAACAGGCTGCGCTGGAAAGATGCTACGAGGGGAAAGACGTTAAAACATCGCAACTTTACGGATCGTTTACATTCTGCATCTAGTGTAACAGTAACAGAAGCCTTTAAGCTAAATGGGAAATGAAAGAAGAAGAAAAAAGTACGATTACAACTTTGCGAGGCGCTGATAGGCGGTAAACAATCTGGAGAGGAGAGGACTGAGGGGGAGGAGACGCAAGGCCACCGTCCTAATGTGTGCTGTAGGTGGAAGTGTTGGCTTGTTGCTGTGGTGGGATTTATTTTGAAATGCATATGAAAGACAGCAGAGAGTCATAGTTATTGTCTCCTAGGGTTTTTTTCTGGGAGGAGGGACTTAGAACTGAAACGCAGTGTACGCATGCTTCTGTGTCACAAATCTCATTCAAGTTGTTTGCGTGCAGGTCTGATTTCCTCTCCCACAGTTATGTCTGTGAACCTCTGGCACGCAGCCTCGCCTGCAGTCATCGGCAGCGATGCTGTATCTTCATCGCCGACCAAGGTAATAGAAAATGACAATTCAGTTTATTTTGTGTAGCCCGAAATCGTAAATTACACATTTTGCCTCGGAAGGCTATACAATCTGTAAACATACAACATCCTGGTCCCAGGACTTCCCCCATAGTAAAAGCCCTTTCACGGGGAAAAAAAGGGAAGAAACCTTCAGCAGAGCAACAGAGAAGGATCCCTCTCCCCGGATGGACAGAAGCAATAAATGTCATGGTGTTGTGTTCTTTGTTGTACCGCCTCTATGCTTGCATTAAAAACACACAACATAAACAAGTGGCAGAACAAAACTAATTATGTGTGTGAGTAAGAGTGAATAGATAGAAGCGTGGCCAGATGAACCTGCTTTGAGGCAGAATAATAATATATATTTTAATAATATATTTCTTGATCATTTTATTTGTCGAGCACTTTTGAAACTGGAAGCACAAAGTGCTTTCCATAAACAACAAATCAATAAGGATACTAATAATTTGAATCAGGAAAACACACATATGAATGTTGAAATGTCAGCAACAGCATCATGTTGAATTTTTGATTTGCTACTATGAAAATCTCAACAAAACAATATGTGTTTGTGCTATCGGAGAATCCCCATCAGTACCAGTATCTATTAAGTGCACACAAAAGAATATTAGCATATTGGCACCTTCATTGATTAGATTATAGTAAATACAATATCCTAAGAGCCCCAGAGAACTTTGCCTGCGCCCAGACTTTAGAACCCGCCCCCTCACCCAGGTGACTGACTGGTCCGTGTGTTCAGATGAGCGGCGCTGATGGGACCAACGCCGCTGTCAAGTGGAGGGCCCGACATCTCCTCTCCACTCTTTAAAGCCCAGCACAACCAGTATGTTGCATGTGAATGCATCAGCGTCGACTGGAAATGACGTTGGATTCAGGCGGATCCGTTGGTCCCCCTGGCAACCGGTTTTCCATGTCTATTATTGTTTTATCTTAATTAGAATCTTATAATGTAATTCAAACCCAATTAAACCGTAATTAATTTGGGAATATCCATTATCCAAACCGCTTATCTTATGTAGGGTCATGGGGCCGCTGGAGCCGATCCAAGTTGACATTGGGCGGAGGCAGGGTTCACCTGCACAGGTCGTCAGTTCAGGGCTCATGTAGAGACAGACCACCATTCACTCCTACGGGCAGTTTAGAGTCCAATTAACCTGAGCAGCAGTCTTAGCGGTTATTTTTGATTATTTTGTGAGAAAAAAAGATAATTAATTAATAAAAGAATCAACAGTGTTATGGACGGACAGCTGCTCAACAAACAGTGGAAAGCTGAGCATGTCTGCACATTCATGTTCTGCTTGTTGGCCAAAAGGGGAATAAAAAGGAAAAAAGGGAAGAAACTTTCAGGAGAGCAACAGAGGAGGATCCCTCTCCCCGGATGGACGGAAGCAATAGATGTCATGTGACCAGAATCAAGCAGCAATGATTATGATATAAATTATTAATGTAATGAGTAGTAGGCATGGACCACGATCCAGAAAACCCAGATCCATGTCAGCGGACGGAGGCAGAGATGAGGGGCATCAGCAGGGCCGCCATGGCCGGGAGCAGGACCGGATCCAGACAGCTATGATCCATGGCAGGAGGCAGGGCTCAGCATCTACTGGAGCACAATGCAGCCTCACTGTGGATCTTTTTGATCTCTCTGCCGTGATGTGAGTTAACGCTGTACTGAGCCAGAGAGACACTCAGACAGAGAGAGGATCCGGTTTGAGACGCTGCTATAGTTCACGGAGATCTCACTCCGTATCTTCTTAAGTATCGATAGTAGAACTGTATGTAATGTTTTGGGGGGCATCCCTAGCTTTAATGGCGCATATATATTCCATGAAGTGATCACAAAGCAGCAGCAGTCACAGTTGGAACACATCAGTTATCACTGATGCAGGAGGTGTCAGACAGGCCTTACAAACACAGACAGACACATTTTGGACAATACAGAAGAGCAACTCTCGCAAGTGATGAGCAATTTCTAAAATCTACTTAGATGTTTCCTAGCAACTAGACAGTTCGGTATGAGAAAAAGCTGAGAAAACCCAGCAGCGCTGTTACCTGTAAGAATTGCTCACGAACTGTATCATTATCCGATTATCAAACAAATCAAAACAAACAGCAGCCCATGACCTTTGACCTTTGTTTGGTCGGAGTGGAAGTGAAAGCTTTTCCCTTTTTTATTCTAAATTTTTTCCCATTTAGCTCTCTTTTTGTTTAAAAACCCCAAAGAGAGTCCAATTTCTTGACAAACGTTTATAAACCAAATTTGAAAAAAAGAGGCCTTTCCGACTAAAGGGTCACATCCCTGTGGTGGTGTCAGGGATGCATATATTCTTGAGGAATAGACCATCGATCAGTGAGGAGAGAGGAGGATCAGGTTTCCTCGTCAGCGCTGTGCATTGCCAAATGCAACACACACGCACACGCACACGCACACGCACACGCACACGCACACGCACACGCACACACAGGGTCACAAGTCACTCCTCAGCAGTCCAAAGCATGAACACTTTCGCTTACTGGTTGCAAAAAAAAACAGATTGCAACCTCTAGAGGGCCGAACTCAGGACTTCAGCACGACACAAACCCCAAACCAATGTGTGATGTCACAGGGAATGTTTATACTGCAAGCAACTGTACTTCCTGATGATAGGACAGCCATCTCACAAACAACATCAAGGACACGCTGTTTATTGACGCTCAGAAACTTTGTTGGCTTGCATATTTTCTTCTCAGTGCAAATAAATGGAGCGCGATGGATCCGTGTTGAGTTATCAAGCGCTTTGTGCAGCAGTGACGAATGTGTGTGGGGATGCTGGGATTAAAGAGACGGGGAAGGTTTTGATCACGTCGTTTGTGAGATTTTCCAGAACGTGACGTACAAGAAGCAAGATTCTTGTCATCTGCATGTGTGTGTGTGTGTATACATATATATATACTGTATATAGTCTGTGTATGTGTCTATATACAGTATACGTTTGTCCCTTTTGTTTAAATCAAAGATAGACATGTGAAAGGAAAAGGAAGTGTGAAGAAGGCTGCGCTCACATCTTATTCATGGCTATTCCCTGTCGCGGGCTGGGAACAATGTGACCTGACGGCCGCACTCTGAAGGCGAGTGACAGGAAGAGCAGACATCACATCTGTTTCTGGAACTCGTCCTCTGCCTCTCGGCCCATCGTACTGCGCTTCATGTTCACCTGAGCTGACGCATCTCCCCGAACACCAATCAAAGTCAAGTTATCTTCGCCATCCCGGGCTCGCCTCCCGTCAGCCTCCATGGCGCCAAAAGTACAACCGTCTCAGGTGAAGAGACGTCCTTATTGCCGTGGCAGTATTTAAAAATACAAGTCGCATGTGGGTCACATGCCTCCACGTGAGGATTTCCCTGCTGTGGCCTTTTTTAGTCAGACAATCTGTGTCACATGGGAGGGCATAAAAATGCCATTTTGGGACAGTTGAATGATAAAACATGTCACATAGGAGCGCGACTATCCAGGCGCTTTACAGCTGATGCTATCAGACAAGCAGGCCAAAGGAGTAGAGGGTAAGAGTAAAGAGTAGAGGATGGATGCTGATGGAGGATAAAAGCTGATATTTAAAGTCCAATTCGTTCCCCTCCCTGTCACCGCCTCGATTATCCAGAACCGCACGTGCAAGGCAGTGGAGGCAGGCATTCCTCGTTCACACCACCAGAAATAGGAGAGGGGGGGCAATTACGGTGACTGGTTACCATGCCGACGGAAGACGGTCCCTTGCTATAAAAAGCCAGTAGTGTGTTACTTTACATAATTTCAGTCACTTTGGATTTTCCACTCGGCTCCTCCAGACCTAAGAGGAGCGACATCGCTGAAGCAGGTTTAAGGAGGAGCGTCCAATCTGCAGCGCCAGCAGCCCCGCATCGCCAATTTAGGCCCCGCGGCTCGGCGCGGCGTGGGCACACCAAATCCGGACGGGCCTCTTCATTCTGATGTCATTTGGCGGGTGACGACAGCAGACCTACTTACCCACAACCCCCAACCGTGTCTGAACTCTTTGAATTCATCGCACTTTGTCAAGGATTCCACACTCCGTGCTTCATTAGCCAAACATGTGACGGCATCTATCCTACAGCTTTCTGGGGAAAAACACTCCATGTTGTCTTAATTCTAGACAAGTAATGAGGGATCAGACTGCAGAATAAGGGCCACCGGATTTGCGTTACATTTGGATGGGAACCCGGCTATTGTCAGATGAGCTTAGTTTGAGTTGTTAAACATGGAAAGTGGTAGATTTGAACTCAGCAGTGGTGTATAAAGTACCCAAAAGCTATACTTGAGTAAAAGTAAAGATACTTTAGTGGAAAATTACTCCAGTAAAAGTGAAAGTCACCTATTAGAATACTCATTGAGTAAAAGTCTTAAAGTAGCTGATATTCATTGTAGCCTACTTAAATATCAAAAGTAATTTTCTGATATTAAATGTACTTGAGTATTGAAAGTAGAAGTACATGTAAATGCTGTTAATAAAAAAGCAAAGGGTCAGAATTTTGAGATTCTGATGGTGCACTTCTACACTGCCATCATCGAGTCCATCCTCTGTTCCTCCATCACCGTCTGGTACGCTGCAGCCACTGCCAAGGACAAGGCCAGGCTGCAGCGCATCATTCGCTCTGCCGAGAGGGTGATTGGCTGCAATCTGCCGTCCCTCCAGGACTTGTTTGCTTCAAGGACCCTGAAGCGGGCGAGGAAGATTGTAGCTGATCCCTCTCACCCTGGACACAAACTGTTCGTGTCCCTCCCCTCTGGCAGGAGGCTGCGGTCCATCAGGACCAAGACCTCACGCCACAAAAACAGTTTCTTCCCGTCTGCAGTCGGGCTCATCAACAGAGCCCGGGTCCCCCACTGACTCTAATGACTCTGTCACCCCCAGACAATTCCCACCGGACACTCCCCTGCACATAGCCTTATACTTGAATACACTTGACACTGTGGCATTGCACTTGCCACTTTCACACAACACTTACACTCATGCACATTCCATGCACTTTATCTTATTTTTGGTATTTTTGGTATGCTGCTGTTTCAATGTAAATATTCATTCATCCATATGCTGCTGTTTCAATGTAGATATTCATTCATCCATTCATCCTCATTTATTGCACTGCATTAACTGTATTTCTGTGTAGATATTCATTCATCCTCATCTATTGCACTGCGTTAAATGTATTGTTAAATGTTAAATGTATGCACCTTCCCGCCAGGACAAATTCCTTGTATGTGTAAGCATACATGGCAATAAATGGTTCTGATTCTGATTCTGATTCTGATTTATTCTTTATTCTAAGTGCTGTGGCCACCATGACCAAGGACAAGGAGTTGTGTTGAAAATAATTGGGTTGGCTGTGATCCATCCAGGAGCAACAATGTTCTAAATTATATAATGTACATAAGTAAACTATTGCATCTAGAGGTAGAGACAAGGGGCATCAGCAGGGCCACCATGACAGGGAGCAGGACCGGCTCCAGACAGTCACGATCCATGGAAGGTTGAGGCGAGGGAGCACAGATGCTCCCGGGAAGAAGTAGAGTTAGTAATGTGCATTGAAGAGACATTAATTCATCCAGAAGGATAGAGAGGAGAAAATGAGAGCGAGAAGAGGAGCGAGAAGCTCAGCTACATCCTCTGTGAGGATAGTGAAGAAAACCAAATTGTAGGAATGACGAGGCAAACCTTTGTTCCCGATCCATCAAATAGTTTTGGAGATATTTTCCTCTGGACCGCCCAACATTATCCTCCCGAGGGATGGAACGATATAGGATTTGATCCCAGATCACCATAAGAAACACTCCCAATAAGTTGCAGCTGTAACAACCACCCAAAGCTGCTTTAACCCGTCATTTACCAGCAGCTGGAGGCTGCTGGCGGGAGAGTTAGCAGCCCTGGTGGACACATGCAGCTTTAATGTCCTCCGCAGCAGTTCATTTAGCTGTCAGGTTGTCAGCTGTGTGTTTGCCTGGCATGCTCTTTAGAGTTTACACCAGTGCATTGCACGCCCAACGCCATGCTAACGAGTGTCAGAGAAAGAGGAGAGAGAGAGTGTGACAATGAGTATCAGTAGCATCATTTGTTGGTCACTTCAACTCTTTAGTTCCTGTTTCTTGCTTGTCAGCAACAACAGCTCAGGTGGCTCAGGTGACATTTCTAAGCCCCTCAGCTTTATTTTGTTTCCATTCCATTCCGCTTATCCTATTTAGGGTTGAGGAGCTTTGGAGCTTATCCCAGCTGAGAGGTTCACCTGGACACGTCTCCAGTTTACCTCAGGGCTCATATAGAGACAGACAGGGAACCCATGGTGCCACGGTGAGAACCACACAGATGGACCATCGGAGATCGAACCCGGGCCCCTCTTGCTATGAGCTGACAGTGCTAGCCGCTGCAGCCCCAGCTTTATTTTATATATGAACTAGTAAACTGATAGCTCAGTTAAACGATTAATCAATAACACCCCTAAAGCAGCATCCATTATGGAAAAATGCAAATGCGACAGATGCTTTGATTTTTACAGGACCCCTAACTTTAAGTAAGTGGAATATTGGGTTGCTGGAGTCTCCTTAAATGTACAAAAGTGTGTTACAGGGTGTCCACCAGTCTGTTGCGTGCCGAAGTTGATCCTCCGCCAGGCATAAGCAACAGGAATGTCTTATGGATGTCACGGGAGTACAGGATTTTAGGACCCAAATGCAGACCACAACGAGTTAACAGGGATTAACAAAGGAAATTTATTGTGACAGTAGCGTGTGGGTTGAGCTGAGTGTGGGTCCCGTGGCCCGACACTGGAGGCTTGCTGAGAGGCAGGATGGCAGACCGGTGTGGAGCCCGTGGTCCGACACTGAAGGCTGGCTGAGAGGCAGGATGGCTGACCGGTGTGGAGCCCGTGGTCCGACACTGGAGGCTGGGAAGGGGAGCAGAAGACGGGGAGCAGAAGACGGGGAGCAGAAGACGAACAAGACAAACAGCAGAGGACAAACAACAGACCGACCCTGAGGCCTGCAGACGCAGGGCAGATATAGTCCCCTGATCAAGATTGGCCGCAGCTGCGTGCCAATCAGGGATGTGGCTGTGGGAGGTGTGTGGAGGCGGGACAGAAAACAAACGACGAACACCTGGTAACACAACAAACAGACACATGACAGACACAAGAGGGGAGGAGATTTGGGAAAAACAGGTTCACACACCGGGTCAGACAGGGATCCTGACAATGGATTTTTAAGATATGTTTTTAAACTACAATTACAGTATGGTTACATAGTCACTGTTGGAAACATAGATATATTAGTTGGAAAGCTCACAAAGAGTTAAAATGTGAATGCCGAATAGACCGCTTCAAGATAAGATAAGATAAGATAATCCTTTATTAGTCCCGCAGTGGGGAAATTACAGGATTACAGCAGCATTGCTCAGTACGTAAAAGATTTTAAAAAAATCAAGTAATAGAAATAAACAGTAATAAACATAATAAAACAGTAAAGAAGAAAATTGAATGTACAGTAGAATATTGAATATACAAAATTACAAATATTACAAAATATTGCACCAGAATGAGTTAAAATGACCAGGGTGATAAAAAGTGTTCAAGTATTGAGAGTTGAATGTTTGTGGGCTACTGTGAGGTCAGCTTGTTGTGCAGCCTGACAGCAGCAGGGAGGAAGGACTTGCGGTACCTCTCCTTCACACACCGGGGGTGAATCAGCCGGTGGCTGAAGGAGCTGTGCAGAGCTGCCAGGGTGTCCTGCATGGGGTGGGAGGCGTGGTTCATCAGGGATGAGAGCTTGGCCATCATCCTCCTGTCTCCCACCACCTCCACAGTATCCAGAGGACACCCCAGCACGCTGCTGGCCTTCTTTATCAGTTTGTTCGGTCTCCTCCTGTCAGCTGCCGTGATGCTGCTGCACCAGAAGACCACTCCATAGAAGATGGCTGATGCCACCACAGAGTCAAAGAAGGTCTTCAGGAGTGCTCCCTGCACCCCAAAAGACCTCAGTCTCCTCAGCAGAAAGAGTCTGCTCTGTCCCTTTTTATAGAGTGCATGTGCGTGGTCGGACCAGTCCAGTTTATTGTTCAAGTGAACACCCAGGTACTTGTAAGACGTCACCATCTCAATGTCCAGTCCCTGGATGCTCAATGATAGCGGAGGAGAGCGTTTGCCTCGGCGGAAGTCCACCACCAGCTCCTTGGTCTTACTGGAGTTTATCTGGAGGCGGTTCTGCTGGCACCATCCTAAAAAGTCCTGGTTCAGTTCCCTGTACTCCCTGTCGTCATCGGCAGAGATGAGGCCGACGATTGCAGAGTCGTCAGAGAACTTTTGCAGGTGGCAGTTGGCAGAGTTGTGTTTAAAGTCCGTGGGTGTAAATGGAGAACAGGAATGGAGCCAGAACGGTTCCCTGTGGAGCCCCCGTGCTGCAGGACACCCGATCTGACTCACACTCCCGTATCCGCACATACTGTGGACGGTTGGTGAGATAGTCCAGGATCCATGCAGTGAGGTGGTGGTCCACCCCGGTCTGCTCCAGCTTGTCCCTAGCTTGCCTCGGAATTGCATTGCTAGGCAAGATGCTGGTCCTTGTCTACTTTGCATCAAAGTCTCAAGGTCAATTGATCCAGAGCCACAGAACGCAAAATACAAATCTGAGTCTAGTGTAATAAAACCTGCATTCTCTCTACTGACCACCATGGGCGACTCCTCTGGTTATTTAGAAGTCAAATGGACCATAAAGCAGGGTATGCTTTAGGGCGGGCTACCTTGTGATTGACAGGTTCTTGTCTTTACCAGAGACGTATACGGCATCTCAACGTATACGATGAACGTACGTTCATCGGGTGCAAAAAAGCCAAGATGGCAACGACCAAGTCTCAGAACTCAAGGCTTTAAAACTGCAATCCACAAACCAATGACACGAGGACTACGGCCACTTATTATATACAGTCTACGCATTATAAAGTGGAGTGTCCCTTTAAAATAATACTGTTTTAATAATTTATTAAGAAATGGATAATTGAGAAAACTGCTGTTCAATCGTCAAATTGAAATGACTCAACAAAACCAGTCCTCTCTTTGTAAATTACAAAACAGATTTTTGTGAAATGAGGATCATAATACTAAAGTGTAATCGTCTGTGTGGAACGAGTGTCGGTTGAGCTGAGATAGTGAAGCAGTGCTCTCGCTCAACCTCTAGCTTGTGTTGTTAAGCAATACCGTGTTCCTCACTGTTGGGCTTTTAGTAATTTTCCGGGGGAGGAAACAAAAGCAATCAGCAGTACTTGTGACTGTAGTGGAGACCCGCTGAGTAATACAGCAGCTAATCTGGCTTCCTTGTAGCCCATGTGCTTGCTTTGCTGGCTATTTTAGGACGGAGCGGTCCTTCATTCGTTGAAAAGAACAATACTTACGAGTGTGCCTAAACACAGTCGATCTCTGAGGCGCTCTTACCTGCGTTCCTCGTCCTCGTGACGACCCTTTGCACGGCCAAACTGCAGCTGCAATGAAGCTGCTAGGCTTTCCCCACATCACAGACACGGAGCGTATTAATCTCACACTGGTGTCGGCCTGCTGGCAGTGATTTAATGAGCCAATTAACGTTAAACAGAGGAGTTGCACAGATTTAAATGAAAAATGATTCCTTAATCGTGTTGAGCATACTGTGCTCGCTCATCTCTGGACTCAACTGGAATGACTGGGGAGCGGTTACTTTGGACGAAGACCACTGGAATGTTGCTCTGGTACTGACAGAGACGATGCACCTTCGAGTTGACACTTTTCACGCTTTTTTTTGGCCTTTCATCCACATCTAATAGTCTTCATGAGCATGCTGGCTGAAGTGTAACGGGATAAGTGGTCAACCACATCACTCCCCCACAGATAACATGATGACCCAAAGCACTGAAAAAGATAGTAAATGGACTTTTCTAGTCTTCCGACCACTCAAAGCTTTAACACTACTTGTCATCATTCACACTCATACACTGATGGCAGTGGCTAAGGTGCCACCTGTCCATCAGGAGTAACTAACATTCACACTCTGTAGGCACAGTTAGGGGTTAAGTGTCTTGCCCAATGACACATCGACATGTGCTAGCAGAGCCGGGGATCAAACCAACGGTACTCTGATTGAAGGACGACCCACTGAGCCACAGTCGTAGTAATTGGACCTTTGATTGGTGGTAATTTTGTTACATTTTGTATGATCACTTTCAAATCTTCTGTCATTTATAAAATGATGTAAAATGTACGGTATGGTTAACAGACTGACTTCATCATGTTTCAAGAGGAAATATAATGGGTTTCCCAGAGCTGCAGTCAAAGTTATTCAATCAAATCAAACTAAATAGGAACTTAAAGACCATTTACTCACTTTCAGACGCATCGCACAGCCTTCATAGTGATCGTAAAAAGGCCATTCAAAGTAATGTTCCCAAGCTCAATGATGAAGTTTCATGCTCAAAGTGAAATAACTATAGCCTTTAACTGAAATGTCAAAATGACAGTATTGCTATTGACTATAAGTAGTGTTAGTGTCAGTAGCCCAAAGGTTCATGGGAGAAGCCTACTGCAGATTTCAATTAAAGATTCTGCTCTTGGCTTAACAGGGTGTTATTATCAATTCCCCAACATCCACTGTTTGATGTGCAGCTACGAATCTGTCCAAACCAATTAGATTTAAGAATTGTTTAAGATTTCTGTCAGTGGACTTACAACGACCTGTACAGCGTTGGCCTCGTCCACTTGTTGCTATCTTCTATCCATTCCAACAGCGCTCTGATTTTTCCAACCAGGGGAACAACTGTTAATGAGCACAACTGCTGACCCACTTGAATCACTGAAGAATGTTGAGATGTGTGCAGCGATACGGATGTCTGGAGCCATGCTGGGCTACAGAACACAGATCAAGAATATCAATATTCTCATTGGCTGTGGGTTTAATTGCAAACTGTGATTGAAACATTATTTAACATGAGAACATTTTTAAAAAGACATGCACCATTTTACAGGTCACAGTCCACTCCAGACAGAAACCCAGAACTTTCACAGTATGAATTATAAGCGACCTACATTCTCACTGATGATGGAGACAAATGTGAGACATGTGCAGTGCCTGAAGCATTACGGGGCCGTGGTGGGACCAGAGCAATCCTCGTGGTCTGAGAGTCTGGGCGATTACACACCGGGCCACATAATAGAAATCCATTATGTGAGGCCAGAGAGGAATGACAGGGTTGGCGATGTCACCCGGCAGATTAATGAGCTTGCCGTTCCGTTCGAGGACACCACCACTCAGTCCGAGCCAAAACATTTAGCAGAGAGTGACCTGGAAAGAGAGACGTCAAAGGACTGGACACCAAAACACACGAGATACTGTTAGAATGTGGTGGCACTTTTATCGCATATCTAAACAAGAAACCACCTTTTCTGGATTAGCTGTCAATAATCTCACATGTGTTTTTTATTCAGCAGTTTAATATCAGATGTAATTACTGCTGGTCATTTTTCAAAACTTCCTTGAAGTTTCCAGATTGGTTTGCTACTTTCCAGAAAGCCATTTGTTTCAATTCTATATATATAATACAGGGAGAAGGCCCGCAAATGTGACTTTTAAGTACCTTTTTTTTGTACTTTACACTCTCTGTAATAACAAAAATGTAATTTCAGTTATGTTATTCATATAGAACATTTAGGTATTTACTCATTTGACACACACCAAATGAAACCCTTCTCTGCCTCCCTCAATCTGTCTCGTGAGAACGCTTTTGTGTGTGTTTGGTGGAAGCACATGAGACGTTTTGCCCCGGGCCAGCATTTTATTGCACATTACAAATTGTAGCAAGCGTTGTCTTGCTGCAATATTAGGTTTTGTCTGGGAAACCCATCTGAAGATATGGTGCGTCGGCTATTTTTATTTCAGTGTGACGTGCGCGGTTATCAGCAATAATAGTCAGTGAAAAAGACCATCAGAACTGTTCTGGAGGCACGAATAATGTCTTAGATTGAACTAAAACAAAAGTCAAACCCCCCAACAATTACATTTATTAGGTTTTAAAAGGTTGCAGCTTGTCAGCAAAGACAAGCCAGAATAAAGGCCATCCAATAATTTTAAAAGCATGGATTTACGTAACCTTCTAGCCTTTTGGGTCCACAGAACTGTAACTCAACCATGAGAATCATTTCTGCCTCTGATAAACATTTATCAATCTGACATTTCCTTTTGACTTATCTGCCATGTGACTCTCCCGTGTCCTTCAAGCAGGAAGAAAAGTGGACACAGTGATAGAGTCTATAACGGTGCGCTCATCCATCATTGATTTATACAGGCACGCTGTTTGTATGCAAATCCTCCCTCATTCAGCTCTGAAATGGACAGTTAATGGTGTTCTCGGGGCGGTCTGTCTCTGTGTGTACTCGTCGACATCTCAGTCATGGACACGTCGGTCCTGAACCGGCACATCGGAGCGGCGAGTCTTTCACGAAGAAGTGATCCTGTGTGTTTGAAGCACTGATCACGGTGAGTGGTCATTGGATCACCGTGAGAAGCTCACTCGCACATTCACACACACTCACACGTTGCCCACCACCTCAACACACACAGGCAAAAAGCACATCACCAGATACAGGACGGCTGATGGGCTCCAGACGCTACTGGAAAATCAGAGGTTATTAGAACGTTTTTCTTCTTGTGTATGTAATCACAAACTATTAGAAGCATCTTTCAGGTCAAAGCTTAGTTTATATGTCACAAGTGGTCTTGACGCTGATCCTTCTTTGTTACTTGGGACTGTGACAAATAGTTGCCTGATAAAAAGCACTGTTTACATGGCGAGGGATGCGACAAAGAAGGACAATGCTTTAGAAACAGGAAGTCTTAGAAACCGACATTTCTTTATGATGTATGTAATACTGATTTCTTTACAGGGCTTGAACAAAGATAATAAAGTAGACAGAGATATGAGTTTACAGATAGTGACAATCCCTCCTTTTCATTGTGGACGTTGTTTTATGGCTTTTGGCCGGTTACACAGTTCAATACTGCCACTTGGTCAGTGGCCTTAGCTTAAACTTCCAAAACATGCTTGATATGCTGACATTAAGTCCGTCCCACTTTTTTTTAACACGGCAATGCCATACCGAATACATGAAGACTAGATGGACTATACACAATACCTTTTTGAAGGATATATCACTCATTCATCAGCTCATACAATACATGCTTATTGTCAGGAAAGACATTATTATGTCCTTCTTCCTATAGTAATTATGGCCACTGTGATCAATTTCATGCTTCATTTTATTGCATATTGTCACATAATTTGGGCTGATGCATCACTACCTTGAAAAATAGGAATAAAATATATATTTTTTAAAGAACTGTGTTTCATTTGTGTTGCATGTTCAAGAACCATAACTCATGCAATGACGTTTTTTAGTATCCTTTTTTTTGATAGGTTGTTTAATGGATGAAATCCAAAGTGGCAGAAATGAGAAAACAACTTTTTGATCTTTGTGTTGTCCCTCCCACAAGCAGCAGACTACTTCCTACTAGGCCAGAGCAGAACTATGATTCAGATCACCTGCTTCCTTTGATCTCCTTTAACGTTGACAATGAGAACCACCAACAAGAAGCACTTGGGCTGACGATGCAACTAATGGAAAGCGCTGAAGTTGAGTTGTGCATAAACAGGGTTCATGCTTCCTGGAACAGCAGGAAAAACAGTCGACCAATGTTCCATCAATGACAAAGACATTTAATGTAAATAAGATACAGAGGGCATAAAAAGCATTAAAAGTTTTTTTTTCATGTCCTCAGATCCTAGAAATGCACACGCCCCTAAGCCGGGTCACATGGTAGCACATGCATTTAGGGTGGCATTACACCACGTGGCCCTCTTCTCAACTGGCTTTAGTTGGTGGAGTTGTTAAACCGGTGAGCATGTTGGGTTCAGCTGCTGAAGTGGATGTGTCTGCTGCTTTGTTCAGGTGAAAGTGATGAGTCACGGCCGGTTCCCAGCAGTCATTACATTACATGTCATTTAGCTGACGCTTTTATCCAAAGCGACTTACAATAAGTGCATTCTATGGTTACAAACAAGAATCAGAACAACAAGAATCAAGAAGGTACAATTTCTTCAAAGGTTCGACTACAAAGTGCTATCAGTAAGAGCCATTTCAGTGCTACTATAGTGCTACATCCTTTATTCAAGGTATAGTCGGAAAAGATGTGTTTTTAGTTTGCGACGGAAGATGTAGAGACTTTCTGATGTCCTGATGTCAATGGGGAGCTCATTCCACCATCGAGGAGCCAGGACAGAGAACAGTCGAGACTTTGTTGAGTGTTTAGCTCTCAGTGACGGAGCTACAAGCTGATTGGCAGAAGCCGAGCGGAGCGCACGAGTTGGGGTGTAAGGTTTTACCATGTCCTGATGTAGACTGGACCAGATCTGTTCGTAGCACGGTACGCCAGTACCAGTGTTTTGAAGCGGATGCGGGCGGCCACCGGTAACCAGTGAAGGTCGCGGAGGAGCGGAGTAGTGTGTGTGAATTTCGGGAGGTTGAAGACCAGTCGAGCTGCAGCATTCTGGATGAGCTGCAAAGGTCGGATGGCACCAGCAGGTAGACCCGCCAGGAGGGAGTTACAGTCCTCTGATGATGTTATCTAACTCACCTTTGCTGCTGTTCTTCGGGATGAGACATGTCGCCATGAGAGAAGGACACATTGGAAACCACATCCTGTGCCTCTGCCTGGAACTGTGGTCTATCTGTGGCGGCGGCAGCGTTCTTGCCTCCCTGTCAACGTCTCTGAGATTAGCCGCGATGGGTCAGCTGGAGAGCGCTGGTAAATTTAGATTTCAATTTACTTCCGCTTGTGTGATCATTAGAGGGAGGGGAAAGTCTTTGAAGAGCGTCCTCTAATTTCCTGATTTGTGACATACCAGGCGGGGAGCCGTTCATCCACCAAACAGCCCGATGCTTGTGGACGGATCCCAAAGAGCAGACGCTCAGATGCAGCATCTGTCAAAATATTGCTTATCTTCACACAACAACAAAAACACATTAGTATTCTTTATTTGTTGACAATCTCACTGAACGCTGACATCATGCAGCGCCTCCCTCCCCTGTCCAAAGAAACAAGCGTTTCAACCCTGGGCCTGTGTGATCCAATGGAAATAAGAAACCGCGTGTCGTATCCAGGCAACAAGTTCGTTGCCAGGTGACAGATACAGAGGTCCTGAGACCAGAGTCTGCGTGCAACAGTTCCATGTGAATAAGACAAGACAGAGAGCATCCGTCCCCTCCTGCAAACTTACACATGTTCTTTGATCGCCTCTTCTGTGGAAGCACTCAGTCTGTCTGCCGTCATGTGACCGGTGGCCTGCTGCTCCCTTAATGGGAACAAACAAATGGGAGCAATGAACGCTGCACAGGAGCACAGGAAGTGACCGGAAAACTCGATTGCAGGAAACCGATCCCCAGCCTTTATCAGCACGCCTAATTGCCGCATGGAATCATGATGTACACACTGGCAACTTATCAGAGAAGACGTTTGCCAGCATTTGTTTAAAAAAAAAAGAAGAAGAAGGAAAAAAGAGCCATAAGAGGTGGGATTAATAAATGTGTTCCTGCCAGAACGCCAGGCCTTTCATGTGGCAGCCATGAGCAGAGATAATGATCATTTCTAGGCGCTCGGCTGACAAATCCACCACCACCATTAAAGGCTTTCATTCCACCCCGGAGCTGTGGGGAGACTGTGTACTTTCACTTTGATTTAAGTGCAGCTGCCGAAGCAGGCTTGTTTACCGGGCTCAAGTAAAAACTCTCTTTGTAAGGCAAATATTGGGAGTTAAACTGTACGCCAGTTTACTGCTCCTGCTACGCACGGCACATGAAAACTGCACTTATCCATATTCCATACCAAGGACACATACCTACGCACAGAATGGTGTGTACTGTGAAAGGTAACCACTCAGGACCAAACACCAGAAGGCTCGCTCTTCTGGCTTTTACTTGGCTTTCATCGTCGCTGTTTTCAGCAAAAAGCAAAATATGATCAGCAAGACGAAGAGAAAGACCACGAGCTGGTGAAGAAAGTCTCATTTTTAGAAGCCTAAGCCCCGGTTTGTTTTAGTTTTAGGTCTAGTTGCTTGAGACCAAACAGAGTTATTTCATCAGGTCACCAAGAAAATGATCCCAAATATAGGCAACCATTTGCTAGCACGGTTTCAGCCACAGATTGTCGGGTGATGTGTTTACAGGTTGTTCCTCTGGCCCGGAGTACCTTTAGAGATGCCTCTCTAAAGGTACTCTTAAAAAGTTATTTAATAAACATTTAATAAAAAACAAGTGTAAGTTCATGAACTTAATTCCATGTATATTCAATATTACATCAGACGCGGATGGCACAGCACTGTGTATTACATATTTTTCTCAACCAAAAATGGTTTGCACTAGTACCCCCTAGTACTTGGCATTTTGTGTTTTATGTTCAGACCTCTCAAGGAAACAATGAACACGTTTCAAAGGCCATCAAGGACAAGAACATTTATCGATATTTGACTACTTGTTTCATCAAAGAACACCAGATCCATGTATGGTTACGACCACGCTGTTGCCAGCACCATAATCAGAGCTTTGCTGCCACCCATTGGTCAAGTCTGGCAAATGCAAGAACAAATACATCCAAAAAGATGGAAACAAGCAACACTGTGACAACCTGCCATTATCCACCTCCCTCTAGAAAAGCATGTTTCTTAATTTAGAACCACAGGATGTTTAACGCAGCTGATAAGTGACTGGAATTGGACCAAAACCTCCATCAGTGATTGGTACATATGATCATTGTGTGTGTGTTGAGTAGAGAACGGGGATTTACAGTACCTGCAGTATATGGATGCATAACGAATACCATCAGAACCAGTTGGCCTTCAAAATAAGAGTCTCTTTAGACATAGGCGATATTACACAATTAATACTTAATTATGAATAATGTATTTAATTTCTGCGAACAGATCCCCCTAAATCCTACCCACTTTAGGTGGTAGTTTATCTTTCTTATGTGACTTTCTGAGTTGATTTTGATATAACAGTTCATACTTGTATAAACTGTTTACATATTGTGTGTCGCACCTTCCATCACATGCTTCCTCTGGAATGTAGATTAAACTCCTTTTTGTATTGTGCCCTTTCTTCCACTTCTATGGGATCAATACTTTATCTAAACATCAGAAGTATGCCATCTAGTGGACACACTTCTGCTTTCCTGGCTCTTTTTATGTCCAAGAAAACCTTCTGAGATAATCAGCCCAACAACCCGAACTGCTGAATACGTTCAGCTTACAGGGACGGATTCTATACCACGATGCTTCGGGGAGTAGTCCACAGTGAGCAGCACTGAAAAAACCCAGTGAGCAATGAATTTTAAGTAATTTATTTATGTTCCACACAAATTGAGTTAAGAAATCAAGATCTTGTTATATCATAATGAAAACGTAAAACAAACAAGTTACTATATTTGAAAATGAACAAGAGTGCTTAACTGTTACCCCAATATGTTTCAATATGATTAAGAACTGAATTTAAAAGGCAAACATTTGTATCATAAATCACTGTTAACATGTGCTGCAATCTACAAATCCATGATTTACTGAACAAAACCAACATTTCCCCTAACATAAACTGTCATTTTATTGATAAGGAAAAACAAAAGAATCAAAAAAAGAAGGACACGGCGGTGAGATTCTGGATGCCGTGGAGAACATACTTATGCGGTGCTTCGAGTGTGGTGTTGTAATTTGAATCCTAAATGAACATGTTCAAAACCTTGCAGAGTTCATATGGCAGGCATCCCTCAAAAGACCTCCAGGTCTGCAGCGTTGTAGACCACTGCTGCTGTCTCCTCGATGCCCACAGCAGCTTCCTCCTGACCCTCCTCTTCATCGTCCGCAGCCTCCTCCAGTGACTCCAAGGCCTCATTAGTGTCACTGGCGAAAGTCTCCCTGGAGACGTCGTCGTGCTCCTGCAGATTCAGCGTGCCGATTGCCTGCTTCATCTTCTTGGCCACCATGTACCGCCTCCTCTTCTGGGCGGCCTTCTTGCTCTTGCACTCTTTCTGGTGTTCATCGAAGAATATCTTCTGGATCTGGGACTTGCTGATGCTGGGTGTGTTCTTCAGCAGGTTGAGATACACCCCGCCAGGCGTCCTTCGCCTGCTGCCGTCCATGGTGTATATGCCGCCACCTTCCTCCAGTGTGGCCGTCTCTCCAAGCAGCTCTATGGCTTTTTTCTTTCCGATGACTGTGACAATGCGCTCTATCAGATCTTTTTTGGGCTCTTGCAGCCTGTGTGCTATCTCCTCCGTCACCTTGTCATCGGGGTCGTCCTCCGTGATCTCATACCGGCCCTTGACGTCCATCTCCGCCCTGGGGCCCAGTCTCTCTTTAGCCGGCCTCTTCCTCTTGGCATCCCTCTCCTCCGAGTCCCGGTCCTTCATGTACTCCTCCAGCTGGGCGTCCAGCATGCTCACCTCTCCGTCATTATTCACTTGTTTCTCCATCTTCCTCTCCTTCTCCATTATCTTCCGGGCCAGCACAAAGTTATAGGTCTCCACATTTCTGCTGGACATGCTCACTTCACCTTCCATGCCGAATATGCCCAGCTCTGCAGCGACGGCATCCTGGCACTGCTCCTGGACCACAGAGCCCCAGATGTTGTTCACCTTGCGGCCTCCCGGCGCGCCGGAGACGGGCATGCGGGTCGGCTCTGGCCGGGGGGTGCAGGCAGGTCGCTGGGGGACGTTGGACACTTTATGTCGCTTCCGGCGCCAAACGGTCGCCTCTTCGTCAGACGAGTCCGGGTCGCTGTCGCTGGACTCCACCGTCCTCCCAGTGCTGCGGTAGGCGGCGGCAGAGCGCTGGGCAGCGGCTCGGTCGTGGAAGGACTGGCCGCTAGAAGCTGGAGGAACCTGGGGTCGCGCTTGCGCTGCGGCGGCGGTGCTCATCTCAGTGTCCGAGCCGGAGCCGGAAATCTCCCCATCTTCCAGATCACCTTCCATTAGATTTCCACCGCCAGACATTTATTTCCTGGAAGCCACACCACAGAAAATGACTGTTGACTGCTGGTTTAATGCATCGGCTAAAGTTTAGACTACGAGTTAGCAACAGCAGCTAACACAAACGTCAGTTGGAAGCTAGCGATGCTACATATCTTGATATTAAACCCGGGAAAAGGTTAAAACAGAAACACATTAAAATGTCTGACCCGTTAGCTGGTGACGTTAGCGGACTCCGTGCTGTGCATGAAACCCTTTTTTCTCCCTACCTGTCTCTTCTACTCACCATGAACGACTATGAAGTTTGACTATCTTGAGACCCTCTGAAGAAAACTCGCGCTAAGCTAAAGCCACACTTCCGCCTCTCAGCTGTCAGACATTTTCAAAATAAACCTGACCACGGGGTTCACTTTACCAGCAAAGTCCATCCATCCATCCATTATCTGAACCGCTACCAGCAAAGTCAAATATATTTAATATAATCTAAAAAGTTGGAAATGTATATTTTTGACGACGCCTAATTGTGAATATAGAAGTAATAATAGGGAATAGAAGTCAAAGATCATAACATTAACGTTAGTTTTCATCAAGCCATCTATTTAGTCGTAAAATGTTAATAGGCCTTTATTTGATTTGCAATTAAAACTTTTCTTAATATTATCACTTTTGTAGTACTACTTTGATCTGTGGTATTTTGAATAGTCCTCTTGCTTTTATTATTGTCCCCGGCGGATGTAGTGTACGAACGCGTCATCATACGCATTGTGACAGATAAACAATATGGCGGCGTCCTTACAGCGCTTCACGTCTGCTGGGAAGTATCTACTTCAAAGACATTTACTGAAGACAAATTATTTACACAAGGTAAGAACTACGTGTTAACAGTCTTGTTTCTGATGCAACGCTTGCTCGACAGTTCTCACGGTCCAGCGGAACGGAGGAAACCGCCTCGTCATGGCCGGTCAGCCTCTGTTTGCTAACAAATTAGCTAGCAGACGCTACATGCTGGTCTATTGCGAGATGAGTTATATCCGAAGTTTGACCTGTGAGCTCTGTAAAACGACGGAACGGGTTATTAATATGCTAATATTATTATTTACATAATTGTCGTGTCCTGTAACAGCTGACGTCACTGACCCACATTCGCTGAATCATCGTGACCGTTCATTACCGTGTGTCCTCCGCCTGCAGCTCCCAGCCGGACCGCGCCGACTGTTGGCCACTCAGGCGGCTCAGCAAGTGGCTCTGAATGTCCCTGAGACCAAGGTGACCACTCTGGAGAACGGACTCCGGGTGTCTTCTGAGGACGCTGGGCTGACCACCTGCACGGTGAGATGAAGAAGGTTACCTTGAGACACACACACACACACAAACACACACAAACACAATGAAATGTCTTTTTTTTTTTGTTGGTAAACTGACCTTTAAGCCCAAACTATAATAAAAGAATTCAAGACACAAGTATTTTATTTTTTAGGGGACCAATCAAAAGTAATGATTAAAGACTAAACAGACAGATGGTGGTTCCTCTTAAATGTGTAACTAGTCACCACTGATAAGTTGCAAGTGTCATCAATATTAAGTTATAATAAAAAAGAGCCCAGTTATGTTCTGTGGTTTTGTTTCAAAATATTGTAACAAAGCATCTGAAGGCCTTCGGTCAACTCGGAGAGCTGCGTGTTTCACGAGACGGGCACATTTCAAAGCGTAATAAAGAGTTGAGCTCCGTCATTAGAGAAGACAGCCTCATCTCAGATCTCTGTCTGGTTCTGGAACAGCAGCCGCAAAGACTAGGTAGATATTAACCTGAGGATATTCATTGCTGATTTCGTACAGGTGGGCCTCTGGATAGACGCCGGCAGTCGCTACGAGAATGAGAGAAATAATGGCACTGCACATTTCCTGGAACACATGGCATTCAAGGTGAGATGGTTACAGTGCAGCATTTATAAAGACAGCTTACTTGAGATTTAAAGAAAGAAATAGTGCGCAAAATGGATACATTGACATTTTTAGGGTGATGTAAGAAAAAATAAATAACTAAAAGGTTTGTTCACCGTTTGCACGTGTGTGACAGGGCACCAGGAAGCGCTCCCAGTTGGATCTGGAGCTGGAGATTGAGAACATGGGGGCTCACCTGAACGCCTACACGTCCCGAGAGCAAACCGTGTACTACGCCAAAGCTTTCTCTAAAGATCTTCCACGAGGTACGGTCCATCAGGACAGAGCCGCTGAATGTGGCAGTGAGGGCATATGTGTTGATTCGTTGCAGATAATTTCATATTAGATCACATAAACTCGGCGTGTGGGGTTCTCTCTGGTGTTGCATACACAAATCATCATAGATGAAGCAGCAAGATCATTTTCTACTCCGCTTAAGTTCCCTCAATGGACCATACTGCAGCCACGAGACATGTTCGGCTTCAACTAAGCAAGATGTCTGCATGCCTCTATTTGACCGACATCAGCAAACGAGACCGTCAACAAGAGGACTGGCTATTTCTTTACAGGGATTCTAAATGTCATCAGGTCTGATTCCCTTTCAAAATCAGATGAAACGATTTGCGGCTATAAGTTCATCAGAAGTTCCTTCAGACCAGGACTGAGCGAGGCGGGCTGTCAGACCTGCTGCAGTGAAATGGGAGGTTTTCTAAAGTGACTCTGGCAGCTGCAGATCTTTATGACCTCATGGAAACACTACCGCGTTTGTCCACTGGGGTCGCCAAAACAACACAAAATGAAAGTTCCATGTAGTAGTTTTAAGTATATAACGGCTCTTTAAAAGTTTATTACATTTTAAGAAGTACATTCAGACTTCTCCACTGGCAGTTGTCAAAAGTCTTTTTAAGAAATTTAGGAAATCATATACGGAGGTTGATGGAGGTTGTAAACCAAGAAAGCTAATTATAGCAAAACAAAAAGATACACTGAACTGAACTGAATACAGGCTGATGTGTTTGAAGCCTAAATCCTAAAGAAATGTCGCTCCGTGTACCCAAATAAAAATGCTCCTTTTCTTCTTTTCTCCACCAGCTGTGGAGATCCTGGCGGACATCATCCAGAACAGCACACTGGGTGAGGCAGAGATCGAGAGGGAGCGAGGGGTGATCCTCAGAGAGATGCAGGAAGTGGAGACCAATCTGCAGGAAGTGGTCTTTGATTACCTGCACGCGACTGCGTACCAGTCCACAGCCCTGGGCAGGACCATCCTGGGCCCCACCGAGAACATCAAGTAAGCCCAAACGTGGTCTCCAGACCACGCGTGGCAAACCCCTGATCTCTGTGTGGTTCATGTACTGCTCACTCCTGCTTTCCAAATGTTCTCTTGCCTTCTCTTTCATGCTGTAAGTCGGTTGTGTTTGATTGCAGAACGATCAACAGAGGTGACCTGGTGGAGTACATCACTACTCACTACAAAGGCCCTAGAATCGTGCTGGCTGCTGCTGGAGGTCAGAGATGTTCATCTCCTTCAGCTTCTAGGATGACATTTTAGTTTGATATGAAACCATAAACCCCCATCGATGCTGGATAATCCCCAGCATCTGTCATCGGCTAATGTAGAATCTTTTTTCATTAGACTAACTAAAGTTAGTTGATATTACTGCTGATTGTTCATAACTCTCACCAGACCAAAGTAGAGTAGCACCTTCCGCGTGTTCTGATCTTAACGGCATCGTGTTGTGTTTTTGATCAGGGGTTTCACACAATGAGCTCATTGATTTGGCCAAGTATCATTTCGGAAAACTTCCTGGCATATACAAAGGAGAAGCCCCGGCACTTCCTCCATGCCACTTCACAGGAAGTGAGGTAAGGTTGAATTCTTGAGCCTAAAGCCATGCATTATTGTTGTTTGAGTTTTTCTCTTTTTCTGAACATCGTATTAAGTTTTCTCATGTAAATTGTATTCGTAAATCAAGTTTTTCTTTTTTTAAATGTATTATTTTATTGTATTGGGGGGGGCATTTTCTGCCTTTTTTATTAGATGGCACTAGTAGACAGAGTAATGGGGGAGTGATGCTAAGAGGTCCCAAACAGAGCTGAAACCAATTTAACCAATCATTTTCCCATATGAATACCAATTTAATATAATTCCACCATATAAATACTAAACAAGAACATTGACAACTGTTTATTTGAAATAAATGATATGTTAGAATAGCACAGTGGGAATATGAGTTTGAGTGAATGGGTTCTGCTGTCCCTTCAGATCCGTGTGCGTGACGACAAGATGCCTCTGGCTCACATCGCCATTGCAGTGGAGGCGGTTGGCTGGTCACACCCCGACACCATCCCCCTCATGGTGGCCAATACGCTGATTGGAAACTGGGACCGCTCGTTTGGTGGAGGAGTGGTGAGTGCAGATGAAACCTCAACACCCATTTACTTTAGTGTGTAGTAAGTACTCCAAGCTGCCCGAGACAACGTCCAGACAGCTTGTTAAGTGATGTTCAGTCTATATGGTTTCACAGTCTGTTGCTGCTGGCTGTCATTGAAAATAATGTTTGTGTGATAAAGTGAAGAATATTTCCGTATGTGGTAATGAAGTGTGAAGCCCGCAGCACGGGCTGGGCTTCCCATCCTGTAACCGTCCTTGTCGGATTGTGTCCTTTGTGAACCCAGAATCTGTCCAGTAAACTGGCTCAGATGGCCTGTCAGGGGAATCTGTGCCACAGCTTCCAGTCCTTCAACACCTGCTACACAGACACAGGCCTGTGGGGGCTCTACATGGTGTGTGAGCCCGGCACCATCGACGAAATGATGCATTACACTCAGATGGAATGGTGAGTACACGCACAGCAGGGGCCGATCAGATGTACGGTAATGGTCCCTTTTTTGTGTAGTTTTTAGTTTGTGTAGCTGCGGTTTACTTCCAGGTCCAAATATAAAGACGGATGATGAATCTTGTTGCTCCCTGTTAGGATGTCTCTTTGCACGAGTGTGACGGAGGGCGAGGTAGCACGGGCCAAAAACCTGCTGAAGACCAACATGCTCCTGCATCTCGATGGTGAGCTGAATGTAGCGCTTTGGTTTTTTGCCATTATAATGGGCGGGGTTTGGCAAACATCCACTCAGTCTCAATGAACTGGTTTGAGCTCCAAAGGTCGCAGTGACAAAACTCATGAATGAATATCCTAATTTAGACTTTCACGTGAATATAATAGAAATTACATTTTGAAGACGTGATGTAAACTAACTTGGCAGAGGCTAACAACCGCATGGTAGTAATTCTAGTCTGTCGTGTTTGTGTCTTTTTAGATATTCTGTTTTTTTACCATTTGGTATGGTTCTTCAACATGCTAAACTAGAGATGTCATGTGAGTGACTTTAATGACAAACAATTATTCACTCCAGGATCCACTCCCATCTGTGAGGACATCGGCAGACAGATGCTGTGCTACAGTCGGAGGATCCCTCTTCATGAGCTGGAGGCCAGAATTGATGTGAGTGGATCCAGTTGAATATCAGCCACTCGCAGCGTACAGGGGCTTTCCAAATGATTTTATTAGGAATTTAAAATCAGGCTGTAATTATGTATCAAGTTTTGTGATCAGTTTATTTTTTGAGAAGTGGGTGTTTCGTGTAAACTGTTTCAATTAATGGGGCAACTACATATTTTGCCAAAATATTTTAGGCCTTAAAGACTCCATCAAAATATTGAACAACCTCTCCAATTCATGATAATTTTTGCCTTTTTCTCAGCCAACACGTTTACCAATTTAGAATGATTTTATGGCCCACGTCAACATCCTGTTTCTATAAAGCATTAAATATGCTGTTTTAGGCAGGCTTTGCTTCAGGCCATATGGGAATTTAGGGAAGAATGATTTATTATTGCTAAATTTAGTTTTTCCTGTCTCTACAGGCTATTGATGCTTCAACCATCAAGGATGTGTGTACCAAATACATCTACAACAAAGCACCTGCCATCGCAGCAGTTGGTATGTTTGTCCTAATTGGCAGAACAAAGAATCACGCCTTTGAGTGGAAACAGCGTTACATAGAAATAATACAACCCATTATGAAAAACTTTACTTTCCCTCAGGTCCAATTGAACAGCTGCCAGACTACAACCAGATCCGCAGTGGAATGTTCTGGATGAAAACATGAACGAACCAGCACTGAGGACAAATAACCCAACCTGTACAGCATAACACAAATAATTTAATTATCACTCATTTTTTCCTCCTTTCATTTTTATTATAAAATAAAGACCAACAATAATGTTAAAATAACACAAATACTATTCTTTGTGGTTCTTGTCATTTTTTACTCTTTCCTGCACCGTCCTGTGCAGCTTTCTTGGCTTTAACCATCTCCACCAGTTCCTGTCAGACATAGGGAAAGGTGTTAGATTCTGCCGACATGGACCAATATCAGCAAGAGCCCCATAACATCAGTAGGTTGAAGGTTGGCTGGATACTTTACCTTGTACCTCTTCATACAGTCTTTCTTGCTTCGTCCTGGGACTGCAACAGCGATCTTCTCCCACCTCTCCGCTGTGCTGACTGGGTACGTCTTCAGGGCTTGTTCCAGAAGCTTCTGTTCCTCTGTGGTCCAGGAGGCAGCACTACCAGAGCCTGTGATGCGGTTACACTGTTACAATAGTTCCCTCAGCGTGACGTGGGTCTTGTAACAGCCGTACAGCTCCACTCACCATCAAATCTCTCTGACGGCACAGCGTTGTCGATGGTCGGCGCCACTGCACCGTGTTCCTTCTTGAACTTCTCAAAGGCTTTTCGGTTTATCTCGTCTTTCTGCACTGGATCTGTGGAGATGACATTACGAAACTAGATATGCAGCCTTCCAATCCACAGGGCTTAATTAGCATTAACTAACTGCATGGGATGACCCTGAAGCTAGATTTTAGCTCACCTAGCCGTTGTAGATTCTTGGCTTTGTTGATGACATCTTTGGCTGTCCTCTTCATGCCACTGGTGGAGTGGAGGTTCATATAGTTGGCAATAACTTCCCATCTAAAAGGGAAAACATTTTTGTAAAGTTACCACAATTCATTTTTAAATGAATTTAATAAAGATACCTGAATGGCTATATAACTTTACTTATTCTTTATGGCTGACATTGTGAAATCATTGCTATCATAGCTAAACGGTGATATATCAGAGGGAACATATGAGCCGACCTTAGTCAGTCACTAAACAGATGGTTTTTAACTCTTCCAAATCCTGATTCTCTCAATACGTAATTGCACCCTTCCTCACAGGTATGTCATACGACTATTTTATTTATGATTTAACACCGTGGGGCACTAATTCACATCAACATAAAAATGGATGTTGAATTATTCTATGGCATCAAAAGGTCTGCTGTATGACAAAAAAATATAGTATTTTACATTTCATTTAGCTGACGCTTTTATCCAAAGTGACTTACATGATATACAGTAGACCGTAGACACAGCAACGGTGAACAATTAGGGTTAAGTGTCTTGCTCAAGGACACAACAACACAGACTGCCGGAGCCTGGGATCGAACCACCGACCCTCTGATTGAAAGACCGACTTGCTAACCACTGAGCCACAGTAGTATTTCAAACGAGTCACAGTATGGTGAAAAAATGTAGATCAGATTTTAAATCATAGTATCATGAAAAAGGTGTTGAAAAATGTCATACTACATTATGTATGTATGTTCAAGGTATTGAAAAAAGATAGTACATTGTTGAAAAACTAAGTCTTAGTATATTGGTTCAAAAGACAAATCATGGTTTAGTAGGTCAAATAAATGCGTAGTATACCATGAAACTGTACTTATTATAATTTGTAAAATGTATATATGAAAGTAGTCATTAAACATTTTGTAAAGTATGTTATGAAAGTCATAGTATAGTTTGGCATGAAAATGACACTAGGTTATGTAATGAGTCACAGCATTACATAAAATAATTCACTATGTCATAAGATAAAACATAGTATGCCATTAAAAATGATAGTTAGAGTTTAAATGCCATAAGACAAGTGATAGTCATAGTATAGAATACCAATAAAGAATTATTAAGTAAGTAGTGCTGTAAAAGTCAATAGTATGGTAGGCAGTAGAAGAAAAGTCCCAAAAAACATTTACACAAGTAGTCATTACAGAAATCATAAAGTAAATTGCTAAGGAAAACGGATCCTCCACCTGGCATTGGTCCCAGCAGGGAACAGGTTGACCGCCTTGATGAGCAGCTGGAGGTCCTCCTCGTTCCAGCCCTTCCCCCCCGCTCCTCCTGCTCCGCTGGCCTGCTCAGCGCTGCGGACCGTTTGCCTCGTCTGGATTTCCGCCTCCTTCTCCCTCTGCAGCTGAGCGTTCACCTCCTGCATCTGAGGGGAGGAGCATCTTTGGTTGGTTGGTGCACTTTGTGAGGACGTTGCATCCATCAGCGGACACCCTTTGCATGCGCGGGGTCTCCTGGTGGTCTTCGCTGGGCATCTCATCTTATCAAAAACAAAAATGCCACAAAGAATCTTTAAAAATGAAGTTACCTGCTTCTCCACGGCGACCTTGCTGTCCTCTTTTGAGCCCAAAGCCAGGATTTCATTCAGGGACTGCAGGCTGGAAACAACAAGTACCATAAAATAAAAGTTACACACCTCATGTATCACATACATTAGTGGAAAATAGTACATGGAAAATAAGATATCAAAGCATATTGAACATTAAAAATATAGATTCAAAACATTGTGCAGCAAAAACTGTCCAATAAAACAATATAGAAGGAAACAAATCATACAGATGCAACAAAATGCCTTCAAAAATAAATTACTAATATATTACTAATTGAGTACATTCATAGAATATAGAGCTATAGAGGCAGAAAACCAATATATATACAAATAAATTAACATTATGAGTATATGTGAGAAGGAATACTATAATGGATATTAACGTTTAAACATTCAGCAATAAGTGTGGTTTAGAAGCTGTCAAAGCCACGATTGTCTTAGTTTGCGGTAGTCGCAATTAAATTAAACCATTGTTTCATGTAAAATATGATTTATTAATACATTTGAACAAACCCAAGCGTATGATGTTTGTTTCATTGTGATATTTAATTTCTAAACACTTACCAAAGTAATATAGAAAGATTTTATGAAAGTTATTTCTGGATTTTATATTTGACCACAGAATCTGCTGGAAACCTCACGAGGTATGTGCATGTTGCATTCTGGGAAAAACAATGCATATTTTGGATCATAAAGCCCGGGTATTGATTCTTTTGGGGTCCTGATCTTTTTAGAAGATGGGGATCTTGTAGTTGAGTGTACCTCGTCAGCTCCAGGCGATCGCAGAGCTTCTCCACTTCCTCCATCATTTTCACATTCTCAGTCTCATTGTCAGCAAAGTAGTTCCAGTTCTGTGGAGGGAGAAAAAATGTCTTTAACTGAAGCGCTATGACTCATGCTGGTCTACACAGTCAGACAGCACTCCTTCAGATCTCAAGTGGTCCTGTGAGTCAACCTTGCAGGTGGTCCTGAGTTTCTGCCTCTCCTTCTTGATGGCCTTCTTCTGGATCTCCTTCTCTTTCTTAGCCTGCTGAGCCACCTGCTTGGCCTCCTCTTCCTCCTTCTCCTTCGCCAAGCGAGCTACCTCCAGCTCCGCCTGCCGGGCCTGGAAAGCACATCGGAAACAGACTGATGAGCCAAACGGGGACAAAACCATTGTGTACTCATGTACTGGTGAGGGGTTTATGGGGGGTTAAGCAGTAAGTCTGCAATATTACAGTCCATCAAGTCATTTTAACTGCAGACATTTTAACAATATTCACAATGACTTGGTTACATTTAAGGGTCACAGAAACTCTATTGGCAAGTTTTTACTTCTAATTGTTTACATGCAGTTCATCGTAGACCACGTCTATAACTCATGAGAGAAAGGTGCATCACTTCCTGACCATTTTTACTGCCATTTCCTCATTACCTTAGAATATCTTGAAAAGATAGAGTGAATGAAACTTACTCGCTCCTTCCCCTCTTGCTCCCTCTTCTTGGCTTCTACCTTCGCCTTCTTCTCAGACTCCTTCCTGGATTTTTCTTCTTCTTTGAATTTCTTTATTCTAGGGTCAAAACCGTAGGCGGTATCTGCAGTGAGGCAATACAGCCCATCAGTCACACTCATATTTTTAAGAGGCCATTTCTTTGTATAGACATTGTGTTGTTTTTACAAGAACATTCAACAGCCTAATGTAGCATTAGGATATTTTGAATGTGTTTCATTCGTCTTGCATTGTGTGTGTGTGTGTGTGTGTGTGTGTGTGTGTGTGTGTGTGTGTGTGTGTGTGTGTGTTGGCTGAGGGACTGTACCAACTAGTGTTCGCATTCTGTTCATCTCCTCCTTCTTCCTCTGACCTCTGGAGGCTCGATTTTGCTTTTCGATCCATCTCCTCTCATCTCGACTGTATGACAAAGTGACAACACTTTAGTCGGACACTTGAACTATAACACGACTCTTTAACCTGTTTCAGTGCAGCGGAGATGTGTGCTAGCTTACCATTCGGCCTTTTCCTTCTCCTCCTCATCCAGGTATGAGAATTCCCTCCATGAATCAAAGTTATACCTTTAACAAAAAAAATTAACAAGTTAAAACACTCTTTTTTTTGGGACAAAGCTCAATCTTTTTGTTCCAACACCGGGCAATCACTAAGATGCATCTAATCAAACTATTCTTTCTTTTTTTTTTCTTTACCAAAAAGAGTAAAAATTGTCGACGTCTTCGAAGGAGGAATCAATGGTTCCAAGTGTGGGCACGTGCTTTTTGGAAGACCATCTGGCATTTCTCTCAAACACAGGAGAAAACACCTCAAAAAAGTTCTCTTTTCCTTCGTTCTTTGAAGGCACGGCGTTGTCAAAGCTCGGGTCGACGCTGTCGAAGGCTCTCCTCTTCACGGGGTCCGACAGGGTTTCTATAGCTGAGGTTCACACAATGACAGAAAGCTGTGAGTTCAGGACCTATTAGTCATAATACTGGTGCCGACAACAATTAGAGGCGGTGCTTTACCTTTAGTTATACAGGTGAAGTAGTCGTTGTCTCCCTCTACAATCTGCTCTCCTGCCGCTTTCCTCTTGTCAGGATGGTGCTTCAGCACAATCGCTTTGTCTGTTGAGAGAGAGAGCAGAGAACGTGACCGGGATTAGTCGCTTTCACCACCGTGATGAATAAACCACACAAGCAGGAGTGTAGGAAATGTACTCACGGGCAGCTTTGATCTGCTTCTGTGTGGCTTTGTATCTCAAGTGTGGGAGCCCGAGGACAGAGTAGTGATCTTGATTCTGACAAACAAGTAAAGAGGAGAGGGTTCAAATGACAAGCCGTCTATAAATTAACTCTACTGCGTATGAAGGGTTTCTGCACCTACGAGGAAAACGTGTCCAGCTCAGGAATAGAAATATTGATCAAATATCACAGAAAGTGGGTCAAGAGTGTCAGGCTGCAGCTAGAGATTATTGTCATCATCTTGTCTATAAAAAGGCCAGAAAAACAGGTAATGAATCTTTTGGTCACATTTTAATAATTGTTAGTTTTAATTTAAATGTGTTTTTCTTTTTCCTTTAAAATTAGATAATTTTCTCATTCCAGCTCCCCGGTCAAACAATAGAGGGATTACATGTCTAGCCCATTATAGCGGTCACACATTTCTTTCTTGTTACATTGTATTCAAGCGGAAAAAGAGGACGATTAAGTAAGAGAAGAGCTGATGTAAACCTGTGATTAACAGAAAATGAGAAACATTAAAACGTTTCCTCAACTAAATTAAAAAAAGTTATATTCCTATTTTGACCGATACCTTCCAGTCTTTGGGGTCAAGTGTTCGGAGCATCGAGTACTCCTGCAGCTGGAACTCCTCATCATCTGACTCCTCAGAGGACTCCTGTTCTTCCTCCAACTCCTGGAAGGAGGCAGATGCAGTCCTGCTCCTCCTCTTCAAGTAGGCCTCAAACCATCGACCCACAGGTTCCACCTGGATCTGCAGAGAGGCTGACAGTAGGGGATAGAGAGGTGAGAAGCACCAATGGGGATGGATGGAGATATATACGTGTGTAAGAAGTCACTCATTATTAGGAAATTAAGGGGAAACGACCATTGACCTAAACAAGCTTTTTTTTTGTTTACATGGAACACGTTTGTATTTCCTATTTCCTGCTAGAAGCACCTTGCTGAAGTTTCACTGTGGTCTGGGGTGGACGCTTTAAAAAAAAAACAAAAAAAACTACAGCTCCTATTTTTTCTCCTCGTTAATAATAGTCAACTGTCACACTATCTGAGGGTACAACAGGTGTCCAGGCGTCATACAGCAGGCCGGTACTTAATGGCTGGCATGCGGACACATACGAGTCAGGGAAATATCAAGTGAAAGTGAACGTTAAGTATGAAGAGCTCCCAGCTAGCAAGTGTTCAGCTAATTGCAAAAGCTCTAAGAAAAAGAAGAAAAAAAAATCACTGCAGCATGTGCAACCATGAGTAGGCAGCAGCTCGGTTCCATTATGAAACACAGGAAAACACAGTTGAAATAAACAGGAAAGAACATACATTACTAACAATAAAGGAGCTCTTCCTAGCTGATAATAATAGCTCAGTCCTCACTCTCTGCTTTCTAGCTGCGTGCTAACGAGTGTAGCAATAGTGTTCATATTTAACGGTGGTAGCTTAGCTAGCTACCTCCCCTGGCCTCTTTCATTCTTACCGGCAGTGGCTGCGAAGACAACCGTTTCCTCACCGGCCAGCGCTTCTAACAACATTTTAGAAAAACGGGCTACTCGAACATTCACGTGCCGAAATTATCAAGCGAAAGGTTTCTGAAAGTGCTTAAGTTTGTGGGTCGCTCATTAACACACCACATGGGCCTCCCTCTCCAAGTGCCGCAAACGCGATGCGTTGTTACACCGTTAACGGCTCCGTGTACTACGCTTTCTCAGTTCCGCATATGCGCGATTGACGTAGCATCCCGTCTTCGCAGGAAACCCACTTATTTTAACATGTATCTGTAACATTTTATTATTATTATTTACAATACATAATTCAAATTGTAGAATTATTGCTTATTTGACCAAATATTTATATACAAATATGTTTTGTAACTGGTGGTACAGCCTCAAAAGATTTCCGACATGTATTTCCGGTGACTGGCGGAAAGCGGCGGAAACCCAAAGCTGCTGTGTAATTGTACAATTTAGTTGCCGAAGCAGCTCGGTCTTTTTGTGAGAAACAGTTTGTCTCCAGATTTACAATGCCGGACTATTTGGGAGACGACCAAAGAAAGACTAAGGAAGAGGAGAAGGATGACGCACCTATCAGATGTACGTCTAGACATTGAAGGACATTCTTAAAAGCAACCAATGCTCTTAGCTGAAAAGAAACGTCGACATTAGCTACTTAGCTTAGCGCTGTTTTGTTAGCTTTACTTTCTTACCACTGGACATGGTAACCGATATGGGGTTGGCAAAGATATTTTTAGTCAAAACCATTAACGTTACTATAAAATGTGTTATGTTATGGAAGTTAATAAACTGCGCCGCTCAGTTCGACAACAATGACAGAGGCCCAGACAATGTCTGAACGTAAACTGATTCATGTTGTTTCTTATCTTCGTAGCTTTGGATGAAGGGGACATCGCCCTGTTGAAAACATATGTAAGTACTACCCGAGCCGCCAGTGGAGGACTAACGGAACCTGTGGAATTTGTCACATTTGCGTTACTAATAATACTTAAGTTTTAATGCGTTGCTCGCTGTTTATCCTCAGGGTCAAAGCACCTACTCCAGACAGATCAAACAAGTGGAAGATGACATCCAGCAGCTGCTTAAAAAGATCAACGAGCTTACCGGTGGGTGATTAAACCAGAAACACGCTTAAATGACCACAGGGCCGTTTTTTCTGAGTAAACCACTGACTTCTGATATTGTGACTAGATGGCTGCTGGGTTGTTTTTGAAGTTCCTGTTGTGTTTGTTTTTTGTGTTGCTTTGACAGGCATTAAGGAGTCCGACACAGGTCTGGCTCCACCAGCCCTCTGGGATCTGGCTGCAGACAAACAGACTCTGCAGAGTGAGCAGCCGCTGCAGGTTGCAAGGTAAAGCAAACTTGGCAGATAAACACAACAATCTGTGGTTTTGAATAGATAATGTGGCAGTATTTCTTCTAACTGCTAAATATTTGGTAGGATGGTGTCGGAGTTCATTTGTTTAGCTTTCCTACTGCATTCAACTGAAAAACCCGATACATACATTTATTCTGCAATGATAGCTCGTAAACTATGTTTTACGATGTCCCCCTCCAGTACAAAACACATCTTTTTGTTTTCATGTTTGAATGAGCCATTTTCGAGTTCCAAATGTGTCCGTGTGTTATTCAAACAGATGCACAAAGATCATTAACGCAGATTCAGAGGACCCCAAATACATTATCAACGTCAAACAGTTTGCCAAGTTTGTGGTGGACCTGAGCGACCAGGTGGCCCCGACAGACATCGAGGAGGGCATGAGAGTCGGGTGAGGCTGACGTGTTCTTTGTATAGCTCGAAGATGATTGAAAAGACATATTTGTGAAACGATCTGCTAAATGTTGTGTCTTTTTTCCAGTGTTGACAGAAACAAGTATCAGATCCATATTCCTCTGCCTCCTAAGATTGACCCAACTGTCACCATGATGCAGGTATGAATCTGCTCGGGGACTCTCTTAAGAGAGCCACACTTAAATAGAAAAATCTGTGAAAAGTTTAAGCCATGCATTTATCGATGAATTGTTTTATGCATAGTCATAATTTATCTTTACTCAAATAACATGAACAATTGCAATGCAGGCTTCTAAAATTTTCAGAATAAGCTGCAACACTGTGTGTTGTGTTGTAGGTGGAGGAGAAGCCTGATGTGACCTACAGTGATGTCGGTGGATGTAAGGAGCAGATTGAGAAGCTGAGAGAAGTGGTCGAGACCCCCCTGCTCCATGTGAGTATTCACAAATGAAGAAAAACCCCAAACCGCCAGATCTTTCCCTCATCACAACAATCACCTAGACTCAATGAAGTGATTTTACAAAAGGACATTTCTGTCCGTAAATAATTTAGTTAAGTTTCCAGTTTAGTTTTAACTGCCGCTTGTACACCATCCTGTTTGTCTTTGTCCTCCAGCCCGAGAGGTTCGTCAATCTGGGTATCGAGCCACCGAAAGGCGTGCTGCTGTTCGGGCCGCCCGGCACAGGAAAGACTCTGTGTGCCCGCGCGGTGGCCAACAGGACCGACGCCTGCTTCATCAGAGTCATCGGCTCTGAGCTGGTGCAGAAGTACGTGGGAGAGGTGAGTGAGACGTGTCGGGAGAACAGCAGCTGTTGGATCAATGTATCCTGATGGATGTAAACATACATGTGTGTGTTTCTGTCTTATTGTTTGTTTGTTTGTAGGGAGCCAGGATGGTGCGTGAACTGTTTGAGATGGCCAGGACCAAGAAGGCTTGTCTGATCTTCTTTGATGAAATTGACGCCATTGGAGGTAATTGTACTCACGGTGGAATGCACTTATTGTAAGTCGCTTTGGATAAAAGCGTCAGCTAAATGTAATGTAATGCTCGCCTCACTGGTCATACTTTTTATAGGGTTTTTTGTACCTCGAACTTTCTTTTGTGTTGATGTTTAGAAATGGCTTAAGCTACATCAGGGTTCCATCCAGAGACATTTATAGAAATGTTGGAGATTCTAATCTTTGATATCTTTAAAATAACCGATAATGTGTTTTGGTGCAACATTAAATGTTTTCCTTTTCTAATTAAAAAAAAAAATGTCCTTTTGTGTTTGAACTTGCCAGGTGCTCGTTTTGACGACGGCGCCGGCGGAGACAACGAGGTCCAGAGGACCATGCTGGAGCTCATCAACCAGCTGGACGGCTTCGACCCCCGAGGCAACATCAAAGTGCTGATGGCCACCAACCGACCGGACACCCTGGACCCGGCCCTGATGAGACCCGGACGTCTGGACAGGAAGATCGAGTTCAGCCTGCCTGACCTGGAGGTGAGTTCATGAAGTGGATTGTGCCTGGAGCCCGTTTTCTTTAATGAACCCACTCGCTTCACACCGGTGTGTTTTGTCTTTCAGGGTCGCACGCACATCTTCAAGATCCACGCTCGCTCTATGAGTGTGGAGAGAGACATTCGCTTTGAGCTGCTGGCTCGCCTCTGTCCCAACAGCACCGGTAAGTTATAAAAAATGTGCCCTCAAATCTTTGTCCACTAGTAGAACTCTTGTGTGTGGCCACTAGGGCGCACCAGAACATTTTGTGGCTGTCTAATGAAAACCACGTGCCTCCAAATTTAGTGATGTTGAGTTTTGTTTTTTAGATGAGGCAAAAGATGTTTCTTTGACCGTTTTTTTTTCCCCCCCAAACCATTTACCGGTTGTTATTAAGACATTTGAAGTTGTTTTGAAGGTACTACATGGTGTACCACAGATAATGAGGAAGGAGATACAAAAACGTCTATAAATCAGAAACATGACACAAGGGTCTAAATGCAGTTGAATCCCTTTGGTTGGTCTGAAGACACTCATACACTAAAAGCATATTATATATTTTTACTCTCCTCTATCACAAACTGGCCATAGAAGTATCTCATCCAAAACCTAAAAATCTTGACTGACTGAACATGAGTTGTCCTGTAAGCAGACTTTAATATTGTGCGTTTGCTGCCAGGTGCCGAGATCCGCAGCGTGTGCACAGAGGCCGGCATGTTCGCCATCAGGGCTCGCAGGAAGATCGCCACAGAGAAAGACTTCCTGGAAGCCGTCAACAAGGTCATCAAGTCCTACGCCAAGTTCAGCGCCACTCCCAGATACATGACCTACAATTAAGAGCGTGTGTGTGTTTGTGTGTGAGGAGTTCAACTGGCTTTTTACTGTAAAAAGAAGCAGAGAGCCAATTCCCCCCAAAAAATAAGTCCTTTTTGTTCTCATTCTTGTTCACTTAAAAATAAAGTTTATTCCAGATTTGAGTCTCAGTAATTTGTTAAACATTGTAAAGTAACCACACGCTAACTTTAAAGGCATCCTGTGTTCCTGTAACAACAAACATGACTAATTACAGATTCTCATGAATCCATCAAGACAAGTATTCAGTAACATACGTTTGATACCAGCATGATATAGAGGCAGTTTCAAGTTTCCACCACAAACTGTAAATAATTCTGTCATTTATATAACAGCAGTCTAAAAAGATAGATATATATATCTAGATATATATCTAAAGTACACCTATCCCAAAAGAGCAGTGACCATTTAAACTACAAAAAGAGGAATGTCTGTTGGAAACTCAGTCCTAAATCTCTGATTTCTTCCAAGCCTCAAAAGTGCTTTGTATTTCAGCGCTCTGAGCGCCTTTAGGGTAACGAGGTTGTCTGACTCCTCAGTGCTTAATGAGGGAAGAGCATCCACCATGCTACCAATAGGGCTGAGTATATGGGCCAAAACGAGCCAGTAGCAAGTATCTATCAATCTCTGCATTTGATCCTTTTGACCCACAACTAGAAAAAGGGTGGTTTTAACAGTCAAATCACCGTTTACTACAACGTGTGATTGGCCCACAAAGCTACAATCTGTCGTGGTGAATTTGAGCGTGGCTTATTTGACAGAGTTGGCAGTTCATCGTTCCAAAACACCATCAAAACAAAATATGGCTTTATTTCAAGCATTTTACTAATTTCTACTTCAAAGAAGTAGAAGAAAAAAAAAGGTATAAACCGAAGTACTCTATTGGTATTGGTATCACTTTAAGTGCACTGGTATAATCTTTTAAACTGCCCAGCCCCATCTACAAACTCTATTCAATATGAATGACTGTTCGCTGGAGCAGCACAGTTCATCACACCTACAGTCGGGTGAAGGACCTTGCAGGTCTGCTGCCCGAGTCCGGACCCCTGCCTGCTCTCCTTGGCTACAGGTGTAACTGTTGGAGCGGTTAATCGGTCGAAGCAGCTGATGTTCGGGGGTTTGAGTGCCGACAGCGCAGCACGGCGTCGTGGACGGTGGGGAACACCATCGCCGGGGTCACGACCCCGGTGAAAAACAGTAAGGAGTCCAGCTCGGAGAGCAGGCTTCCTAGTGGATCAAAGCAGAGATACAGGATCAGTCAAACTGCTCTGGTACCATGAAGGAACCTGATCCAATTCACATTTTAACCATTGCAAAATGATTCATCTTCATGGGAATCTTTGGGTGGTGTTACTTAGTCTGACCGCATTGAGGTAGATGAGATGGAGAAAATGTGACCCGACAGTAAATCCTCATGAATCCTTTTTTCCCCCCTTCTATTAGCTTTAGCCATGTACATCTACCAAGTGTATTTGGACAATATTAGACATTAAGACACGATGAAAGAAATAATACATTTGCAATGTATGTGATGTTATGAATCCCTATGCAGGACATTCTTGATCATTATACCACAAACAATAGTTTCCATGTCTTGACTTTGTAGGCAGAGATGAAGCAAAAGTTAAAGTAGAAAGCGGTTTCCACATCAGAGTAACCCGTTTAATCTGTATGAGGCATCTTCACATATATAACAACGGTCTAGTTCTTTTTAAACGTTAATACAAAAGAGTTACACATTACACCTTTAACACAGAAACGTCCTCGTGTTTACTCACTGCTGCAGCCGGCTAGCACCACTTGAACGTCCAAAGCGGCGTATTCCTTGATGACCTGCGGAGAAAAATACTGACTTACTTCCGGAGGTAAAATCCCTCTGACACACGTTTTCCTACAAGCGCTCCCGAACGGATGCTGCAGCAGCAGCAGCATCACAGAGGAGAAACTTCAGAGCCTTAACGTCTCGACTTTCTTCCCTCTGACTTGTACAAGTCCCCCTGATAACAGACTGTCAGAGGCCCTGTTATCCTCAACTAGAAAAAAAAAAAAAAAAAAAGGACGAACCTGTTTGATTGCTTTGGCTCCCACGGAGTCGATGAAGGTGGCCGGCGTCCAGTCCAGGATGATGGAGTGGACGGCAGTCAGAGGCGGTTCCAGGAAGAGGTCCTCCTCTGACTGGGACGCCCTGCGGCACGCCCCCAACTTGCCATTACTCTGCTCTTCTACCATGACGTCATAGGACAAAACCTCATGTGTCACTTCCTGCTGCTTCTTCAGGAACCAATCAAATACAGGCACACTGTTGTGTTAGTCATTAGCTGTCAGACTAACAATACCAGCTGGCATAATGCAGCTGCTGCAAAAATCCAATTGTATAGAAGTCTATATAAATGACTCTACTTCTCTCTTGATGTATTCCCTCAGTAAACACTGTAAACATGAGTTTATGTCTCAATCTCTAGTTTCAAGTCTTCTTCAATACAGCATGATGTTCATTTAGTACATTATGGTCATTTAGAGTCACATAGACCATATGGGTATGCTTTAGGGCGGGGCTACCCTGTGATTGACAGGTTGCTACCACGGCCTTGTCGGGTCTGGGAGTTGTGTGTTTTCGTCAACAGCTTTAACCCTTTCACAGACAGTTTTCACTTCAAAGATAATAGTAACATTTTGGTCCCCTGAAAATGTCTCGTACAGCGTTTAGGTGTTCTTAGCTCCACCCTCTGGTTCCACAAAAACAAGATGGCGACAGCCAAAATGCAGAACTCAAGGCTTCATAACAGCAGTCCACAAACTAATGGGTGATTTCACGGTGATTTTTTTTTTACGATGAAGATTCATCTTTTTTACAACGGACAAACAAACGCAAATATGCACCGTGTACTAAAGCAACAAGCATCAGGGGGAGGGGAGAGGAAAGGAGGCCTCACCTTGCCACACATGTTCAGTGAGGGGTTGCGGTCGCCGTTTGCCTTGTCCGTCCGTTTCTTTTGGGTTTTCCGGGCAGCTTGCAAGGCCTCTGGGTCCACTCCCGTCTGTGGAGGCATCACCAGCAGTAGCAAACACGTCAGTCAAATTGAATACGGATTCAGGTCGACTTGATCTTGCTGGTTCAAAATGTGAACTCACTCGGGAAAATGTAGACAATTATGTATCGCTGTAGCACAACAGGTGCATTTTGTTCCAAACAATTACCAACGTCCATCATTTCCTTATAATGGTTTGCTGAAAGAACCTCAGCTGAACACTCGGCACAATGACTGGTGGCCTCGAAGTAAATCTAATAACGTGCTGTACATTGAGGACAACATCCACCCGAACAGAAAGGGAGTAATGTAATCATGCTTCCCTATAACTCATTCTAATGTCCTCCGTGACAATAAACTGCTACCATTCCCGTCCAGGCCAACAGCTGTTGGACCTCATCGACTTCTTGAAAAGCCGTCAACACAGCCGCATTTTTTATACTAAAAGTTATTTTAAATGCATCGCTTGTATCACTTATACAAATAATCTGTGTTGCCATTTCCTGCTGTACGTAGATCACGTTATATCAGTCTGTTGTTGAGATAAATAGGAAGCTAATGCCAGCAGCTGGATGTCTTAGCATACACACTGGAAGCAGGCCGGGCCGTTGTCTAGAGAAACAGCTCGCCTGGCTAAAGGAAACTCTGCGTAACACCTTCCTGTTCAATTTTGCTATTCAGAGATTTTCTCGCCTAACTCCTGGCAGGGAGCCAGAGTAAGCAAGTGTTCAACCACACGTCTTCTCGCTGATGGTTGACTTATAGGGGCATCCGTATCCCAGTGAGACCGTTTCATAACCAGTTAAATGTCCCTCACAGGAACTTTACATTGGACAACATGTTTCTGGACCCAAACTGATTGCAGTCTGGACTAAATCAGACTTCTTACTGAGGCTAACAAGCTGAAATCAGGCTAAAATAACCCTGTTAGTTCACCTCCTTGGTTCATTATAATGGTTTCTAAAGGACCTGCATATGCTCTCATAATGATATATAATAATGATGTATAATAAATCCAAGAGAGCGAGCCATTTGATATAAAAGGAGTTTGCCTTACGTGACTTTGGTTAGCTAGTAAGTGTTATTGTGTGACTTAGGTGTCCTGAAGGCTTTGTTCGTAACCGCCAATTGAGGCAACAGAAACTCCTGAGTGTGTGTGTGAGGTACAATTACTGTTAAAGGGTTTTCCTGGCTTTGAAGCAGTGAAAATATTCTAAATATAGCACATACACAAACTGACATATTTAGGTGTTTTAAAATACGGCCACAGCAGTGCATTGCTTTGCTCCCGTGCTGGTTCTCCCGTCTGCTTCTCTAATCTCCTTCTATTGTCGGTAATGCACCGACCATGGAGAAGTAGCTCACACCACCACACTGCTAAACATCCACACGACCCCTTTAAGGACGTGTTGCTCTGATAGCAGTCCAAGAAACAGTTTAAGCAGCTTTGTAAAAACCCAGATATCCAGACTTCTGTACGATCGTCAACATTCTTATCTGGATAACTTAATTGGTGATCCACATCCTAAGAACAGGGCCCTGATGTCAGAGGGTATCGATACTCCTCTCTTTGTGTTGTCATGTTACAACTGTTTGCTCACATCTTCACACAGGACAGCCACTGAATTATTGTCACTTAATAACATGCTCTGGGTATCAACAGTAGTGATGCATTGCACCTTCAACAACTGATAAAAACAGCTCAATTCCACAGATATAAGTACCAATATTCTTATGTTCAATAGAAGTAAATGGATCTGGTTTCTTTCACCTTCTGCGTAGTACTTCATAAAGCTGGGATTACCTTCTCCTTGAGGGTGTTCACATAAAGGTCACTGTTGGCAAAGTAGATTGAAGAGTTGGAGTGGAAAATCTTAATCCCCTCATATTCAGCCGCCTGGGAACAAAACACAAATCACAGGCGTTCAGAGTTTGGACCAACAGACTTGATGTTAAGCCGCAGCCTCAGACTTTGGTGTTTTCTCTCCCGACTGACTCACCTCTTCATACTCATCCACGTCACAGTACAGCCCTGTTCCGGGAACATGGCCCAGAATGCCACTTTTAGGACTGGAAGACAGAGGAAGGTGAGAAACACATGTGGGAATACTCACACAGTCGGACGACAGGCAAGCAGCTGCAGGATCAGTACCTCTGTGTTCTGTAGATGACTGTGAGTATGGCGAAGGCGAGGGCCACCAGGAGGCCGTAGTCCAGACCCAAAAGCACGGACGCCACAAAGGCCACCAGCCAGATGGCCTGAGGGAGGAACAGGAAGAAACCCAAATAAACCGACATGACATTTCACAGTACAGCTACAAACTATTTTCTACGTTTTGTTTTCAAATTTAGTTTTAAATTTGAAAGAAAAAACTGAAGAAAAGATTACAAATCTACAATCACATCATGGTTGACTCGCTTTCCCAGGTGGACCATGACATGAACCGGTGAAAGGAAACAGGTAGGAGAACCTGTTTGTGCCGTTTGAGCGTTATCTTATCTAAGACACACTCGCACAAGCACACACCAACACTTCTCTCAAGAATGGCAAATCAATATGCAAGAATGAAATATGTATTAAATATATTGCTGGGAGCAGGTAAAAAGGCTCTTACGAGGAAATGTGTTTTGCGTACAATGTACAGAGACAATGTATAGCACATGTTAATCATGGATTGGAATTACTCTGAGAAAACTGTGCTGACTGTGTCCCGCCCCATATACAAGACAAACCTATGATTGTGTTTAAGAGAAGATGTTTTGCTGCTTTTCCTTTTGTGTTGTGTACATAAATGACTGACGTATGCACAGAATATTTGAATGGTGTCTGATGTTGAATGTCAATAACGACGGGCCAGGAAGTCTGTATTCAAATCTGTAATTTGCTGTGTCCTCATGGTAACAGACTGCTTAGCAAAAATAACTCCCGTCCCAAAAGTCACAGCAGACTAAAAAGTGCAGAACGATCGGCTTATGGGCTCATTTAGCGTGTCCAGGTTGTGTGAGGACCTGTACTGCACACGGACATCTTCATTGCGTTGAGCTCGTTTCGACAGACTGACCAGTTCGATCTTGCTGGTCCTCCACAGCGCGGGAATGTCTCTGAACTGCTTGAACATGCCCAACAGGTTCACCATGATGATGGCAGCCAGTGCAGTCTGGGGAACCGAACCGACAACAGAGCAGAACAATACATTAAACAACATTAGAAAAAACGTTATCAGGTGAAACGTGAAGCATCAATTAGTGGTTGTGACTTGGATTCCGTTTCAGTGCAGCCGTCAGCCACCGTTTGTTCACCAGACGATAGAATCAAATAGAAGTGTCTGCAGCTCCACCTTTGACGCCGAGCTGCCAGACAGGAAGCTCGACGTCATCAGCAGCGACGGCACCCACCTGAGGGAGCGGCTGGAAGACGAAACCAATGGCCACCACCACCAGCAGCACCATGAGAGACGCCAACAGCCCCGCGATCTGAACACACAAAGGCACTGCATCAACATAGTCACTGTGTCAACATCGTCTCATTCTAATCACGCTTTTACGACACCAATTCAGTCAGGCGAGATAGCGTAATCACTACTGTGTCTGGGCTACCTGTGTTTTTCCACCGGTGCTCTCCTGCACCAGGCTCCTGGACATGGAGCAAGTGATGGCGAACGTTTGAAAGAAAGAGCTGATGAAGTTGCACAGGCCGAGGGCGATCAGCTCCTGGAAGCAGAACACAAAGGTTTTATCCCAGAACATTCAGATACATTCAACGAAATAAAAATGTGAAAGTGGAGATACACCAAATCCATTGACTTATGTGAAGTCGGTGGATCTTATTCATCTTCTGTGGAGAGCCGACCGCGCATTGCATGGTGGATACAATGCACATCAAATGTTTCCAGAAACATATGTTAGTGAGAAAATGTGTCACCCGGCCACCTTGTTGAAAACAAATCAAGCTAAATCCAAGCCTCTGCAACCTGCCGGAGCAAACCGCAACACTTCGGGCTCCGCCACGTCTTTCCACTTGTTGGCCGGATTTGGTGCATCTCCACTATGAGTGCGTGCAAGCGTACAGATTGTCAGGTAAGCGCCCGAGATGTCCAGACTCACCTGGTTGCCATCCACACTGTAGCCGTGCTTCAGGGCGAAGGTCTTGGCAAGTGAGATGCCCATTGAGAATCCTACGATCGCTACGGCAAAAGAGTCTGTGACCAGATTGGGAAGCAGAGAGAACTCCGGGGCGGCAGGAGGGAGAAGCCTGAGAACACAGAAGGCAACACTTGTGTGTAAATATGTCTTTTGGCTGCGATGTAACAATGGCTCCTTTTACATCTTGAGGCTGAAACTACAAAATCAATGTAATTAGGATATGACACGTATCTACTAGTTTTGGTAGATCCAGATCTCAGGTTGTAAACTCTCCCCCATGACTGAAATACACTCTCAACCTACCCGGTTGGTATCTTCCCAACCACGTCCACTTGGTAGTCGTTTGATAAGGACATTCCGTAAGAGACGCCGGTTGACACGATGACCACGATAATCTCTCCGGGGATGGGAATGGGCAGCTTCTTCTTGAAGCGCTCGTTGAGGTCTTTGGTCACGTACAGGAAGACGATGCACGACAGGCCCAGGATGACCGTGGTGACGTTGGTGCTGGTGATGTCACTGAGTACCGCCTTGACACTCTGTGGCGAGAGTGTCACCATTTATGAGGCACAACAAAACCAGACAGATTGAAAAAACTAATTCTCCCAAATCCTCAATTGACTCCACTTACAAACCATTAAAAAGCTCATAAAACTTACATAAATGACAGAGAGGGGCCCACTAAAGCGCTGGGTTTTCACCCCCAGCAGGTACTTCAGCTGAGAGACAACGACGTGCACTGATGCGGCTGTGGTGAAGCCTCGCACCAGGGGCTCTGTAAGGTAGATCGCCACAAAGCCAAACCTGAGAAGACCGAAGGAAAACTGAAAGAAAGAAAGAGGTAAGGGGAGAAGAACAAGCCACATAGTTTTGTGTCAAATAAAAACATGAAATCAAGGTGTTGATACGCCAACAGTGATTCAGACAGCCTGCCGCTTTTGGGTAAACAGGGTTTTCTGAGCGTGAGAAGATTTCAGCGAGCTGGATCACTTTACTGGGATGTCTTAACCCAACAGGAGACGCCATGTGGGGGTGGGGGGGGGTTTAAGGCCAATCGGGCCAAATCAACAGCAGCTTTCAGTTGCCGGCTGAGTGGTTGTTGTTCAAGGCGCACCTGGATAATTCCCACCAGCGTCGTGAGCACGACGGCCACCTGCACCCTCCTGGCGTCCCGAGCCTCCACGTCCAGGACGGCAGACGCGTTGGTCCCGTTGGCAGACAGGACGTAGAACATGGCGTCTGGAGCCTCCCTCACTACAATGGTCCCAATCATGAGACTTATCACTGCAAAGGTGCCTGCAGATCACACACAAACAGAGCAGTCATCTGTCAAAATGCATTGTGGCTGAGTCGTGGAAGAACTTCAGAACGACTGTAATATGTCTACAGTAACTGTAGATTCAGGCACTGCGCCTCCGATTGAAAAGGCCATCTTGCCCAGCACTTGAACAGCCGCCCATCTCTCGCTCACTTCCAGAAGTTAAGGGGTCATCGTTTCCACAGCCAACTGCTTCCTGTGGTTCACTTCAGATCATGTCTTTTGTTTAAAAGGTTGAGGTCCGGTTTATCACACCTATTCGTCAGATGGACTTAAAGGTTAGGGCTGACATTTGAGATCGCTTGGAAGCTCCAACTTTGGAAACAAAGAAGTCAGGTGGGTGAATTTCTCAATTCTGCTGCTCACGTCCATTGCTGCAGCAACAAGCAGGTGGAACACCTCCTAAAGCCTCGGTTGTACTTTCAATGACGGACGCGAGCTGACGTGGGATCACGTTTGGATCTTTTATACCGCTCAAAGTTTGCAATTGTCTACACCCTTCCAAGGCTGGGTACTTGGAGGATGCTGGATGAGCACGGACAGGCGAAAAACTAGTGAAATAACAGAAAATCCTAGTTAATTGAGCTGACTGATGTACAGTACAGAGAGAGTAATCAGCCCAGTAATAATACAAGAACTTTTACTCAAACATAAACAGTCACATTTGTGTTTCAGCAACAGATTTACTTCCAAACTTGGACAGCGGTAGAAAACGTGTAAATATACCCGTTACCTCCTATGTTCTCACCAAAGCTGTAAACTTATAATAAAAGCACAGCTAGACTATGGTGGTTTATGCGTAAATGCAGATGAAGCTCAGCTTCGCATCAACTGCGTCATGACTTGGTCAGTTGCCCAGGTATACAGTCTCTTATCAGTGTTGGCACTCACTGCAAGAAATAAAAGGGGGAAGAGCAACACCTAACCAAACATCATCATGCTTAAATTACATTCACATGGAATCAGGCGGAAAACTGGATATCATTTAGTCAACCAGAGCAAGACAGGAAAGGTGGCATAAGCCGGGAGAGAATGCAGACAGCGGTAACGGTACACGCCACTGCCTCCGAAGAGTTACTCCCTCACAACAGAGCAGGTTGTAAACGTTTGCAATAGAATATGAAAAGAAAGCTGCATTTTATAGCTAGATGCAATACAAGAATAACTGCTTTAGATATTAGACACTCAATCTCTGTATTTAATATATTCTATTCCATTCCCATAGCAACATATGGTCGAGCGCGTATCGTTTCGCAGTAAGATGATGTCCAGTGGGACTGTGGGGTCAGGCACTTTAAGTGTGTGTGTGTGTGTGTGTGTGTGTGTGTGTGTGTGTGTGTGTGTGTGTGTGTGTGTGTGTGTGATCTTGCCCCGCACTTGAACAGCAGCCCAGTTATTCCCTCTCCCTCTCTGCCAGAAGTTAAGGGGTCAACCACCTGCTTCCCATCGATCACTTCAGATCTTGTTTTTCAAAGAGGTGGAGCAGGTGTAGTTCATTGTGCCCGTTTGTCACATGGACTCGTAGCCGTGCGCTGACATTGTAGAGGACTTTTCTTTCTAATGACGGGTGGCCCGTCAGGAGTGACGTCGCTGGAATTTCGCAATCCGGCTGCTCGTGTCAGCTGAGGACTCGGATGGCACAACATGCCATCTCAGAATTTGGATCGGTCCGTCGCTCGTGAATCTTCAGATAGCGCACCAAGGTCGATAGCCAGAGCAGTGCTGGAGCGAGTCAGGTTTAGCTGATCATAGTGTTCTTCCTCGCGCTGCCTGGGAACAGCAACCTGGCCGTGTGAAAAGGCCACTGACTGACTACATCTTAACAGCATCCACCATTCATTTAGAACATGACACCACAGGGTTAGGACACCACAAGAATCTCTTTTTTTCTTTAAGCTTGTTATGTTGAATTACAGGAACCTCTTTCCTAGAAATATTGCCCAAAGGCTGGCCAAGGTCCAAAGGTTAGGTCAGCTCAAAACCTGTGCCTGCCTTTCATGTATGGAAGTTCAACGGTGTACTCTGAGTGACACTCGCATGAAGGGAGTTTGGAGAGTCGTTTTTCCAAGGCCAAGGACCACATCCATAACTAACTTTATTATTTCGAGGGGTTGCAGGTTACGTAAAAAAGAAAAAGAGTCAGTTTTAGAGTTCAGATGGACGTTAGCAGATCTGTAGCCGCTGTGTGTATATATGTAAATGTGTACATCTAACACTGAAGTGCATCTTTAAGAGGCTTTGACACTATTCTTAAAACGAGTCAGCTTGGAACATTAAAAGGTCCGCTGGAGACCAGCTAATAGAGCTAGCTGCTGTCATGCGACCAGCAGGATATAAATGAGAGCTGCTTTTTGCCACCTCAATCGACCGATTATTTCTAAAATAATTTCATGAAGACAATTAAGAATTTGCGGTTGAAATGAAAAACTGTGACTTTCATCACTGTACTTCCCTAAGCTGCCATTTGTCACTGAAAGATGCCAAAGACACATTTCTACAAGAGAAATACCAAAAAAAATGGATCAGTGTGAAAGAAGACACGTTTTATATAATTTCCTTCAAAAAACTGCCTCCAAGCAGCCGATTGTCCATTTTGAGGGTTTCTTTGCACGAAAAACCGTGACTGTCATAAACAAAATGCCTTAAGCCACAATTTCCCTCTGACAGCTGCCAAAAACAAGTTTCACTGTCATTACTGCAGCTGTATGTGTCGCATGGGAACAGAAAGCCTGACAGGTATGACAGGTATAACAACAGTGACTAAGGGGGGAGGGCTTAAGGAACATACGATTGCAAAATGCATTTGCAAAAACCTTTGACACACATTTGGTGTGTAATGTAGAACAATACACACAGAGACATAAGATAGAAAGGGAGCTGTCAGGTCTCCTTGTTGCTCCGTATTAGCACCAGCCTCCGCAGGTGGCCCCAGACACCAGCGAGGAGGACATTTAAGACCCAGAAGTAAGCATCTTTAAGTTGGTTTCTCACCGATGGATATGTGTCTGGACGTGCCAAAGAAGGTGTAGAGCAGGACGGGGTAGAATGAGGAGTACAGGCCATAAACTGGAGGCACAGCAGCCAGCATGGCGTAGGCCAGACCTGTGGAGCACAGGAGAGGGAGAGATAAATAAAAGGAAACACTTGCTTGCACACAACCCCAGAGCTACAGAGATACCAAAACAAAGACGGCAGGAGGCCGGAGCAGCCCCTCTGGAGTTGGCAGCCGGCCCTTCACACATTAACCCTCATGTCGCTCCACACGTAACTACTGTACAAAACCCTGGAATACACAGCATGTCTGGCTCCATGAATATGTAACGCTAGTGTCTTTTTAGGGCTTTCAAACATACACATGGGTGACAAGAACAGCTTTACCGCTCCTTGTCGTGGACAAGTTAACGTTTTTTCCCTCATTCGATGCCTTAAGTGATTTGCATTATTGGAAAGGACTGCGGCACACTGACCTTGAGGGAGCTGCACAACGCCAGTGCTGAGACCCGAGACCACGTCTGAAAACAGGTACTGCTTGACTGGATAGGATGGCAGCCAGGTTAGAATAGGCAGAAAGCTGAAAACGACCGCCTTGGCCTTCTGTGATGAACACCTGTAAACAACAGGGACAAGCTTATTCACTCATCAGTTTGTAATTCTAAAATAATAATAATAATAATAATAATAATAATAATAATAATAATAAAGCAGACTTCTCAAGGCGCCCTGGATAGACTGGCGACTTATCCAGGGTGTACCCTGCCTTCGCCCAATGACAGCTGGGATCGGCTCCAGCGCCCCGCGACCCTAAACAGGATAAGCGGTTCGGATATTGGATGGATGGATGGACTTCTCAAGGCCCATTCCAGAAAAGGCTTCCTGGAATCCATGTTGTTTTTTTTTACTTGTTTCTGGCCTTAAAAAAAGGCCATACTTAGTCTGATAAAGTATGATACAAGAGGTTTCTTCTTCCTTACTAACGGGAGAAATTGCTCCACTCACCTGTCTTTTAATTCCCTTTACACCCGATAAGTTAGCACGTCTTTATCAGGGATGAGTCAATCAATGCATCGATCTGATAGTGCTTTATTAATAAACTCTTTACATGCATCATTTAATTGGTCAGAACCTAAGGAATAACTTGAGGAATTAAAATCAAAGTATATAAACATAGAATTGAGCAGAGTAGACGTCACAGATATTTGACACAGCTATTAAAGCCAGTATAACTAACCTGTAACACAGCGTCCTGCAAAAATACTGACATCCACTCAAGTGAGGCAAGAGGGTTATGCAAGGAAGTCAAGAAAGAAAAACTATAAAACTGATCAGTCATGTCAGCACAGGACATCGATGCCTTTTACTGATTTGAATGAATGTAAAGAGAAAGTCAGACCAGCAGTATACTTGCTCGGCCGTTGTGCGTCACTCTGAGAGAGAGCGTCAGCTACACCACAGCTTTCTGAGATATTTCCTACATTCTAATTCAGTGACTAATTCAGTAACACGTCTTTTTATTAAAAGACATTTATTTAAATGTCGGGATTTTCGCGCAAATGCTTCCAATAACAACATTGAAACAACAAAGTAATCAGATCTGAAAAATGCCGTTCAAGTGGGTACCAGACATTTGGATTACATTGCATAAAGCTGTGCAGACTTCTTTACATGCTGCTGTAGCACAAATGTTTACCCCTTGCAGGATTAATAAATAAATTATCTATCTCTCTAACTACATTACTGTACCCACACTTTGCTCTTTGGCTCCATATTTCCATTTTAAATTACTGTTTAGTGACTGATCTCAGTGATTAGACACTACTCACTCTTTCAGAAAGAGTTCAGGCCTTTGGTATATCTTTAGGTGAGGTTCCCATTTAATTATATTTCACTGCTGTTGATAGTACAACTTTGGTTTCCCGGTCTCCCTCTGAAGTGTCTTGCTTGAGGTAAAAAACCGTGTGATCTCCCAGTCACCCATGCACCATTACCTTTGTCAGTTGCACCTGTGCCCCACATATAAACCACCTGCGTTCCACATTCAAACATATAACACAGACATAAGAAATGGCTCCTACAACTGTCTTTTTTTTTTTTTTTTTCATTGCATCTCAATGCTCATCAGAGAGATTTGTACCCTCTTTAGCACCCAATTGTATAAGTAACATTTGACACCTGCACTGATTAATTGGTTTGCTCAAGAGCACTTCAGCAGGAAACATCCAGAAGGCAGATTCCTCAGCATAAACTTACCGGAACCGGTGCGCCAGCCTCCGACGGAGGGTGGTGGAGTTTTTTTTGCGGTGGAGAAGCTGCGACCTGATGAAGGCTTCATCGTAGACCGGGCGCTCGATCCTGTACATCGGCTGCGAGTCGGCCTCTCCTCGAGCTGCAGCTTCCTCTTGCTCCATGACGAAGGCGGCCAGAGTGTCCGTCTCTCCGGAGTTGTTCATCTCTGCCATCGGATCTTCTCCCTCATTGCTCTGGCCAGTACATCTGTCTGTCTGCACTCCCTCAGTCTCCAGAGGCATAAGAAGAGACGAGGGGATTATTCCAGCTCAAACCGCTTTCCCCATGCTTCGATACTTTTATATACGTAATAGAGAGAGTGGGATGACAACCACCCAGGCCTGTGCGTTTATGCATTTGTATACATATATATATATATATATATATATATACACAGGCACGTGCACAGATAGACCCCTAGTGGTGCTCAAGCACCTGCCCTTTTGCCCTGAATGAGGAAAGTGCCCCTTCTACTGGAGCCCAATTTTTTCTTCATTCATCAGTATTTAAGAATAAAAATTACTCTCTCTGTCATCAATTCCCCCCAAATGTGTTTTGATATCTGACGGGGCATTTATTTGAGTTCTTGTGAGAATTTCGCCCCGACATGCTCCGCGGCGCTCACAAGCCCCCGCCGCAAACAAACAAAAAACTCACAAAATCCGTGATTTCAAAGCCTTGTCCAGCTGTTTACTGACGTTAGTCATGTTTAATGAAGAGGGAGAGATATACAGGCAGGCATCTTCTTTGTGTTGTTGTATAAATGCCGTTTAGACAATTTCGAAAGTATGTTGATCAGTATGTAGTATGTAGCCAATCATCTTTATTCATAAGGAAAATGTAAGCTAGCTGTCTAATCTAGCTAGCTGTCTAGTCAGAAAACAGTAAAAAATATATAAGTTGAAAATATCCTACTGTGTTTTTATTTATTTATTTATTATTATTATTTTTAATTTCATAAATAATTTTGGCGATGGGTGCCCTTTTTTTTGGTTTGAGCACCTGCCCCCCAAAATGTCTGTGCACGTGCCTGTATATATATATATATATATATATATATATATATATATATATATATATACACATACACACATATACATATGTATATATATATATATACATACATACATACACACACATATATATATATATATATATATATATATACACACGTATATATATATGATATGGTGTTTTTAAAAAGACTGCTTGTAGTAAACGTGTTTTAGAAGCGCATCAGTGACTGCGGTTCACATTCACTACATTTTGTAAAGTAACAGAAGTAAACAAAGCTATTTAGTCAAGATCCAAAAAGATGTCTGACATTTTAAATCCACTGTATTTTATTTAATTTATATATTGACATCTTCCTTATTTTTTTTATTTTTAAAGTCTGGTTAAGCGATGCATAAACAGATGAACCAGAATCAATAAAACTGTAGTGTTGACCTACTGACACTTCACCGCTCGACTCAGGCACAGTCGCACGAGCGTTCATTGCTCTCCGCGCGCTCACACTTCATAACGTCGCCTGTGACACAGACACACTTCAGAAAGCATGTTCTGGTGTTTGTTACTTTTTCTTTTCAGTTTGCTGTCACCGCTGTCAGAGGAAGCAGCTCCTCGTTTGGTTGGTTCCCTCGCTGTGTGACTCGAGACCCCGACGCACAAACGGCTGAGAGCCTCGCGCGTCTTCCCTTTTCCTTCACGGTAGCGAGCGTTAGCTAACCGAGAAAGATGAAGGACAAAACGGCGACCCAATACGTTTCAAATATGAGAAAACAACAAGAAGAAAATTAATTAACAGCAGCGTTCGGGCTACCAGTATTAATACACTACAATCGCTGCTTTCTTAACAGTTCAGCATTTAAGCTAACATAAACATGGTAGTTCAGACGGGACTCATACCTCCGCTCTCCAGCTCCTGCGGGGATGCTGCTGCCGGCCGGAGGAGGATACGAAGTCCCAGCTTCACGCGACCAGGCGGCTTGAGTTGGTTTAAGTTTAACCAGCACAGCGTCCTTCAAGGGCAGCAGACGGACGAGACCTATTAGGATACACAGATAGGCTATGCTGAAAGGAGTCGTTACTCCACAGGTTAAAATCCTCTTCACCTTCCGGTCTGCAAATATAAGGGTTGAACCTGACGCATGCGCTCTTCTCTCGCACTCAGGCCAGTTTGTAGTCCTAAACGCCTTGAGCCTTACATCCTTACATTACACACTTTGCATTACCATTGCAGATGTTAGTTTTCGGTTAATAATCACATGGAAGCGCTGTAGATGTATGTTCAAATCTGGTCAAAATGTTTGTTATTTCTTTCTTTTTTTTTCTCAAAAACTATTCAAAATGTTCCCTGATTACCCCCTTATTTTCAAGATCACATGCACATTCATATAAACATAGAACTGAAGTCCGTAAAAATGAAGGGTTATGATAAGTAAAAAAGGTGTGGTTGGATTACTTGAAAATGTTATGATTACATTTTATTTAGAGGGACTCTGTCATCACGTGACATCTATGGTGAGGGGAGGGCAAATAATGTCTGATTACATCGAACTAAAGAAAATAGTCAGAGTGAGACGTCTTTGTCTCGTGTGGATCTCTGGCTACTTGGGGCGGGGAGCTGGATAAGTAATGCAGGACCGCCGGCGTCATGTCCTGACGTGTGGCCCAGCCGTCACGGGGCTCCATCCCGTGTTCAGTTTTTCTTTCACACATGGTCTAAAACGAAAGGAAAAAATGTTTCTCGGCAGGAAATTAATAAGTAAGGGTTCCACTCCTCAAATTTCCCCTTGGGGATGAATAAAGTATATATCTATCTATCTATATGTTTCCTCTATCTACTGTAATCCACATCCCTCTGACAAAGACTTGGTTTCCCAAAACTTGATGATGATAACAGAAACTGACCGACTACTTATATCTCATTCATTATTGTATGTTTTTGTATTATGTTTTTGTATCCGCTTGGCCAATTTGTAGTAAAGTCATCAATTATTCACAAGTGTCCCCACAAAAAAACACTTTTTAGAAAACCCTGTGATCATAATGATACATTGGTCCTTGTGTGACATTCCTTTAAAGATAAAGCTCACCACAAAACCATAAAACCATATTTACATATATTTTACTGAAGATAATCCACATAATTTGTTGTGAGCACACAGGAAGTCGCCATATAATCCCATTAAATTCAAGGATCTCTCTGGCACATATATTCAATGTGAGGCAACTCCCACCAATAAGACAAAATATGTATTTTGGGGTGAACTGTAAGCTTTAAAGCCACTGCAACCCAACTCCTCGCCAGCAAAATATCGTTCACAAATAAAAAGTATGAAAACTACATAAAAGGTGATGTTTATCGTATTTAGTATTACATTTGCTTCATAATTTGAGGTAATATTCTGAGTATTAGATGTATTGATGGCATCTGTCTTTCTTTATTAACACTTTCTGTCCATTAGGGGGCATAACAGTCAAAGAGTTAACAAACTCTGGCATACTACAGGAGGTATTGGAGTTTTATCATATTACAACTATTGCATTCTTTTAGAATAAAAACAATATATGAGGAAGTACAAGATTCCTGCATCAGTTTGACAAATTATATGAAAATGTATTCATAACATACTGTGTCACAAAAACTCATAAGAACTGTGTCACAAAAACAACACTGACTGACGGATTTTGTATTGTTATTATTGTCAAAGTGCAAAGAACTATAAAAACGAACTGTCTCAATTTGTTTTTTGTGTGTCTTATTTGTGTGGTTTTTATTTTTAAAATTCTTAGCTCACTTTTAGCTTTTTGTTTAGGCATACTGCATATCAAGTTTAATGGTCTTCATGCAAGAATATGCATTAGAAATTATGTGAAAACGTTGCAAAGATTTAAAAGGATAATTCAATTAAATATAATTATATAAATTAAATACAAACATGCATAATGGACAAAGTTTCAGTTTCCATAGTCTCTGTACAATAGCAGAAAACAGTGCTTTTTTATTTCAGATTTTAGAGTAGGATTATCACTTCTGTTACAAGTCTTGCATTTAACATCTTTAAGGTGCAGTCTGTGGGTTCTTGTTGACATCTAGTGGTGAGGTTGCAGATTGCAACCAACTCAAAATTCTCATTTGTGCCAAGCGTGTGTAGGAGAACTACGGTGGCCGACACATAAAACTCTGCATATATAGGGTGCATCTCAAGTCTCTTAATTGTCGTGTCCTCTCTCCTCGCTTGGTTTCCTTGCGTCTCTCCATGCATCCCTGGTGGGCGGGACTAAGACGCAAGGAAAAGACGCAAGTGAGGGAAACGGGGATGCAATTAAGAGACTTGGGATGCACCCCAGGTCACAGAAACATGATTCCTATTTGCAGGTGATTTATACACAAAATAAATCAAACGTGTCAATATTATATAACATTTCTGCCAATAGATCCCCCTAAATGCAACATAAGTATTAGCAGCATAATATACTTTAAGCATCAAAAGTACTCATTATCCAGAAAAACTGTCCCATTAACAAAGTATTATATTATTCTACATTATTCTATTGTTAATACTGATACAACAAATTATTATTGTACTGAAGCAGATGAAGGTGGAGCCTCTTTTAAATACTTTATTTTACCTTACATTGAGTTAGTTAAGTCCAGTGGATCCCCGCCAATACACATTAAGTCTCTCTAAAGGGTTACAAGTTATGAGGGATTATTTGATTATTAATGGCAGAAGAAATATACAAAACTGAGTTCCCATTTGTGTACGTTTTTATTTTTTTTAAATATTGGATAATTTGACGTCTTTGAACATTGGAATGAACCCACATGTTGCCAGAGTAAATAAAGACATTTAGAAAAGAAATCACTATCAGTAGTTCTGCAAACAACTCATAGGTATCTGAAATGAGCCAAGGGGCACCAATTAGAAACTGCTTTTGTTTCAGAAAAGATTCTCATTCAGTGAGATTTTATAATAAGATACTTTCAATTGATCAGCCGCCTGTTGTTGTCCAGTAGGACCCACAACAACACTGATACACCTCTCTGTATTCTTTTACTGCGTTTCACTACTGATCACATGTATTAATGAGAACTGTGGCAGGTACACAGTATGGAGGTCCAACACAGCGTATACAGGAAAATGAGTTCTGAGCACGTTGATAAAGTAATCACTGAGTTGAATATTGATTTCGAAGCCTGTTAAAAATAAATCTTTTTTACAGCGTTGTTTTGTTCTGTAAGGCAGTAAAAATCAGCATTGCTCCTCGCATTAGAAGTGGGAGAATGTTGCTATCGTGATGGGTTTTCCCTGCGTCTTTTGGCCTTCAGCCTGATCACCGCTTCCTGCTACCTCCAGATGGAAGGTGTTAATGAGTAGCTGATGATGGATTTGACGTGGCAGGTGAAATTATTACAATCACAATGGTGCCATTTCAAAACATGTATTGTCGTCACTGCTAAGCAGTACTGCAGACATGGTCAAACATGTGCTGACAGAAATAACAACGAATTAAACTGCCATCAAATGTGCATGTACAACAGCCTCTGTGTACAGATGTTTGGTGTCAGCATAGAAGTCATGAAATGTTTGGTTATTTAATTACATATTAAATGATCTCATTACAATGTTGACACGTAAACACGCTTTTAATGTAGCAGCTCAAAAGGGAGTAAATATGAACTGCTTAATACTGTGTTTCATTTAATTAAATGTATAGTGGTGCATCTTACTTTTGATCTTACAGGTTCGGTATGTTTAAAATCTAAATTAGCAAACTGAATTACCTGTAATTTCTAACTACTCTTTTCAAATGTTTCCCTCTCGAATATAGTGGAGTTTAAAGCTACTATGAAGAGTTTTCATATTGTGTCAGTTTTGGCGGCCCCTGTGGACAAAGGCGGTAGTGTTTCTGAGTACCAGTCACCTTATAAAGTGTCTCATTTTACAGCAGCCTGGTCTGACAGGCGTCAGCACAACTGCAGATTGTCCAGTTGTACACACTCGTGTTGTGTCCCTGTGGAGGTAATAAAATTGAGTCCTCAAGGGGGAGATGGAGGACAGATCAGTGCAGACACGTCCAACCAAAGAGGACTTCAAAGCTCCTTACTGCAACTCTAAATGCTGCAGCTGGTGCTTATACGTGTCAGTAAAAATCTACAGGTGACACAGCCACATTTGTGTCGACAAAATTTACAAAACTATGGAAGGTGCCTTTCTGATTCTTTAAAATGTGATTTATTAAAAGGGATTAGTAATGTGAAACTGTAGCCAACTGTGTTTGCCAGCACTCTGTAGAAACTGAAGGCTTTATTTACACTTTATGTTAACATATTAGACTTGCTTACACAGACATATTGTAAACCGGAGTAATGTTTAGTTTTTTTTTTACTTGGGGGATTTTTTTTTAAAACAGTAAAAAAAACAAAGTTTCAGATCTGCATACAGAACATGTAGAAAGCCATATCTCCAATATAATTATAATAATAATAACACTATAATAATTTGAACAATCCCAAATTGAGTTAGTTTCTAATCATAGACATTTTCCTGCTGCTATTGGCTAACACATAATGATTTAATACTGTCCCAAGGTAGGCAATATCTGTTTCACAATATGATTTTATGGTTTGCCACTACTGACTAAGATAAAAGCCCCGCGTCTATACAATGTGATAGTATCAGAATCATGTTTCAAAACTCATTGCAAAATAAAGTTGTTATCACTTTAATGAACCATGCTGCATCACTTTAATGAACCATGCTGGTTTTGGGTGCGGTGAGTTAAAGTGTAATTTCTGGCCACGTGTTTCAAACGAATATGGGGGCAGCATTTCAACTCCACTCCTTGGTCCATTTGATCTAAATGTACAGTCCTCAATTATAACAAAAAGGCAACTACTAACTACTATAGCATCTTGTATTTTCGTTTCTTCCGTTGAGGGGCAGGTGGTGGCTCCAGCAGATGAAGATGGCCGTAGTATCTCCATTCAGCTAACGCGAACCTCGGCTTCAAGGTGAATGACAAGTCCTCTGGTTCGCTCTACTTCTTCGTCCTCTCATGGCGGACTGAGAACAGACTGGATGCAACAGGGACTCACCATCGCCTATACAGGCACAAGTGGTATTACAAGACAGGACGGGTGAAGCTAGCTGGTTAGCATGCTCAGTTTACGTTAGCAAGAAATATAGAGCAGAGCAGCACAGGCTTTTAAAATCTCCAAAATGCCATAGTGACATGGCAGAAACAAGCTAAAGTAGAATGATTCAAATTTGGAGGAACTAGTGATGAAGATGGGTGGAAGGAATACATATGAGAAACAGTTCTCACAAGAAGCATCTTTTGTCTTACGTCACACCTAATTTATTTCAGACCAAACTAGTAGAGCAGCATTTGCCCAAATCCGATCTATAAAGGTCATGCTTTTTACATCATGAATCCTGTAACGATGTATTGATGCCTAAAGGGTAAATGTAGCACCTTTGACTAGCCCAGTGGACCACACAACACAATTGCAGTTATTTTTAAGGACAATCCATCTCTGTTAAGTCAGCCCACATCTTCTGGCCCAAGCTTGAATGTTGATTTCCTTCGGCCAACGTCTTACAACACTTGTTTGAGTGCGAGTCAAGGGCTTGGAGAGGAACAAAAGAATAAACAAGGGACACCACTCATCTCTAGTTGAGGGCTGCTCACCTACGGCTGTGGTTGGAGGCATAAACACTTTGTTTCCTCCCTCTAATGGGCCACCGGACATCTGAAAATACAGCTGACCCTGAGGAGGGCCACAAATACACTGCTACTGTCTTTTGGTCTGGGTTAAGATTTATCTTTATCTTTTAGCAGTGAATAACTCTGACATAATTCGGAGAAAAATATCTGAAGCTGCTTGTGTGAATTTACTTATCGTGATCCAAAACAGCTTTCTGTGTAAAGCCATGACAGTATGTCGTACCCATGGAAATTCTGGTAAGTGTTGTACACTGCATATCGGACTCGTATGGGCCAGGAGAAAAATGCTCCTTTTGTTCCTCATTACTTTTTGTATGAAAATATACCACAGACAAATGAAAACTTTCATTCATAAGCAACAAAACCCACCCCTGTGATTTAAATACACTCATACATCACAGGGGTTTTGCTGCTACAGCCATTCATAGTCTGGTATTACCGTTAGCTTGTTTTGGGTAGTATTAGCAAACTTTTATGCTGTCTAGTTGACATAATTAGTAAGCTTGACTTTATGACCGTTTATCAACTTGTGCAACAATAACACTTAATTTCACCATTTACAATACAGTTTACAACTCCAAGGTGATGATGTATTTTATGGCTACCTAATTTACGAGGATGTTTACTGGAAACATGTTTTGTGTCCAACTGACAAAATGACTATGCTTGCAATGTACTAGAATAAATTACTTGGAAGTTGGAAGAGTCCTGTCTCTACCTCTGTTTCTTTTTTTAAACCCATGTCTCTATAATCTACCCTGGCATTTGACTAGATTTAAAATTGAAATTATATTTCAATCAAAATTCAGTGGTTTTGAGGTTACATTGTAAGATGAAAACTTTCCATTGCCCATCTTTAAAACCTATTCTGAACTGTTATGTTTGTTGATTGAATTTTTTCTCGGCCCTCGCAAACCTGTAAACTCGGTACCCCTTGTTGGCATTCGTTTCTGGGTGGAAAGCCTTGTAGGTCCAGGTTTCAACATTGTCCCACTAATGGTTGAACAATGTTTACTCTGTCCTCAAACATGATCGCTAAGGTCACTGTGCGAGGACACTGCATGGTTAACAACATTAGTGATATAAGCAAACATGCTCACATACATTTTCTCTCCCACATACACAAAAGAAAACACACTAAATGTACTCCTGAGCCGTATGCTGTCCCGAAGTGAATGCTCATTTTGCTGTTTTGTGTTACTTCTAGTAAAAGTAAGATAAAGAATAGAGGAGGGGAGATATTATCACGACAACTTAAAAGACACATTTTAACTGCTCAATATTTACAGTTTCTCTGCACTACAATTTTTTGAGTCGGGAGTTAATAATTATGAACTTAATTGCAGTATGTTCCTCCAGAACTTGAAGTGTGGAGCCAAAATCTGCTGTTATCAGTCTGTTGACATTAATCTTTGATTGCATCTGCAATCTACACAATCTCCATTGGCGGTTGCCGCTATTTATTGCCTGTGATGGGTTTAAAGTCTGTATCATAAAAAAAAAAAAACGTTTGTGTGTCGAGCCTCAGTTGCTAAAAGGTTTAGTGTATGCAAAAATGTTATTGGGTAATTACTTGAAGGAACATTTCTTTTTGATCGATTTCCTGACTTTTTGTCAAATAGGTATTGCAGGTCGTGATTTGTGGTTCCTCTGAACTTCTCTGTTGGGGATGTATATTTCTCAACTTTTCCTCAATTGTAAATGAACTTCCCATCCTCATGTCAGAAGATAATGGAGTGATACGTGTTGTCAATACTTAGATAGCAGACGTTTTACAGCATCCTTGAATGTATTCCCATGTAACCTTTGCCATTAATATCTTCTTGTGTATACTGTTGATATCAATTACATTTTAGCTGCTTCAGTTTCAGGGTAAGTTTACATGCTTATCTTATCCAACCATGATGTTTTTCTCCTAAACCACTCTATGGGGTTTTGTTGCTTAAACCTACCGCTACATTGTTTTTGAGGTTCCACCATTAGCTTGTAATGCACTGTTTGAAGGTCGAGGTCATTTCACGTATTTCTGTGAGATCCCTTTGCAGCTATCTAGCCAACCATCCGTCTCCAAAGTGGCAGGGAGTGAGGCTATGAGACTGTTGGACCGGGTTCTGCCACTGGCCACCTGCCGGCTAGTTAGCTAGCTTACTAAATTCCACCATGCTTTATTGCTACACTGGTTTCAGAAAAATGAGCCAAGCAAAATCATCTATCAATTGCAATGTGCTTTCCTTTGCTGTGACGAGTGTTTTGATGAAGCATTCATTTGTTACATGTTATTCATTTACTCTGGCTCTCTGCGCTTCGTAACGCTACTTCTCAACTGCTCGTTGGAGGTGTTACAGTATGATCTCACTTTAGTGAGTCTGTGACTGACTGTAAGACGGTTTAGTTTATATGGAAGTTAGCCCGCTATAACAATCGCAGTGGCAAGGATGCACATAAAAATAGCTGCCGCTCTGACCCCCAATCTAGGTGGATTTGAATGGGAATTTCCATTTTACTTCCATTTCAGGAGAGACTTGTTTAGAGTTTAACAATAATTTATAACAATTGCATAAATTTGAATACTGTAGAATACGGGCAGAATCCCCCCTGGAGTCTGAAATGACAACTGACAGCAGAAGAGAGGAGAACCTATTTACAAGTTTGACAGCAACGATGTGATAGGCTTACAGAAACTGCGGAGAATCTGATTGGTTAATTTAATGTGCACGCCCCCCAATCAGATGATGAAGTAATTGCTGGGAGAATTACAGACTGAGATTATGAATGAACTGGAGAGTAAAGAGTGTTCCTTACTGACTGAACTGCTTGAGCTTCATATCACACAAGTAACACTGTTGTAACATTAAGCTGTATTTCTACTACTGGGTTCAGGGGTATACTATATAACGTTTTGTGTATGTAGAATACGTAACACCTGTATATTTATTACTGGTTGAGGATAATGCAATGATCAAATGGTGATGCTTGTTCACAGCAAGTGGTATTCCTTTTAAGTCAGGAATGACGAGCTAAAACGTGCACTTCCTGTAACTGCTTCACAATAAAAAACGTCCTTTATAAAAAGCTTTTATGCTTCACGGATTTCATTCCACCTCTATTGGTGCACTTTGGTTCTCAGGACAGAGCATTTCACATAACAGTATTTTAAAGAGGCACTCCCGTAATTTAGTTTTCATCAAAATTGATCTTGACATTTAGTCCCTAGTCAAGATCCCCAAACTTTGGATGCTACATTTCCCACAATGCAACTCAAAAGTGTATTCATTGAGAATTCCCCCTGCTTGGTAAAAGCCCATGTCTTTCAAACTCCGTGCCCCAGTTTGTGATGTGGGCTTTTCAGTAAAAGCCCAAGCAGAGAACACTCTGATGACATCATCAGGGTTATTTTCCCAGACCTCCTCCCCCAGAGCTACAGACGATACTATAGAACTGATTGTATAAGATTGAAGTTATATAAGAAGAATATTGTGTATTACTCTCAGAGACAAACTGAACTCCACGTGTAAAAACTTGTGCCCCTTTAAGCTCTGCGGTTGTCAATTGTCCTTTTATTGTCTTCCCCTGTTGGACAACAATTCCCAAATGCCTCGATTCACTCTCAAACAGCAACAATACACAGATAGACAGCGCATGTTTATGTCAGTCTTACGTTACAGCTTTGCAATAATCAAGCAGGTCACTTCCCTGACTTCACACCCCCTCAATCTGTCTCACCACATCCTGCTCGCGCCAGCAGGATAGTCCAGGACACTTTGTGTGCCAAAGTTGCAAATTGTTGTCCTCTGGATTCTTTTTGGCTGTCGTTTGTTGTGAGAGTGCATTTTCTCCTGTCTGATAAGAAAGGAATATTTGAGGATCCACAAATGCACAAATTGAATCGTTACATCAGGCCCACAAACTCCAGTCTGATGACGAGTCTAAGAACAGGGCCGAACTTCTCTTTGAGGCACACCACTTTCACTGAATTTGAGAGATATAAATGTTGTTTGAATTTAAAGTTTACCACACAGTTCACACATACATTCCTGTGGCCTCTTATTTAATCAATGGAAATAATAAATCCATGCCAAGTGGAAAGTGGCTGACCTTGGCGTAATCAACAGCTGATCATTGAGTAGTGTTCCATCAGATATCAATCACCGAGCGCGGTGCGATAGAACAAAGGTACGGCCCAAACCACCTGATCAAAGCCTGCAATCAGATCACAACGGTTTATTATAGTCATTTGTATGTGCTGGGTTTTTTTTCTTCTTAGGGGTTACTGTTTCAGTGAGGAAGAAAACAAAGCAAATCCACAGTCAGAAATTCACACACAGACACAAATATACACGTTGAAAAACACTTGTCAAGTGGAAAAAAGGGAATATGGCCAATAATAATAATAATAATGTCCAATTCCCAAAACTGGAGATTGTATTTTCACAGAGATATGTTCTCATGTGTCTGGGTTTGAACATTTCCCATGAACCCGGCCTAATGAGCTTGATCCTGGACAAACAACAGGGGCAGGTATTACTTCCATTTAATTCTGGATAGACACTTTGATAAGATTGCACTGAAACCAACAACGATCAACAACGCCACACACAGAGAGTTTCCATGTGTTTCTCTGTTTGCTATTAGTTTTGTTTTTTTGCTTCAACTTGAAGGAAATCATTCTCTTTCTTTCATGTTTCTTTCATGTCTCCCCCCCCCCCCCCCCCCCACACACACACCAAAAAAAAAGAAGAAGCAAGGTTTTAAGATGACTCATGGATTGACCTGTGATGCACCTGTTGGCCATGTGTCGGTGTGCTGGCTATATGCATCTTAGAATACAACTCTTGGATAACCTTGGATGCTGCAGACTATTTTTTACCCTTGAGGTGCACTGCAGAGAGCCACTGCCGACCTTTAGCAGCGTGTCCCATCCTGAAAAGCTACTTGATTTCCACTTCATAACAATGACCTGTCTTGTCCTGATCCTGATCCTGTCGCTGTCACATCCTCCCTATCTGGCCCATCGGAAACAATATCTTCCGAATGCTCTTCGGGCGGAAAGTCTCCACTGAAAGTTGCAGGTTACAGATATCAGTAAGAACAATGGTCAAGGATAAGCCAGCCGTCCAGCCGCTGTGCGAAACAGGGACTCCATCATAATTGCTGTTAATAATTACAGTCGTGATAAGCGGCAGATGTGGCATTTATTGATGGCAAAGCCGTCCGAGGTCTCAGTTGATCTCCAGGAGCAGCAGGAGGAGGGAGAGAGGAGTGGAGAGTCTGGACTGGAGACAGATTAGTACACCGTCAGGTACGTTGGACATGCTGGGTATGTAAGTTACTGGGAAAAGGAAAAATGTCGAAATCAAAGGATCTTTACAAGGAGCCGGAATTCCAGAGGTGCTGCTGTATTTCGGGGTCCAAGGTGATCTCGACGGATCCGGTGCTCTGGTTTCCAGAGCGCAAACGGAGCCTGACACCCATCCACCCCTCCCACAGGACGGCGCAGGTCCCGACCTGGCTCATGTGCCCTGCCTCCAGGCGGGGCGCCTGGACCTTTGTTGTTTCATGTTAACGTTGTTTGGTAAGTGATGTTCAAAGGCAACGCAGCACACTCTTTCTAACCCCTAATGGGATTATTGGATTTCAGGGCCACATAGAGGGGAAGCAGCGGCGCTCCGGCGGCAGCAGAGGCGAGATGATGCGACGCGGAGCTCAGCAGTACGTGGTGGCCAGGCCGCTGTACTCGGAGGAGTCCTTCGCCGAGGACTGCGAGATGGTCTACAGGCCCCGCAAGACCATGCTGGACCACGTCAAGCAGTACTTCACGTAAGGGGCGCTTTGCTTTTTGATTTGTCATCGCTGGCCTTTATGGAGGTTAAGATGATGGGAAATAAAGGGGAGAAGTTAAAGGGTTCAATCGGTCTGTCCTTAGTTCTTAAATAGTACTTATTTTCACACAGTATTAAACACCCACATTTACTTTAACTTTTGGCTCAATATCAGCTGTTTAAATTGAGGTCAAACTTTTGCTCCACTTTAATAGAAAAATTAACAGCACAGGACATTGCCTAGGTATGTTAACTCATAAGACATGTTATTTCTGTTTGTAAAGCTAAACAACCAAACTGAGGTTTTGGTCCTCATTCTGGTAAAACTTCTAGGACCAAGAGCGTGGGGCCATTTTTGGGGGGAAGTATAAATCACTTGTGAGATTTTTGTGTTGTTGTCTAATTTAGTTTAATATTTGTATATTAATGTCCAGCCAGGTATGTGTGCTAACAATGTATTTATTTAGTTTGTCATAGTAGCAGAAACAGCTTGAAAAGTGGTTCACCTGACCCCGGTGAACTGCTTTATTTTACCACGATTCTTCCTCTTCTGCCTTCACTCTCACCAAGATCCAGTCTTTGATTTTAATTTCTTGTCTGTGCAAATGATCGTGACACCATGATACTTTCAGCATGACAGACTCCCCTCTTCACTGACAGATATATTTCTGCCGTTGCACAGATGTGACGCCAAACGAGCCAAGAATGCGGCGCTCTCTCTCCTGCCGATCATCGGCTGGATGAAGATCTACCGGATCAAAGAGTGGCTGCTCAGCGACATCGTGTCCGGCGTCAGCACTGGACTGGTGGCCGTCCTGCAAGGTGAGCGTTCACAGCCAGCAAAGTGGAGATTTAACTCCTACAAATCTTTGCAGCTCAAATTCAGTTTTCTATTCTCTGGAAAACAACAGGTAGAACGTCACACCGACAATACCTCACATTTGAGTCTATATCTGAAATATATGTATGTCTGATACCAGTAATCACATTTTGAGAGAAATGCGTGATGCATCATATGTCTGCATCCATCCACAGAGCAACAGTTGGCAGTCCTTCCACTCAAGGACAGCAGAGAAACCATAACGCACTCCGACCGGCCTTATTGAGAAGCAAAGATAAAAGTTTTTTTTTATCAGAGGCCTCATTCCCACTGCATGACCTCACCAAAGGGAGGAGACAAATGCATCTTCAATCGCACAGTGTTGGTATCGGTAGACGTGGAAAAAACAAACTGTGTGTGAACATTCCAAGGGAGGGGAGATCTGTAGTATCTTGTTACTGATTTGCCTGAAAGGTTTCATTATTTATGGGGGTCGGTTTGTTTTAATAAAGGAATACTTTTTATGTTTTACTTCTGCACAGAATCACCAGCTGTAATTGTTACTTTGTAAAAATGAGAAGTAGTTAAAAAAATAAATGGTGAAAATTCTTTATTGTATATATGTTCAAAAAACTCTTACGCATACAGGATTTAGATTTCCCTCCTTATCGGAACAATTTTATCATTTACCCTTGGGTCTAATCTGATATGATAATATATGATAGCCTCACCTGTGGTTATCTTTAGCAACAGGTCTGACTTGTATATATATATATATATATATATATATATATTCATAAAATGTGATAATCCGAATTTAAAAAAGCCACGACTTCTTCTGTAAATGTACTGTGAATACATGATTTTATGTTTCAAATGTTACAACCCAAATGTTTTATATTATATCTAATTAATTACTCACAAGAGCAAAAATGTGAAACATATTTTTAGATGTTTGAAGGAAATCAAGTATTTTTCTTTTTAATTTCACATCCGTTTTGAAGGTACTTAAACTATAAGTGCGGGGATACGGTGACCGTGGCTAATAGCAACTAATATATTGTTAATGTTCTATGTGCACACTTTGTGTTTCAGGCCTGGCCTACTGTCTGCTGGCCTCTCTGCCTCCCTGGTACGGGCTCTTCTCCGCCTTCTTCCCTGTCGTCGCATACTTTTTCTTGGGCACCTCCCGACACATCTCAGTGGGTAAGGCCACTATGTGTGTGTGTGTGTGTGTGTGTGTGTGTGTGTGTGTGTGTATCACCGACCATAGCTGCTCTCTAAAGGCTACAACTTTGCTAATCTGCTATCATATCTCTCTCTCTCTCTCACTCTCACTCTCTCTCTCTCTCTGTCTCTCTCTCTCTCCCCACCTCTCTCTCACTCTCACTCTCTCTCTTCGCAGGTCCGTTCCCAGTCTTATGTCTGATGATTGGCTCGGTGGTCACCAGGTTGGTCCCGGACGAGGGTCCGCCCCTCAACATCACAGGCTTTGATGGCCTCACTAAAGACGAGCAGAGAGTTCTGGTGGCTTCTTCTGTAAGCTTCCTCGCTGGTATCATGCAGGTGAAACACACACTTCATATGAGTCTCCTCCCAGATCCGTTTCAACGTCTTCTGACCGCTGAAGTTAAAATGATTTCACCACCACCTCTCTGTCTCCACCAGCTAGGGATGGGCATTCTGCAGGTGGGCTTCGTTGTCATGTACCTGTCCGACACGCTGGTGTCCGGCTTCACCACAGCAGCCGCCGTCCACATCCTGGTGTCCCAGCTCAAGTTTGTGTTAGGGCTGACCGTCCCAGGCATCAGCGGTCCTCTATCACTCATATATGTGAGTACGGAGCAGCCTCTTTGCTGTTCATCGCATTCAGCATTCATCTGTTAGACTTTTTATTTTTTTTGGTTTCTTTCAGACCCTGGAGATCATCTTCAATAACATCGCCTCCACCAATGTGTGTGACGTGGTGATCTCCCTGGTGATCATGGTGGTGGTGTTCGTCGTGAAGGAGTTGAACGATCGATTCAAATCAAAGCTGCCGGTGCCCATCCCAATAGAGGTCATCATGGTGAGCAACACACCGGGCGACAGGATCTTTTTATATATATATTTCTCAACAACCTGAAGAGTGCCGTCTGTAGCAATCATTAATCGAATTTATGAGATCATTTATGACAGCGTTCATGTCAGTTTCTAGGAAACAGCTCACAGCACTGGGCGTTAATAGAGATCTGTAATGAATCCAATGGGTCAGGCCTAACGCCTCGTGTCTTCTCTCCTCCAGACTGTCATTGCGTGTGGAGTTTCGTACGCCTTTGACTTCAAGACAAGATATGGCATTGACGTTGTCGGCCATATTCCAAAAGGGTGAGACATTTCAGCTAAAAGCAAGGGATTTTGTAATTTGACAGCAATACGCCACCAGGGGTAATTAAAGATGAAGGCCAAGCCCCCACTAGACAACCGGACTAGACCTGGACCAAGATGCCATCACTGCTCCTGATGTTATCTATCATGGCAATACCAGCAGCAGCAGCCATGTAAATGACACAGTTGACATAGAAGAATTACATGTCAGGTTTTAAAACATAATTCTTTGACATAAAAAAATTACGCTCTATTTACCTCCATTTTATTGAGGTGCAGCATCTCAGACATCTGTACTGCAATTGTGTTTTTAAGCTTCTTAGATTTACTTTTACTTGAGAGACTATATGAAAGCCATTAGGGCTCAATGCAGCTGCTTCAGGTAGACTTTCAGATACACATTTGTTTCTGGGTCTCTCACTATCTGTCAGAGCCGACTAATTCATGGACCATGACAAGATGATGAGGGTGTAAACATATACATGCACATGTACGTGTAAGGCTACACCCATCAGTATTGGTGGAACATTTGTGAAATGTGTTGTCTGAGGTGGAATTGAAATTGAAGTTTTCTTTGTCGACTGCTACAGAAACATTTCAGCACAACAGACTTACATCTGTTCTCAGGTACGAGCCTCCGATGGCACCAGACCTGCACATCTTCCAGGAGACAGCGGTGGAAGCGTTTCCCATGGCCATCGTGGGTTTCGCTGTTGCCTTCTCCGTAGCAAAAGTCTATTCCGTAAAACACGATTACACCATAGACGGAAACCAGGTATGCAATAACGCGATAGTATGCAATAACATTACATTACATTTAATTTATAATAACGCAATAGTCATTTATAATAACGCAATAGTATGCAACGCAAAAGTAAGAGCGCAAAGTAAAAAGGTTTAGTTAGGATTCAAATGACAAGACGTGTTTTCTGTAGGAGCTGATAGCTTTTGGAGCCAGCAACATCTTTGGAGCTTCCTTCAAGTCTTTTGCTGCAAGTACAGCCCTCTCCAGGACCGCTGTGCAGGAGAGCACAGGTGGCAAGACTCAGGTAGACTACCTCCAAATGTTTATTTACCTTAATCTAAGCCTTAGTTTATCCTGACCTCAACCTCAGCGTTGACCCCTGACCCTAGTCTCAATTTTCAACCTTTATGTGGTGATATCTGTAGGCCTCTTAACAAAATATCTTCCAATTTTGCTTGGTATCAGCAAAAGGACCATAGGCTATGTAAACATTGTATTATGCAAGACTTTAAAAGGTGTTCTTGGGACCAGAGTACAGACAATTCAGTCAAGTCACAGTGAGGGAACAATAAAAGTGCTAATCAACAATGACCTCTAGTGTTTGGGTGGGGAGAAGATAGCCCTCTACTAATAATCTCATGAACTGAGAAGTACATGTTGCAGCACAGGGAACCAAACATCTGTAGTTTCACACTCCTGCTCTGTCCTTCCACAGGTGGCTGGTTTACTGTCAGCTATCATAGTGATGATCGTCACACTGGCCATTGGATATCTACTGGAGCCGCTCCCGAAGGTAAACCTCAGATCTTCCATGCTCTGTCAACATGCAAGTAAAGTCTTTGGAGTCTGGACTGGCTGAAATCTGACCTTTGACCCCTTAATTTACCAGTCTGTGCTCGGTGCTGTGGTTATCGTCAACCTGAAGGGCATGCTGATGCAGTTCAGAGAAGTCCTGTACTTGTGGAGGAGGGACAAACCAGACTGTGTACGTTCTCATACATTCACTCACCAGACAGTTTTAAAAGCCAAACATCTTTGCATTTGAATGTTTATTATTGTCTTTTTATTATTGCCCCTTTTTGTTACCATCATCTACATCCAGGTGGTGTGGTTAGGTACCTGTATTGCAGCCATCGTGTTAGGGCTGGATCTCGGATTGGCTGCAGGCCTTGGTGTGGAACTGATCAGTGTTGTCCTCAGGGCTCAGTTGTAAGTATCGACTTAATATATCTAATTTCTGAACTGTTTCCTGAGCAGTTTACATTTTTTCTTTGTGCCTTTTTTTCAGTCCCCGCTGCAGTGTGCTGGCCAACATCAAAGGAACTGATATCTACAAAGACAGAAAGGATTTTGTAGATGTAAGTGTGTGTGTGTGTGTTTGTGTGTGTGTGTGTGTATGTAGGTGTGTGTGTGTGTGTGTGTTCTATCATATAAGATAAGATAATCCTTTATTAGTCCCGCAGTGGGGAAATTACAGGATTACAGCAGCATTGCTCAGTACGTAAAGATAAAATAAAAATCAAGTAATATAAATAAACAGTAATAAACAGTAATAAACATAATAAAAAAATAAACAGTAAAGAAGAAATTGAATGTACAGTAGAATATTGATCAGTTGTCCTCTGTATCTTATTCACTTTTTCTGATAGAGAGTTCAGTGAGAAAATGTAGACCATTTCCATAACATATAAGGCTACAGTTAGTTGGCTAAGCTTAGCATTACATTACATTACATTTTCCTGAAGCTTTTATCCAAAGTGACTTACATGATATACAGTAGACTGTAGACACAGCAACGGTGAACAATTAGGGTTAAGTGTCTTGCTAAAGGACACAACAACATGGACTAGCAGAGCCTGGGATCGAATCACCGACCCTCTGATTGAAAGACAGACTTGCTAACCACTGAGCCACAGTCGCCCCGCATGAAGAGAAACAGCTAGCTTAACTCTGTCCAAAGGTTAAAATAAAAAGTACAAGATGTTATATGTATTAGTAATCTTTAGAGAAGCTAGTAGACCATTTTGTTTTTGACAGTCAGATAAGCTTCCCATTGTTTTCAGTCTTTGTGCAAGACTAAGCTAGCCAGCTGCTGGCTCCAGCTACACATTTAATTATCAATTATGACATATATATATATATATATATATATATATATATATATATATATATATATATATATATATATATATATATATATACCAAAGTCTTCTCACTCTCCTTTAAAGGAGCAGTGTGTAGGATTTGGATGATTGTTTTGCCACATAACTGGAATGTTATATTCATTAATATGTTTTCAGTAGTTTATAATCATCTGAAACCCTTCATATCATAGGAAGCTTCCTATGTAGATAGGAACATTTCATTTAGCTGATGCTTTTATCCAAAGTGAGTTACATGCTAGGAACTAGAGCAGACAAACCTAAACACTGGCTCTAGAGAATCTTTCACGTTTTTACTTTGAAGTGGTAGCTTGAATTCAATGACGCCCCGAAGGCTCTCTGATATCTGCCCAGTCATCAACATTGGAAAAAAGTTTGGCTGTATATTTTTTTGCAAACCATGGATATGTTGAATGTGGACCTATATGCATTCGGTCAAAGCAAGCGACGTAGTATATCAAAAAGACCTTGTTAAAAGATACGTGGTATAATAATAGGGATCGGTTCATGTGCCGTGTGAAACATTATTACGCAAGGTCACGTAGGAAAGTGTGCTAAGAGCGGTCGTTATTTACTTACGCTAATTATGCTGCTGCGTTTAGACTGTTTTGTTGAGTTTGTTACATTACGGTTGTTATATTACGGTTGTTACATTACGGTTGTTACATTACAGTTGTTGCATTACGATTGTTACATTACAGTTGTTATATTACGGTTGTTACATTACGGTTGTTACATTACGGTTGTTACATTCACATGTTATCATTTGAACATAGAACATGTGATTTTTCCAACCTTAACCAATACTATGCGTTGCCAAAACCTAGCCAATCGTTTCATAATGTTGACAATGTGGCAATGTGTGTGTCTGCTAGCTTGATACGAGGCTGATATGAAACACGTTTGGTGGGTTGAGTAAGTTGGTTCTAATCAACACCAGACACCAGCTGGTCAAGGGAGCAGATTGATGATTGATATATTATTTTTGATTGAGATATATATATATATATATATTTATTATATTTTCATTAATTTGGAGTGAGCAAGAGGAGGGATGTCCTAAAAATGTCTTGTAATTTTTCTGTGAACTAGAGAGTTCCTAAGAAGCATGTCTGTGCATTTTACAGTTAAGGGACTGTACCGTGGTTTGGGTTATAATTTGGGTATAAAGGTCTTTACTCTCTCCAGATATATGAGCCAGAGGGAGTGAAGATCTTCAGGATACCATCACCAATCTTCTTTGCCAACATTGAGTTCTTCAGGAGCAAGCTGGTGGAAGCTGTGAGTACAAAAGTGACAAGTGCACTTTATTGAATGTGGTTTTAACTCTAATGCTGTAAGCAACTGCAATAATCTTTATTTTAACTTAGAGGAGCTGGTCTCCCTTTTTAATTACTGTCAAATACAACACCCTAGCCCTGGCTAAACAAATCCGCCCAAGAACTGAAGGGAAACTGTTAGGGGAAGGTCTGAAAATGGGAAGAAAAAAACGTGTTTACATGTTGTGGCAACCAGGGGTGAGATGGCAAGGTTCAGGAGTAAAATAGGAGACAACATGATAAATATGAGTTTAACAAAAAGAGTACTTTAATGTCAAAACGTGGGGAATCAGGGGATGGGATAAATCCAACTCAAAGCTCTTCCCGTCCGGGGTCCGTCGGCTCACTCCGTAGTGGGGCCGAGCCCTCCTTCCTAAAATCAGAGCCGAGCCGAGTATGCGTTTTACCTCCCTTCTGATGCGGTTCCTCTCTTGGGGTTCCGTGGGGTTCCGTGGGGTTCCGTGGGGTTCCGTGGGGTTCCGTGGGGTTCCGTGGGGTTCCGTGGGGTTCCGTGGGGTTCCGTGGGGTTCCGTGGGGTTCCGTGGCCTCTTGTCGCCTCCTGTCGCCCTTCTCTTCTCCCTCTCCCGGCTTCCCAGCTGCAGATATACTTCCCTAATTGGGGATTGCTGGCAGGTGCGTCCAGTGCCAGTTTCCCATTGGCTGTAGTACCTGCACTGGGAAGTACCTGTCGTTGATCACCTCCCCCAACCGGAGCCTGGGGATCCTCCCCCTGTGCTCCGTCTTCCTCCCTGGTCTGCCACAATGTATTTTATGAGATTTGGAAAGATTCAATGGAAATCCATCAAATGGCAGTTAAGAAGCAAAAACTTGCATTTTCTTTAACTTAATTTCAGCAAAAGATTTTAGAGCTTCACAGAGGACAGAAACCGCCCTCCTTGAAGGATCCAAAGATCTTCTTTTAGAAGACGACAGGGGGGAGAGCTCGATTTGTATTATTTTAGACATAAGTGCAGCTTTTGACACAGTAGAGTAGACCATGCCATTTTAATCAACCATCTTAATTAAAGCCTGGATTGGTATCAAGAGTGCTGGTTTTATTCTTACCTCATCCTCTACATCTCACATTACCTGTGGTGTACCGCAAGGCTCAATTTTAGGTCTGATTTTATTTTCCATATCTATGCATCCAACGTCACAACATCTATCTACACTGACGAGAGACAGATATGCCTTCCCTTAAGACCTGATGACCTAAGAAGCCTAGCTGCTGTTTTAGACTGTCTTTGCGATATTACCTTTTGGATGGCACAACATATTTTATTCAATTTTTATTTTACATTTATTTATTTTCAGATCTTTCGGTTGTGCTATTGTCTTAATTTGTCTGTCAAACCTTTTGTAAACTCTGTTTTAAAGGGGCTGTGTAAATAAAGTTATTATCATTATGAATAACTAATAAATAATGCTCACAAATAATAACTCATATGCAAAATGCTGAACTTAGTTAATTCCGTTTGCAACACAGCATCTCATTCACACCAATGTGTTCCCAGATTGGCTTTAACCCGCTGAGAGTGTTGAGAAAGAGAAACAAAGCACTGAGGATGATCCGGAAACTTCTAAAGAAGGGAGACCTTCAATGGACATCAGTGAGTAATGACTTTGACCGTGTTCCATGATAACAAACAGCAAAACACTTTCACTCTTTTTTATGCTGTTATTGTTGTCCCTTCTTGTTCTGGTTTGACATCGATTCCAATGAGCAGCGGAGAAATACATTCTAAACAAAAAACGATGTGATGTGCGGACAGTTTGTTGTGTTTGGTTTATGACTACGACTTGTCTGACAGCGTATACAACATTCACATTATGATTGTGTCTGTTGGGTATAAAAGAGTCTATACAAGTAAAATATTTAAAACTACAGTTATATACCCCACAAAGTCAAATGTTAACCTGGTTTTCTCTCACGTTTGGCCTGAATTGTACCTTCAACCAGTGGAGAAAAATGTAACATCTGTAGTGGTATATCTACGAAAGCACTTTTGAGAAACACGATATCTCACTCACTTCTCGGACATATTCTCAAGACGCGTGATCTGAAATCAGGTTTGGGTAAAATAATAAAGTAATCCTATTTGTTATAAAGTATTGACTACAAACAGTATGGCTTAAGCTGCATGATTCACAAATCCTGTGCCTGGCAGCAAAGTGGCTCGCCCTCCTCGCATTCCTTTGTCTTTCAGCCATCAGATACTATGATGTACTGCCGCTCTGTGTGAACCGAAGACAAGAGAGCAAATGTACAAACAGTATTTGATACCATTGCAGAAAGGCTTCATGAACACCTCATGTGGACCCATCAAGGAGTCAGAGGATAAGAGCAACATGGAGGAGCTAGACCTGCCCACTGACTTCAAGGACCTCCCAGTCCGGATCGACTGGAGCGCCGAGCTTCCCGCCAACATCAGTGTTCCCAGAGTGGACCTCCACAGCCTGGTCCTGGACTTTGCAGCCGTCTCCTTCCTGGACATCTCGGCTCTAAAGGGACTGAAAACGGTGAGACTTTTGCGGCAGCAACAGAAGCAGTTATTTCTTACATTAGGCTATTTTCTTTGAAATTACAATTTGTTTAGTTTTCATCTATTTCTATTATATATATATTTTTTCACTATATTTCTTTTAATTTATTCTAATATGATTTTTTTCCATTTCTATCTAATTTGGTTTATTTTTCTACAGATGCTGAAAGAGCTGATCCGGGTCGAAGTTGAGATTTACATTGTGGCTTGTGATCGTGAGTACAAAACTACAGTATTTGAAGTAAAAAGTTGCTTTTGTTACTTCCAGACTTTTACTCTGTGAGTATAATGGAGACACCTAAACAACCAGAATAAAAGATTGCTTTTAATGCGTATAACTTTGACCGAAGTGCTTTTGACTAAGCTCTTCTTCCTGCAGCTTACATCCTGGAAAAACTGCATGACTGTTGCTTCTTTGACGACGAAGTCCAGCCGTCAATGTTCTTCCTGACTGTGCACGACGCCATGCTGCACATCCTGGAGAAACAGCCAGAGTCCGAAGAAAAGAAATCTAAACATGACAGGGTAAGGAAGACAATATATATATATATATATATATATATATAGGAAATAGAGGACCCAAATGCCGGGGCAACCGTGTAACAAAGGTTTATTTTATCACCAGGCACAAAACAGGCACAACTCACCCCACATGAACACCCGAGACAATTAACAATCCGACGAGGGAAAAGAGACAAACAGGGCTTAAATACCAGGGGAAGGTGATCGGACACAGCAGGGCAGACAATCAGACAATCACCGGGGGAGGAAGTGCAGGGACACAGAGGAAACACGAGGCGGGATTTCACAATAAGACAGAAGACGCATGACAGTTAAAAGAATAAACATTTATATACTCAGCGTATGCCTGCTTATAATGTAAGCGTCTTTCTTTTAAAAGCATATTAGTTATTTCAAACTCAGCGTAAATGAACGACATGAATACATGAATATAACACATTTCTATGACTTTTCCAAAACTTTTGGTATTTTATTTTTTTCAAGAACTTTTCTAGGCCTGGAATTAACCGTGTTGAAATTCCATGACCATATGAATATATATATACGGAATAGCCTTCAGTTCTGTGGATATGTACAGAATAATAAGCACTTCATGTTGCTCTGCAGATTATAACAACAGTCACGGTCCATCACCCTGAAGGCAGCTTGAGGAGCAGAGACAGAAGTGTACGTATCATATCCTATACTTCGTGCTATTTGCAATTCATTTTGATTTTTTTATAACATATTTATTATTTTTGTTTAATGTTTTTTGTTTATTTTTGTCAGACAAGCCCCTTTGATCAACAGACAACAACTACAAAATGCACCAGTACATCTTTATAACCAGAAATATTCTTTCTTTAAAGTGGTACAAGACAAGTTTTCAACTACACTCGCCCGCTCCCTCATATTTCTTCCCCAAAATTTGATCAACAACACAGTAACAATAGGTTTTTCCGCTACCATTTCTGCTGCCTCTACCTAACTACAAAAACAGATGTGTATCCTCTTTGGTAGCGCAATGATTAACGTGAGGGGGAAAAAAGCCATGCTGTAAATGAGGAATTTGTTTTCCCGGAAGATCGCACCTGGTGGCAAACAGAAAAGTGAAAGCGAGGCGGGGAGGGAACCAAAGTAAATGCTGATGACGTCATTAATTACCTTGTCTACTGACACTTTTAATCTCTGTCTACACTAACACAGATATTATTTTTAATGGATATTTTGAGTTTTAGGTCACTAATACATATTTTAGGGTGTCGATTTTTAAAACGGTTACTTGTAACTGTGTAACAAGACTCCCAATCAACGTTTTATTGGGCTTTCATCGTCTCAAATAGTCAAGTGATGGTAAGCAGCTATTCCACCTCGTCATCCATCCACACACGAGTCAATTCTCGCTTTCGCCATGTCACCAAATATACACCGCCTAAGGAAAATAGCTCACTGATATGGGGTCAGATCGGTCTCATAATTCACAAATGCACACAGAACAATCCACAAATGCACACAGAACAATTTACAAATATATTTGATTTACAAATGCACACAGAAGGTTTTACAAATACATTTGACAAATAAATGTGACTCACAAATGCACACAGATCGAATTACAAATACATTCCAATGCACAAATGTGGATTTGTATGTATTTATTTGTGGATCGCACTGCATTCGTGTGTGAATCGCTACACATTCGTGTGTGGGTTTTTTGAGACTCCCCTGACGTCGCCTGATCCACAAATGCGTTTTTTCAACATGGACCTATCTGTAGCCAATCAGATGTCGCCCTCATTGTCAACCAATCACATCACTGCCGTCCTGCTGTTGCTGGAGCAGCTCTAGAAGCGGCCGTCATTCAGAAGTAGTTGTGCGACTACGGATAATATTATGAACCCAAACACGGGGGAGTTTGATGGTCCGACGTTTGAAGGACTTCCACAACAAGTATAAAGCAAAACTAGTGGTTAGTTCAATATATATTTAAACTATATGTGGTTACTATGCGCCGGAAAGGGGGCGTGGCTTATCTCCGTGACTTATCTCTGTAAAACACATTTCCTCCATCCAGAAAGAAGGATGACATACATTATCCTTTATTAATTCCCGTAGGGATATTATTCTCTGCATTTAACCCATCCTATGTAGTTAAGGAGCAGTGTGCTGCTGTGAGGCGCCCCAGGGAGCAACTGGGGGTTCAGTGCTCAACACACTTCAGCCTCCACCACTGAACTAACCACTAGTTGTGCTTTGTACTTGTTGTGGAAGTCCCACAAACGGCGGATCATCAAACGCCCCCGTGTCGGGGTTCATATAAGGATAATGTATGTATTCTTTCTTTCTGGATCACGGAAATGGTAACTGGTTTTACAGAGACAAGTCACGGAGATCAGCCACGCCCCCTTTCTGGCGCAAATGAATTGAATACCGTGATTTAACCACATATAGTTTAAATATATATTGAACTAACCACTAGTTTTGCTTTATACTTGTTGTGGAAGTCCTTCAAACGTCGGACCATCAAACTCCCCCGTGTTTGGGTTCATAATATTATCCGTAGTCGCACAACTACTTCTGAATGAAGGCAGCTTCCAGAGCTGCTTCAGCAACAGCAGGACGGCAGTGATGTGATTGGTTGACAATGAGGGCGACATCTGATTGGCTACAGATAGGTCCATGTTGAAAAAACGCATTTGTGGATCAGGCGACGTCAGGAGTCTCAAAAAACCCACACACGAATGTGTAGCGATTCACACACGAATGCAGTGCGATCCACAAATAAATACATACAAATCCACATTTGTGCATTGGAATGTATTTGTAATTCGATCTGTGTGCATTTGTGAGTCAAATCTATTTGTCAAATGTATTTGTAAATCCTTCTGTGTGCTGTGTGCATTTGTGAATTATGAGACCGATCTGACCCCATACACTGAGCATGCTCAGAATATTCTCATCTTGTTCACAGAGCCTTTATCGCCTCCTACAGGCCCGGCGAGTCATTTTCGTGCTCTAGTTTGGACGGAGATCTTTTGTGAAACAGACAGAATTTCGTTTTAAAACGTAGAGGAAAAAAAATCTGGATGCATATAGAGAGGGCCTGAATATGCCACTTTAAGCTGTGATGGAACAAATGTTCAATAACTCTGTGTGCCTTCTTCACCCACAGGCTCCAGATCCAGAAACCAGGTTCTAACTTCTGTAGGCTGCAATACACAGGTGTAGTGCATAACGAGAAACTGTTTTTATACATCTGACAATCTGAGTTTACATATACAGTATTTACTGTAAGGTAAGAAATTCCATTGTATTGATGTTTTTTATACTGTATATAGTGGATTTGTAGGAAATGTAGGTGCAATATATTTGACATGTTGTATAGTTATATTTTCATTATAATGAGAATAAGTCCTGGCACACTGTTCTCTAAAGCAATGTGAAAAAGACTGAATGTGCACCGGCTGAAAGATGGAAATAAATATTTCATCACTCTAAATGATGGCATTCAATGTTTCTGTGTATTATTATTTTTTGCCTCTGAGAGCTTACTTTGAATTATTTCTCCTTGACATCATATGCTCATGACTAAATATCAAAGTTCAAATTTGTAAAAATGCAGGTATTGTTTAAATAAAAGGGTTCACCTGGAATGACAGATGTAAAAAAAAAAAAAAGAAAATCACACTGCATGCAGGAGACCTGTGCACACTCTGGTGGTTTATATTTATAGTGCTAAATGGAGTACTGAGAGGTTTACAAGTAGATGCCACACTTACACAACACAAAACAAAGTGGCACACAGTGTATACAGACAAAAAATATATACAATCATCACGAGCACATTTCAGAGGGATCAGGCTTCGTTAATCAATGATCCCCAGATCTATAAGAGAAAAAAGCATTTTAAAACAAGAATTAAACATGTCTAGAACGTGGGGCTATGGCGGGGTCGTCATAAACATAGATCCCAAATTGTACATTAAATAACTTGGATTACAGCATAAGTAATACTCAAGGCCTCAAGTCCTTTGTCATGAGAGATATTAGTGTTGAGGCTTTCCATATCGAGGGTGGCCAGAATATCATTTGATAACTCTTTTAATATGTATGTTGTTTATTAAATCAGTAGAATCCTTAATAGATGATGGATGCTTTTGAGCATATGGTTTTGGAAAAAGATCAACTTTGTTAGATAATGACTAGAATCGTTGCTGGCTACAATAGGTCACCATTTGGGTTTTACCAAGCTTTTATGGATTATCATGTTCATTCTTAGAGATCCAATTCAGTTCAGGAGCTCGGCCTGTGACATATGAGATCTTTTGTTTGATCGGGTTACATTACATTACATTGAATTTAGCTGGCGCTTTTATCCAAAACGACTTACAATAAGTGCATTCAACCAGGAGTACAAACTCAGAACAACAAGAATCAAGAAAGTACAATTTCTTCAATAAAGCCAAACTACAAAGTGCTATCAGTAAGAGCCATTTAAGTGCTACTAAAGTGCTACGGTGCTGCTTTCCTTATTCAAGGTATAGTCAAAAAATATGTGTTTTTAGTTTGCGATGGAAGATGTAGAGACTTTCTGCTGTTCTGATGTCAATGGGGAGCTCATTCCACCATCGAGGAGCCAGGACAGAGAACAGTCGAGACTTTGTTGAGTGTTTAGCTCTCAGTGACGGAGCTACAAGCCGATTGGCAGAAGCCGAGCGGAGCGCACGAGTTGGGGTGTAAGGTTTTACCATGTCCTGGATGTAGACTGGACCAGATCTGTTCGTAGCACGGTACGCCAGTACCAATGTTTTGAAGCGGATGTAGGCGGCCACCGGTAACCAGTGAAGGTCGCGTAGTAGTGTGGGTGAGCTGTAAAGGTCGGATGGCACCAGCGGGTAGACCTGCCAGTCACACCGAGGTTTCTGGCAGTCGGGTCAGGGTTAGTCTTCAGTTGTCTGTAATAATGTTCATCACTTAATTGCCGGTCGGCCTTATCTTCGTAGCCTGACATGTTCTATGACAATATGACACTGAAAAGCTGTATAGCTGTTGCACTCATTGATTTGAAACGTTCACCCAAGTAAGATAAGATAAGATAAGATAAAATAAGAAAATCCTTTATTAGTCCTGCAGTGGGGAAATTGCAGGATTACAGCAGCAGTTTACACCAGAGACACATAGTAAAATAAAAAACAAGTAATATAAATAAACAGTAAATACAGTAATAAAACAGTAAAGAAGAAAAATAATCCACAATAGCAATATTATACAAACAGACGGAATAAAAAATATTTAAAATGTAGTTATATTGCACCAGTTAAAGTGACCAAAGTGACCAAAGTGTTATTACGTGTTTTTGTGGTCTACTGCGAGCGCAGCTGGTTGTGCAGCCTGGCAGCAGCAGGGAGGAAGGACTTGCGCTACCTCTCCTTCACACACCGAGGATGAATCAGCCGGTAGCTGAAGGAGCTGTGCAGAGCTGCCCCCTATGGTATCTCCGCTGCATTTCTTACTCTAACTGCTTCTGTTTTTAAGATGAAGTTTCTGTAAACAACCTGGCGTGGTCTTTTCATTTGAGCTCCCACTGAAGTGAACAAGCTCAAGTGACAGCACCAAAATAATTGTTCTCCATGGACGGTGTAGTCTACAAAATTGATCACTGAATTTGCAGGTTTGGGAGGCAGACATCTAAGAAAATGAAGCGTTCAAACTAAAACTGCTCATTGACAGTAAGCCAAACAAAATGTCCACATGTTGGGACACCTCTCATCCATAACCTCAGCTTGAAGGTGTCTCCACCTGAGAACAAAAAGGATGATATGACATATCAATACAATGAATCATAAATCTGTGTTAATGATTGAACACAGCCAAGACAAAAGCAACCAGTGATGAGAGTGATCTCAGATTAGATACACTCAGATAAACCCCACAGCAACGCCACAGGAAAGCAACGTGCAAAGGTTCTCTCAGGGATCTTTCCTCCAGAACCTTTCACATTAGACCGTGATTCCTCGGGCACCTGGGGTGTGAGGATGGTGACATTTAGGAAACAATATGCGGTGGCCAGACCTGTGTACTCCGAGGACAGCTTGGCAGAAGATCATGAGAAATTCTACCGGCCTCACAAAACCATTCTGGACCATCTGAGAGAGTATCTGACGTAAGAGAACCCCAATTCTTTAGAGCTTCAGATCCCCGTCTTAATCTTGGTTTTTAATCTCCTGCAAAATAAGTGTCTGTGACCGAGGGGTTGGTGAAATTGTGTTGAAGGGAAGTTCTTTACAAACTTTAGTAAACAAAGTGCAAGAGCTTTTTTTGTAATTATGTCTGTTACATCCAGCTGGGATTTGAAACGTGCCAAGAATGTGGCGCTCTCTCTTCTGCCCATCGTCGGCTGGATGAGGATCTACAGAGTCAGAGAGTGGGTGGTGGGCGATGTGGTGTCTGGGCTCAGCACTGGACTGGTGGCCATTATGCAAGGTGAGGAGTGAGACGGGGAGCTGCTTGCCATGCTTGCTTAAGAAAAAAACATTGACTGCTGACTTATACGTGTATCAATCATCTAGTCCTGCAGCCTTACTTTTGCTGTACCGTATGAACATCTTCACACAATACTGCCTCAGAATGTAGATTGCAAATTAATGTAACTTGTAAGTATGAATTTTGTGTTCCGATTCTTTTACCCGTTTAAGTAATCATTAACCAGATATTTCCTTTTTTAAATAAGAATTTTGCTAATTTCAGACAGTTTGTAAAAGTACAAGCCATGGCTGAAGTCACTGTGATTACATCCACTTTTTATATGCAGGCTATGGTCTGCACCAAATGTTATCTACCATATGTTTCAATCTAATTTAAATACAGACATTCAAAAACAAGTATTGATCACTGAATTTGCTTTTTTTAGTAAACAAGCTAAGTTTTCAACTTTATATTAAAAGATTTACGTGACAGAAAAATAAGCTTTTTTTGTATTTCAGAGATATCTGATGATTAAAATCTTCGTACTGTGTTGTTTTGCTGTGGTCTTCCTTAGGACTGGCCTTCTCTCTGCTGGCCTCGCTACGTCTTAACAGGTTCTTCCCACCCCTCCACACCCACCTTCTCACAGGCTCTTTCCCAGTCCTGAGCCTGATGGTGGGAGCTGTGGTGACTCGCCTGGTCCCAGAGGACGGACCACCAGCCAACATCACTGGCTTTGAGGGGCTGACCCAGGACCAGCAGAGAGTCTTGGTGGCCTCCTCTGTGACCTTTCTTATGGGGATATTCCAGGTAAATCTGACTAGCATAGCATAGCACAGCACAGTTCTAGGTAGAAATTTCACACTTCTTCCCTGTCCTATGCAGCTGGCAATGGGTGTTCTGCAGGTGGGCTTTATTGTCATGTACCTGTCCGACACGCTGGTGTCCGGCTTCACCACAGCGGCTGCCGTCCACATCCTGGTGTCCCAGCTCAAGTATGTGTTAGGGCCGTTCCAGGCATCGGCGGTCCTCTCTCTGTCATATATGTGAGTTCAGGATGTATTTCATTCAATTGTGTTAATATTGTCAATGCAATTGAGTCACTGATTAACATTTTGTATATTGTTTGTTTAAGCTGTAGTCTATATACTAAATTAAGCTAACCGGCCTTCAGATTTGTATTCATCACACAGACAAGAGAATGGCATCGATGGTCCTACTCACAGCAAGACAGTGAGAGGTTACAAGGTCATTTTACTGTCATCGTACAACAGGGTTGCCAAACAAAAAGCAGATTGTAGTTCCATTTTGCTTCACAAGAAATTGTATTAGTATTTCACAAAATATAAAATTCCCCCTTTAGAAGCAGGGAATTGAGCTAATTTTTTAATATGCTAACTTTGTTGGCATTTGTTTCATCCTCTGAAAACTAATTTGAAGAGCAGCCAACAGTTGTTCTGAGCACAAGCAAAACCAGGTAGCTAGCTTAAACCGCCAGTTAGCCAATTAGTGTCTAAACATCAATTCACTAAAATTCCCACTGGTGGAAACTTCAAACAAAATCCCACTCAGCTCCATTGTATTAAGATGTTGGCAAAGTTTCACAGATATCTCAACATCCTTTTGGTAACAGCCTTTTTATCATTTTTGTAGCATTTCCATGTGGTTTGCCTTAAAATTTTGGCTTGCTGAAATGTGCTGTAAAACTGATTAATACATTTTTAATCACCACCAAAAGTTCTGAGTAAATAGTGTTTGCTTCTTTTGCGCAGACCCTGGAGAAGATCTTTGTCCAGATCACCTCCACCAACATCTGTGACCTGGTGATGTCCATAGTGATTATGGTGGTGGTGTTCATCGTGAAGGAGCTAAATGACAAATACAAAGCCAAGCTGCCTGTTCCCATTCCCATTGAAGTTGTTATGGTGAGGGAAACCTTAAAGGGGATATATCATGAAAAGCTCACATTTTCAGTGCTTGTGCACATATATTTGGGTATCTGGAGTACCTGCCAACCCACAAACTGTGAATTAAGACTTTTGTAGGCTTAATATATATCAGAAGAAATGTGGGTTTCAATAAGCCATTCAGGTTTTGCTTTCCTTCATATGTCACATGCAGGCTCATTTAAATGCCACCCACGGTTTGATAACTATTGCAAAAATGAACCATGTTTTTAAAGAGACAGGCGTAAAACGGAGTGTTTGAGAAATATACCGATATATTAAGATGGACAGTATGAGAAAAATACAGTGTTTTTTGAACATTAAAGCATGTAAACATGTTCTAGTAATAACCCAACTGAAACTGAAAATGAGGATGATATGTCCCCTTTAAAGTAGTATACTCCTACTGCACAGTTTAATTTATTAACTGCAAATCCTATATATTGTACAAATAATTTCCCCAAGCATAACAGTTTATGTGTTACCTGGGATTTCAGAGTTGTTTGTCTCTTTCCCGCTCACACACCGTGCTACGAACAGATCTGGTCCAGTCTACATCAGGACATGGTAAAACCTTACACCCCAACTCGTGCGCTCCGCTCGGCTTCTGCCAATCGGCTTGTAGCTCCGTCACTGCGAGCTAAACACTCAACAAAGTCTCGACTGTTCTCTGTCCTGGCTCCTCGATGGTGGAATGAGCTCCCCATTGACATCAGAACAGCAGAAAGTCTCTACATCTTCCGTCGCAAACTAAAAACACATCTTTTCCGACTATACCTTGAATAAAGGATGTAGCACTATAGTAGCACTGAAATGGCTCTTACTGATAGCACTTTGTAGTTGAACTTTTTGTCGAAATTGTACCTTCGTGATTCTTGTTGTTCTGATTCTTGTTGTAAACGGTAGAATGCACTTATTGTAAGTCGCTTTGGATAAAAGCGTCAGCTAAATGAAATGTAATGTAATGTAATGTAAATGGCTTGTGGAGTGTCCTATGGATTCAACTTACAGACGAGATATGATGTTGACGTTGTTGGCAAAATGGTCAGTGGGTAAGTTCTACACGGCTTCATTAGATGATAGGTCAAAATCAAGCAGGCTGTTGTTTTCCCAGGTAATTCAGATACAGTGGTGGAAGAACTCCTTTACATAAAGGGTAACTATTTCTCCCATGTTTCTATGTAAAATCTGAATATGAAAAGTAACTAGTAACCCCAGCTGTCAGAGACCTGTAGTATGCAATATTTCCCTCTTTGAACTTGAAATGTATTTAACTACTGTCCACCACTGTTCAGATCCTATGAATGCCCAATTTACCTTGCAGATATGAGTCTCCCATTGCGCCCAACATGGAAGTCTTCAAGGAGAGTGCTGTGGAGGCCTTTCCTGTAGCCATAGTGGGGTTTGCTGTTGCCTTCTCTGTGGCCAAAGTCTACTCTATCAAACATGATTACACCATAGATGGGAACCAGGTGGGTTATATATATATATATATACATACATACACATAGTATATATATATATTTCGTTAATAGTTAAAATATAATAGTTAATTAGTTACTGATGCCAAGTGAGTACAAGAATAAGACTCCTCGTGATTCTGGTCATACAGGTATAAAATTATGTTTTCTTATGCTACATGAATAAAAGTAGGACAGGGTTAGGGTTAAGTCAAATTAAAAGGGTTATCTTTCATTTTTCCATCCCAGGAGCTCATTGCATTCGGGGTCAGCAACATATTTGGCGCAAGCTTCAGGTCGTTTGCAGCCAGCACAGCGCTCTCCAGGACGGCCTTACAGGAGAGTTCGGGAGGCAAAACACAGGTCAGAAAACAAACCTCACTGTTGGGGGTCACAGACTAGTACTAGCTCACGAGATGCTGTTATTTTTGTCTCCAAAAAGATTTACTGCAAAGTTACAATGTAGTTTATATGACATTCTTTTATGTCATTGGCATGATAAAATGAAACATTAACTTACAAATGTAGATTGCAGGGCTGATCTCAGCCATGATGGCGATGATTGTAACCTTGGCACTTGGGTTCCTGCTGGAACCGCTCCCCACGGTGAGAATCACCTCTGTAATGTAACTGCTTTTGCCAATATGGATAGCATTTTGATTGTCTTGTTTAACATACATTTTTATGTTTTTTTCTTACATATACCCTTTACCCAGTCTGTCCTGGGTGCCTTAGTCATCGTAAACCTGAAAGGCATGCTGTTGCAGTTCAGAGAAATCCCGTACTTGTGGAGGAGGGACAAACCGGATTGTGTAGGTGTTGTCTCATAGTTCACTGCCAAAGCCAAGCTGTACCATATTTATGTGGTTATTTACTTGGCCCAGCCGGTTCTCCGTCAGTAATTGACCTCAGGTGTTTGTCTGCAGGTGGTGTGGGTGGGAACATTTCTGGGTGCCACACTGCTGGGACGGGATCTTGGTCTGGCGGTTGGACTAGGGGTGAACCTGCTCACCGTGGTCTTCAGGACTCAATTGTAAGGACACAATTTAAGGCTGATATTGATTCCTTGATATGTAACCTGACAGCAAAAAGGAAACTAGTAAAGTGCCCTCAAGTGTGTCTGCAACGACCAAATGAAAGCTATCGGACACATTTTCACCGGAACGTCTCAGAATCAGAATCAGAACCAGCTTTATTATTATTTATTATTTATTTATTTATGTATCATCTCAGCTCTCTGCGTAACTTCACTGTGTCAATGTGGCTGTCAGTCCTGCTGTGTGATTAATGTGTTAGATGATGAGGATGTATAGTCATGTCCTGATTATGGGAGAAATTTTTTTCAATAATGTTGCTACGCAGCATGTTGCTGATATATGAGACTGAGGGATGAAGAAAATCATGACGTGATATTGATACCTCGATATCGATAGTGTGACAAAATTGTAGTGTTGACTATCGGTGGTTATACAAGATATGTACAGATATAAATGTGTTGATCATTATCATCAGTTATGTTGATAATGACTAAGTGGGTAAAAGCAAAAAATAGAAAAGCTGGAACAGTCTGGTTAATTCAGAAAATGACATGTCTTTAATGTATTGCAGCGTAAAATCTGGAAAAGTCAACACTTTACTGACATGATATTACAATATTACTATATCCAAAATATGAGACGATAGTTAGTATCATATCATTATATCGATATACTATCCATAAAGTATATGGATGAATACAATTACAGATCAGAGATGAATCTTGATGTGGTGTAATAATTCAACTTAACATTAACCCTAATGTTAATAGGCTATGGCGTACTGAATAACAAGAGGTTGCTGACCCCTCTGTTAGCTGTTAGCTGTTAGCGCTGTTAGCTTTGTAAGCTGTTAGCTCTGTAAACTGCATAAGCCCTGTTTGCTGTTACCACTGTTAGCCACTATACATACAGACATACATACACACACTCACACACACTCACACACACACACACACACACACACACACACACACACACACACACACACACACACACACACACTATTGTCTTACATAGGCATGCAAATTAAGAGACGAACAGTTCCTATAATGTAGCAGAAACAAAATTCAAAACGAACTGACAAACTGAATCAGGTGTCGGAGTTGCCGGAGCAGAGACTGTATATAAGAAGTGAACATAGTCGTTGTGACGTCACCCGTCATTGATTTGTTGACTGCTGTGATGATGCCTTGAGTTTGGCAAATTCACTGTCGCTGTCTTAGATTACGGCCGTCTCCATATTGGGTTTTGTTGTGACCAATGAACGTAAGTCACCATATTTGGAATACGGAGAGAGAAACCGTACATACGTCTCTGGTAGTAAAAGCCAATCTGTGGTCAATACATTTTCAAAAGTGTGAATCACTGCAATAAAGGGAGGTACTTGAGCATGCAGTCATAAATTAGCAAAACAAATTCAGGCTGATGTGTCCAATAGTATGCAGGATTACCCGTGGACAGACACAGAGATGCACATACACAACTAAATACATAATCTTCATTACACCCCATGTGTTTTTATGAGATAGATGGTATTTAAAGTACAAAAGACAATGTCCTTTATTGCCAAATATTTGACAGACGTTCAACTCTCATATATTTTATGACAATCCTAAACCTCTTCATGTCTTTTTAGCCCCCGCTGTTCCATCTTGGCTAACATCCCAGGGACCGACCTCTACAAAGATCGCAAAGATTACATGCATGTAAGCATGTCAAATCGAATCAAATAAAAAATGTTGAACACTGCTGACTAGTTTCAGTTCATATTGCGACATCTCTCTGTTTTTTTATCATGACACTTCCTTTCTCAGATATCCGAACCAAAGGGAGTGGTGATCTTCAGGATACCCTCGCCTATCTTCTTTGGCAATATTGAGTTCTTCAGAGACAAGCTGGTAGAAGCTGTGTGTACGACACGTCCACTCTGCTCGTGTTTGTTTTTATTCTCAGAGAAATAATGACACATGAACATAATCAACACGTTGTTGTTCCAGATTGGGTTTAACCCACTTCAGGTTTTGAAAAAGAGGAACAAGGCTCTCAGGAAAATCAAGAAACTGTTGCAGAAAAAGGAAGACGACCTTACAGAGGTGAGACCACAAATAAACTATTGCAGCAGTGAGCGCTTTAAGGTGTTCTTCCCCAAAAAGCTCTGAGCCCACTTTCCTACATGTCAATCAGAAAGGCTTGGGGAGGTTATTCCACTTGACGACTGATGAGTCTTGCATGGACAAGGAGGAGCTGGATCAGCCCTCTGACCTCAGGGGCCTTCCTTTCCGGATGGACTGGAGAGCCGGGCTTCCTGCTAACATCAGTGTTCCCAAGGTGGACCTCCACAGCCTGATCCTGGACTTCTCTGCCGTGTCCTTCCTGGACATCTCTGCACTGAAGGGACTCAAAACGGTACTGAGTCATTCGGGAGGCTTCAACACTGGAGCTCAGTAGACGCTGGTGTGAGGCTCAGAAAGCGGCGGTCGCATGTGTAGGATGTGAGGCTGTCTCCGCCTCCATCTTTTCACCCAACCGGTGCTATTATCAACGTGTTTCTGTGTAGACACCAGAAGTGGCGGTCTCAACGAACAAGACCTGTAACTAATGATTATTATCAATTAATTTACAGATTATATTCTCAATTAAACATTTGGATATTTTAAGTAGATATTTTAAGGCAGAAAGGTAACATACTATACCTTTCAACAATAATTTAAAGGTATAAAAAATTATTGTTGCTGATTCATTTTTCTTTCAGTGAACTGAAATGATGGATCATTTCCTTGACTGATGAATCATTTCACCCTAATTACGTTGTGCCTGCTGTTCCTGGTGCACTATCATAGTAAAAGCCTTAACCATCGAAATGCTTTTCACTTGAAGCAGCACAAGCAGGAAGTGTTTGTAATACAGCATTGACAGCTTTAACAACATGAAAGATCCAAAGGACAGGTTTAAAGACGGTCAAGTTCTGTAGTGTTTTCTGAGCCGTTATCTTTTGGTGCACCGCCGTCTCTGCTGTAAAGTAGAGCCCCTGGCCTCTCATCAGCTGCATTATGACATTCTGCATAATAGTCTGTCTCTATGCCGTTTCCCACATTACAACTCACTGAATTCTCCACAGGCACTCAAAGAGCTCATCCGTGTTGATGTGGATGTTTACATCGTTTCTTGTGATGGTGAGTCTCATCTTAGAGTCAGTGACATCACACATACACTGAGCACGAGGTGAATACTACAAATAAAACACTGTTTCCCCTGTGTGTTGACAGCGTGCATCCTGGAGAAACTACACAGCTGTACGTTCTTCGACGAGGAGATTCTGAGCTCCATGTTCTTCCCGACCCTTCATGACGCCATGCTGCTTGTGCGAGACAAACACGAGGACAAAAGTCGAGGCTGGGTGGTAAGGACACCTATTCACGCTATAAATACTAGCGTCACGTTAAGAAAGATAAATATGCATGCAGAAGCCCGACAGGAACAATCAGCCATGGGAATAAAGATGTCAGGTTTAGACTCAGGTTTGGCACCGGAGGAAAGGTCATGAAGGTCACTATAATGAAAAGCCTAACTCCCTTGTTATGATTAGAAGAGTATGGAAGATTTAAAGAGACTAAATAAAAACAAATCAAAGAAATTAAGTGAAATATAAATTCATAATGCAATGCCCATTTCATTTTTATGCATGTAACTACTGTGTCATCATTGAAAACTGACACTTTGTTGATGTTGCAGTTATTAGAAAGCCAACTCTAGGAGAGCAACCGTCAACAGGAGCGTCCTGATGAAAGCTCTTCACACTACCACAATACAATAAATAAAACTAATAGTTTGTGTAGAGTAAATGAGTGTTTTATTTTTAAAACGTTTGGGTTATTGTATATCGAAGCTCACAGTATTTGTATATATTTGATCCAGCCTGTGATCACATGACTTGTTGCTACTGTACTGTGTCCTTTGACACATGATTACTATGAATAAACACTTTAAATGACTACATAATATGAAAGAATTTGGCATAACAAGGTTTTAAATGTGTTCATTGTGTCAATCAAATGTACCTTAGATACTCCATAAATGTGTGGCATGGGTCAAACCAGCCCTCACTCAGGTTTTTAAACCCAAACTAAACTTTATAGGCTAAAATAAACCACCGCACTTCAAATATTGCGATACTGAGCGAGGTTTGAAACCTTTTTCTGAACAAACACTGAAAGTTGGCAAGCCTGAAGAGAAACACCTGATAATTTATCAGCTGATCCCTGATAAACATTGAGCATAAAGTCCTGTCTGCTGCACCACACAGAATGAAAACAGTACGAACCATGTTGTGTGTTGATTTTACTTGAAAGCAAACTGACAGAGGCATAAGACTTCAACCTGGGGACATCAGCTTTGACAGAACCAGATATATCCAAGGGACTGACCGAATGTCATGGTCAATCACATTTGGTTGTTACCTCATAAAACCGGTATTAACCAAATGTCTTCTTAGAAAGCTTCAAATTTTCTCAACTCCACGGCAAACAAACCAGCTGCTGACCCTTCAGTCTTCATATCAAACAGATGAGTCTGCTGTTAAAAATTTGTGACCAATTTGGCATCTTTCAATGTACAGATGTGTAATTTCAGCTGACATATATACAGAAATATTCACCATACGCTATTAAAAAAAAAAAAGAAAAAGAAAAAACAGGGACCTTGCTGCTCCTCTCCAAGTCTATTCCAAATCAATTGTTCAGCAGGAGGTTCAATACACTTTATTAAAATGTGCAGCGTATACACATTTGCTTTTGGGGGCCTTATCAAAATGAAAGTCCTAAAACCCTGAGGTCTACTATCACATTATTCAGACGAGTGGTGTGGAACAGAATGACAAAGGCAGTCACCCCTTCATTCAGTTGGCAGTTTACTGATAATAGGGCCGGTAGCGGCCCTGATCTGGGTGGTGAGGTCCAGGCATCTGGCCCTGGGGAGGACCCTGCATTCGTGGTGGTGGGGGCCCTCTTGGAGCGGGCCACATCCCAGGACTGAGCCCTCCTGGCTGGCTGAACGGGGGACTGAGGGTTCCCTGGTCTTCGGGGAACTGCTGCATGGAGTTGGGGTTGTAGTGATGAGGTGGGGGGGCGTTGACTGGTGGGCCACTGTGTTGTGGTGGTGGTCCTGGCGGCGGGTGGTTCATATAGGGGGGCATCTGACCCATGATGTGCCCTGGTGGTGGAGTGATTGGTGGGGGAGCTGTGGACATGGGGGGAGGAGGGGCCTGGTTGTACACCATGTGTGGCGTACCAGAGGACTGGGGAGGATGCTGCATGGGGTGGCTGATGGGAGGAGGTGGGGGAGGAGGGGGACCAAAGTGCTGCTGTGGTGGGGCCATCATGTGGTGAGAGTGGGACACTACAGGGGGCTGACCAGGATAGTCGCCCGGGTGATGGTGGGGCGGCTGAGCAGGGCCCGGACCACCAGAGAGGGGTTCTCGAGAGGAAGAGTCATCTTGGATGGGCACGGTGATGAGATTGCTGTGCTTACGGGTCGTCACCGTGGAGATGCGGAATGTTTCGGGACCAAGAGCGGTCGGGGGCGGGGCTTCGTGGGACGTGGGCGGGGGTGGCTGACTGTAGGGGTCGTGACTGCTGTGCTGGAGCGGGTTGGGCAGGTGAACGTGGTTCTTGGGCAGGTGAGGTGGAGGCACGCGGAAACGGTCCGGTACATCGGATTGGGGGGGCAGGTGCACGGGCTCCTGGCGGCCAGCAGACGACTTGGCCGCCCTCATGTGGCGGTGGTTGACGTGGGCCTGCAGGTCACGCTGAGACAGGTAGGTGCGCTTGCATCCGGGCACGACGCTGCACATGTAGAGGGCACCGCGCTGGCTCTGCTCGATGCGCTGCACTGGGTCGGTGCAGTTGTACATGGTGAGGCTGAACACAGGGACAAACGTTCAGAGACTCAGAGTCGTAATGAAACACATCTGAGGAGCTGCATTACAAACACATTACTGCTAGAGCAAGGCTCAGTAAACACTTGTAAAACCACTGATTCAGAGGGGTGCAACGGAACAGCTAATAGAACTTCAAACTGGTATACAAGACCGTCAAAACAATGTATGCTCGTGTTTTACTTTTTATAAGTTGCTTAGAGCTTGTGTTTGGAAGTTAAACAGGGCATAATAGCAACCGTAATATCTATTTCATATTGCTGTTAAACCTTCTCCACAAAACTGGATTCATTGCCACATACTAAACTTGATGATATTACATTTGAACACACCATTGTGTTATAATTAACCTTCTCTCAACTAATTTTACAGAGTAGAGCATGAATGCATCACAATGTAACTCAATAGAAACTCCATACATTAGCTGTCAGCTCAGTTGCTGCCACATTACAAGCTCTCCTACCGATTTAAACAAGGATATGTTCCACAATGTAGCGTCATCAGGGATCAGTGAGTAGAAAGCATTAATCCTGATCTCCTGAAACTTTATTTGACACTATAATAACTGTGTCTTCAATCTGCGTGTGTCATTAACATGTGTGCAGAACCGTTGGGGGATCTGTATGATCATTACATCTACAGTCCGTAGTGATTCCACTCAAAGATCTTGCACTTAATAAATTACGTTAAAATTGCCAACTTCACCGCAACACATTGAAAATGGTTAAAATGTCTCTAGAAATCTCACCCAGGACACATCTTATCTCCCTTCTTCTCATGAAGCAAAGCACAGTCATAACAGAAAACATGTTTGCAGGGGATCTGAGGAGTCAGAGAACAAGAGTTACACATGAACATGTCTCTGCATCTGCCTGAAGAGAAAGGTAAGCTCAATGACAATACATACAATACATACCATTCGCCCGTATAGGTGGATAGGAAGCCCACATTTATCACAAAAGTGAATTGGTACTTCATCCCTTTCTCCAATCAAATTTAACTGTTGAGAAAGAGGAAAAACATAACAGTACCATTAAAACATGATCATTTCGACGGTTTGTCAACTTTTTTGTTTGCTCAATCTTTGAGATTGAATCTGAGAACACCGGGAAAAATAGAAAGTCTTGTCTGGAGGGGAGACATCGTGTCCTGTCCGAGAGACACTAGTGATGATATGTTTGTCATTCATATGCTTCTAAAAGCTGTAGCGCCGTTTCCGTCCTGATGATGTACCTTATAGTCCCAAAACAAGGCTTGGGGGAATCTCCTCTGAGTTGCAAACACGTCACCAGCTTTAGCTCCACAATCAAACCTCTCCTCCTGCTTGAAGCCGAAGTTATCTGTAAAACACAAGAGAGGACTATTAATGATGTAATGCATAGAAACAGTCTAATTCAGTTGCCTCTAAAGCAGTGATTAAGGACCTTGATGTGGCTGTGACCAGATGTCAATCTATAGAGAATTATGGATATCTCTAGAATATAAACAACTCAAATGTATTTCTTTCTCTGAGCTCACACAAAAAGGAGGGTACATGCTGTTGTGTTTTGGCTGACTCTGATATTCAGCCAGTATTTATTGGAGAAGGCCTATATGGCTGAAGAAATGCAGCAGAGAGTCACTCATGCTTCTTTGGTGTTTGTGTTAATGTGTGCTCCATTGCAAGCCAAATTTACCTCCAGTGAGACAATAACAAACGGAACTGACATATGGCAGAACAAGAGAGCTACATTGGCAAAGAGGTCCAGCTTTCACCAGGGGCGAACTGGGGACAAAAAGTAGCCCGAGAGTTTCTGTCAGACCGGCCCCCTCAATACACGGCGCGCTGCCCACTCAATGCATCGCACATATCGACCAGTCAGTGGCCTACTTGGAAAAATACCCATACACTTAACATTATTTTGAATTACGTCAAATGTTTTTTTTTTTACTTTTGGATCCACCAATTTGCCTGGATGGGCACATCGAATAAAATTATCCTGGCTTTTGTAACACTCCAAGCTAGGCATAGTTAGTTGAACATGCTTAACTCTGGGCTAGTATCAGATGGTTATCCATATAATTCCAGAGCCTTAATGAATGAATGTCAGCAGAGAAAGACCACACAATAAAGGAACTGCAATCAGAGGGTAGGATTAGTATGAACTACTTTCCCCTTGGATTACAGCTTGTTTTTTTTGGGGGGGGGGGGGGGTCAAGGTCAGCTTTTCGCAAGAAGCCAAGAAACGGTGAGTCGCGCAAGTGTAACCTGTAACGACGTAACATAAACATTTAATCGAAAGTACGGGCTTCAAGAGAGTCTCCTTCCAGCCTGTTGCGGATGTTTGTCTTGACCTGCAAATACAGGAACTGTTGCCATCTTCACCCTGGGACCATTTCAACAACACTGATATAGCTGTCTGCTTTTCACGCAAGATATTTTGCGACGCTCAGTAGTGTCGCATGCTGGTGTGTGCATAAAAATGACTCAAAAACGGCTTCGCCGTATCCACTATGGCCAGTACCCACCTGACTTTAACCCTCACCATCACTGACTGAAAGACACCAACACCACTATCTTAGGGTGCTTTCACACCTGTACCTGGGTTGATTTGATCTGGACTAAGGGGGAAAGGTGATTTATTGTTGGATTTTATTTCTGGTGTGGATCATGTTCAAACAGACATTTTACCAACGAGTAAACATGAAATTCTACAGACTGAAAGGTAACTTGTTGATTGTACAGTTTTGGCGATTGTCATCAGGACCAACATGGGAAAATCAAACTCTGCTGACTGACAAAGGGGTCTGATTCAAGCAAAGTATTTTTACCAGCTTTTGATTTATGAATCAGGGAAAAAAGCAGCACCGGCATATAACAGTTAACAAATTATTTGCATAAATAGGTTATATATCTATGGCGTTTTACAGATTAGATCCCTTCCTGTTCAGGAATATATAAGTATTAGTAGTCTAACTTTTTTTAGTCATGCTAAAATTACATGTCTGCTATCATAAAATCCTGTGGTTGGTTTGATGGCTTTCATGCCGCAAACAAATCGCACCAGAGTGCTCTTGGAAGCGGCCTGTGACCCAACATTTCAGACTTGTCTCTGTTCAATTGTCTGGTTTGCACCGGGGCTTGATTGACAGCTTTCACATCAGCCCAAAAAAAAACATACTCACAGGGAAAACAGGCCTCAGTTAGTTCTAACCGAACTAAATGGTTTAGGTGTGAAAGCCACCTCAACTACTGCAGAATGTGCCTACCGTTTTCTCCGGCCTCAATTTTAGATGGCCTGCTGCTGGGTCTCTGGGCGCGAGGCGGAGGTTTGCTCCTTAAGGGCTGCTTGGATATGAGTTTGATGGGGATTCGTCTACGGACATCCGGGCCGCCCAAACTCCCAGAGCCGTCACTTCCTTGAAGATCATTGTCTGCTGGGGGAAAGATAGGACACAACACACTGCTTTAGAGTCTTGTAGTGCAATTAATACAAATTGATACAACATGCAATCGAAGGACAAAAAGCCAACACCCAGTCAGAGGGTCATCCGTTTGAGAGGACTTAAAATGGCATGTGGGAAAGGTGATATCCGACTGAACAGGAGATTTCTTGTGACATTTGTTGTAAAATGAGTAGTTTGCTCTTTTGTAGAATGATTTAGGCTTTCAGCGAATTATGGGCCATGTCAGGATGAGCAAAAAGCATCGAGATCAATAGTGTGATAGTGGCACCTGCCTCCTGTCTTACGGGGATCAAAGTGACAATCCATTATTTTGATGAAAATGTTACTTTGGAGTTAAATCATCACCGCGGTTTGGATACAGCAAGAATTACACGCTCAAAGTTTCTAACACATCTGACAACGTCTTTGAACTGATATCATAAAAAGGCAATTAATGTATTAAAGCTTCAGTGGTCTGCCGCCACAACGATAAGCAAAAAAACTCAAAGTTCTTACTTACACATTTCAGCAAACACTCTTAATACATGCAGTTAGTTGTGTCAGCTATTAGCTCACGTTAATTAGTTAGCATGATGCTAACGTTGATGATGTAGGTTAGCCTTCGCGCCGCAAGTCAATCGAAGCTAACGGTTACGCCTACTAACATGTGCAACGTCCACCGCTCACTATCCGGTACTAACAGTCTAAAAACATTACCTTGTAGGTTCATTTATAACTTAACGTTAACTTATTGTTAAGTGTTCTGCCGTTCCTCCGTCGCGTTTTAGCTAACGTTAGCCTGAACCACGCTAGCTTTAACGCTACTCTGGAACTAAAGTGGAGGTCATAGCAGAATAATGTGCTGAGAGTATGAGGTGTCCTTATCTGAGGAGCTGATACAAATACAAATATAACTGCGAGGTGAAAATATATCCCGTAAAAGAAGTTTGCTAACGTCCGCCCTATTCGGTATTTGGCTTACCGCTTTGGTCCATGATCCAACGAGTGAACGCAATGCATTGTGGGATAGAGAAGGCAAGGAGAAGAGGTGATGAGAAGTGAGAGGAAAGGAAGGAACTAAGGAGATAAGGAAAATAAGAAAGGAGGTGAAGAAGGTGAGAAATGAAGATGAATATAATTTAAGAGAAAAAGCGATAGAACGTAAACATTCTCCATAAGGAGTAAGAGGAAGATATACAATATATTGTGGATCAGTCTTTGCTGATAAAATAGTAGGGATTAATCAGTTATTCACATAGTAAACTGGTGATGAATGATTTTTCAAAGAATAAGGACATTTCACGTAGATTTAAGATTTTTTTTACAATCTTATAACTGAGTCCTCACTCGTTTCATATGGAAGCAATTAATGCATTTTATTCATATTTGAAACGTAACACTTCATTGTAAAATTGAATCACTATTAATGTTGTACATGAAATACCACTTTGTCATTTGCATTGAAATAATTAATTTTGAAAACCATGCAGTGAAATTTCCAAAAGGTAAGTTACTGTATAAACAATCAAGCCTGAATGGAATTGATCAGACCTTTGTCCTATAGGTACATTTTGCCATATGATCTAAGAAAAGAGAAGTTCAGGCGAGGGACTGGAAAACCACCTGAATTTACTCCTGGCAAGTAAATGGCAAAACTTGGAAATCACCAGCTGAAAGTGTCAAGGAGGAGGACATCCTATATTCAGATAGAGGGATAGAGGATTCAAGGAAACATATTTCAATGCTATTGATTTAGTGCTATTCAATCAATATCCACAATGATTTGTTTCACAAATTCACAATTGGGTATTCAATTGCTTATACATTTTAATAATTAGAGACCCCCTACCTTAACCTTTATGGACAAAAATATATGTATGTATTTAATCAGTAACGGAAATGATTGTTGACTGCTGCCAAAACACCTTGCCTTTCAATCCACTTCACCTGACTTAAAACATATATATATATATATAACTTTGCAAATCTGCCTGTCCTGATAATCTTACTCTGCCAAATGTATTCCACAATGTGTAATATATAAAGTATATCTTAATACTCTAAGATTAGAGGTCAGACTAAACAGCAAAACCCTCTTGTCAAATTACCTCCTCTTAGTGAGGACTAAAGCTATTATATCAATTATCTCAAGAAGGGAAAACAACTTAAACTTCGTACATTTACATAAAACAAACGCATACATGTATTGGCTTTAATACAATACAAGCCAATATGCAGTATTTTGTTTATTTTAATAAATAGTTGTTAAACTATATAACAGCAGAACTGTTCGTATTGTATCGTTAGAATACCATAAGATGGCAGGTCACTCAGGCTGAGCATGGCACATAGACAGGTCCCTCAAGCAACATGATCTTAGCTGAATTTCTTATATCCAAAGAACAGTGTCGCACTGTCGCATCATTCAGTACTCCAAACTGCTTCGCCGTTTTCACTGTCTGAAGTCAATGCACGTCCACCGAGGAGGGCTACTGCGCGCTCTCGTAACCATGTCGCCATTTTGATTCGAAAAATATGACTGAGTTTTTCCTGCTTTGCATGCTAAACTTAGCCCCGCGTTTGAATTACTTTGTGCGTGAGTAGGAACCATACACTCTATCTGAAATATCAGCGGTTGTTACCAATGTCAAGTAGCCATTACTGTTTGGGAACTGTTCATTTGATAGACTTTAAAGCCACATTGTCTAACGTTAGCTAAGTTGAGCTAGCTAACAGTAGCTGTCGCAGACTGAGCCCTTCTTCAAAACAAATCACCATTCGCTCACAGGCTAATGTGTGGAAGCTAACACGGCTAGCTCATAGTTAGCTAGGGACTTAGAAGCTGGCTGCTAGACGGGAAACCTAACTACCAATCTAAGACTAGCGGAAGGAATAGCAGCGGGGTTTTCAACCAAAGGTAAGTTTTGGACGAAAAGGTCGCCATGAATTCGAGCAACGAGCTCACGTTAACTCTGCTGCTGCATCGACAAAGTTGAGCCTAAGTTGAAGAGCTATTTAAGTTAACTGAGCCCAGTAACGTTACACGTAAACTATAAGTAGCTAACTAATTAACGTTAGCTTACGTGCTAATCAGAGGGAAGGAGGAACTAACGTAAAGTTAGCTAAATTGTTTAGTTGGGTAACTTTGTGCATTAAACTCGTCGATTAGCGTTGATAGTTGTTTAATAAACTACACTTAGCTAATCGGCTAACTAACGTCGCCGTGGGAATCTGTTTAACGTTAGCTGTTCGATCACTTAACACGAGTTAACGTAACATAGTCGGTAAATTACGTTTAACAGTTATAGTGCCAACGACATGAACGTAACTTGTTTTCTCAATGATATGTTCTTTACAATAGTGCAGATTTTTATAAACCTCTTCCTGTTTGTTAACTAACGAGCTGGAAGTTGTTTAAGTGCTTCAGTGCAGCCATTCGGTGTTAGCTGAGGCCGACAGCAACGAGTCCCTGCTGCGTTTCTGAAATCAAGTAACGTGAAACACCGCTTCGGTTCATTTGTGCGTTGCTTACGGATGGATACAGAAGGAAGGGCCCTGTGCTTAACAACAGTAAGAGCATTTAGTTAACCGTGATCTACCTTTTATTTTCTTTATCTTGTATTATTTGGTCGTGGTGTCTCCACAGAAATTGAAGTAAACAGAAATCTGAGCTCCAAGTCAGTTGACGTGCACTTCATGCCAAAGCTACAGGAGCTCAGTTGACATTGCTTTAACAACACACCAGTGTTTATCTAATTGTTTGACAGTCCTACTAAATCGGGAAACCCCTTCCTTACCTATAAAATAGTATTTTTGGTCTTTGGTTGACCTATTTTCAAATGTATTAATGTATCATTAGCCATCACATGTTAGAAAATAATGTGAAATGCCCATCACAAGTGATCAACGTCAGAAGCACTTGTTGATTTAGTTTGATAGCCAATAACCCCCAATATTATCAATAATGTTAATGCTAGAACCCCTGGGATCTCTTAACATTTGTGAAGGAGTATTTAAAAACAACAATTAAAGTCACTGGCTTTTATTCTCGAAGAACTGTCAGTATGATGGGACCCTCATCTGTGTATCAAACATTAGATCCAGGTCTGTCCACATCATTTTACAACTTCAGTGAAAGTAGGTAGCAACAGGCTGTGTACAACTGTTGGTTTTGTCTGTCCTCCGAAATGTACCTTTGCAGATTGTTTGATCACTTGGTAGTGCATGTCAATAGGTGTCTCGTACAACATGAAACACATTCAGTTGCCACCAGTTGCATCTTTTATATATACATTGAGCAAGTAAAGGACAGTTCATGTAGTAAATGTAGGTGGAATTTCCTTTTGCTTGATTTCACTGCTTTTTAACTTGCCTAATTACAGAGTGTTGTTGGCTCACAACATCCACATGTATGCCCTCAGTATATGCCATTGTTCCTCTTTTCAACGTCTGTAAATGTGCCAGTAGACTGTTTTTGTTGAGGTTGCCTCTGGTGGGTTCTATTTTGGATGTAAAGTCATGCATTTGCTTTCCTGCTCAGTGTCCAGGGAGCGTTTGCCGGGTTATTATTGCACTTGTGTACTCTGTAAATGTATGCCAGATGGACGTTGCTGCTCCTGCATGTGCATGAAAGGGTCCTCCTGAGGGGAAAAAAGGAAGCGAAGAAGGAGGAAGCACTTCGATTTCCCCCATTCAGTTTTACTTCCACGATCAACAGTTGGTAGCATGTTGCTCAGAGAGACACGTTAGCTTTGGTGAAGCCAGCAGATGTCATTTTTTGGTTATTGCTGCTTGGTGTGTTAGGTGGGCTAGATTAGCCGCAACAAGGAAAAACAAACTGAACATGTTTGCGTTGTCACAAAAGCGTCAAATAGCAATTTTTCATTATTTACCATCATCTGATAGTCTGCATTGAAAAGCCTCTGCTGATGGGAAGGGAAAAGTAGATGTTGGCCAAATCATGTTAAGCAGCTGTCTGAGTATAGAAGGACAGGTTTGTACACATCTGCTGTGTGTTGTATACTAGTGTAGTTCAAAACAAGTAACATGCTGATTTATTTGAATTGTTTTTTAGTATCAGCATGGTTAAAGTTAATGTAACATAGCCTAACATGTAGATACACATTATGATAACATCTGTGTACTATAGGCTGTGGCCTAATTCATTTTCATAAAATGGAAGACGTTTACTAAATAAGTAGCATAAAACCATGTAGCTTTGTCTTGTAGCAAAGCTTCTTACTTGCTAGTGAATATTCCCGGTGTTGAGTTAATACATCATTGAGTCAGGCATAATTGCATGTGAGCTTTGATCTGGGTGGTTATTATAACTCTAAAGGGACGTCATTTCAAAATGCATGGGTCTTTTTTTTATGCTTTGCTAGATTACAGCTTGTAGAACTTTGCTCCCAAATGTAATGTTAAATAATCCCTTTTTTTTTTATTTTATTGCAACTGATACCACATTGATTGAAATGAATGAAATATATAAAACCATGCCACTATTTCTATGTTCATCATTACACATGAACAGCTCTGCATTAAGACATCGTCTGGATTTAAAAATCAAATAACTAAATCATTTTCTGTGCTACAGTAAAAGTGCTTTGAGATGTTTTGAACGTGATTTTGTTTAATGGAACAAACGTGTCCTCATGTTATCATTCACATATAACATTTTTTTTAAATGTTATCTGAATGGTTTTATTAACACACTAAAATCTTGTTTGGTGCAGGTTATGGTGAGCCTCCCAGCGTCTCATCTCCTAAAGAGGCCTGCGTTTTAAGAGGAGACCCATGCTGATAAATGCCAGGCCTCGCCACACTCTCTGTCGTCTGCACAAACACAAATGCCTGCCTGACCGTGGGGGAGGTCTGATTAAAGATATCCACATTTCATCCACTGGTACGTGTGAGCAGTTTACTGTGTGGCGTTTTTGTAATTGCTCAGTCATTAATATTTACTTTGACCACAACAATGCAACTGTTGTACTTATTGTAAACAATGTAGTATTCTGAATAAACTGGCTACAGGAGTGGCCAGAAGATGTATCAAGTTCCTAATTTACAATTGCGTCACAGCATCAGTTAACCTTAAATAAATTCGATATCAACTTCGATACATGGCCTAAACACTAATGTAGCATAAATGGACATAATCCATCTTAATTTGTTCATAATTAATATTATAAAATGCTATTTACACAAAAAAATGTATAGAATGAATGCAACAATGTTGCAGCCCCTTTAAACATAGTCTGTAATATAAAAGGATTTACTGCAAGTGATAGTGCTGTCTTGTTGGTCCAGATATTATTGGTTTAATCCTACACCTTGCATCTTTGTTTACGTCCATCTCTCTCCCCTGCTTCCTTCCCCACCTATGCCTCCACTCTTCCCTTTCCTACCCTTTTCTTTTGTTGTTCTGGTTACTGCTGGGCCCTCTGTTTTCCCTCACCCTCTTCACCTCTGTGTCCTTTACCTTCCCTTTCTCCTCACTCTGCTGTCCCCGCGGCCCAGGGCTGTGTCCCCCATCCCAGCGGCCACCATGTTTTGGAAGTTCGACTTGCACACCACCTCCCACATCGACCAGCTGCTGGACAGGGAGGACGTGACGCTGAGAGAGCTGATGGAGGAGGATGACGTCCTGCAGGAGTGCAAGGCTCAAAACCGACGGCTACTGCTCTTCCTCTCCCAGGACCACTGCATGCAGGAGCTGGTCAGCCTCATCACCACCGAGCCGCCCTCCGACCTGGAGGAGCGGAGCCGTTTCAAGTGAGTCCTCACAGCCACAAAAGATGATGGGGACTAGTGAGGGGTTCCAGGATAACCATGTGACTGATGACTTCTTCTCATTGTCTACTCTGTATTGTTTTTTTCTCCTCTTTTTTTAAGGTTTCCCAACATCGCTTGTGAGCTCCTGACATCAGATGTGTCCATCATAAACGATAAGTTGGGTGCAGACGACTCTCTCCTTGAGGTTCTTTATCACTTCCTGGAGCAGGACCCACCCCTTAACCCGCTACTGGCCAGCTTCTTCAGCAAAACCATCGGCAATCTGATTGCCAGGAAAACCGAACAGGTATATTGGAAAAGGTCATGGCTTGAGCAACGGTTTCCTAATTTGTAAACAAGCAAGCAGAAGCTCTGTTAATCCATTGTACTGTATAGCAAAACACTGCTGCACAGTACAAAACAGAAGTGTGGTGTTTTGGAAAAGACATTCATTATTGCACATTCAGATTCACCCAGCTTGGTGCTGCTATGAGGAACCTAAAGTATTGAGCGCTTTGTTTTGTTTTCCAGGTGATTACCTTTCTAAAGAAAAAGGAAGGCTTCATTGGTCTGGTGCTGAAACACATTGACGCCTCTGCCATGATGGACTTGCTGCTTCGACTCATCAGTTGTGTGGAGCCTGCCCCCTTGAGGCAGGAGGTCCTCCATGTAAGCGCCACTGTACTTCCCATAAGTAAACACCAGCCAGCCGTTAAATGTTCTCCATACGATATTCAGGGCATCAATATAGCAGCAAACAACTATTGTCTATGAAAGATATAGTGGCGTAATGTCTACCTCAGCAGAGGTGCCAATGAACTTGGGTGTTCCCACTCTTCTGACAACCCTTTGCCACGCCCACTTCCAACACCTGCAGGGACAACAGCCAGACAGGCAGACAGGCAGACAGACAGGGCCGTAACAGAATGAAGTCACTAAAGTTTATCTGTGCTTGGTTTACATAGCACAGAGGAACCTCGCACGTGCATTTTATTGTTGTTTGCAGTGTTAGCACTGTTAGCTGAGAGCCGCTGACTCAGCCGTCACCATGTTGAGAATCGTGTGGAGGCAATAGATATGCTCGGAACTTCGTATTGAGCATCTTTTAATATATCTAACACCATTTATGTTTGTCCCCCCAAGTGGCTGAACGAGGAGAAGTTGGTACAAAGACTCACAGAGCTCATTCATACCGGCAAAGATGAGGAGGTGAGCGTCTCTCACCATGTTGCCATGATGATCTCTTTGTCAGATTTGAAACGCTATTATTCTGTACACATGCATTAACAATATTTAAAGGAGTTAATGAGGTTTTTCTAATTCATTGATTTACATTTCAGAGACAATCAAATGCATCCCAAACGCTTTGTGACATCATCCGCCTTAGTCGAGACCAGGCCAATCAGATGCAGGAGAATATGGAGGCCGACCCACTATTGGCTGTACTAGAGTCGTAAGTATACAATGCCTCTTGGTTTGTGTTCAAGGAGGAAACGTGTCCAGTGGCATGTGGTTTTAGAGGGAGCGTGTATTGAAAAACTTGCCATTCATCTGGCTGCAGTACACTAGAAACAAAATTAAAACATGGCACTGGATCGGCTTTGTTTGATGACTAAGCTAGTCAAAACCCTCTGCTTCCCATCTGCTGTTGGTTAATGGTGTTACATAATTGGCAGGTTCTTTTCATGCGTTTTTTGTCTTTGACTCAGTTTGACGGTAGACTTGGAAAGAAGTGAGCTCTTACATGTCGACACAAGCAAGGAGTGTAAACATACGGAAACACTCCTACGTTGTCCTTGACTCCCAATGTGGAGCACAGCTCTTTAAATAATTGTTCTTTGTACAAAGGTTTGCTGGCAGAGCCTGTTTGACAACAGTTTTTATTTGTGAAAGTTTGAGTCCTTCGTTATGTGTCCTTGGTGTACAACACGTCACCCGTGTCAGTATCAACAATAGCAAGAAAATGCTAAATCATTTCTGGTAACACCTCATTTGTATGTCAACATTGTCTAGTTTGGCTGTTCTTGCTACTTAGATAAACCCTTGTCTTTCAGGCAGGAGAGTGTAGCGGGGCTCCTCAAGAACTTGTTTGAAGGGGAGAGGAGTGAGGCCTCCATTGTTAACGGAACTCAAGTGCTACTTACCTTACTGGAGACCAGGAGGTCTGGGTGAGTCAAAGTGTTTCCTGTCAGGTTTTTTGATTGTCAACGTTTTCACGTCTGATGTTGTGATTGTGTTTTGATCTGCTTGTGTGTCCCAGGTTGGAAGGGCTGATGGATCTGTATTCTCAGGGTTATGAAAGGTCTTACACTGTCAACAGCAGTATTTTAAATGCCATTGAGCCCCATTTAAAGGACTTCCAGCAGCTTCTTCTGGATCCCCCCAAGGTACAGCCACATAGCAGTGACAAAGTCATGAAGCAAAATACACTCTAAACATAGGCACTTAGAAATGGTATGGTACGTTATCAGTATTTCATTGATTTGGTACGTTATAGCATTGAAACTCTGGGTTCTTGTGTATCAAAACAACGTTATGCTTTTCACATTCCTTCTGCAGAAAAGTGCAATATTGACGACCGTTGGCGTTCTCGAGCAGCCACTGGGGAACGCCCGCCTTCACGTGGCCAGACTGGTGGCCGCCCTGCTGCAGACCAGTGCCCCCAGTATCTGCCAGGAGCTTTGCAACCTTGCCACCATGGACCTACTACTGGTAGGCTAAAGTCTGGCTTGACTCTGTACATTTAAACTCTGTAGCTCATCTTTGTCATTGCACACATAGTGCCTGTTTCAGTTTGTGTGTTGTATCTGGGAAAAAGTTGCGCCAGATTTGCACAAGGTGGGTCGTGAGGCAGGGGAGCACTGTTTACCTAATCACCCCACCTGACCAAAGGGCAGTGGGTGTGGCTTATTTGGAGCAGGCTCATAAAAAAACATAGAGCTTTGTGTGTTGTGTAGCAGACAGAAGATTCAAACCCTTCACTGTTAACCAGCATGGTGTCACTGGAGCAAATCATCTCTGGTCCAGATATTACCACCATGATGCTTTTAAATAACATGTTAGAAGGGCACAGCCATGTGGTGTTGCAGGAACTGACATGCACTATTAGTATTACTTCGGTCTTGAACAGCTCACCAACGTTGTTCTCTCGCTCTCTCTCTCAAAATAGGATCTGTTCTTCAAATACTCCTGGAATAACTTTTTGCACTTCCAAGTGGAGCTGTGTGTGGCGGCAATCCTGAGCCATCCTTCATCAGAGGAGCGGCCCAGCCCAGCCCTCCAGAACCACGACGGGCAGCCTGTGGCATCCAGCCCTGAGGCGCAGGAGGAGGCAGTGGAGACGGGCAGGACCAGTGACCCACACGCCTCCATCCACAATGCCCTCGTAGCACATGTAGGTGGCTTTAGCAGCTTGACGTCCCGACTTTGCCGTTGCCCGAAACCTTCTGGGCTATTTTAAATGCTCTACCTCGATTACTCTCACCCTTGATTTCATTCTGTGTTTCTGTTCAACCTCAGCTCTTCCAGAAGTGTCAACTGGTACATAGGATCCTAGATGCCTGGGAGGAGAACGATAAAATACAGTAAGGATATCTTTACATCCGCGGCAAACACATTTGTACCAAAATAGAATATAAATGACATTTATATGACCCCTATTAACAGGTTAATGAAGTCATAAAATATGGCGACAGACGCTTCAACGCTTCATTCAAAAACCTCAATGGAAGCTTTGAATGTTTTTTGAGAAATTACATTCGCTTCAGCCATCCTACAAAATTATATTTTTTTTATTATGCGTCTGCGCCGTCTGTCCCAATCTCATGAACGAGATTTCTTCAAATTTGGCAGAACCAACCGCCTGGACTAAACGACAAGCGATATGATTTTGGTGGTTAAAGGCCACCATGTTTTTGTAACTCGAGAAATCATATGCTAATTATGACAATTTCATACAAATAGGATCAAACATTTATGTAAACTGTAACTTAAAAGTTGGTAGAGGCACTAATGCCAGTTGATGTTGAGTATGTGATTTAAAGTAAAGATAAATATATGCAGCAATATTTAGATTCCGTTTCTGATCTGAACCGTAACACCGGGCAAATGGTTTGCTGCAACATCAGTGTTTAACAGACTAGTCATGACAAGCGTGGTTGTGGAGCTTTTATGCCAATTTAGTCGTATTTGTGAATCTCAGGGGTGAGGGCGGCACCAGGAGAGGCAACATGGGTCACCTGACCAGAATTGCCAACATGGTGGTCCAGAACCTGGAGAAAGGACCAGTGCAGTCCCAGATCACTGACCTCATGAAAGGTAAGCATATACAGTGGCTGGCCTGGTGCCAAATATGAGTTAACAGAGGTGGAGTTAACTGAAAAGTTAGTGAAAATGAATATCCCCGTGTCTGCAGAGCTGCCAGAAGACTGCAGAGGTCGCTGGGAGAGCTTCGTGGACGAGACGCTCAGAGAGACTAACAGGAGGAACACCGTCGAGCTGGTGAGATGTCACCCGGTACCACGTGGAGCCTTCTGCATGCAAAGCTTTCATTTAACTTTCTCTCATTTCCTCTTCTCTCTCAGTTTGAGCCCGATTCCGTGTTCTGGGAAGACCGTTAATCAGGACATGACCGAGCAGCCCAGCACAGTGTCAGAGCAGATGTTACAGCTTCACGCAAACTTGATTGGCCTTTTCAAAAGGCATTCAATAAATCTAAGAATATAAGCAACAAAGTCAGAGGTGTTGTTTTAATTGATTAACAACAATCACTTTGAAGATTTTCAGTGAGCCCACAGATAAGGATATGTCTTCACAGCAGGAGGAAATGGAACTAGGCGTGTGTATAATTGTAGACGGGCATTTGCGTTGCAAGAAAATTACTTTGCTGCATGCAAGTGGCATGATATTCAAAAAGTCTATTATGTCTTATCTTAGGATGCATACTATGTAGTAAGAGGTGCAATGGTGGACCGGAGGATTAGGCTCTTGATGAACCTAAAAAGAAAATAATTTTGATGATGAATCCATGATGAGTTTGTTGCAGCACAAATACTTGTATTTGTTTTCTCTTCACTACGTTTTCACAAGTTGATTTTTTTTAAAAGCATTTGTTATTAAAAGGTGCAGCATGATGAAATGTGTCCCGTATAAAGTTGACCAAACCCTCTGCACTGTCTTGCAGGTAAGCACCCACAACATGCACTCGTCCAGCGAGGACGACGACATGGAGAGCCCCTTCCCCAACGACCTGTCTCTCCAGCAGGTAGGGTAGACCCCACCAGGGAGACACCCCTGTTACTCTTCAATTAAAAAAATATCCATAACGATGTCACCTTTGACCTTCCCAGGCTTTCTCTGACTATCAAATCCAACAGATGACTGCCAACTTTGTGGATCAGTTTGGCTTCAACGACGAGGAGTTCAGCGAGCACGATGAAAATATCAAGTAAGTGGTAAAAGTCTTCCACGGCTTCTTGCCCTTTTCAAAACTACACATTTATCCTCTTACTTGCAGTGATATTTAGCAAACTAGATGGTTTTGATGTGAGATAGCTTGTGTTTATAGTTTAAGCTAACCGATACCGCTAGCTCACCTAGCACCACTGAGCTAGCTAACTGCTAATTAAACTGCTGCTCACAATGAGGTATGTGGATTATGTTGAGTAACCAGGTCAGGATTTCTGCAAAGAGACGTAGCTGAGTTTTTCAAATGTATTTGTTTGACGCTTTGAGCGCCACAGCCCACTGTCTTGTAGTTCCATTATATTAGAAGACGTCTACGACATCTCTAGCAGCTGGCAACTTGCACCAAAATGATCTAGATTATAAATAGAGCAACAGGTAAGACGAAAAATGTGTTTTGTTTATTTTGTCCCTTTTTAATGGTTTGCTGCTGGGGATCGAATGCATCCCAGCCTGAACGTTACCCTATAACTCCTCACCAAAGCTCAGAAACATTTGTATTCCTTTTGAGTTGATGCTTGTTGTGTTATTTTAATACTTCAGTGTAGGTGTGTTACTCTTTGTTACTGAACCCGTTCAGTTATACTAATATTTTAATATTCTCTTGTTCTCTTTCCTCAGTGCCACATTTGACAGAATTGCCGAAATAAACTTCAATCTCGATGCTGATGATAATAGTGTAAGTGTTTTGCTGTTGTTTGTGTCTCAAGTATTAAATGTGTAACAATAAATCTGCTCTTCCTGTCAGTGATATATATATATTGCAGTTACTGCTAATTGTTCCGACAACTGACTTAAAAAGGCATCGTCGCAAAAAGACTTCATCAATGTTTGTGTGCAGGCCAATGCGGCTGCTTTTGAAGCCTGCTGTAAAGAGAGGATACGCCAGTTTGATGATGCTGAAGAAGAAGAGGACATTTGGGAGGAGAAGGAGATGAACTATGCAACACAAGCTAAATCCAGAACAAGGTAAACCTGATGGTTTTCTTGTTTTTGATTCTTTCACAGCAGGTTTTTTAACACCAAGCGTTTGGCTTCCATCGTTTAACCCTTTCATCTCCTCAACGTCTCTTCATTGTCACTCTAGGTTTGGGGTCTCACAAACCTCAGAAGAAAGCCCTAGAAGCAGCATGGAGAACGGAGACAGGGAGCGGGACCACGGATCTGAATCTGATGAGGACGAGGACTGTGAGCAGAACACATCAGAGACAGGTCGGTTAGAGGACAGCGGTTACCCACAGAACACAGCCAAATCTCATGTAGACCAGGAGCCTTGACAACAGTCTCTTGTCTCTCTTTTCTTGGTCTTGTTTCCAGGTCCAGGTCCGGGCTGGACAGCACATTTCAGGGACTCTGGAGGGACCGCAGCATCCCAAACCCCAGCAGGGTGGGACAGCTCATCCAGGAGTGGGAGTGGACCAGGAGCAGAGACGCAGGGAGCAGCGACGCAGGGAAGTGGCTGGGCCAACTTCACTGAGTTCCAGCCTTTCTCCGGGTGAGAGGCTAACATGTTAACCCAAATTAGCAGGTATTCTAAGTCGGCCTTACAAAAGAGCAATGAGAGGCAAAGTATTTCCTGGTTGTTCCAGGTGGCAAAAAGTCTCTCTTCTCGGGGTACTGCTTTCTAAATGTTCAGAAACACTCGCGGCAAAAAACCCTGCAGCTGAAGTTAAACACTCAATCTCATTTTCCACCTCTTCATGTCCTTTTCCTTCCATCCAGCTCAAACATCACAGTGACAGAGCAGTAAACACACATCTGATATTATTTAATCCATCGGTATAATTTGTCTAATCTGCGTGGTTCTTCAAACGCTAACAGGAAACACATGAGGGACTTTTAGGTCCTAGTTTAGATACTGACAGTAGGTTTTCCAGTTCCATTGTTCCTGGAACTTATTTTACCAATCAATTTACCTTCTATAGGAGGAGGAGGAGCTTTTATTTTGGCGTGAGGAAGATTCTTGTCGGATCAAAACGTTGTTGGCACAGAGAGTGTACGGGACAGTTTCAGCCTGTAGGGACACAACTGAATTGCAGAGGGACAACCTTTTTAAAGTTTGAAAATTGCTAACAAATAAGTAAACATTCAGAGAAACCAGAGCATTTGTCACTTATAGTGGACATGTGAACACCATGTAAAAGTGCAATGGCTGAATAACTTCAGCGTCGATACTGGGAGGAAACCAAAAGCTTGAAAAAGTAAAGGCTATCTGATGATCCACACAACTAGCAAGTAGCCCATGTCTGAAAGATTGTTCATGTGTAGACTGATGTGTTTAAACAGTTGTATTATTTTACTGTTGGACGTACTTGCTGTGTCGTTCTCTACTGCTTGTTAACGCGGCTCTCTGCTTCCCTCTCGTCTGCAGTACAGAGAGTGATCCCAGGTGCAGCTCTCCTGTGGAATCGGGCAGCAGTGATGCAGAAAAACAAGCCAAACCAAACCAGGAGAAGAGTGGTGAGTGTTTCCCAGCCTCTGTCTGTTAGAAGCACACTTAGGCCCGTGAACAACTTAAAGCACACATCCTAACTAGAAGAACTCAAACTCATGGTTTCTGTCAGCAGATGTGAGTGCCTCCTCTGGAGCTTGGCCGGTGGGAGAAGGGAGGAAAGCTCCTCTCGTGGCCTCAGACAGCAGCTCCTCCGGGGGATCCGACAGTGAGGAGGATGACAAAAATGCCGGTGCTGCTCCTCCTGCCACAGCCAGCGCCCCCGGCAACAAGACCGCTGACCTCAAAAGGTTTGCAATGTTTTAGCTGTGATGCTGATTGGTGAAATCCCCCTCTGGTGACCAGTCCACTCTTCAGCCACACACAAAAAGCTGCTATGTGTGTGTAGAAACATCTATATTTGAAACATAATTACCACATTGAGGTAATTATAGACCGGACTGGGATTTGAAATTACTGGATTCATTCAGTTTTGTAGTTAAGTACATCCTGAGAGTGTCTCTTGTTGAAACTTGAGAGAAAACAGAGATTTGCAACTTCAGAAAGTAAAAGAAGTTTGTTGCGTGACAGCTGGGTCGTTTTTGGGGAGCAATGTCCACGTTTTCTTTGTGTGCCTATTTTAGCAATGAACGAACCAACTTTAGGTCATTTTTATAACCGCAAGAATTAACACACGGTGACATGAGTGAAACCGACCCCAGACTCGCTCTCTTCCTTGAACGGGATGCTAATTATTAACTGGTTAACGGATCATTAACCATTATCCATCAAGATCAGTGCCTTGCATGCAGAGCTGCTGTGGTTGAAGAGCCTCCCAGCGGCAACAAAAGCCGGTGCACAAAGCGGTTGAATCATTTATCACCAGCTGTAGTGTCTGCACAAAACAGGCTTAAACTCTAGCGCAGGCGCACTTAAGGTAGCTGATCAACCCCCGTTTTTTTTCCGGTGCCGGGTCAGTGCCATTTAAGTAGCTTTGTCTTGGATGCTACACACCCAGTAACTCGGAAAAATAACAAGAATGGAGAAGAGCCAGTCAGAGGGCAGATCTCTGCAGACCACATGCTTCTAGTGGGTCCTAAGTGATGATTGAGAAGGATACTGTACAGGTTGAACCACTGCTTTTGTAAAGACAATCCTGCATATAATCCTCTGTGCAAGGGCTGTCAGAAATATTAGGTGACCCGATGATTCACAGCTGCGGTTATCTAGGATAGTGGAAGAATTTCCGATCGCAGAGTGTACGTGAATCCCAGGATGCTTTGTTTTTTGAGCCCAAAATAGAAAAAGTTGTTCTCTTTTACTGAGGCTGACATCTTGCACAGTCAAAGGTCAGCCACAGAACAAATAGTGAACAAAAGTGAAGCAACAGTTCAAAGACACTGACTTGAACCTGAAAGTAAACTGTGGACTAGTCGCTGAGTGTTTGTCTGTGTCCTGCAGTGAGGAGAGTCCGGTGTCTCTGGAGAAGCTCTCTCTGTCGGATCCTCCTAAAGCGTCGGAGCAGCAGCCTGCTGAGGATTCACCCGTAACCACACAGACTGATAGGAAGTACGAGCCCTTCTGTTGACACTGTATACAAGTTTGGGTTGTGCTGAAGTTATGGCCGCCCTCGACCAAAGAAGCTCTTCATAAGTGTGGTAGTTCTTAGCACATACAATATTCCACTCAATCCCGCCCACACCGCCCGGGCCCCTGTGCTGTGAGGTGGCAGTGTAGCCTCTACACCACTGTGCAACATACAACATAATCACAAAAACACCACTTTAAGTCTTGTGTTTACAGAAGAAATGAGTCGACTAACCAAAACTATCAATTAGTCGAATTATTGACTAACGGGACAGACCTATCTGAAATAAGGACTTAACCCCTTTTCTGGAGAAATGCAATAGATGCTACGTTTCTTTGGTAATGAAATGTATATATTTCATTTTGGGAACATTTGTCAGACTAAAGCCATCATTGACATCACTTTGGGCATTTTGAACTTGTGATTGCATTTCTTTACTATTTTCTAGAGTCAAAGCACTGCACAGAAGGTGTTTTCAGCTGCACCAAATAGTAATTGACAGTTTTATAGAGCACTGCAGGGATGATGTATTTTTGTAAAGCAAGCCAGAAGTTATCATAAAAAAATAAATAAACTGAGTGGCAAACACAAGTTGGTGTGACCTGTACGTTTTGCCGGGCACGTATAAAAATGCTGACTCATTTATGGTTTTCAGGACTTATTCCTGCAGCACAAACATGTTTGTCACTTAACAGTCTGAGGTTACCTACAGAGAGCAAAGTGGATTTAATTCTCAAGTTAATTTGGTCACAAATGCCGTTCCTCAGGGACGGATGAAGGTTAAAGGCTTTGCATAGCTCGTCCTTGTTGCCGTGTGTTTTCTCCTCGTTAAACCCACATCCAGCAGCTGCTCATCCTCCCGGGTTCTGTGTTTGTGTAACTGTGTTACTCTGTTCCTCACAGAGAGGAAACGCCACCGCCCCAGGAAGTGTCGGTCAATGGGCCGGTCTGAGCTCCTCTGCTAAACCCATCAGTGACGGTGCCGTGGACCGCCGGCCTCCTCCAGAGTGACTCCTCCCCTAAATAACCTCACTGCAACTACGGTGTTTTTTTTACTGAATCACTCGGCCATGTTATTGGACCTGGACACTGCCAATCAACACCAATAATGAGGCGGCGGAATGTGTAGAAGAAGAAAAAAAGAAGAAAAAAAAGAGAAACAAAACCAACAGACAGAAGAGTGTAGAGGAATCATCTTCAAAGCCTTTTTTTGATGTTGCACATAATTACGTGCAGTTTTAATGTAGCAGCGATCTTTGAAATGACAGAATCCAAGGGGTAACATCATCATCATTATTATTTTTCTATGTCCTGAAAGATTTCTCTCCCGAAGCTGTTGGAATCCCATTGTTAGGGATTTTACATCGTCACCCCTGAATGGATAGCACAGGCTAACTTTTAATGATGCCTCAACAATAAATACTTTTTTTCTTTTTCTTTTTTGGAAAACTTTTTTTTTTCTTCAAGCTTAAGAAAAAGCACTTATGCAGCCATTTACTGTACATTATAGCACAATGTAAGTGTTCTCCCCTCATCTCTGCTGGCTCTGTTCTCTCACCCAGATCAAGGTTTTTATCCAGTGGTTCCGTTTTCTTTTCTCTGGGAGCCGTTATGGACCGTCTCGGTGGCGTCCATCCAGGTCTCTGAATGTTCTGACGCGCTTCAGGAAGGTCGAGGAGGCGGTGGAGGGGCAGGTCGCTGAACAGAGCTCTAATAGTATTACTGTCTTTTGCTCATGTGCAATAATGTCAATTAGCCATTTATATTTAAAAATGAAATTCACTTTTTTTTTTGTCTTTTTAAAAAGAATCAATCTATTGTTGGAGACTTGGATTTGGTGTAGTTTGGGGGCCGATAAATTTGGATATAATCTCAATTTGAGCGTTCTGATTTTAAATTTGTTTCTTTCTAGTGCATGTATAACCGGTTCTCTGTTGACCTAGCTAGTGAGCTAAGACCTTCTGATTGTATTGACCTTTAAGTTCTTATTGCTATCCCCCTTAAATCAACCAAACATTATCTACCTATATACAAATATTATCTACATTTAAAAGTAATTTTACAAGCAATCTTGAGATTACTATTGTCTGTTCCTTTTTTCTCTCTCCACCAAGCACTTACTCACAGGGCAAGAGTGGCATCTGCTTAGAGTAACGCTGTATGTCTGTTTTTTAAGTTTTAATTTTATTTGTCTCAGAGCAGCAGGATTGGAAAGAGGGCAGGTCTGGGTTCCACAGAGCTCCGGGCCTCTTTGGTGTACTTACTTCAATCATTTTGACAGCGATCAGGTTCTATGATCATTGTTAAAAAAACAAATTTGAAATTAAAAGTGTCTGGTTGACCACATTAATACCAAAAGCTTTGCTTTGCCCGTCTGGTTGTTGTCTTTCCGCCTCTGCAAAGATCCAGCTGTGAAGAAGACGTCCACAGCTCCTCTGGTGGGTCACTGATCTCCATATGAAGAGGATTAAAGGGCTAACGTGTCACAAGTGCATACACAAGTAATACCTTTAGGGTGTTTCCGGCCTTTTTGCTAATGTCGGAAAGCAACGCTTCAAATGTGAGAGTCCAGCTGGCGATTGCAGAACCGCACCACAAGAAGTGGAACCAAATAACAAGCAGCCAGAGGTCACTGGTGGATTCTGTTTTCTACGCCATCATCGTGCATAAAGTGTGTTTGTGTGTGTGAAAAAGTTGTCCCTTGTAATGATAACCTCACAGCATCATCACCTCCACTCCGTGGGCTGTTAGCGCGTCATTACGCTCTGGTTCGGCCGGGCCTCGTCTCACCTGCTCGGCAGCGGCCGGGCGGAGCGGAGAGGAGCAGCTGGTGAGCCAGAGAGTTCCCTCCGGAGTTGGAGACCAAAAACAGAACCAAGCGGTGCCACGGAGAGCAAGCAAATTAAACCAATATTTTTGGAGATAACAATTCAGTACATTGGCATCCATGTATTTATTTGTTATGTTTTGCTTTACAAAGTTATGAAACCAATGAAGTCAGACGTGACGTTAGCACAGCCTGAGCCACAGTGAGGCTCACTGGAACCGGTCCTCCATGTCGGCTGATCGCAAAGAACCGGTGGTGCGTGTGTGAGTTATATAACAACCTACATAGGATCTGCCATGATAAAAAAAAAGTAAAGAAAGATCAACTTGTGAGGACACTTTTAAGTTGTCATCTTTTGATCACTTCCCCTGTGATTATTTACTCCTGGGTGTATCTCCGGGAGATGAAAGACATGCCTCCATCAAGGCGGTTTGTAAACTGCTTCCAACTGTTTACTGTTGACTCCGAGCGTGCGACAGGATTCTCCTTTTCTTTCCTTGGACGTGTAACCGCTGTCTGATGGTTTGGGGCAGGAGGCCACAGAGCTGCCTTGATCCAGATGTGCGTGTGTCTGTCGGATCAGAGGGGATTCTAGTGCCTTCATTCAAACAGACACTTTGTCTTTACTGATGTGTTTCATGTCTTAGCACATCATTCTCTTCTCTTCCACTTCTGAGAAGATGTCCTCTGACAGCCAAAATATCATTTGAAGATTAGAATCCCTTAAGCAGGACTTTTCTTCTCATCCATGATTTGCACCACAATATGCAGAAGGATATGTACATATATAAATATGCTCATGTAAATCTGGGAGGACTGGTTGACTAGGGCGGCTTGAACTGAGGTGATCAGATTCTAAATATTATTTCATTTATATTCCTATTTGCAGGTCATCATCCACTGTGTTCAATAGCCAGGCCTTGCTTCAAATGTGTTATTCATATTCGGCAGCACACACAAACAACTATACTTTCCTGCTATTACATGTTTCCACAGGAGCACATTCAACCCATTTTTTAAAAATAATTTTTGTGGTTAGTTTGTCTTGTTAAGCCATATTTCTACCGGCAAGAAACGTGCACGACGACGTTGGTGTGACTCCAGCTCCGTTCATTCAGCAGGTTACTCACGGTGTGGGGTCCAGTTGATGAATTCAAAGAATGGTAACGGGTTTGAGTTCATTCACTCGATAAAAAACAAAATACAAATAAACTTAAACTTTGTCTTAGTCAAAAGAATAAGGAACCTTTAAAAAAAAAAAGTATTGGTGCCCTGCGCACAGCTGCTGCTAATTACGATGACGCCATTAACAGGTGCCAATTAACCAAAATGACAATATCACGTTTGGCCACAAGGGGGCGCTAATGCACAAACCCCGGTCTAAAGGCGCTGTTCTCACACGGAGGAGTTAAACGTCTCCTAGTGGGCTGATACAACTATTTGTTTGATATATTTTAGCAGACTGAAATACATCTGACAGGTAGAATGAAATTAACCAAAAGATATGGAAATAATGCTCAGCTCTAATGGGGAGACCGTTTTCATTCTAAAATAGCAGATATTTTGTGTATGTTGTGGTATTTGAGGTGAAAGTATTCAATATATACGATATCACATCAGTGTCTGCTCCGATGTGAGGGCCCGGGACAGAGGATGTGTATGTGTACAGAATGTAAATGTGTGTTTCTGACCATCAGAAATGTAATTGAATATACACAACACAGATGAACATTTAAACCCACAGTTTTTATTTGGATTCTAAAAACTATATTGACATGATTGACAACATAACCCGGCTCAGAAAGTCATTTCTAATTTAAAAAAAAAGAGGAAAAATAAATAAAAAGTTTTACATCATGTTGTGGTTAATGTTAGCTGCTGTTGAGCGTTACCACAGAGAGATGAGTACACTAGAGTGAAAAGATGAGCTGGGTCCAACTGGATGCAGACTGCAGTCAGAACACAGGACAGGCTTCCTACAGGCCGGTTCTGCTGCCGCTGCATAGGGTTCTGCTGCCGCTGCATAGGGTTCTGCTGCCGCTGCAGAGGGTTCTGCTGCCGCTGCAGAGGGTTCTGCTGGTCCATCTGTTCCTCGGGGGCAGAGTTCCTTTAAGAGGCACGGTGACCTGAAACCTAGTGGTGGTCAAACCGCTGACTGGAGGGTTACCGGTCACCAGACATGTTCATGGACTCTCAATATGTCTGCCTGTTGGTGATGGAAACGCCACAGGACATTTAATACGCTGCTGTAAAACGGCTTATTAAAATCTACTTAATTTGTCTTTGTCCTAAATGTAGTAAAACAATGTCTTAGACTGTTGGTCAGATATAAAAATAAGCAAGTAAAACACCTCACCTGTGACCCGCAGTGGCAGCTCTACTTGTGTGATGTAGAAGTGCACCTGCAGGGTGTGTCAGTACACCGTGACATCACTGTTGGTGATCGAAACTTTCAACCAGAGGGTGAACAATTAATTCCCGATAACTTAATAAACATACAGAATACATATTAAACAATATTAAACTAGTTTGTGCGACACCGTGCATTTTAAATCTTTTTAACTAAGGAGACTCATCGGTCCCTGACTAGTCCATGAAATAAAGGAGGTCCATTACGCTAGCAGCAGAACCCAGCAGCAGGAGAACCCAGCAGCAGGAGAACTCCCTCCGTCCTCACTCATTGAGACTGTAACCTACATCCAGAACATCCCATCACTGCTGCCGAGCAACACCATCAGATCCAAGCAGCCCAGAGGCTTCCTCGTCCACTAAACACACGTCTCCACTCTTGCATTGACGGTTGGGATTGAGTAAGGACAACCGTGTTTAAAAAATAAAAAACTAAGAAAAAAAAAAAACATCGAAGAGTTTACTTGTACATAAAAAAAAAATAAAAAAAAATGCATTAGTCACAATACAGAAATTTAACAAATGGCACATTGAATTCCTAATTTAAAAATAAAGTGGTGCTTGAGGAACTTTCTTACTGAGGAGACAAGTTAAATAAATTACTACCATAAACGTTACATACAAATCTGGAGTAGTATATACAAAGGAGTTATTAGACACAAAATCTACAATTTCAAATTTGAAGTTCAACAAAGACAGCAGTAGAACCATATTTTACATAGCAGGGTTTGTGTTAACAAGTGGGGGTCAGAGTGGGGAGTGTGTGTGTGTGTGTGAGAGAGAGGAGGACGGGGGCAGACGGGGGGGAGCAGTCTGACAAACCACTGATAAAATAAAGTGGCCTAATGTTTGAACCCTTCCAGCTGGCTGCTGTGTCCTGCAGCTCTCTGACAGATGCTGACCCGCCGGGTTCAAGCTGCAGCTGGAGGCAACAGTGGAGTCCACACGGGGGGGTGGGGGGGTGGGGGGGTCTGAGCCATGTCCGAGACCCTTGAGCGTGAGGCGTGTATGTGTGTGTGTGTGTGTGAGATTTTCCACGTCCCAGCGTCCATGAAAGGAAAATTACACGATTTGTCCACCCGTCACACAGATGAAACTAAATAAAAAATAACATTATGAGCACTAAAATTGCAATGAAAGATGAAAATATTATTTTTTTCTCTGCTCACGAAAGGCCGATGTTTTCCAGATGAACTTGAATTTAATCTCACACTCGTCTCAGAGTCCGGACAAAAGTAAACAAACGTAACCCCAGGATTAGCTTCTGGAGCCAACGGCGTAGGGATCTACTTTTAGGGCAACCGAACAGCTGCCTGTTCATTAACCGCACAGCTGGTATGCTAGCTACCAACTTAGCTTGAGGTTAGCTCCACTAGCTAATCTCGGAGGTACATTTCTGTGGCTACATATATATCTGGTGACGTGGCTCGCACGCGTTTACAGGATATTACTCAAAAGCAAACACAATGCTCAATTCATCATGAAAATAAGACCTAGGTTGAAAACCACCTGAACTGTCCTCTAACAAACCGTTTCAGACACTTGGAGCAGTGTGGCGAGTCACTAAAAGAAAAAGACAACCTCTCCGAAGCATCCCTCAGTATCACTCTGCTCATTAGTATCCCTCCACTTAATCTCCCAACTTCCAGATCTCCTTCTATACATTTTATTTTTTTTTAATAGATATCGCTACAAAATAAATCCCTCCTTTTTCCTTCAGCATCCCTTAAAAAAACAACAACTTCTGAGCGTTAATAGTGGTCGTTACTGACTAAAAAACACACAGGGTGAAGCGCAGTTTAGCTTAGTGGGGGGAGGGGAGGGGGGCTACTTTGTAAACACTCTCAGCGACCGTTTCACAGACACTCAACCTGACAGACTCCTGGTTTGATCTCTGACACGGAATCATTTCCTTTCACAGTATATATATATATATATATATATATATATATATATATATATATATATATATATATATATATATATATATATATATATATATATATATATATATATGTATGTATGTATGTATGTATGTATGTATGTATATTGTCATCGCCTGAGCGTTGATCTCTCTCTGGTACAAATGTGAGATTTTGGAAGAGAAAAACAAAAGAAATCCTTCATGAACCGCTGAGGAGCCGCCCCCTCGCAGCTGCAGCGTCAGTCTAAAAACTCCTTCCTTGAACGGGCTGACGTCAGGCAGTGAGCGGCGAGGAGAGGAGCGCCGTCAGCACGCCGGGTCCTCGGCTTGTTTCGGTTCCGGTAGATCCGGAGCAGCCAGACTGGTTCCCCGGACCGGACCGACCGGCCTCCGTGTCTTACAAAGGGCGAGCAGGGTTTCAGTGAGCGGGTAAGATCCTGACGCTGGACGCCACAGGAAGCGTCAGAGAAATGCAACATGCTCCAATAACGTCTTTACGTGCACGCGGACATCCAGCGCACGTAGTGGTCAGACCGTCGGGGGGGAGGCTGCATCGACAGCGAGTGGTTCTTCACGGACATTGTTCTTGTGTTCCTTTTTTTGTACTTTTTCCTCATATTTTTTTTATATAACAAAAACACTGAAACGTGGTGACGCAAAGTTATTAGTTCGACGCTGGCGAACAGCACGGAGCTGAAGTGGTGAAAGGGCCCCTCGTCCTCCACGGGCCGGTCCTGGTGCATCGCTCCTAAGAGTCCCGCCTCCTCTCTAGGCGTCCGACAGGCAGCTCTGGACGCTGTCCATCCACAGCTGCGCGTTCAGGCTGTCCTGGGCGCAGAAGTTGTACACTCGCTTGGTCGTCTTGAGCTGGAAGACGACGGGAAAGACACGAGTTACAGCAATCTGTGCACGTGAATGAATGCACGTGAATGAATGCACGTGAATTAATGCACGTGAATGAATGCACGTGAATGAATGCACGTGAATGAATGCACGTGAATGAATGCACGTGAATTAATGCACGTGAATGAATGCACGTGAATGAATGCACTGGGAACATGCTGGCAGACACACGCGGACCTTGCTGGCTTTGAGCAAGGCATCAGGCCCTTTTAGCATCCGTCTCAAAATCGAACTGACTTGTTGAAACACCTTCCGATTGTTATTGACATCCATTATTGATCATCGATTAGTGGTTTTAATATCTTGGGCTGTTGCACTATTCGTGGAACAAAAGCATTGAAGGACAATGTGATGCACACGTTCCACACTTTGACATGTTGAAGACTGATTTACGTAGCTGTCCTCTTCTTTATCTGCTGGCCTGACTACTACCCTCTCTTTAAAGAAGCAAGGCACCAAGGGAAGGGAACTTACATCAAAGAAGGCTTTCTCCTCGATGTTCTTTGGCGCTCCCATGGCGGGCGTTCCTGGAATGACGGACTCCACGTCGGCCAGCTCGATCACCCCTTTGCACTCCTTGTCCTGCCTGCTCTCGTAGTATCTCAGCTGGGGGGGGGGGGGGGCAGTGTTAAGAGCCCGAGGGCGTCGTAAGCTCACTCTCTAGCTGTCATGTTGATTCATGGACTTACCTGATGCTTGGTCTTGTCCAGCACAAACCACCGGGGTTTCCATGGTTTCAACAACGCCCCTTTCTTAAACAGGATACCTTCAAAACTCCTGACGGGAGAATAGTCGAAAGCAAGGATGAAGACACGTTGGACACTTTATGGGATGTTTCTGACACTGGTATTTATGCAGTGGCCAAACTGGTGACACCCAAAAGGAGTTTCTAAATGTAACAGGAAGTACATGAGGCCTCCTCCACAACACGTGACCGGCCCCTCCCCTCAGCGCCGCCGGGTACAGACCTGTTCTCGCTCTCCGTGCTCTGGAACTGGCTGTAGAGCGTGCTGGTGCTGGTGCGTCCGGCGGCGGGGGTGGAGGTGGCGCTGGCCTCGCAGTCCAGGGCCAGGTTGATGGAGGACCCGCCGGCGCTCTCCTGCAGGTAGACGCCCTGAGAACGCCGCTGGTGGCTCAGGTTGGACGACATCAGCAGCGAGCTGGAGAACGACGGCTGAGGACGAGACGAGGAAAAGGTTTTCGTGAGGTTTGGATCGATGTGCGCTTCACATATTTCAAACAATAAAATATGGCGTGCTGGGAAGCAGGAAGTAGATCTAAAACCTTCCGTAAGCTGTAACAACAGTCTGTGGTGCTCAATTTGGATCCAGCAAAGTAGGATCCTCTAGTTTCTAACCTGCATTCTGCTTTTTCACCACAAGATGTCAGAGGAACGAGACATGGAAGGAGTCCGTTCATCGAGGTGTAGGGTTACACACAGGGTTCATCATAATATTCTCTTCCTGTTTATTATGTTCAAGATGTAACATAATGGGGGCATATTTACATGATTCCCTTTGGTCACTGGTTAAAGACATATTTATGTAAAGGTTGTAAACAAAGTGTTTTAGGGACAATGTAGGGATGAAATACATGTATTATTGTCAATAACTAAAAGAGTTGTAAATACTAACCCTGAGCAAACCTAGTGTGTGTATGTATATGTGAGCAATATTTACACAATAAGGAATCAGGATTTGTCGGTGAAAGTTCCTCCAGGCTGCAGATGTCTGCGCTGCTCAAAGAGCTCAGCGTTGTTTGCAGAGTACAGTTGTTATTCACAGGCTGCTCTTCTGAACACTGCACAATGAAAACCACCCCGTTGTTCTCACCTTGCTTTCCAGTTTGGTCTCGGTTCTCTGTGCCGTCTTCATCTTATCCCACGTGTCCTTCCACTTCTCGGACGTCTGTCCGAGCTCCGCCTCCAGACTCTGCAGGTCCTGCAGCAGCTTGGTGATGGCGTCGGGCACCGCCTTGCTCAGGCTGTCGTAGCACGGCCACACGATGTGCCGCTGCGATTTGGGGGCGCCGCTGTCGGCTTTGTCGGGCGTCTCCTCCGCCGTGCGCTCCTGCCGGCCCCTCAGCTCCCAGTCGTAGGACGGCCCCTCTGACAGAGTCTCCTCCATGTAGAAGTCCCACACCTTCAGGTTGGAGTTGAAGGTGTACGGCCGCAGAACCTGGAACACACGAAGCCTCACTTTAAAGGGGCCGACGAGTGAGTCTCCTTTGTTGATGGTCATCGAAGAAACATATAGTTTGAAATGGAAACCACCCTCGGGATTTCTCTCACCTCCTCGTCTTCAGGAGAGAACATGTAGTTGTAGAAGACGGGCGTTTTCTTGTTTAGTCGGTCGATGTAGTCCCACACCGACTTGCACACCTGAGGGCTTTTCCTCTCTCCTTTCTCCTCATACAGCACTCCTACACACACAGACACACACACACACACCTCTATGACTTTGAGTTCTGAGGAGTTACTGGAGACTATCGACAGCGTTTCAGAGACTCCGTGTTCTCACCCAGCTCGATGCGTTCGTAGTCCGAGTCGAGCAGGAAGGTGCGGAAGCGGTTGGACACGTAGTGGTAGGCCAAGAACTTCAGGTAGTACTGACTGAACTCAAACTCCATGGGGAACTGCAGGTGGATCTGAGGGTGGAGGGAAGGTCAAAGGTCAGGGTGACAGTTTAAAAGGGGCCCAAAAGCAGGAAGCTGGCATGGTTCACACTGCATACCTGTCTGTTCACACATACATTCATTATACTGGGCTGCATCCACCATGAACTGGCTACCAGTCGCCTGGGTCCAGACTTCTGCATCCGCCCACTCCATATAGTTCCAGTCTACTGATTCGCCTAGCATCATGACATGAAACAGCTGTTTCTAGATAAATAAGCAATCTAGCCAATGAGCTCCGCGGGGAGGGGACTAACACCGTTGTCACCCTGTCAAGCGTTGGCTTCACATCCTGTCCCTCCTCCTGTGCTTTACATTGGTGCTACATGCGCTCTGCACACAGGCCGGACCGAGAGCGTCCGATGTGTCGGACAGCACGGGCCACTGAAGCTACATGAAGCCGCACTTCCTGCGTGTGATAAGAGGGCCGAACCGACGTCACTGATCGGCAAAACAGGAAATAGAGTGGAATGTACAGAGAGTCACACACAGCATTGGAAAGAGACACAGTAGGAGACAATCACATGCATCAGCTGTTGTAATGTTGTGTTGTCCTGTTGTCTTTTTGTGTATTGCTCATGTTTTATCCGTATCCATGGACTGATGAATCAACTTTTTCTAAAAATGCATTATATAAATAAACCAACCGGTATTATCAGGTGGATTCTGATCTTCATGTGTTCTTAGATGTTTGTAAATATCTTTGGCATCGCAGCAGTGAAATCCGTAAAGATAATATCCTTCTTCTGACCTCTGACCTCCACAGCATTTCTGCTGTGGAATAAACCGGCAGAAGCCTCCCACGCGGCGCTGCAGACCCACCTGGTGAACGCAGTCCAGGAACTGCAGGAAGACGGGGGTGAAGCCGCTGCTCTGGCTGCCCAGCGTCTGCGCTCCGCGGTGGCTGAACCGGTGGCCGAACGACAGCCACTCCTTCTCCACGAGCAGCCGGAAGCCGTCGAACGTTCGGTAGTACGGATCGGACAGCAGCTGCACCAGGGACACCACCTGCACACAGAGCGCCGCGTCAGTCTTGAGCGCCGCTCAAAGTTTTCAAGAATGAAGGCGTGGCTTCTGCCTGCGAGTCAAACCTGCGTGGTGACGTCCCAGCCGTCCTCCAGGCTGACCATGACCGACGAGCCCGTGTTCAGGAGCTCCACCACCAGCACGGACACCTGCAGCACCCTGTGCAGCTACACACACACACACACACACACACACAGTCGGTAAGAACAACGGTCACAGAATGAGCGGTGCGTGTGCTGAAGCGGGGAGTACTAACCAGAGCGATCCACTCCGACTCTTCCAGGCAGCGCAGGAAGCTCATGTTGGGGTCAGAGGTCGAGGAGCTGGGTACGCAGGCCTTCATCAGCTTCTTGAAGCTGTTCTTCACCTGCCGCACGTCGCACACCTCGATGGGAACCACCTCCCACTGCTGGAACGAGTCCTGCTTCCCGCCCTGGGAGTAACAACAGCGCCCTAGTCAATACTGGTGATCTCTTCCCAGCCCTCGATCACAGTGGACCCTCCCAACATCAGCGGGTCACTACCTTGAGCTGGGCCTTGTCTCCGATGATGTAGAGGTAGGCCTTCTGCTGGCGGAGAAACAGCGCCTCGCTCGGCCCACCGTTGGGCTGCGGAGACTCCTTCGCTGCCAGACGCGTCCCCACGTCTGGGTTGTAGGCACTGAGTCGCCCGCTGCCCCGGATGCTGCCCCATTTACCTGCGATACACACACGCACACAGAGTAATGTAGTGTCAGAAGAAGAATCATCAAAAGCTTACGAGGAAGTCTTGTCCACTTTAAATAGCCATTAAAAGATCGCAACGATCCTTTAAAACACACTGACGTGTATAACGTCCTCAGCTACTGATAGCCATGCTGGTAAACGAGGCAGAAATGACGAGTACCCAACCCAGCTCGTTACGTTGACTCTGACTGCTGCTGACATTCAACAGAGGGAAGAATCAAACAGGAAACGTCAAACAAGAGCTGCAGCAGCAGCATGCACGGACAGCAGACCATTAGGACGCGCAGGCAGCACGCTATCAGGAACCACAGCAAACACACTACTGTTAGAGAGAGCTGATCTGGTTAGACAGGAGGAATGTGGGTGGGGGCGTGGCCTACTGTACCTCTAGGGGGGTTCCTGGCCTTGCCAGACACTTTGGGTTGGGAGAGGGAGATGACTTTCGCCCTTTGACCCAGAGCTGAGGTCAAACGACAGAGATGGCCAGTTAACCAACAACGCCACACTGTACAATGGAGGATGGTTTACACACTCACTCACTCACATCCTCCTCCAGTCCCAGTTTAAAACACAATTCACACATTTTGTTCTAAAACCAGGAACTGCAATAGACTAAAGATACTAGAGAAACCACAGGAGCAACGTTAGATGGAGACAGACAGACAGACAGACAGACACACACACACACACACACACACACACCTCCTCTGCTGAAGGTTCCAGGGACATCCTCCTTGGTGCCCATCACCTGCTTCATCAGAGCGCCGATCTTGGGCTGCCTCAACTTGTCTGAGGAGTCTGTGAACAGGGGAAACCTGTCAGCCTTGTAACCTCATAGTCCCAGTGTGTGTGTGTGTGTGTGTGTGTCCACCCACCAGAGGTGCTCATATGAGTGGAGGTGAAGCCGCTGAGTGTGTTCCTGCCGCTGCTCTCGCTGTAAGAAGGCATGGAGCTGATGATGGCCTGCAGGTATTTCTCCTGCTCCAGACTGGTGGAGTCGGCCTGCGAGGGCCCTACACAGAAAAGAGAAAAGACGAATGTGAACCAACCTTTATGCTTCATGAGACGTCTTTTGTTACCGCTACATTGTGTTGCAAAAAAGATCTTTCTCGAGATCTCTAGGGAAAAATCAATTGCATCTTTTCCAGGTAATGTCTGGACTGCTAGGGTCAGAGTAACAGCTTGTGATGACCTCTGACCCCTGTACTCCAGACAATGGATCACTCCTATACACTGGAGCAGGTCTGAGTGACGAGTCGAGGCAACTAACTTTTAAAGGACTGGTGAGGACATGCGTATAAAGCTCCCCGAAAAATACCCGGCAACAAAAGAAGGAATAAAAGAAGATTCAGCACATAATTAAACATAAGGCGCCAAAAACAGATTTGGGTTGGTTTTGTTGTTTATTATACCTGAAGCAGGGGCATTGGGGGACTTGAAGAAGCCCACCACCCCCTTGGCGTGGAGGCCTGCAGATCGCAGCAGGACGGCCTTGGTTCGCGGATTTCTCCAGCAAACCACAGGGAAGCGATTCTGCCGGTAGCAGCGGCAGATTCTCTGGATGGTCGTGTCTGGGATGCTCTGAGGCACAATCAGCAGACCTGGGTAGCTGTGAGACACACACAGACACACAGTGTTAGGCACCGGCGAAACAACCCCTCGTCTCTGTGTGTCCGCTGGCGGGCTCTCACCTCCTGCAGACGGTGTACATGCGGTTGACGGTCGAGATCCGGAACGGCTCGTTTTTGGAGCGCGTCAGGCTGCTGCTGAGCGTGCCCAGGCCCAGGCGCTGGTAGTCGCGGCAGCAGGCGCGCTCCACCACGTTGCTCATGGTCTGCCTGTCGGACGAGCGGATGGTGGAGGAGAGGGTGAGGGAGCTCTGGTCCACTTCCTCTGAAACTGTGGCACAAGACATGGACAACTGAGCATTTCCTGATGTTGTGTGACCTCACTGCACAACGATGTGAAAGAAAAATGGAAGAAGGTCTGAGAAACACCGTAAAGTGACGATTACCTGAGATTTCATCCTCGTCCAGCTCCGACTGGAAGCTGCTCCGGTTCTCCCAGGTGGGGGGAGAGTACTTCTTCCTGGTCACATACTGCCGGCCGATGGTCCTCTTGGCACTCTTCACCAGGTTTTTGGAAAGTGTCCTGACGAAGGAGGGGAGGGGGAAAGTTACAGCGGATCCCATTGAAAGTCACTTAGCCTCCCCTTCCTGTCGGGTTTTCGTTCAGATTTGAAGCGGTGTCCAGACATTCATATGTCTGAATGGAGGTTTTTTTGCAGCAGCAGCAGCAATGAAAACAGGGTCAATAAAATGGCTGCCACATTTTCCACTAATTCAATATTCAACTGCGTCTCCCATGCTCCTTTCATTCTCCATAAAGGAAAGTGTGTGTGTGTGTGTGTGTGTGCATGTGCGTGTGTGTGTGTGTGCAAGGGAATGAGAGTTGATTACTGAGACTTTGACTAAAGAGGTGACAAATACAAAATAACCCAGAAAGGAATCTAATATGATATGAAAACAAGTCACATTGTGGCTACACTGGTGCATTCACCAAAATATTATATTCATCCAGAAACTCATAACAACACAAGAGGATTACTCCTAAGGTCATTCTAACACCAAAAACATAACAGCATTTCTTTCTCAATGCATCAAGACTGGATTACTGTAACTCTGTATTATCAGGCTGCTCTGCTAAGTCCCTTAAAAAAAAAAGTAGGATGGGGGCCAGAGCCTTCAGTTATCAAGCTCCCTTTCTGTGGAACCAGCTTCCACTTTCAGTCCGGGGGGCAGACACAGTCAACTCATTTAAGAGTAGACTTAAGACTTTTCTCTTTGACAGTACGTATGGTTAGGGCTGGCTCAGGTCGGACCTGGTCCAGCCCCTAGATATGCTGCCATAGGCCTAGACTGCTGGGGAACACTTTAGGATACAATGAGCTCCTCTCTCCTGTTCTCTCTCTCTCCTCTTCTCTCTCCCGGGACAGGGATGTCGTATGTGTACAGATTGTAAAGCCCTCAGAGGCAAATTTGTATTTGTGATTTTGGGCTATACAAAATAAACTGAATTGAATCATATTCATGAACTCAGCGATGACGGTGACAGGATGCAGTGTGAACTCACTCCCTGCAGACCTGAGAGCATGTTTTCACACGTGTGATGCATTGTGTGCACGATGATCACATGACGTGCAGCGCTTTAGAATAATCCAGTTTCTGTAGCCGCAGGAGAAACCCTCCTGCTGGTGCTCACAAGGGAACCGGCTTCTGTTTACAAACTGATGCTTTGTGCAGATCTGCAGTGACATCAGCAAAGAATAGTGATGTAAACAGACTGCACGGGGCACTGCCCATAACAATGCAAACATACTTACTTTGTATTTCTCCTTCAACACGTACCAGATGTATTCTTATGTTGTTTGAAGCTAGATACTCTGGATCCAATGTAGTCAAATCCTGAGTGATTTGAGCTTTGACTGGTTTTAACTTGATTACATTGACTAGTGTTGTATAATATACTTGTGTATTATTATATTGTATTATTGTAACAATCACAATTAATATTGTTGATAAGTCTGATGTTTAATTTGTCTTTTTACATCTCAATCTCATTAAATATATGTTAATGTAGTGGGTCAACTTTTTTTCACAGAGCCTCACATTTTGACATGTGACTGATGAGATCTGGTCCCATACGCCTTTAAAATAACTCCAAACAGGGGCTGTAAATCCAGCTGATGTGAAGCATCATCAGGGAGTTATTGCGATGAAACGCACTGTGCTGGACCCACAGGAAGTCTTCTCTTGCATAAAAACCTTTCTACACAGAGGGCTCCTTACTTGAGCGACTGGTTCTTGTCCTTGGTCTTGTGTTCCACCACCATCTTCCCGCACTGACCCACGGTGAAGGCGAAGGTTCCCTGGACGTGCTGAGGATAGCGGAGCTTGTGCATGTGCTTCCTGAAAACCTCGGCCAGGTCGGACGCAACCTCCTCGTCGAACGCGATCTTCATCAGCTGAAGGGGCAGACAGGGAAAACGGGTGAAATCTGGGAAGTGAGTACAAGAGCGGGGCGGGACATCGGTGATGGGAGATGTAGATGTGAGGGTACCTGGAAGGTGCAGGACCGTAGCTGGAGCCCCTCCTGGACAAGCTGGTCCATGGGTAAAGTGACTGCGATCCTCTTCTCCTTCGTCAGAGAGGCGATGGGGAACGAGCGAGTCACCACCTGCTCACCCACTGCAGCAGACAGACAAGCAGACAAAAAGAAGGGTTTAGAAAACCTGCCGACCTGACAAGACCTGTAATGGAGGCTTTCACAGCTGTCTGTGTGTGTGTGTGTGTGTGTGTGTGTGTGTCTCACTCTCACCCAGCGGGTCGTTGGGCGTGCCCTTGAAGATGAGCCGGTAGTTGGTGAGGAAGATGGCGCCCTCGGCAGGGAGCAGGGGCGGACCTCCCATCAGCCCCGTGGCCTCCTCGCGGCCGTCGGGGATCAAGTGGACTCGCATGCCGTCCATCACCAGCTCCTCACCGGGCAACAGCATCGGCCTGAGCAGCTTGGGCTGAGAGGAGGGAGATTCATCATGAAGATTCTTTGGCCTAATATTTGACAAACAGTCTGACTTCCAGAACAAATTAGCAAATAATGAAGCTGACAATTTGTCATATAGTTAATTCTAATCTCTGACTGTAAAAACCCTCAAACCCGCCTGATATGTCAGTGGGAACCTTGAGTAGACGTTTATTTTGGCATGATAATAAAGCTGCACTAAAATGATCCCGATTGTGTACAAACAAATCCTCCCTCCATAGTTAAATAGTTTACTTTAACCCTTTCAGGCCTTTGAAAATGACTCAAACAAAACTGTCTAACATGCTGCTCTTACTAAATGTGATACCTGCAACTGGATTATACAACAACACATAAGTAATTGTGCAGACAGTATAAATATATTTCATGGCCAAACACTGCACTCATCAAAGTCTCATGCGTTCACAACCATGCTGAGGTTACTGGCTGGATGACGTCTGCACGGTTTGTGAAGTTTAGTTTTGTTGAAATGATTGTTGCATAACACACAACGTGATCTGGGATTGGTGGGATCTTGGTAGAGGGGATGTAACAAACAATACAAAAAAGATAAATACACAGACTTTATAATAATATTCATTTGGTTGTGTTTAAGCGATGGGATGTTTATTTTGGTATTTCTTACAAATCAAGGATCGTCGTGTTGTGAGGGGCCCCGAGGAGCCGAGGCTCAATCACAGAGGCCTCAGAGGGCGGCTGAGCTCTTCTGAATATCAAAAGTATGATTTTGTTCTCAGGCCCTTTATATCACTTCCTGTCCCCCCAGGCGGGGCCCAGAGCGCTTACAGAGGAACTCCACCTCTGATAGGAAATGAATTACTACTCTGGTAACCCGTTTCCTAAACTGTTACACAACACCTACTGCCACACATGTCCGCCCTCCAGCTTTTCTTTTTCTACTCAGCCCACAGTCTCATATCCACTAGCTGAACGGATCCTGAAGCTCACAACAAAATAAATGCTGACAGGACATTGTGAGATCAGATGCAGGGAGGAAAAGCGAGGGGGGGAGGGGGGCTGAACACAGGTCTTTAGTGGAAGGACGAAACATGTCACGTTAAGCAGCGCGTAGCCACCGACACGGCACGCAGGACCAACAGCACCCTTCGGACTGAAGGCACTCAACTCAAACGGCACAACAAGGCAGAGCGGTCTACCCAGCATGCACTGCTCGGGCGTGCTTGCTAGTCACCGGGTTTCTGCCTCTGATGGACAGACGTACCTGCTGTGACACTGTGAGCCTGTGCTGCAGGGATTGGTGGAGAGGGGAGTGGGCGGGGCTTGCTGGGTTCTGCGTGGCCTTTGTCCAGTTGAATGTAAAAATAGGAATTGGTTACCTTTTGGATCGGAGGCAGTCTCTTGCTCTCCCTGTGGACTGCGTCCAGCGTCTCGATGTGCATCTGAACGATGTCTGCAAGGAAACGGACAGAAGGACGAAGACAGAGGAGACAGTTGGGTTTGACGCTCTACGAGGAGAGATCGTGAGTGTGGCGCTGCCGGGGCCTCCGTACCTGGTATCATGGTGTGGAGGGCCTTCAGGTGCTCGTTGGTCACGCCGCTCTCGTTACACACTTTGTCCACGAAGCGGTTGATGAAGCGCACCACGGAGTTCGCCACGTCGGAGCTCTCGGCGTCCTCGAAGCCGCTCTCCGTGTCATAGCTCTCTGCCATGCTGCCCGCAATACTACAGGAACAATAAATAAATGTGCATTTAACGCTTATGTTCAGTAGGGAACAAAGCCGTGTCTGAGCTGAGCATCCTTGCTGATGGAGAGTGAGTGCAATGAAACCACCACACCCTCCAGCCACCCGTCACAACTGGAGGTGCGATCGCTAACGTGGGAACAGTTTCTCATAAATTGATAATAAATTAAAGTTTAGTGTTTAAAAAAAAAGAGCATGCTATATTTGATGAGTTTCAAAATAAAGGTTGTATTTTCCTGATACGGTTCATTTTTTAAGACACGAAACTAATACATATATACGTATAATATGTAGAAAAATACAATAATTACATTCTAACAGATATTAACTTTTTCAGTGGAATTGTGTCATTAATATATCAATAATTCTCAGCAAAGAGAAAACTGGTTATGGAACAGTTTTGTCTGAAATAACGAGAGCAACGATCATTGCTTTTAACGGCAATGTGATTATATTTCATTTATTTGGGTTTGACCAAACATTTGCAAAATCGTGACATAAGGTTATAGTGACTTTAACTATACTGTGAGAACGTGAGTCTATACTTATCTTTACAGGACTCTATTTGTCTCCTTGTATTTTTCAACTCTCCCTATTCCCTTTTTTTAAAAAGATTATTTTAGAGCTTTTATTACCTTTATTATAGCAGCTGACGTGAAGAAAGAGGGAAAAACACGAAGCAAAGGGTCTCGGGTCAGAACCGACCCCGCGGGGCGACTTCTCTACCAATCCCCCCGGAGGCCGACAGCTGGCCGTACCTGTTGGTGCCGTACCTGTTGGTGACGTAGCTGTTGCTGACGCTCTCCACGTCTGCGAGGCCGGTGGTCCTCAGCAGGCGGTTCTTGCTGGTGTCCAGCGGCAGCAGCAGGTAGCTCATCCGGTTGGCGTAGTGGATGGCCTGGCTGAACACCGTGCTCTCCTCCTTCTGCACGCGCTCCGTCTGCATCTCCTTGCTGAGCGTCGGCCACAGCCGGCTCTGCTCCGACGCCAGGTCCAGGGCGCTGATTTCCCTCCCGTTGCCCGACCCGTCCTGCTGCTCATGAGAACCAATCAGAGAGAGGCTCGTTAGTGACTCATCATTTCTAGGCAAAAAGGACACTTCTTGCTACGAGGGGGCCGGGGAGCTTCTTCATGCTTACATGGTTGTTCTGATGCTCCCCTTCATCTGTCTCCAGGTACAGAGCTCTGATGTGGTTCTGGACGTCGCTGTAGAACATGGCCTCCCAGAACTGCATGGTGGCCCACACCATGTGCTCCTGAACGCAGCTGTAGGCAAACTGAGTGATGCCGGCACCCATTTTCTGTCAGGCAAACACAGGGAGAGACGTTTATGCCACTTGGAATGACATTCAGATCCGTAGAATTCATGTTCAGACGAAGACCTCCCACCAAACTCAAACCAGCTCTCACCACAAAATCCCCTCACTCAATCAAATGTAAAACCTCGACGAGGGATCCCTGGATGTTTAATGGCTTAATGGGTTCTTTGCTGTGGTTGAGGCTGAATTTGGGGAATGTGGAATGACTTTGATGATGCTGGTTTTGAACTTACTCTGCAGAAGGCTGTGACCAGTGGAAGGAGGGCAGCTGCAATGCCTTGTTCATCTATATGTGAGCAGTCCTGAACAGAAATAAGGAAGCAATGAATGATGTGTCTTTTCTTTCAGCTATACTATTGATTCCAGTGATATTCTAGTATTTGCAGTCTCACCTGTAAGGTGCAATTCATCATTCGGACAATGTAGTCAAACTGCAGGTCATCCAGCACAGCCCGGTTCTGCAGGACGTGCTGATTGAGTTCCTGGGTCAAACAAACCCGGGCTGCCCGACCCTTCAACGCCCGCAGCACAGCTGGCATTAACTGGACAGAGGAGATGAGGATAACAGCTTCACAAAAACCAAACTAACGACACCATCAGGGCAGAGTACACATGTTTAAATAAACATAGGTAAGCAGGTATGCAGCTGGTCTGCGATCAGAGTTCACCGTCCAGTCAGGCTGGTCATGAGTCAGGGCCACTCTTACCTTCTTGGCCTCCAGCATCTTGTTCTCGAAGATGTATGTGATGCAGTTCCTGACGACCTCCAGCCTGCGGGCGCTGTTGGCCATCACGTTGCCGTTCCTGTCCACAATGTCTCCTGTGGAGACGCGGGAGAAGAGATCAGACACTCGTCCATCACTGCGACACCGAGCTCAACCCCATTAAACACACGCTGGGAGACCGACTGTCAGGAGGGGAAAGTTTACACAGGACGTTGGAGGTGAAAGTGGGTATGGTGAAGCCTTGCAACAAACTTTTGTCAAGTGTTTAGCACCTCCTTAACCACTGCATGTCTTCTTATTTCAAGATAGATCTTCACAGACCTGGAATTGAGCAAATTACCAACACACGTAAAAAAATCAATCCTTCTCAGCCCTCTCCCCAGCTCACCCAGTGGGGGCCCCGATGGCACCATGCCCTTGACCTCCGCCTTGACCACAGGAGGTGCAGTCTTGAGCTTGGCGGCGGAGTGGTCGATGAAGAGCTGCACCACGACATCGTCCAGCGCGGGGAACGGCGACTGTTTCTGAGCAGTGTTCTGGCTGTTTTCCGACGGCCGCTGGACTTTGTGCATCGCAACGGCGGGGTAAGGGTTCTCCTAGAGGGAGGAGAGGACGGGAGAGGATGAAGAAGGGGGTCAACGTGGAAAACTGAGAGTGAGATAAGGAAAGCAGCGACTGAACAAAACAGATCTGTAAATAAGGAGGATATGTTTCAGAGTATTAGTTATTAGGGACTCAACAGTAAGCATTGCACAGGGAAAGTAAAATGCCACGACGGGCTAGTAAATCAAAAAACTCACTTGCCTATCAGGCAAGTAGTAAAGGAAAAACAGAAAAAAAACACATGGATGGAAATAACTAAGAAGTTTGCCATAATGCTTTCTATATCTTTTTTGTTGTTATTTTATAACCTCTAAAACAAAACTACAATTGTGTAGGAGCGAGTCAAAATGGACTTTAAAAGATTTCTGACCAAAACAACTTTAACGTTGAACCCTGCAGCAACAGAAAAAGGGAAAGAAAGAAAGACCACCAGAGGAAACTGATGAGAAAAAAGGAGGACTAACAGGAAACCAGCAGAATAAGGGGCAAGTGAAGGGTATTCAGAGAGAAATGCCATTTGTCATCAGTTTCCTGTGAGAACATACATTTCTGAAGAGCTGCTCAGCCAGCTCCTTGACGTGGTTCATGACTTTGTGCGGACAGGCCTCCTCTTGACGTATCCGCTCCACGTGATTGGCCACCAGCTGTGGAAACGGGACAAAGAGGTTACCGTTAATATCCGAGCTGCTCAGTCACATCGTCTAGCTGTGCGCAATGCGCCGACAGACTCACGTCATCGAACAGGTCGGTGGCTCTGTAAGGAGGCCCTCGCTCTGACACGAAGCCTGCAAACGCCATGCCGTCCAACACCTTCATGAGGAAGTCGTCCTCCGTCAGCGACCTCTGACCCAGGAAGGCAGCCTGCGGGAACACACGTCACACTGATCTGATGCCGACCTCTCACACAGCCGCTCTCTTTCTCTCTATAGTGCACACAGGTGATTGGTTGGTGGGGTTCTTCACAGACCTTATGGAAGCGGATCACCGGTTCTGGGTGAATGCGGATGATGTGTAAACACCAGCGATAGCCCTGGAAGAGGCGAGCAAACAGCCACAGGAAGATTCCCCGGATCTCCTTGTCCTGGAACACGCAGTCAAGTTGAAGTACACACACACGTACACACACGCACGCACACGCACACGCACACGCACACGCACACGCACACGCACACGCACACGCACACGCACACGCACACACACACACACACACACACACACACACACACACACACACACACACACACACACACACACACACACACACACACACACTGATGGAATGAGGAACTGAACTAGATCGGGGTCTGGGAAACCTCGAGGAGTCCTGGACACGCAGATTTAATTCAGTTACATTTTTGACCTTTTAACACCCTTTTCAAGCCAACTAGAATAAAGAGTAAACTCCACCCTGCTAGTTAGACACTAGGCCTCTCAGAGCAGCCAGAGGGCATCGATTTAGACTGACCACTACAGACAACAGGTATGGTTGAGGGTGTGAGCAGTTTGGCTGCAACAATAGTTCACTCTGGGAACATCTCACATTGCAGTAATTCATCATGCTGTCTATTGAAAAGTGTTACCTTACAAGCTACATTTAAAGTGGACCAACTTGGTTATTGGTTAGTTCCTTCCCATAAATATAGTAAAGACAATGAATGTTTTTAAAACTTCTATACATATGGACTTTATTTTAAGAACAAAACGGTTTTCTTACCTGGATCTTGAGTGCGGAGGGTTGCGAGGAGGGAGGGGGAAAGGCTTGGTCAGCTATTTCCAGCTCCGGATCCAAAACCTACACACAACAAACACCAAGCTGCTGTCAGTCACCATCTCCTGCATCTCATAGCGGCTCTGCTGTAGCTTGCTGGATGCCGCCTCAGGAAGTCAAGACCAGTAGAAACGTGCCAGGTATGGCCGGGGTCAAACCACCATGTGATGATACAAAATACACTAATCTGCTTCAAGAAAATGATTTCTGGTCTGGCTTTTCATACGGGTCCCCAATGAACACGTATACATAAATTAATGACCAAATATAAAGGCTCATACAAAATGCTGATAGTTATTATTTGTGCCTATAAATGCCTTTTAATGGAGTCATTTTGTTCAAAACAATACTAACTTGACGAGATGTGTCTCAACACTGTAGAAACCTTCTGTTTTGTTGTTGTCGTCTAGCTGTACGGAAAACTAAATCCTTTGGAGGGAACACTTCCTTGGAAACAGCCTTTGGTCTCCGGTCGTTACGTGAAAACTCAATCAGCTGAGTGGAAGGAGAGCGCAGCAGCTAAGCCCCCGAGTCGGTTGCTGCCCAACAATCTGCGGCTCCAACGACCTTCACCCAGACCTATAGATCAGTTTCCCAGCAGCCCTAGCTCTCCATGCGAGCTGATTGGACTTGGCTGACTCTGGGTTTGCGTAAGTCCGCGTTGGCGTCTGTACACACAGGCCATGACCGGGTGAACTTCCCTTCCAGCTGTCGTTCCGCCCATGCAGAGCAAGGACCACAACACACAAGAGTCTCCGGGTTAGAAGCCATGAAGCGGGACGCTCCATGACACAACATGTCCCTCTCTTATTAGATCAATTGTATTGAGCAGAGTTATCTCCGGCATTTAGCGGTGGCCCCGGTCAGTGTGTCCAGGTTCAGCGTCTGCTGGAGGACACTTTGACAAGCAGCCGGTGGCAGCAACAACATCCCTGCTGGGATTGTGCACAATATCTCTTAATGTCACGGTAGTACAAGACCTGCGCTCGCAGATCCTTCAGGGTTTTCTTTTCCATTCACACCTAAATCACAGGCGTGAATCCGACCGCTGTCTTCTCTCCATGTGACGACACATGAGCGGATCGAAAGGAGAGATATTGTGTTGATCTCCTTGCACTAAGTCACTTTGTCCCACACTTTTAATTGGAGACAGAATAGATACATTGAAAGATAATAAAACAATTAAACAGATATAATCAAGATAAAAGAAGCTTGTGACAAGGTGGAGTAGTCCGGACCCAAACAGCTGTTTCTAAGCCCCAGAAATCTCCAACACGCTGGTTTTTCATGTTAACGTCTACAAGTTAATAATCCAGATGAAATGCAAAGTCAAGAGACAAACGCCTCAATGTCTTTTACAGGACGAGAGACTCCATCTTTGGCTTTGATTTTGTTAACGCAACAAAAACAGGGCGATGCATTTCCTACAACACAAAATATTTCAAATACGGAGAGAGTCCGTGGGAAGAGCACGTTTGATTTCCCAATCCTGGGGCTCCACGCTGCATCCAAATACACAGTGGAGTTGAGACTGAGCTCCAGCCTCTCCCAAATAAACACATCCCACCCTCCGCCTCAGTGACCTCACATCTCCAAAGAAAAAAACAACCCCGACCCTGAACCACCAGCAGGGGGACAAACCGGCCTCTCCTTTACCAGAAACACACCAGGCAGACAGTAAACTAATAAAGTGAATCATTGGGTTTTTAAACGTGACCACAATCGCAAATGACAGCAAACAAACCGCGCCACCCAGAAAGCGATGACTCGGCATCGGGACACACCCACGACACGGGTCAGCGCAATCAAGTTAGCTGGAAGCCATCCACATCGAAGACAGGTGGATTCACAATGTTTGGCCTGAACTGATTTGTTTTTAAGTAGTTGGTTTTTAGCTTTAATTGTTTCATCTTTTATAATACAGAGTTTCCGTGATTTAAGGCATTGTTTCTTTTACACCGATGAAAAGAAAAATGCAAACCTTTTTACAAATGTCTCTAAATATAAATATAAATTGACAATATTTATTAGAGGCCGACCGTACAGAGTCTCTTTAGAGAGTTTGATCATCTCTGCCCAACAAGGAGATTTTTCTTCAATTTTCTTTGCAAAACTGCTTAAAAAGAACCGCTGAGCTGTGCAGACAGGAGATAGCAGTCAGAGAACCAATGTCCAGGACATGGACATGTTTATCTGGACGGTTTGGTCCAGACTGAAATGTCTTAGCGAGCACTTAGCTTCAGCCTCACAGAGCCGCTGGCTGGGCTGCACTCTTCATCTTGTTTTCTGCTTTTTCATAAGCCTTGTAAAAACAGTGTCTCCCTTGTTAGTTTGCTCAGCGGACCGCAACACTAAAAACTGTGTCTGAGACATTAAATCAAACATTATCCAACTTCCGACAAGTGTTAACCCACTTTTACTAATTGTTTTACATGCGACTGCAATCTACAGTTCATCCAGTAAATGAATCATAAACAGAAAACGATTTCCTGCAACAGCTCTATTGTGATCCGCATACCTGAGACAACCGGTTACCGCTTTACGGTATCAACCCACATTTAATATGACACGTGCACAGTAAACAGAAGCAACAAAAGCGAGGCAGGAAAGAAATCCACCATTGAATAAAATAATAAGGAAGCTGGGAAATCATTTTACACACTTTAAAAAAAAAAAAAAGGAGTTTCTCAAAATGGGCTGGTTCTGGAATACTGGAAGGGGCCGAAGCTGCTGGCTCGATGTGATCTGGCATTATTTGATGTGCTCGATATGAACACAATGGGGCCGGGCAGAATGGTACTAGGTGGATAGATTATCTACTCTACTCTCTGTATGTATATGTATGTGTGTGTGTGTGTGTGTGTGTGTGTGTACAGAAAACGTTCGTACCCCTTATGCTTTTTGCACACTTTATTAAGACGTTATTTTTAAGCTCAGTTTTTCCATTTATAATGTGTTTGCAAAAATATTCTAAAGAAAACAATATGTGCAAAATGTGTGCGTGTGTGTGTGTGTGTGTGTGTGTATGTGTGTGTGTGTGTGCGTTCATAGTTTTGGGCTGCAGCTCTTACCATGGAGAGCACGGTCTGGGTCTGCTGGAGGAGCGGCTCGGGCAGCAGGGAGATGTGGACGCACTCGGGGATGGTCACGGTGCCGCCGTCCAGGTCGGCGATGATCACATCCAGCTGTAAAAACACACACACACACACACTTTTCATCTCTGCCACCTCAGACTGTTGATAACACGGACAAAGTGGTCTCTGTCAGCGGCTGCTCATTACAAGACGCTCGTTATCAAGCAACAAAACAGTCAGATCTTAGTGCGGACGGTGGGGCCGGTGGGGCGATAACCTCTGACCTCTGGCACAGTGATAACAAGCAGGTGACTACTGTACGAAACACTGAGCCTCGTGGGGGGAGAAGGGGGGACATCTCTAACGGGAGGGTTCATTCCACCTTCATCAAGCTTTAATAAAGACAACGGCAAAGGATTTTGTCTGATCATGAGATCCAGGTGGTAATTATGGTCATATTGTGGTATCATGTACCCTGGCGGTAAAGAGGCAGGAGCAGCTTGGATGGACCGCTTCTTAGAGGGTCAGTGAGAGTTTACATGGAACATCTCTCCATTGAAATCAAATGGATCTGTTAGATTAGCTCAGCGTATGATGGAAGTATACAATAGATCCTTTTGAGTTTTAAAAGTCCTTCTGGTCCTTCTTTAGGGAGCACGTTGGTTAACTATGGAGTCAAATTTTAATATCAATATTGCTGTTTGTAAAATCACGTTTCCTCCCAACAGCTGGAAACTGGCAGCAGGTGTTCCCACTGTCTTCCACACAGTGCATGCTGGGTATTTAAGTGACACTGGCTGTTTGTATATTGTTCATGGTGTGTGTGTGTGTGTGTGTGTGTGTGTGTGTGTGTGTGTTTAGTTTCCATATCATTTTTTGTCCTCCAGCTGGCTGTGTGGTGCAGACATGTCCTGCAGCCTCTGACTGTATCACAGGTTGATCCATGACCAATTTATGAGAATATATAAATATCTTCACAGAGCATTTATTTTTTCTTGACGGCCGTGGCTTTGACCTGTGAGCTCCTGCACATGTACATGAGAACAGTACTGACTTCGTTCTAGATACAAAATACTCAAGGACAGACACAGGGTCATTACAGAAAGTAAAAAAAAAAGTAAAATGGGCCAAAATGGGAAAATCAGTCGCTCAAAGCTCTGTTATTTTATTCAGACAATTCTACCTTGCTTTATTGAACTTGAAACGTAAGCCATACGTTAATTGGGCTAGGACTAATTTAATTTATGGTTAAGACAGCTATTTGTTTTCCAAGTCAAATCTCTCTGTAAGTTACTCTCTGTAGTTAAAAGTATCCTACTTTAAATGTGAGTTGAAATGAGAAAGAAAAGCACTTGTAGGTTGATAGTAACCAGACCTCTTTGAACATACATTGATAATGCAGGCCTTCATCAGGACATCTTCCAGACTAAATAGCAAAAACCAGACGTGTCAAACCCGAGGTGCTGTTGTTTGGAGACAACGTCCTCCAGCAGAGTTCACAAATCTACAGCGGCATTGCCACGCTGGTCTAACCGTACTGCGTGATGGGAACCCACCAGCTCCTGTGTCTCCGAGCGGAAGAATGAATTGACACCGATGATGAAGGGGGTGGGGGTGCTCAGGACCTCCAGCAGTTTCGCCGGCAGGATGGGAACGTAGGTGAAGCTGAGGGGCACAAACAGGAAAGAGGTTCAGAGACAGAGACAGAGAAACATGTAAAGACAGGACGGAGAGACAGGGGAGTGGAAGCCCCACCTGTATTTGAGGGGGAACATGATGGCCAGCAGCCCCCGGCAGGCGTCTGTTAGTCTCTGGTAGCTGCTGGACAGGAACAGGATCTTGTGCTCCGTCAGGGCGGCACAGAACAGGTACAAGACGTTGACTATACCTGAGGGAGGAGAGGGCACGGGCGGGATGTCACACGGACCGTCAGTGAAGTATACAACATTTTACACAATCTGATATTCATTAGGGTAGAAAGTTATATTCAACAAGTTAACCTATTTGGAATGACCCACATATTTATAAGTAACCGTACCAAGCTGTCTGAAGAGCTGGGCCACGGTGCTGCCGCTCACGGGAAGCGAGTCATCGATGGGAGTCTGGATGACTTGCCGGTCGCCAGCACCTAATGTTATGGTCCTCTGTAGATTAACGGAGAGGGAGAGGAGACAAAAGATGGATTTAGAAGAGCAAAGGACGCACGGTGCTCTCAGAAAACCAGGGTTTTAATCACAGTTTGTGCGTGTCGGACGAGCAGCGTGAGAGATGGAGGATCCCAGAAAGGCTTAGCAGGTGCATCACAAATCAAAAAAAGCCATTCCAGCCGATCGGGGCGTGAATGGAGCCGGCAGTGCTCCATGCCAATGACCTTACGACAACAAAAAACCCAACAACATCAGCACCGGCGTGTCAAATGAGCCTTTCATGGGAGAGACAAACCCGAGCAACGTGGCAGCTGTCATGCGTAGGCCATTTTCCACGCCAGCCTTTGGGAAGCACAAGCGGGCAGGAGATTGATCGGGGGCGAATCTGTACGGATGATTGATTTAGAGCCGTGAAGCGAGTCCTGGGATAAAACGAACAACGCTGGAAACACTTTTCTGAAACAAAGCTTTTTGTTATTCAGGGACAAATCTCTGATTTGCACTACACTCTGTGGCGAACAACCACCGTCCTCCATTAAGGATGACCAAACTGACTTAGCGGAGCTGGACGCCTACTTTGTTCCAGACAAAGCCAATACATCAATATTATATTGATTTGTGTGCAGTTTGGATAATTAGCATATCCGGGAGTGGAGATGACGAATACATATAAATCATTTAAATTCCCCACGAAAGCACTGAGAGGAAGTGATCAAAAGTTATGAGCTGTTGTTGTAATACTCATTTCAGCCACAAGCAGCTGAAGTGCAGCGCTAACCTGTAATTATGCTTCTTACATTAATTGTTTTAACTTTTAGATCTTGTGTTTGCCGTGATACACAAAATAGGATCAATGCTGGTTGAATTAGAGTCATGTCATTTAAATGAATCATTATTTCTCTTGATATGTTCATAACTTGGTCACGTTACTCGCTAACACACAATACCTTGTGTTTAGAGAGCATGGAGAAATGAAAACTCACCTGGAGGAAAACATGAGCGCTTTGAGTCGGCTTTAAAACATGGGGGTGCACTTCAGCCTCTTGTGGCCAGAATGAGTATTACAACAGCAAATACTTGAAAAGGATCGTGACAATAAAAAAATACATTTGTTTCCCACCTGTTTTCACAAATGAAGAAATTAGCCTGGCAAAAACTTGCTTCACAGATTAAAAAAAATAAATACAAACATTTTTAAAGAATACTGTAAAGTCATTAAAAACGGGGGCAGAAACTATTTAGATCAGATTAAGAAAATGGATCACCAGTATTGTTTTTCCTCTCACCGTCCTCTCAAGGCTCTCATATTTCCTGACCTTGTGCATAGAGAAAACACAATTACATAAAAGCACTTAAGGGCTTTCAGGATTCACAAACCGATACTGAAGTGGTTCTATCGGGCCGGGGCAGTGTGCGGCTGGGAGGGGAAAGCGCACCTTATTTCATGCTGTCTACAGCAGCAGCAACAGCATCCACAGGTGAGCCGTTAGCGATTCAATACTGTGACCCAACATCTGACCATCAGGCGCCTTCCAGTTCACTGAACTAACTGAAGGCAACGCTGGACTTGGATTCCACATGTATGAGCAGGGAGACATTGAGAAGCTTTGTAGAAGACGCATTATGAACTGAGCGATCAGCTGTCGGTCACACATTGAGCGCACATCAGAGCGATTTCACTTCTGCCGCAAGGGGACTGCATGGATTGGCTGAGGGGAATGGGTGGAGCACAGGAAGCAGAGAAAGCTCAGAGCTGATTGATGTCGGGACAGAGACGGGGAAATGAAGTCGGGCCTGCGTACCAAACTCTCCTCTTTCTCCTCCTGGCCCGGCTGCACAAGCACCCGGCAGAAAGATGCACAAGCACACAAACAAACGCACACACACGCACACGCACAGGATAAGACACAGGTTAGAAACAACAGGAGTGAGGGCAAAGGATGCCCAAACTTAACAACAACATGACGGTGAAGTCTCAGCATGACGAAAACACTGCAAGACGGCGGCTGTGGTAAAGAGAATATACAGGATGAGAGGAACATGAGACACGCATGCAAAACAAAAGCATAGCCATCATTTAGCGTCCGGCAGCCCGATAACAGCAACAGATGATCCATGGTGTCACTCCGCTACTAACTCAAAATAAAGTTTACCATCACTCTTACGAGCACACCGGGCGAAAAGACAGTGAGAGCAAGTTAAGATGAGAATACAGAAACCTCGTTGAATGAGGTCCGTAGTTTTGATTTTGTCTCGTGAGAGACTGCAGTGAACGCTATCAACTCCTCCGTCCCTACATGGTTTACACGGTTTACATTGCACTGGAACAGTAACGCTGCTGTGATGAGTGAATTTCCACAGTTGAGATGTTCTTATTTGAAAACTGAAGATATGCGTTTGGCTTCTCCGACACTGTGTGACTGTTACCGTAACAGGTGTTCAAACTGATCCTGGAAACCAGGCGGCCAAATCCAGTTCTGAAGTGTGAAGCAGATGCGGACGTTTCTTAAAACGTGTATTCTCTCTGACCAGCAAGAGGCGACTCCTCAGGTTACAAAAATAATTTTGATTGTATGGAAGTCTATGAGAAAATAACTCTACTTCTCTCTTGATTTACTCCCTCAGTAAATGTTGTAAAAATTAGTTTATGGTCTCAATCTCTAGTTTAAATAAATAGACCATAAAACAGGGTATGCTTTAGGGCGGGACTAAGCTAATTGACAGGTTGTTGCTGCCGTGTTTTACTCTCTTTCAGTCCTCCACATTCCAAATATGGAAACATGGTAAACAGCTGAAATCTCCTTTCGCACTGTAATGATAAGAGGCGAAGGGGTTAAACTTTTACAGGCTACGTGTGAACCGATGGGTGTTCTTGTCATGTGACAGAAAGTGTCAACGACCTCCGGCGGAACAACTTTCAGTTCGATGTGGGTTTTTTCCCTCTCAGTTCTGCGTTTAAGCTCTAATGTGTTATTCCCAAATCAAATCCGGTCGGTCAGAGCCCTTGGCAGCGGGACAGACAGTGTCCAGAAACCGCGACAGGAATTCCCGCTGTCCTGTAACAGCTCGATCACGGATTGGCGGTAAGACGAGCACTTGACCTCCAACCATGGGGAAATCTAACATTACCACACACAGAAGGTCATAGGTCAGGGCCGTGGGCTTTGCGGGATCCACGGTGTTGTTCGAGGGGACTCGATGCGTCAGAACTCAGAGGTTTGACGCGTCTGTGTGAAGGTCGGTTTTCCTCACAACAAGGACACCCTGCTGCGCCACCTTTCACCATCTCACCATTGCCACCAAAAAACTGCACAGCAGTACTGCAACTGGGACTGTTTTCAAGATAAATATGGATATTAAAAAATATCAGCCACTGTTACTAGACTGGTCAGTGCATGTGCAGCTTTACAAAGATGAGTTGTACACGGCGACTCAAGAAAAATGTAGATTAGAAAGCTACTAGTAATGCTGAGTCATGACAGCTGCTTATAAACACCATTGAAGCCATTCCATACACCTTTACTCTCACATTTTAGGGTTTGGCAGGGGAAGAAAAGGAACTATCATCCAGACTTTTTTATGTTGCTGGTCCCATACAGCTTGACCTGCCATCCCTCGTCACCACTGCTAAGCTGTGATTGGATTGGATCAAAATGTCTTACAATAGAAATTCAAACTGTTTACAAAACTGTTTGATGATTCCTACTGTAACACTACATCTTGTCAGTCGTGGAGGTTGCTTTATTGATCGGTCAACCCAAACTCCATTTAGAAAACAAGCATTTTAGCAACTGTTTGCAGGTCGTCTTGCGGACGGACCTGACAAAGCATGAACTCTGACTCTTTACAAATCAGCATCATGGTGTTGTTACTTCAGCATCATTTTTTATCCGTGTATCGCAACTATATCACAGCAAAATCTGTTTATTTTGGGGATTGTACCGCCGTAGTAAACCAGATTAGTGATGGAAAGAAAGGTTGCATTACCTGTTGGGGGGTTATTTCAGAAGGGAGACTTATTCCAGGGCTCTATCCAGTCAAAATCTTTTGAAGAACGTGTGACTTGAAAGAGGAAAGTGTTTTGAACCGAACACAAACTATCTTTACAAATATGTCTGATGGCCGAAGATGTGGGTGTCACACTGCTAGAGGGATTCTGTTTGTTTGTGTGTGTGTGTGTGTGTGTGTGTGTGTGTGTGTGTGTGTGTGTGTGTGTGTGTGTGTGTGTGTGTGTGTGTGTGTGTGTGTGTGTGTGTGTGTGTTTGGGACAGGTTGACGTGTCACACAGACTCTCTACGGTAATGACAGACATTTACCTGGGCCGATAGAAAAGCCTGTGGGATCATTCTAGGAATGTGCGTGTGTATGTGACTCTTTTCTAAGTGGCCTTTCTCTTGAGACGGATAGAGACGCAGTGCAAACGTATATATACCGGACTACTTGCAGCGCAGTCTGTACGCGCGCGTGCGTGTGCGTGTGCGTGTGCGTGTGCGTGCGTGTGTGTGTGTGTGTGTGCGTGCATGCGTGCGCTTGTGCGTGTGCGGTGAGCCAGAGCGTTAGCCTCTGCTGTTTGGGTCTCTATGTGCGTAAATACTGATTAGATCTGATTCTCGCTGCCCGGTAGGAAGCCTGCCGTGCCATATGGTCACCCCGGCAACCCGAACAATGACCTGAACAGCAACGAGTCTGTGTGTATATTTGTGTGTGTGTGTGTGTGTGCGTGTGCGTCTTAGAGTGAAGAATTGATTTGAAAACAATCAGTGTGCTTCAATAGCTGCAACAAATCAGCTTCATGAGAGATGAAAAAAAAGAACAAACAAAAATAAATGATTAACTTCATCCTCTTGAAACTATTTCATCACAAATCACAGGAAACAAGCAGAAGCGTCATCAATCACACAATGACTTGAAAATGATTGCAACAAAGCAACACATTCCTCAAAGAAAAGAAACCGGCTGGTCAATAACATGGAGCGCGTTGTTGATTGGTGAAGCTTTGCCGGACGGGAGGGTTACCTGGAGACAGGCCAGCAGCCAATCACAGGCCTGGGCCTGAGGAACCTTGTCTACACTACAAACTGGGGACTCGTCTGTCTGTAACACAGAGGAACCAGTGTGCAGTGGGGTGCACACAAACATCTGTTAGAACATCTGGAGGCAGATGTGCGCCTATGTATGTGTGTGCACCGATGGGCATGAATACATGGAATAGGGATGTTTAGTTCACTTGCACAAAAAGTGATTCACAAACAGGAAAATAAGTCACTGTTTTCTTGAGGTAAGGTTAAAATTTTATTTTTTATAAAAAACATGATTCTTATCAAATATATGGAAAAATAAGAAAAGGGGAGGGAGAAAGTATATATTAAAAATGACAAACAAACAAAACAATGGTTGTTTAAAAAAACCCAAATGTGCTCTAAAGTAACCCACATTGCTGCTGGTGTATGCCACATCAGCATTAAGGAAAGAATACTGTTGCTCAGTGGCTGAGTTATAAAGATGTTCCGATTCCCTTGTTTACCGACCCCAGATCCCAGTATGTATTGTATATAAATATACGATTCCTATAACAGCAATAGCTGCAGCCCTTAAACTGCTAACCCTGCATGGATGTGAATATGATTGCTATCTTTGTTGGATGGCCTGGCTCAGAAAATAAATGCTAGAGAAGTTAGTTTTATTCTCTAGTTTGACAGATTTTCCAATGTAAATTATTGACAAATTGCTGACATTTTGCTAGCTCTGCCTGGTCGGTACTGAGCATGTGCAGCTCTCAGCAGACATGAGGAAGACGTGAGGTGGCTCCGCAGCTACTTCCATCATCGATCATTTTTGGTAAAGATGGAAGTAGTTGAGGAGCTAGCCACTTTGCTTCAACAACTCCATGGAGTAATTTCACAGAAACACTAAGTATCCAAAGACATCCACAACAACACACTAACACAAGCTTGGTCACAAGTATCGTTGGTATCTCAGCTGTGATACGATTTTAAAGAGAACACAAACCCTGTTTTGTCTGTTTTGTTTATATTGTTATAAATGGAAGGCTTGTTGATGTCTTTTATGGACAACATTGCTTGTGAAATGCGATAAATCAGTCTGTATATTTGGGAAGTGGCACTAATCATCCATAACAATGAAAAAAACTAATGCAGTCTCCACTAAAGTGTATGTTATATAACACCCTGTCCTTCAGGGGACCTGCTGTAAAACCAACACTATGGACAACACCAGTGCCATTATAAACCGACTCTCTGTTGGTAGTAATTCATTATTCCAACATGCACAAAGAACATGTGCAGGCAGTCCCGTTACAAGCACTTCTGCATGTGTGCATTGATAGTCTGCATACAGAAACACATGAAGGACACAGAGCGCCCAAACCACAGCTAACCCTTCTTTTTGCTGTTGTCGCCCCACCAGCGGCCCATGCTGGTCGAGGTGCTGCACTAGCTGGCCGGCGGCAAGAAACTGCCCTGCTGAGCGAGGCGTGTGGAAACATAAGGACGGTGTACCATCCAGCAAAGCAGCACAGCAGAAGAAATGAGAATGAGAACGGTGTCGCTGCTCATCATCGGCCTCCGTCAGCTTTGACTTTTGGCTTCGCAGCACAGTCTGTGCGTGTGTGTGTGTGTGTGTGTGTGTGAGAGAGAGAGAGAAAGGGGTGAGTCGTCAGCAGTTACCTGGGAGCCTCCAGCGATGGGAATGATGCAAGTGAGGAGATTTCCAACCAGCGTTTCCAAGGGGACAGTAAGGCCATCTACGTGGACTGTGTAGATCAGCCCCAAACAGTTCTGTTCAATCGAGGGTTGGCGGGGGGGTCAAGGGTCAATGAAAGCATACCATACGGCAAGAAAGCCCTCATATTTACAGTAAAGGAAATTAGTGATTGCGGCATGGTTGTTGTCATATATGCTTTAAAGAAAAATCTTGATATGTTTCTATAAAATTGTAACTAAAATCGCTAGTTAATGAGTGTGTGTTCTGGGGCTGTGTGTGTGTGTGTCGTACCCTGAACACCTCTGTGTAGTCCAGTCGGGACACCAGCACCAGGCTCTTGGGGGCAAAGACCTGAGCCAGTTGGACGACAGCGAGCTCCTCGTCCGCCTCGTCCACCTCGCTGACCTCAGCCTTCTGCAGCTGGACAAAGAGAAGCATCGATGTAACGGCACTCCCATTGGGCCAAGAGATAAACACTATAAACTGGGAACTCTGGTTTGCACACAGGTTCGGTCCCCAGTGGGTGCTTCCTGGCTGTCATCCAGCAGACAGTTGACCCTTCGCTAAGTCCCACCCCTCAAACGCAGATTGGCCAATCATAGCATAGCATCTGCCAGCTCTGACCAGGGTGCGACAACGATCCTCTGCTCCATAGACTCATGCAATGGTTTCATGTTCAGGCTGGTTTAGTGGATTTGGAGCTGGTCGAGGTTAAACGTGTAACAGCGATACTCGTTACCCGGAGAGACTGGAAGGAGACACACGTTTCTAAAACGCTACGTTTCTACTTAAAAACCTGTAGCGCGAACATCGGCAGAGTACGTTAGCACATAACTAACCGTGCTACTATGCTAATGCGAATAGTCAATTGCTGGTGTTCATGTGGGGAAAACATCTGCATTAAATTAATTTAAATGAAAAGATTGCATCCTGATATAACAGTTTCTAATTACACATTTCTTTGCACCCAATTTTAGAAATTGTGCAGATTCAGCTGAGTCGGTCTCACCTGTGGGTTGTCCAGGCCCTCCCAGAAGGTGAAGCAGGCACAGTAGTGACGCTCCGAGTTGATGTCAGTCAAAACCGCTACAAAGAAGGAGGCAGGTTGCCGCTCGGGAACCAGCTGCCAACCGCTGGGCTGACAGAACTAGAGAGGAGGAGGCGCAGGTTAGAGAGGTTAGAGAAGGTAGAGAGGATAGAGAGGGAGAGAGGTTAGAGAAAGTAGAGAGGTTAGAGAAGATAGAGAGGTTAGAGAAGATAGAGAGGTTAGAGAAGGTAGAGAGGTTAGAGAAGGTAGAGAGGTTAGAGAAGGTAGAGAGGTTAGAGAAGGTAGAGAGGATAGAGAAGGTAGAGAGGATAGAGAAAGTAGAGAGGTTAGAGAAGATAGAGAGGTTAGAGAAGATAGAGAGGTTAGAGAAGATAGAGAGGTTAGAGAAGATAGAGAGGTTAGAGAAGATAGAGAGGGTAGAGAGATTAGAGAGGGTAGAGAGGGTAGAGAGGGTAGAGAGGGTAGAGAGGGTAGAGAGGTTAGAGAAGGTAGAGAGGTTAGAGGAGGTAGAGAGGGTAGAGAAAGTAGAGAGGTTAGAGAAGGTAGAGAGGTTAGAGAAGGTAGAGAGGTTAGAGAAGGTAGGGAGGTTAGAGAACGGAGAGAGGTTAGAGAAGGGAGAGAGGTTAGAGAAGGTAGAGAAGGGAGAGAGGTTAGAGAAGGTAGAGAAGGGAGAGAGGTTAGAGAAGATAGAGAGGTTAGAGAAGGTAGAGAGGTTAGAGAAGGTAGAGAGGTTAGAGAAGGTAGAGAGGTTAGAGAAGGTAGAGAGGTTAGAGAAGGTAGAGAGGTTAGAGAGGATAGAGAGGTTAGAGAAAGTAGAGAGGTTAGAGAAGGGAGAGAGGTTAGAGAAGGTAGAGGTTAGAGAAGGTAGAGAGGTTAGAGAAGGTAGAGAGGTTAGAGAAGGTAGAGAGGTTAGAGAAGGTAGAGAGGTTAGAGAAGGTAGAGAGGTTAGAGAAGGTAGAGAGGTTAGAGAGGATAGAGAGGTTAGAGAAAGTAGAGAGGTTAGAGAAGGGAGAGAGGTTAGAGAAGGTAGAGGTTAGAGAAGATAGAGAGGTTAGAGAAGATAGAGAGGTTAGAGAAGGTAGAGAGGTTAGAGAGGATAGAGAGGTTAGAGAAAGTAGAGAGGTTAGAGAAGGGAGAGAGGTTAGAGAAGGTAGAGGTTAGAGAAGATAGAGAGGTTAGAGAAGATAGAGAGGTTAGAGAAGATAGAGAGGTTAGAGAAGGTAGAGAGGTTAGAGAAGATAGAGAGGTTAGAGAAAGTAGAGAGGTTAGAGAAGGGAGAGAGGTTAGAGAAGGTAGAGGTTAGAGAAGGGAGAGAGGTTAGAGAAGGGAGACGGGGACGGCAGCATTGGGGTCAGGGGGGAGGACCGAGACACGGTTTGGAATGAGACAGGGATGGAAACAACAGAAAAGATTAGTATACGCACCAAACCTGGACGACATATCAGACAATAAGGTCACATGTTCTTCACCTACCTCAGGGTGATTCATCCAAGACTAGGCTATCATTAAACGAACGCAACTAAACAGGTTCTGAACAGGTTCCGCCTACTTTAATAACACAATGACATCCCACAGCTCTGACTGAACCGTGTGAACAGCAGTGAAAGTCTATTTTGCTAGCGCTTTTTTCTTTTAATCACAATGTAGTTAGTTTGAAGAATTTATGGTATGTTGTTTCTAAATATTTAGTTGCACAACAAGAAATATAAATGGAGCAATCAAACCAATGTCATTGTTGACCGAGGCCACCAAACAACAGAAGGTCAATATTAGATGTTTTCTTTCTTGGGACAAGCCATTTTTTTTAAATGATTTAAATCATTATTCATTCATTTCCCTCACAGACGGTGGCCTGTAAGTCAATCCACACCAAAACACTTTATGAAGCAATTTTGAGTTGGCCGTTTCACTGAGCGCACACGCTCGTGTCCAGCTGACATTCTTGGGAATCCATGCTCAGTCAACAGGCCCGATAGATGACCTGCATTAATATTCAGAATGCAGCATCTCACTAGCCCAAACTGACTCAATATACCCAGAGAATCGATACATGAAACCAGCTATCCTATTTTCCAAAATGGGAAATGGAGAAATGTTTCTGTGCAAAACTGATGGAAGAATAATAACACTCCAACGAATCAGAGCATCCCTAATTATTATTATTAACATCCTGCTCTGTTTTTGAGCAAGCATTAAAGCATTAAGCAATTAAATCAAATACATGCTTGTTTCATTTAATCCTTCAGATCCATCCTCCACTGTACATGAGAACTTTTATTTTGGTTTCTTCTGAACAAAATAACTCTTGACTTTTACACCACTCTTGGCCTCAATGGTGGCATTGGAGGAAAGAGCAGTGGGTCATTAAAACAGTAGTCATCCTCAGAGGACCATGCATATCCATACAAGATATTATGCAATCATGTTAGTGTTTGTTAAATCCAATCATGTTGCACAATCAACCAGACGAACCAACAAAGTGACATTAAATTCCTTGCCTTGAGATCCACAACTTGTTTTCTTATCAGATCGTTGGGTTTAAATTGGTCCACGGTGGCTCTAGAGTTCAAATGTTTCCTCACTTGTTGGTGTACTTAAAATGTGTTTCTCTTTTGTATCTATAAATAACCTGAGCCCTGAGGGGATACACATCCGACAAAAACACAACAAGTTGTTTCATTATAAGCGTTAAAAAATAAAGAAAAAAAGACAGACTTGCATCTCCATAACTGGTAACAAACCTCTCACCCGGTTCAGAGGGTCACGAAGGTCTCAACCCTATGAAACCTGGAATACCAACCACTGAGCTGCAAGGGAACTGAACCCCTAACCCAGCCAGGGTTAAGTGCCTTGTTCTACCCACGAGCCACACTGCAGTATGTCTATAAGGGGTGACTCACCAGCTCTATGCCTTGTGGGAACGGGCTGTCCTCCCAGTCTTTCTCAGGAAACCGCTGGAGAATGCGACCTTGACCTTCACCCTCCACTGCAGAGACAGAGACACAGAGAGGGACAAATACAGAGGTCACTCCATGTCACTTACATCGTTTGTTGTCCGTTTGCTTCTTCAAATAAAGTATTTTGAGGGTTTATTTAAAACCATATCAGCACATTGATTGTTTTGTAATGTATGTTGACATAAATAAACTATGAATTCCTGTTAAAACACAACGTGTGTTTTGCTACAACATGCCAGAGAGATTGGACGGGATGCAGGAGAAAAAAACAAGTAGCCTCCACGAAGAGAGGAATACACCTCTACCAAGTTGACAACTTCCCTCTGAAGACAGCACTTTGGAGGTTAACCGACTAACAACAGTCGCTGGACCCGACTGTTGTTAGTCAGTTAACTGCTTTTATTTCTACACATTCACTACAAATTCAATAAGGACCTATGAACGGACCTTTGGGGAAGACTTTCTTTTACAATCACTGAACAGCAGTGACAATATTTGGACTGCGGAGCAGTGACGCCGTGGTAGAGACGCCCTATATGGCTCTGGTAGACCTGTCAATCACAAGGTAGCCCCGCCCTAAAGCATACCCTTATGGTCTGTTTGACTCTATATGACCATAATGTACTAAATGAACATCATGCTGTATTGAAGAAGACTTGAAACTAGAGATTGAGACATAAACTCATGTTTACAATGTTTACTGAGGGAATACATCAAGAGAGAAGTAGAGTCATTTATATAGACTATAGACCAGAGGTTGCCGCCGGGTTAGTGGTAACAAATAAATCCAGATTAAGTCGAGAAACATCTATTGGTTACAGTACATCTATCTGGTCTCCTAAATGAGTCCATATCTACCTGTTAAACAGCAGTGTGATGCGTTATAATGCTTCTTTTTTTTGTGTTGCTGCTGGTTAATGAGGCCATTTCCACTGTTGGCCAGGGCCCGGCTCATCACAGTGGCACAATGACACGACAAAGGCCCGCTTATGTAACCACCACAAGCCCGTCTTTCAGCTTGGTTCCATCTGAAGCCCTGCAGGCCGCTTAATGGCAGCATTCATCCGCACAGAGAATACACTTATCCTCCAGATACAAAAGGACATAAATCTAGCATAAAACTGCACAAAACTAAATATTATCTCATGCTGACAAAAAGGAAAGGTTTTCACCAGCATCTAGAGCAAACCTGGACGGTTTGCTGCCTCAGAGAAAATAACAGAGCCCTTTTACCAAGGGAACTAAAACAGAAGCTCAGACACACGGAGACAATACACAAACAGAAAGTAGGCCAGCTCCCAAAACACACAGGGAAACGCTCAAGTCATCCTCGCTCCATGCGAACCAGGGATATGTGGCCGCTTGTGGGAGCGGCACTCTGGGATCAAGTCATCAAAGACAGACAAGAGATTCATTTACTTGCTGCTTTGAGATGATTGGCCGACCTTCTCTGAGACCGATTTGAAGTGCTCAGGCATCAACAAAAACCTACTGAAATCATGAAACTATGATTTATTTATGTTGTTGTGAAAACATCTTCAAAAAACAAGTTGTATGTACTTATTCAAGTTTTCCCACACATAATAATTTACTTTCACCCAATACTCTTTTTCACTGAACAGAGCCTGAACGCATCATATTGTGACTGAACAGAACCTTCGTTGGTTCTCCGATAGCAGTGCTAACGTTACTAGCTCTCCTGTTGGTTTTAACAGATTGACTGTTTACAATGAAACATTATCAGAGACTAGAAAAAAAATGATGTCCTGATTACATATTTTACTGAATATTGGAGGATAACGATCATCAGTAAAACTTGATGTCTCACTGTGATCGTTAACGATAAACTGTGTCATTAATCCGTGGTTCCCTGCAGTGGTCCGTTACAACAGCAGTATTGGTACGCGATACCTTTAGGACATCGACCGAAGTATAAGTAAGATTCAAAGTGGTATTGAAACTTCTCCGGCCGATACCTGAAATTGATCCTTTTTGGGGCCAGATCTAGAAAAATGTGTATGGTTTTGCTAGCAGCCAATCCTGCGTCACATTTAATTGAAGAACGCGTGCGGTGATCGGCTGCGAGCAAAAGCATACACATGTTGAACTAACGCAGCTACAACCAACACAGCTTCCACTCACAGGATGGGTATCGAATGAAGTACTCTATTGGTATCTGCATCACTTTAAGGGTACTGGTATCAGTTCTCGCATCAAGGTTTGATAAATGATACACAGCCATAGTTCCGTAGCGTTTTTGTAATTTTCCTGAGGCGGACTTGAACCATCAGTGATCCAAAGTTTGTTATTCCACATGAGAGGGCGACAATCAGGGGCGTTTCTAGGATTGAAAGAAAGGGGGGGCTTAGCCCCTAAGGACTATTTTTTTGGGCTCATTTGGGGATGCGGATATCCATTGTTTCAGACAGTTCATAGATTGGTTCAATCAGAAAGAGTGTGATTTTTCTCTGTATCTTTGCTTGCATTCATTCAGTATAAGATAACAGAAGAGACAGAATTTCAGGGTCATTGTGAAATTTGACAACACAAATATGAACTTTTCTCAAATAGAGAGAAATTTAAGCAGGTAACAATTGTTAACAACTACAGATAGCCACATTCTGTAACTACCTGTACTTACAATTTCACTCCGTGCATCATTTACTATGAGCTAAACTCCTCGGCTGTAATCCTGCTGTCTTGATGACACGTTACTTGGCAGAGTGAGAAAGCCAGCGCAGCAGCGATGCAGACTCCCCAAGGTCCTAGTGCCCGGGCTTTTATTGTTAAGTATGATGAGAGGCTATTGGATTGTAATTTGAAGGGGGAGAAAACATACAAACCAGAAACGCACTCACATATGTAGCATGTTAGAGTTATAAATAACACATGTTTCTTCACACGGGTGAACAAACATGTGTAAAACAATAGTTTAATTTAAAAAAAATAATAAAAAAAAAAAAAAATCCCTGTAATTATTTGGGGGGGCTGAAGAACATTTTAGGGGGGCTTCAGCCCCCCTAAAACAGGCCTAACGACGCCCCTGGCGACAATTAATTGACATTGATGCCACGTGAACTTGTAACCTCACACAATAGGCCCTTTACCAGGCAGCCCTTTTGACAAATCACTGCAGGGTACACACAGGTGAAATAAATAACACTAACTTTAGTTAGATGGGCCCGGGCCCTGGCTCTGTGCATGCTGGCTGTGACACGTTTAACAGAAGGGGACCAGAATTCATTCCCTCAATTACAACCTGTTTACCCTGCTCGGACTGTGAAAAGGGCCCATTATGCCCGTGAGACAATGCACATACCACAACGGAGCATGTGTACGATCAAAGATTTCCATTCGTCACGGGTCCTACATGCACTGCAAATGAGACACGTCGAATATGTCTACAGGTCCACATCAAAATGAACTACATTTAGACCACTTCGCACAACACTGTCACATTATAATAAATCACAATCTGCTTGTAAAAAAGGCCCTGATGGACTTCGTTATGACACAGAAGAACATGTGACTTAGCCAAACCCAGCTGGTACACTGTGATGACTCATACATCGGTATACCAGAGCTGATGCATGCTGGGACCCGCTGTCACCTCCCAACCAAGTCCTTAAGAGACAGTGATTTTAAGAAGCAGCGTGCACACGTGTGTGTGTGTGTCTGTGTGTGTGTCTGTGGGGTGTGGGTGTGTCGCCTGGCACGGCCTTTCATTTTATTCTGTGTCTTGCGTTGTGTTCGGTAACAATGTGTTGTCAGGTGGGTGTCAGAAACACAAACACAAAGAGTGTGGTGGCGTGAAAAGCCGTTACCGGCTGCAGAAACACTTTCGGCCAATAGCAGGGCAGGGCGGGGATTGTTCAGCCAGTTAAAGCAGGACATCCAGCGGAACTTGTACGAAGCAGTGTTTGCTACGTACAAGAGGCGTCTCCTCGTCACAGGAGGCTAATTTTCTAAGAATGTGTTTAAAAGGAATCTATGGAATGTAAACAGGATTCTGACGAACTTCACAAAACCAGCAATTACTCAGAAATGAGAGGACACAGAATGAGACAGTGACTGTGACGAATCACAACCACTGCTCCTTACAACTCCTACGTAAAATAAAAGATGTTTCCATTTGATTTTCTTGGAGCTAAAATATATATTTGATGACAATGCCGAGCCGCTCAACATGCAGTGAACGCTCCGTAGCCTGAGTCCTGTTGTCTCTTTTACTTTGATCAGACCAGCTTCTTTCTGCTTGAAGAAGATTATGCACAGAGATATGAACTGTGGTTATAGCCGGGGAGTCCCATCTGCGAACAGCGGAAACTAAAACGGGTTTCGTTTTGTGTTTCCGTTTGCAAAGAAGCAACAACTTCTCTTATGTTGGAAATGATCAATACGATGAACGCCACTATTCCTGCTGCGTTTCCCCGAAATGCAAGCAGCAGTACGCCGCTGCAAGAATGTGACAAGAGAAGAGTAAAGCAGAGAAGGAGAGGAGAGGAGAATATATCACATTTGGCATGTTGGCTGAGGCAAAGCGGGAAGACAAGAAAGAATCCAATAAAGTTTGTCTTAAACGTCTGGATGGACTGAACCAAACAACCAGGATGAAGCAGGCCAGTGGTTCTCCTGTGGGAGAGGTTGTACAGGAGCTGCAGACGTTCCAAATATTTGATTATGAAGTGGCTCTGTACTGGCATATTAAATTTATTCTGAAATTTTTGTATTTTATAGCAGCTACAAGGACATTTGACAATGAGCCGGGCCTGAAAGGTACCACATCTGGTCCACAATGACGGCAGTAGAATGAGGCTAAAATCTCACTTCTCACTTCATATGGGTGCGTTATTTGCATTAAAGAAAACAATGACGACATTTAACACAACAATGTCAACAAATTTCAACCTTCTCTTTGCCGGATCAACACACATTTCTGCATGTTGGGCAGAGTGGATGGTTGTCATAAGGGGGCGGGAGTAGCACGCTGCTTTCTTATTCATTCAACCTGTGTTTTTCATCACTTAATGAACCTCAAACTAGACTAAAACTATGAATGACAAAAATGACTTAAAAGGTGACTAAGACTACTTTTTGTCTAAAGAGTAGACTAAGACTTAATCTAAAAATAGCTGGCAAAACGAACACGGTTGGGTCCCATCAGACAAGCAGTAGCACGAGGATAAAGAGGGCCACACAGACAAAACTCTTCGTTTCACCACGACCGCCTGGCTTTACGCAGTTTTTGATATTTGATGCCAAAAGTCCATAAAATAAGTTTGTGCCGCTTCTACTGTCAGAACTAACCACAAAGAGTCAGAGGGACTGACTGAAACTGCAGCAGCACCAAATACATCTACACAAGCACTCAAAAGTATATTTCTTGTAACCACAATCACACAGCCGTGGGGGGGAAATGCACAAATGGATTTCTTGGTAAACGTCCACTCTGGGTGTCTGTTAAGTGAGTGTTAAGTGTTAAGTGAGCTGACTGCATGACAGATGCTGCTGATGTGCGACGCCGGCTCGCTATCAGCGCGAGTGGACTGTGAAACGAGAGGCGTGGCCTTGCAGGGCTGTGATATCAGCTGGACCTGTTGAGGTCCCGGAGCGTTACTGACTGCAGGGCTATCGGTTTCATATTGAGTGATCCTTAGCTCTGCAACTGGCTGCATCTTATACACCAAATCCATGTGTTTGGGACAATGTCTTTTTGGCACTAGTTTGTCTTCGCCTCCTCTTTCGGACTTGGATAAATTCCTCCTTCAGCACATTGCTCTTGATCTTGATCTTCTGGCATTTGTTTTCTCCAGGACAGCTTGTGTTTGCATGTCGAAAATGAAAGTCCTCCTGCCTTTGTTGCCTCTATGTTCTGCTCCTTGATCATAAAAGCTCATGCAAACGCCATACAACACCACACTCATAACCTTACCCCCTCCCTCCCAACAAGGACAAATGTCTCCAACAGTTACCACAACCAAGAGGCGTGAAAAGTATCTTAAAACTGCGCTAACAAAGAGTCAGAGGGACTGACTGAAACTGCAGCAGCACCAAATAAATATACACAAGCACTCAAAACCCCGGACTGTGAGGCTGCCGCCCTGCGCTGGTGTTATTTAGTCCGTCCCCGTGATGGGAAGGACCAGCAGCTGTGTGAGCAACACAATCAGAGAGTCACAATCAGTGCATCCCACCGCGCTGAGCAACCAAAGAGAAGTTCAGACTGAGCAGCCTTTTTTTTTTTTAAATTGCCGTTAGTCTCTCTAAGCAGACAGTAACAGCTCCCCCCACTCCACCCCTAAAAAAAAAAGAATCAGGCTTCCACCCTTCACCATCCAAAGTCAAACAATAGTTCAGACCGTTTTTTTGTCTTAAAAGAAATGCTCCAGAAGTTGAGAACAGACATTCCAGTGGGTTGAAACGGGTTTTTGTTGAGGCGAATGAAAAGGGATCTGTTCATGTTTTAATTTATGCTAAGTACAGTACATATAGCCTGATATTTTGACTAAATGGCCATTTTGTTATTAATTATACAGTCCCCTCTTGTTTACCACCTTCCAATCTCACCAACTCCAACCATCATTTGATTTCGACAATGAGGCTGTGTTAGCCAGCAAACCCATCATTTGAAATTCAGAGCATTCCTGCTATGTAAAGATATCGTGGAGTAGGGACGCATCGAGTACAAGTACAAGTACTGACATTTGGGTAGTTGCCGATACCGAGTACCAATACGAGCACTAAATAATACCATTAAAGTTCTAAGAACAACTTTCTATCAGACTGGAACACATTAACTATACAACGTGATGATGCTGCTGTCATTACAACGTTCAAAGCTGTGTTTTGAACTCGCTATCAGCTGAACGGTTTGAGCTGTGTGGAGGCAATGCCTCGACCCTAGATATGCACACTTACAGAGGACAGCAGGAGATACTGAGAATACATGGTGCAAATGCAAAGTTAAAGGTTCTGCTAACTGTACTTCACAAATTATGGAGTGAGATCACAAACCTCCTCTCTGTGTCTGCACGAGGTGCAGAGTCATGTTTTACTCCGACAGAGAGAGAGAGAGACACACAGACACAGACACAGACTCTGACTCTGACTCTGACTCTGACTCTGACTCTGACTCTGACTCTGACTCTGACTCTGACTCTGAACAGCATGAGATCACATCATGGCAGAGAGGAGATAAAGATCCAAAGTGAGGCTACATTTGACTCCAGTAGATGCTGTGAACAAGTAAGAGAAGTCATACGAGCAACATAACAAGAACATAAATGTGCTGACATTTTCTACTGTTTGTGGAGCAGCTGTCTGCCCTCGTCCTCTGCAAGTAACGTTAGCGATGCCATAATGAGTTGTATAGTAGGAACAGGCTCATCAATGAAAGCGTTGAGCTGCGACTGTATTTTAAGGATTGTGTGTGCGTGTGTGTGTGCGTGTGTGTGTGTGTGTGTGTGTGTGTGTGCGTGTCATGATCTCGGTGCAGAACCAGACCACGGCTCCTGGTTCGCAGGCCTCTAAACCGCAGTGGCACGACATCGGGCGGTGTCCAAGGCGACTGGCAGAGGGCGGGAGCCTCGGAGCCTCGTGTGTTTTCATGCGTCTGAGTGTGCACATGTGTACAGTGATGTGTGTGCAGATTTGCTCGAAATAAGAAAAACTATTTGACCTGAAGCAAGCTGACCCTGGCACGGGCTGGAGCGATATCACCAGATTATCGCTCAACGCAACGTTTGTAGTACATCACAATAAAAGTAACAATGTAATTTATGGTGTTGTTCAATTCCTGCTAAATTGGGACTAAAGACGGAAACAGCACAAATCTCCACTCCCATCTTAGTCTTCCTCCGACTCCATCCACAAAGAGAAGCCGGACCAACCCTGTACGAAGACCCCTACTACCAGCTGATTGATAGATATTTTTGATGATAATTTGGTTTTTTGTTTTCCTCTGTAGCGGGTCCTTCAACAGCAGCCGACCGATCTCCTGCATCAGCTTCAGAGAGGTTAACTCAACGAGACCACATCTTACTGGTGTCTTCCTGGTGTTACACTTTTAATACTTAGGTTCACTCACAAGCGCTGTGACCTTGTTTTATGATGACAACAGTCATAAATAAATCAGTTCCATAGCAAAAAAAATAATAATCCCATGAACAGCTTCAGCAGGGTAACTACATTGCAGATTGAAGTGGGGGATCAGTGTGCATGAGGGGAGCGGCCATCGCTGGATTACAGCCGCAAGATCACATCTACCAGAAAGTGAAAACGTACAAAACTATGACATCATTATATCCAGGCTCTACACCACACCCTCTCCACCCAGTTTTCTTATTACACACACACATTCGATCACACATGAATGCACGGGGCACTCACTTGTGCTCTCTCAGGACAGTCTTGCTGAGTAATAGGATGGGTGTGAGTCACTCTCTGATTAAAAGCAGGGCCCCAGACTGAGGCCCTCATGGGGTACGAGGCAACACACGGGCCGCCACACCAGTAAGTAGCACCTGGCGTTCAGAGCTGTCGCAATTTGGTGTCAGATGGTGGCAAAGATGACGATCCTGCATAAATAAATAAAAATAAAAACTGTCTGAGCGAAGCTGCCATTCAGGAGCCAAATAGAGGGTGAAAAAAAGCCCTCGCTCCATCTGGAAACGTCGCCCTGGAGACAATGAGGGACATTTTCTTTGTGCCAAAGCTCTTCAGCAAACTTACATCCTTCCTGCAAAACCGATGCAACAAAAACGAGAGGCTTTCCAGGAGGGGAAGTCGCATTTCAGTTCTACGTAGTGTGTTGCTTCAGGTCTAACTCAAACCAAGTTGTCACAGACGGATGATTAATACCAGGACTTCTCACTTCTCCGCGGCCACAGGTGGCCGTTAGATAATGTGCTCTATTCGAGCCTGAGCCACCAAACTGACTCAATAGAGCGGGGGGCCTGCCAAAGCACACAGAAACTCACGCCATCTACTTTTTGGTCACCCTGGCCAGTAGTTGGGACTCAAGCACACCCGGGATTCAACTTCCGATTCCATTCAATGCAACCCTATTAATCGACGGAGGCGATTTGAGTTTGGAGTAAAAAACAGACAGGAAACAGACAGATATACGCACAGGCAGACAAGCAAAGGAGCTGTTTAAGGTTTTGTTGGGCCGAACACAAACAGATCTCGGCTTGTTTAGTCATTCACATCCTGGTCCTAAACAGCACATCGGTACGCTAGTTTGAATGGAACCACGAAGCGAGGAATCTCTGTGTGTGTGTGTGTGTGTGTGTGTGTGTGTGTGTGTGTGTGTGTGTGTGTGTGTGTGTGTGTGTGTGTGCGACTGTGCCACAGGACCCTGTGGACGAGTCGAGCATGTCGTCTACAGCCGGCCTTTTACAGGCCGCGACTGCAGTTCACCCGCCCTCCCCGTGAAGAGGGGCGGGTCAGCGTGAGGGGGAATCCTAGCAGCTTTATAAGTACTTTGAGCCAGTAACATCCTGAGAAGACCAGATGTAACGGATTTCACCTGTTTGGTATTTACAGAATTTTTTTTGAACAATCAGGATTCTCCAGTACAGTGATAGTTTTTTTCTGAAGCGTTGCTGAAAGACACGTCAAAGAAAAAGGTCAAGAAGAGGTCAGGAAAATACTGCATGTCACTTTACGCGAGGTATCCATGTTTTTGACGGCATGCCAAGCGTTTTCCAGTGGCCAACATATAACACGGGGGCTGGTGTGATGTTCGAGAGCGACATGAATCAGGGGAGTACGTAGGACTCGTCTGTGGATGACATCACATGATGAGGACTGCATGCTGACATGATGCCGACACGGTGAAGTTCAGTCCTGGGGCTCTAACGGAGCCCTCAGTGAACGAGGGGATGAGGAGGCTGGTGAGGGAAGAAATAATGAACTGTGCACAAGCAGCTTTAGGATGTGAAGAATACTTCATTCAATCATCAGGGCAACACTGTTATTGTAACACACGCCCAGCAACTGTGAGTATAAAGGGCATAAAATGCAAGAACAGGGGGGTATGTTGTCTAAACCTGTGAATTCACCCCAGATACACAATGATGTACAGGAAACATGGTCCTAATGCAAGCGGCTCCTCAAGAACAACATGCAAAACAAGACTTCCGCGTGCGACCCCAGAATACTGCGACAGGAAACGCGATAGCTGAGCACTCAATCACATCTCCCGCCGCCCAGACGCTTAGTCTTCCCTCAGCAACACAATGCATCCCCTAATCATTCCCACCAAACACTCTTCTTTCCCCCCTTTTAAATCCTTTCTCCTGTATTCTTCAGCCACAATGTCTTCTGTTGCAAATCAACCCCAACGCTCTTTCTCCTACCGCAGCACCCACGCACATGGGCCCGGAAATAACTCTGTGTTACCCGGGCAACCAATAGCCAAGAAGCAGACTTGTGCACGTCTCGTTAGCAAACAGGAACCAGACCGAGTGTCTCTGAAACAATGGAGGCAGAGAGCGAGGTTTGAGCGGAGAGTGAAGCTGACGAGCTCCATCTATTCTCAGGACTTCTTCTCAACTGTGATGGGGGTCAATGTGGCACAAAGAATGAACCCCTAAAAGCACAACATAAACCCACAAACACTCAATAACGCCTGACCTTTGTTTGGTGGGGCGATGTTACAATCAACATTCATTCCCTGGACAAATCACACAGCAACAGTCGGCGGTATTAACGGCACAGACAAAACCATGACACCCGTGTGGATGCGCTAATTTATGTGACGCGCATTACATTTCATTTAGCTGACGCTTTTATCCAAAGTGACTTACATGATATACAGTAGACCGTAGACACAGCAACGGTGAGCAATGAGGGTTAAGTGTCTTGCTCAAGGACACAACGACATGGACTACCGGAGTCTGGGATCGAACCACCGATCCTATGATTGAAAGACAGACTTGCTAACCACTGAGCCACAGTCGCCGCATTGAAGTGAATGGGCACACCGGTGATGGAAGACGAGTCAATGTCATTTTGCACCTTGAAAAACCTGTATGTATGTACGTACATATGTACATACATATAAAATCTTGTTTTACATTTTTGGTGTGCTCTTTGAAGTTGCTGGCAATAGACTGGCAACATGAGCTTCATTCACTCATTCTGCTCTATGTGCCTACACAACGTCTTACACGGCACACAAAGGTTTTCTCAGGAGACAACACTTTGGTTTTATGTTCCCTTAAAGACTTTTAATCCAGTGGTACGCTGCACCTTTGCAGATATGCCAATTATGCCAATAATACAAATGTATTACTGTGCTCTTAAATAAACATTGACCTGCAGTAAAACTGATAAGAGACCAGTCTCCGACGTGAGGCCGGCCCGTAGAGAGACCATCAAATGTTGGCTTCAAAGTTGTACAATCAAGCAGAGACCTAAGACCAGTATGATGTCATACTTTGGTCATATCTCCCTCCCTGTCAGAGGAACCAGGAGACAACAATCTGAGTAACCTTCAAACAACACGGACCTCTTTCATTGGGGGAGGTGAGTACAGTACAGTGATATTGAACCAGATCCGAACCCATAGCAGTCCTTTAATCGGCATCTGCAAACCAATCACATTCTGCACATAAGATTAGAGCGGGTGCAGTGGTGTTGTCTGATTGAGAGATCTGATTTGGAGCACATCTTAATAAAGATGAGACGGTTTTGAGTCAAGATGCACTTTTGAAAAGAAGATTGCAAAAAAGACAATTTAGGAAGTCAGTAAATTTAGAAAATGTGCTTATATTAAACACATATTACACATATAACAATATTATCTCTATTTAAGATTAAGAAGAAGAGCAATAATACTGCATGTGGAAGTGGTAATCCAGGTGTACACAAACAAGGGTGTTGCAGCGATGTGGCGCAGCCTCACACAACCAACTCTGCTAATCTGAACGACCCCCTATCTTCAAATCGCACCTCAGGGATTTGAGCGATTGCTCCCTTGAGCTCCAACAGGCTGACTGTGACTCAGCCTTTGTCCCAAGAATTCTCTGAATACCGGGGAAACCATCAAAGCACCAAGGAGCAGGGCATCCCGAATGCCCTCTAACACACACGCACAGGCACACGCGCACACACAGACACACACACACACCTTGAAATGGCAATGTGTTGAAATGCACTATGTGGCAATGAATCATTAAATGTGCACAATCCCTACTTGAACTGTGCATCTCTCAATCTAAATCTAGGGCAAAAGACCAAGCACACCCCCCGCTAGGGAGGTTGTGGATCACATATACTTAGCGGCATACACACACACAAACACACAAAAAGTTGACGCACACAGACTTGGATTACAATTTGAGTATACAGTTTTTGACAGAAGAATACGTGTCTGCTGAAAGAAGTAAAGAAGTGTGTGTGTGTGTGTGTGTATCCCTACCCCCAGCACACACACCCCTCTGTATCTGTGTAGTAGGAATGAGGGAATGAGGGCAACATTGGGGCCCTGGGGCCACCGTCTCCCTCATGAATAACAAGTATTCAGCACAGCAGACAGACTGCTGTAATAGAGCCACACACACACACACACACACAAGGGCAACTTCACTACAGTGATTTGTTGGAGGTCTTCCCTGACTACAGAATGATGACGGCTGCCTGTAAAGTCTGTTCTTTGAATGGCATAATTATAAATCATACAATTACTGTTTAGTTATGTGTCATAACAAAGCCAATATACACAAGAACTTTAAAAATAAATAAAAATTAACATAACACGTGACTGCTATTTCAGCCCGCCTTTATGCTGCTGCGTACAATACAATAACTTGGGGGCCAGACAGTGGAGAGTTTTGCTTTAAGCAAATGTTTTTGTTTGGGGAGAAAAGTGCACAAACTAAAAGAGACCCCATATGAGCGCAAAGAAAAATCGCCACTGCTACCGTCGCCTCGAAAAAATATGATAAAGTCATGATGAACTGGTCAACAAGCGCCCGCAAGGAAGGGGGTAAACGTTGCCGTGGTAACACAGCAAACACACAGACAGCCACAAACATCCAGGCCACCATCTGAATGGCCGATGGGAGAGGAGCCCGTGCATGCGCACAAGCACAAGCACACACCAGCAAGCAGTGCTGCGTAGCCGCGACCAGCGTCGCTCTGTCCCCCTATGAAAGGCAGATTGTTAGGGCTATTTCTGGAGGGCCTGGAAGGCTGCAGCCCCGCTCTGGAGCGATGGAGGAAGTGGCTGCCCGCAGGCCGGCACTGCTGGCAGCATCACACACACACACACACACACACACACACACACACACACACACACACACACACACACACACACACACACACACACACACACACACACACACACACACACACACACACACACTCCTCTCTCTCCTCCTGCGCTTGCTTGCTCGCCTCCTCTTGCTTTCGATCTGAGTGGTTTATTTTTCCCCTCTTGCATTTGCTCCGCATTCACACTCCACTGAATGCACCTGCGAGCACGATGTGAAATAGTCACGATAACGGAAACCGATGCGACAGCGGGACTCAAACTTATCATGAATGTTCAGTACTTTTGCCAGACTCCTCTGACCCAGGACACCTTGGTGGCCTTTGGGTTTAAGGCACCAACCATGAAACAGCGTGTGATTTGTTGTTACATAACACATGCCATTCTCCATCCAAAATGAATATGCATTATGAACATGTAATAAAGTTTGAAGTACTGAGGCTGGACACCTGACCTAAAACATCACTGTCAGAAGAGATGTTCCGATACCATTATTCATTTTTGATAGCGAGAACCGATTCAATACTGGGGGCGACTGTGTCTCAGTGGTTAGCAGGTCCGACTTTCAATCAGAGGATCGGTGGTTCAAACCCCGGCTCAGCCAGTCCGTGTTGTTGTGTCCTTGAGCAAGACACTTAACCCTCATTGCTCACTGTTGCTGTGTCTGTGGTCTACTGTATATCATGTAAGTCTCTTTGGCTAAATGAAATAATAGTAATGTAATACTAGTGCCATAATGTGTGTGTGCAGGAGAGGCTGAGCTTCAAAGCTGTCACTCCGGCCTGAAAAGAACTACTCCACGGTTCTGCTGTGCAGAGGCACACAGACGGAGCTACAAACTGTGTGTATGTGTGTGTGTGACACACACACGGAGACAATCTGGATTATCGCTCTATACATGTCCCTCAGGTCCTCTCCCTGACTTCCTGTTTGAGCCTCGGACAGCGTATGTGTTCGCTGGGTACTCGGCCCAGCGAAGGAACCACTGTCAAAACACAGCGACATGCTGAGGGACTTTCTCAAGAGACCCTCGGGAGGAGGACCACACCCCGACAGCTATAGACTCGTACCGACCCACATGAGGACAAGGACCATAAGCTCCCTCAAGTAGATAAGAAACAGTTCTCCCCGCAAGACACATTTGTTTGAAAACGCATGCAGGGTTTGGTGACTGCTCTGAGAGGCAGATGAGAGATGATGATGTCAGCCTTAAAAACCTGTCAGTGCCCACGCTCGCAAAACAGTCCACTGATTGAGTGACAACCACCAACCAACCAACCACACACACACACACACACACACACACACACACACACAGGAAACTCCACTGTGCTTCGGAATTCCTGGTATTCATATAATCGAGGAGCATTCACTCTTGATTGATAGCGTTTCCTTTACAGTAAGTTAAGCACTGCGGATGGGTAAAATAACTAGTGCACACATGCACAAAAATGTAGAACTCTGGGGGGCGTTAGACGGTGTTAATATAACCCCTACGAATCAGGCTGTAGAAGACACCGATTGATTTGTGAGGAACCTGCCCACAATGTCGGAAACATTCTCCATCACTTGTAAGAGCTTGGCAATAACGCATGAGGACCAAACTAGAAAAGCACAAAAGTCAAGAATGTGCAGAAGCCTGTCGATGCAGAGGATCATTTTGGGGGTTACAAATGGCTGCCGGTGCATCAAGTGGGGACGGCAACGATGCTGATGATGGGAATAATCTCAGCCAAGCTACTGGAGCTGTTAAAGACACTGCCTGCCCCTAGAAACTTGAGCATGGGTTCGTAAAGTTACTGTAAACAGTGAGGTGGCAGTAGAGGGTTCAACGGCAACAATCATCATCACCCTTAAGTGTTTGGTTTTACAAGGCCTGAGAGCCTTGATCCATTAAAGCCTGTGTGGCTTTAATGTCTGGTTCCCAGATGCTTTTTACAGGCTCGTTCTGCACTGCGTTGCATTCGGGCAGGGTAGAACAGGAAGGAGACTTTCTGCAGCGCTTGCAGTGTCCACGTTATAACATCCTGTATGCAACGCCCCCCCAACCTCTGAAAAACAAAATACAAGGTGCAGTAAGTGCGTTCATGCAATGAGAAAAGTGATGTAGGTTGCTCCATCATCATCAAGATACAAGCCAGTTATCTGCCTGCTTTTAGCCACAGAGGGCTTGTCATGTTACGATTTGCCTCTTCTGAATAAATCATAAACCAAAGAAAATCCACTCTATATAAAAGACTCCACCACGTTACAAGCTGCATGCTTCCATTGGATAGGCGAGTTGAATATTTCATGATTAAACGGGCCATTATACTGCAAAGATCTAGGCCAAGGCCCCGGTTGAAGGGAGGGGGCGGGGGGCCCAGATAACGGTCCAAACCCCGTCCCAGCAACACAAGGGAACAGAGCTGCGGTCCGAGGGGGCTCAGGGAGGGGCAAAGCCGACTGGGTTAATCCACACCAAACACAGACAAAGAAAACAATCAGCAACTCCGCCGAGGAGAAGCATCGATTTCCAGTAGAAACATCACGCCTGAAATAAAGTCCAAGCGGAAATCAGCAGATTTTTTGTAGTCGGACTGTCCCCAAGTCACTGCCCAGGACCCTGCAGCCACGACACTGACAACTCGCTGTCCGGCAGAGGGGAGTTTTAAAATGCCTCATCTAAAAAGGGCCACGGTAGCAGGCGTGACTTTTGCAGACAAGTGGGGAAGATGCAGCTGAAACTGTGACTAAATCCGTCTTAGGTCACAGCCGACCAAGCAGCCCCCCTCAGATCTAGCCCGGCTAACGTTTGCTCTTAGCAAATAAAGTTAGCCTAAGTTTGCTGTCAAATAGAGTGCGAGCGCTTCTTTTGCTAAAGCTAAAGTGTGCCAGGAAGCTACGCATTGCAATGGTGCTGTGCCTCCAACGTGTCCCCCTATCCAGGACTGCGGGGCACCGGCTGACAGGCTAGCATTTAAGCACACTAATCCCGTGAGGCCTGCGCGTCCTCGGCCCAAAGTTGAAGGCGAACTGCCAGCTGTGGCATCGATTGTCGGTCAGTCGCGAGCGGCGGCCCGTCCCGTCCCCGCCTCCTGTTTACCCACGGCTAATAATACGCCGCTAAAGCTAGCAGGGCAGGCTAACTCAAGTACCCACCTCGCTTGTCGAGGTCGTAACCGACCACTAGATAGTAGTCGGCGAGCCTGGCCATCTTTGGAGCTCACGGCGACAAGCCTTTCTCGCTAAATCCTCTTCTCTTTTTGCCGTCAATTGTCCATTTACGTCCTACCGGCGATAGACACATCACGGGCGACAGTAGCATCCTTCCAGCTGCACCCCGCCGCCATACTGTCAGTATGCCTTGCCCTGACAGCCGAGAGCCGCGAGTCTGCGCAGTGAGGACTTCCAGGGAGGGGCTGTTCGACAGGAATGTCCCATGTGAAAGGAGCCAAACCAGCTCAGGGGCCAAAAGTCTGACCACAACCTATCAAAAACACAACAGCACCGACCTGGAGGGGTTAAAGGTGTTGGTCCCCTGAGCTTTGTATTAATATATTAATATATATATATATATATAGTAGTAAAAATATATATATAAATATATATATATTACTATATTTTACTACTTAGGCTCCAATTCCTGAATAAAGATGATTAATGTCAGAATTATGTTTGGCCATTTAATTTGATGTGTCAATTACACTATTTCAACCAAGGAAATCGACTGAATTTGGCCCTTTGTTGAGGTGCAGTTTGAGCCTTTTCTCTCTGTGGTTACATAGAAGGGACAGGCATGTCCACCACAGGGGCCATTGCAAGTCTTACCACAAACTGAATGGGATGCATGGTCTGTTTTTAGGAGATTGGTTGTGCTTTAGAAAAGAGACTCCTAAATCCACAGCTTTCTTTTGTTTGTTTAGTCAGAGGGTGACGTCATGCATGATCGTTTGTAAGTGAGCATGGTCTGATAGTGTCGGGGATAGTGTGTTTTATAGCATGCAGACTTCATCTTGCTCTGCTTCTCAACCTGTACTTTAAAAACCGTTGAAAATTGTTAGAGCCCCCAAACATTTAATTAAATGTGATTATGTCATAAACGGTCATAAAATTTGCTTTAGTGTGTTTGTTATTGACACAGCCTGTGAAAGATGTTGTCGGGTGTTAAACTGTAAAATATTGTGTTTGTGTTGTAGCTTTGACTTCAGGAGTTACTGGACTGAGTGATGTGTTGGAAACATGTGGTCGTTTTAAGGCATAGTTCAGGCCAAAATAAAAATTCATCAAACGTTTTCTTGACGTCCAAACACACAGCCATAGTGCCAAACCACTTCTGTTAATGGAACATCCTCATACAGCGTCCAGAAACATTGAATGTCAGGGAGATGGATTTCACCAAACTGCTTGCGGGTGGCATTAATCTCAGTTTCTGTTGCTAAACAATTTCCCAAACTCCAATATCCATCACTTTTATGTCAGATATTTCCCCTAATGACAGTCCTCACTGTGGTCGCAACCTTCAGCAGTAAGCAGAGTACCCTAAGTGAGGAAAATACAGCGTTTACCGGAAATATGTTGAACTTTTGGCTGGGAGACACTTGAATTAGGCCAAGTAAGGCCAGAGAAAACCTTGGCATGGTGCTGCGGTGTCACTGTGGACGGCCAGATGACGTGTCAGTGGGATGTGAGGGAGGCCCGAGGGCCCACATCCGCGTGGCCGTCCTTGGCTGTCAGCACTGTAACGGCCTCCAGATAATACCAACATTTCCTGCACTGTGACCTCTGACCTGAAGTGCTTATCATTCTCTGGCTGAAAACAATCCGAGCATATTATGCCGCATCTTTCTTCAAGAGCTTGGTTTCCCCTACGCTCAGTAACAAACTCGGTCTCCCTCTTTTCTCACACAGTTATCTGAGACGGGGTCTGAGAGAGTGGCTCTCTGATAAACACGGGCTCGGACAATGTGAACAGGAGAGAACAAGCGATTGTGAACACTGAGGTCCCGCTGTGGTTTTGATCTTGGTGGTTGACGTTAACTGGATCGTAACCTTGAACCAAACACACTCTGACAAGCTGCCAGAGACAGACAGCAGGTGAGAGAGAGACAAAGAAGAACAGCTCAGTCTGAACGAACCCTTAATAAACAAATGAGCTTAACCGGTAGACCAGCAACTCCTGTGTTCTGAGATATAACATGTATGTGTTTGAAGAGAGCATAGATAACGGTTTCAGTTCCCCATCAGATCAAACTGTCTGACGGCAGGCAATGCAAAAATATTTTAAATATAGTGTAGGTGTCTGATATTCATAACACTGACTATGGATGAGTACCTCACACAACCCAACGTCATAATTTTAATGACCAATTAAACTGCCTTTATTCATCGTTAATCCTTGTCATTAAATGTTAAAATCATTTATTTCAAAGAAGAAGAAGAAGAAGAAGAAGAAGAAGAAGAAGAAGAAGAAGACCTAACTGTCAATGATAGTGTGTTCTCCACACACTCAGCCCAATCAGAGCGCAGAGTCACTCTCGGCAGGATGCAACAGCCATGTGACTTCCTGCAGACTAACCAACACACAGGAAGTGGTTTGAAGGCCTCTTGCACATCTCTGTTCTTCGTGGAGCTCTTCCAGCTGCCGACTTCCCTTCAGCTCAGGTGAAGCATAGCAGATGAAACCGCTTCATTAAGCAGGCTGTTCACCCATTTCTTTAATTCCCCAGAGCTGAGACACAGCAGATGTGTACAGTCTCAGCAATGCTTTAATTTGATGCTGTCATTCCACTGAGCACACATCAGGTAGCTAGGCTGTGCTCTGGTGAATGATAAACCATATACAAACACTGCTGTAATTGGAGCTCCTCTATGTCTGCTATGTGGCAGAAGACAGTGTGTACTGTAAACTGCTGTAAATCCAGATTTGTAACTCATGTGTTTTTACCCATAACACCTCACAGATGGGGAAATATGACAGTGTCAGCAATGTGTTATATCTCCTGTGCCATTAAATAGTAAAGTATTGCACGTTTAAACAATATATATATATGTATTATTAATTTTATTTAATTTAATTTATTAATTTTATTATATTGAATTAAATTAAATTAAAAACGATTCCACTATCGTTTTTTACGTTATTTATTTATGTATTTATAACTTCACTATCTTAAAAGTTGTGTGTGAGAGAAAAGAAAATGTAAATAATGCTCAAAATGCTAGAAGTTGATTGAAGCCCTGAAATCAAATTCACACTTCCAATAATGCAAACTGCATAAAGACTCTGAAAACATGGCTTCAAATATTTCCAAATCATTTCTTTATGGCATTATATATTCATAGGACAGGATAACCATATATATATATATATATATGTGTATATTATTACATTCTGGAATTATTTACACAGAGTTTTTGATACTGTAAGTGACCATTTCTTTTAATTTAAATCATTGTGACAGAACAATGGCACATTAAAATTCCCACAATTTCCCGAAGTCTTCAGTCATTTACTTTAAAGTTGTCATCCTCAGCTGACCTGAAGAGAGTGCAACAGTAGAGAAGAGCCATAAAGTCAGTGAACAGACTCAGTAATGCCAGTTACGCACTCAGGCTTAAGTCAGCCAACATTCGCTAACACTAGCCTGGTCATATCAGAGAAACAATGCATTTTTTTCCCTTATGAATGTAACCTGTCATTTGTAAAATTTAGATTTAGTCTTTTATAACTTACATACTTCGACTGCTATCAGGGTGTGGTTAAATCAGATGTAATTGCCAAGTACTGGAAACACGCAAGCAAAACCCCAACTTTCATCAAATTTCTGTTTGATCATGTATAAGGTGCTGATTGAAAGAATACTGTAGATATTCACAGTCTACATCATCAGATGTGGAATTACAGTGGAATAACAATCAAGGTGTGCCACAAAAAGAGTCCAGCATTAACCAAATTAGGTTTTAACCACATTATCAAGAAAGCCATTGGTTTCTATACGATCTATCTGTCGGCCCCTCTATGCAGTACAGAGTGCATGGAGACAGGAACACATGGCATTGAGGTCATGCAAACCTGAAGCCCATCTCACTTAAATGCAACACAGGAAATGACACGTTGATTGGCCCGTCTCATTTCCACTTGATAAGGAAGTCAGTTGTATCTTTCTTCTTGCGGTCAGGTGGTGTCATAGAATAGCATTAAGCTACTAACCATGTCAACGGGGCCACCCTGCTGTGGCACTGAATCCCACTCCATTGTCAAAAGTACGTGGACACCTGAAAACTCTACAGCCATGTGTGAGTGTTGAACATTTTATTCCCAAACCTTGGGGAATGAATGAACTGTTATTCTGCCAGATGTCGGAAGCTGGCTACAAGGATTTTGCATCGGTGAGGTGCAACACTGATGCTGAGAGATAAGGCCCGTCTGAAGTCGGGGGTTCTGGATGATCTTAAAAGGTGTTGGATGAGTTGAGGTCAGTACTCAAACCGGGTAAAAACCCAACGTCTTTATGGGGCCGGCTTTGTGCACACAAGGCTTTTGTCACGCCACAAACGCGGAATCTCACTTTTTCTTTCATTAGGCGCCGGGATTTCGAGGGCGCTCCGCCGTTATCAGTCACTCTTGTCCTTTGCCACCGTCTTTCCCACACTGAAATCTGATCTCTCATTTGTTCACAAAACCTGGAGGAGCACTGTCCTGTTATCTGCCTCCTCCCACACACACACACACACACGCACACACACACACACACACACACACACACACACACACACACTCACACACACACACACACACACACTCACACACCGCCACACTGGTGAGCGGCCATGCCAAACAAACTTTGAGAGGGCTCGGGACAGAGACGACCAACCTCGGTTGAATGTCGTCTCAAACAAGCAGTGTAAATAAAGCTAACTGAAGAAGCCAAGAGGATGCTAACAGCGCGACAGTGGGAAAACGTCTCCGAATTGATTCTCAAATGGGGACTCGACAGTGACTTGTGCAACGATTACTTTAAAAACCAGAGAGCCAACTCTCTGATATGATGTTTGTTTTCCTTGTCCAACTGACGAATGGTATTTGTTTTGTATTTAGGGGGCGTTAACTCAGGCTGGTCCTCATGGGAAGCATCAGCACAGAGACAGCTGCTGTACAGTGTGCCCTCAGTTGATGTAACATGAGGTTCACTAGGGGGCAGCAATCATTAGACTACCACACTGATGGAATGAACCTGACCCAGTGAGAAGAGCCGATTCACTCCAACAACCTACAACAGAAAGCCCAGCACAGGCCTTAGCACAGCTATGACGGTGACTTTAAGAGAGATGTGATTCGTGCCCATCATTTCTGGCTGTGTTGCCTCTTTGTGTAAGGCGGGAGGAAGAAGTGTAGGGCGTGTTGCTGCAAGGCGTGGTCATTTTTGGCTAGAATCACTGGGAATCTACCATGACAGGAAAACCTTGCTGAAACGTGAGAGGCGTCGATGCAAAACGCGTGGTTGTCAATAATCCATCACGGGCCACGCTCCGCTTAAGTGGAGACCTGAGCAATCATGCACTTTGGAAGAAGTGTTCTGAAGACACGTGAGCTGGTTATCTCAAAAGCAGGAGAAAACCAGACGTTGTACTCCCATAACACCAAGCGTGTCCTCCTTTAAACCTGCAGGTGTTGGATGTTTGCATATTACATTACATTACGTTACATTTAGCTGAAGCTTTTATCCAAAGCGACTTACAATAAGTGCATTCCACCATGAATACAAACAAGAATCAGAACAACAAAAATCAAGAAGGTACAATTTCATCAATAAAGTTAAACTACAGAGTGCTATCAGTAAGAGCCATTCCAGTGCTACTAAAGTGCTACGGTGCTACTTTCCTTATTCAAGGTATAGTCAAAAAAGATGTGTTTTTAGTTTGCAACAGAAGATGTAGAGACTTTCTGCTGTTCTGACGTCAATGGGGAGCTCATTCCACCATCGAGGAGCCAGAACAGCATGAAGTCCTTCAGCTCAGCCACTTCAGACGGCTCGGATGATTCATGTGTTTTGAATCATAGACGTCTCTGTTCAGAGCCAGGACACTTCGGCATCAAGCTGTTGGTCATGTGCCTTTTTCATGTTGACCTCCCGAAGCACATTGAAACACATTTCTACACGTGCTGAAAGCTGTTTACCACAAAGCTACAGGGTTGGTTCACTCAAATACTAAAATAAGGTAAAGGAGTTGTTAACAAGCCATGCAGATCATTTCGCTGTCACACTGGAGGCCAATAGAATTTAATTTGTGGTGAAATTTATGTTTGAAATATTCAGCAGCAACATATCTTTATGGAAACAGGGGCACAAGCTATGAACAATTTACTTAACTCAAGGTCTACTTACTAGCTTTTCCAGGAGCTTTCAACTGCATCCCAACTTAGGGAACGGACTGGTCGTCAGCACTACTCCATATTGACATTTTAACTGTTTAACTATGGTCAAGAAAAAGATGTCACCAGGTCTTGTCTGGGCAAAATTTCATCAGCAACTTAAAAACATAATTCCATTCACCTACATTGTGCTTAAGTCGCAGAGACAGATATTGCAAAACCCGGAAAAAGAAAACCAGAAATATCCCCATGGGCCCTTTGAAGCTACTATGTGACTTCTTCTATAACGAAAAACATGTGATTATTTTTCAAGATAAGTCTGCTGACATTCTATTTTTCACTTTACAAACACTCAACAAATCCAATGAGTAGCCTATAATCAACAATGGATATCTACTAGTATGCAAAGTGCATATATAAAGCCTGATAAATATTTTTCCTTGGGGTCGTAGAACTTCAGTGTTTTCGAGAAACTACAATGCTCAATTACTGAGCCATTTTGTATTTTTTCTGTAAATGAAACAAGATAGTTATATACAAGATTGGGAGAATTTCAAAGTCTCTCAACATGGCTACTAGCTAACGGTGCTCACCGCGCTAACAGTGAAAACAATGGCAACGGTGCTGACAGAGCAAAGAGTGTTCACTGAGGGGGAACCGGAGGGTTCGTTTGAAATGATCTCGTCTGCGGGGACTACTTGTTGTGGATGTGGCTAGCAGGTTGCTGGTTGAGGCCAGACTGGTGTCCGCACTGCAGAAAGTTCACACCATCATCATCATCAACCAGCAGTTTATCATTCAAATGCTGGTGCACAGAGTTGACCAGCTGCATGAACAAGCAACGAGCAACGTACCTCCTGCCTAAAAATGCATGTGAGAGGTCGCTTCTCTGTGGTTCGCCTTTAGCGATCCTAATGAGACATGCGCTTTATTTGTAGCATTTAAAGCAGGCTATGTCCCGCTCTCAATGATTCACATGAACAAAGACAAGACAAGGAACGCCGCACAATCAAGCAAAGGTCCCCCTGCTCTTTGATCACTTGACTACATCCCCGAAACCCGTCAAAGATGGAGCCTCTTTTTAAAACCGCCCACGTGGCCCGCTCCACACAGAGAGCTCTCATGTTCGCTAATTGCCGCCAAACACAAAAGTAAAAGCAGCGCACGACTGAGAGATCAAACCCGGCGGGCCGCCTGTATTCAGAGCCCGGGCGGGTACTGATTCACTGAGCCGCCGTCCCACGCCAGAGAACTCTTACATAAACGGGTCAGTATCGGCGAAAACGTGACCTGCTTCCACAGCAAAAGTCTGAGTGATAAACAAGTTCCCATAAGCTGTCTGTGTTGGGAAACACATCATGAATATCACCGTGTCATCGTGGCCAAATCAATAGGTGTCACTGCAACGCAGTCTTTTGCTGTGGGATGCAACATGCAATGTGAATAAATCCACCGTAACTCTAGCCAGCAAGGTCAGAACCGCGCCTGGCAACGCGGCTGTGAGCATCAACCTGTTTCATTTTTTAAGAATACAAAAAAGGTAACATGACCGAAATTGGCTCGCAAGGGATTGCTTCAATGCGTCCAAACGTGGATTAGTGTGTCACTGACAGGTCAAGCCGCGGCACTCACTCTGATGGTGTTATAACGACTGAGGGACTACATGAGGCGATCAAAGGGAGGCCTGAGCAGAGCCGAGCGGCAAGAGACGACAGCAGAGGGGGGCGAGAAGTTGGCAACTATCACTGACGAATCTGTCTGAGCGAATATCACTCACACAGCAGAGCAAGAGCAGGATCACGTTGTTGGGTTGTTTAATGCTTTCCAAGGAGTTAAAGAACTTTTTCTTCTTCGCTCTGACTGTCAATTCTCTGCTGTTCTGAAGATACTTCCAGAATCCTCAAAGACTTTTTTTAGCCCATTTTCTAAGTAATAGCTCTATCCAGGTAGCTCAACAACATGACATGTGTATGTGCAAATGCACTAATATTACTGAAGATAAAAGATAAAATGAACTGTGGTTCATCTTGTACAAATTGGCACCCTGGGGTTACTGTGTTTCCTAATTCAAGCAAAGATGGTCGCGCGACATGATGTACAGCGTGAATCAAAATCAAACATTTGAATTATCAGCTATATTTAGCACGTTTCATACTGCACTTAGCTTTCGGTTAAGTGAGCTGTTAGCTTGGGGCTAAATGAGCTGTTTGCCTGGGGCTAAGTGAGTCGTTGGCCTGGGGTTAAGTGAGCTGTTTGCCTGGGGCTAAGAGAGCTGTTTGCCTGGGGCTAAGTGAGTTGTTGGCCTGGGGCTAAGTGAGCTGTTTGCCTGGGGCTAAGTGAGTTGTTTGCCTGGGGCTAAGTGAGCTGTTTGCCTGGGGCTAAGTGAGCTGTTTGCCTGGGGCTAAGAGAGCTGTTGGCCTGGGGTTAAGTGAGTTGTTGGCCTGGGGCTAAGTGAGCTGTTTGCCTGGGGCTAAGAGAGCTGTTGGCCTGGGGTTAAGTGAGTTGTTAGCCTGGGGCTAAGTGAGTTGTTGGCCTGGGGCTAAGTGAGCTGTTTGCCTGGGGCTAAGAGAGCTGTTGGCCTGGGGCTAAGTGAGCTGTTTGCCTGGGGCTAAGAGAGCTGTTTGCCTGGGGCTAAGTGAGCTGTTGGCCTGGGGCTAAGTGAGTTGTTGGCCTGGGGCTAAGTGAGTTGTTGGCCTGGGGCTAAGTGAGCTGTTTGCCTGGGGCTAAGAGAGCTGTTGGCCTGGGGCTAAGTGAGCTGTTGGCCTGGGGCTAATTGAGTTATTGGCCTTGGGCTAAGTGAGTTGTTAGCCCTAGCTTTTACCCAGGGCTAAAATAAGTACAGTATGAATCATAAATTACGCCCTGGCTTAGACTAACCCTGGCTTAAAATGTGAAAAAGGGCTAAATTATCCCAGGGTCACTCAGGCTTAACCAGCTGGGCTAAGAATGTGTTTAGCATTAATATAAATATTGATGTTGCATACTTTTCATTATTCCATAATGCCATATGGAAATAACATTGTTGAACAATTTCAAAGGACATCTTTCATTTTTAAGCAATTGGACATATGTGTAATTCCTTGTGAAATAGGTTAAAACATGTAACAGATGCAATAATTTCATCCAGATGGTTGTCTATTTATTCCAAATAGAAAAACATGCTTTTACATCTATACTGCATGTTCAGTTTTCTGTGGCAGGCCTGCTGATGTTTATTTAGACAAGGCCCATGGTTTTGTGAGTCCACAAGACAAAAAACAACAAACATCTCATCCTTGCATTCTTCATGGAGACTCTAGCTGTGTTTATTGTGTCTCTTGCCCATGGATGCGCCGCTTGTCTCCGGGACCGGGAGAGGCGCCCACTCGTCCAACTGTCGGCAACCCCGCTCGACATTGCTGTCTTGGCAAATGATCGTTGTGAAGCAGCATCAGATGTATCTCTATTGTGTCTCTGCATCAGTCAACCGAGTTAGAAAGGAAGGAGGAGAGTGCTTGGACACAGTGAGAAACAAATGAATAATCCTCTCTAATGAGATGGAATAAGCTGCATAGGATTCATCTGAGTCATTACAGTGAGTTGTGAAGGAACCTGTTCAGACCTGCAACGTATCTGCCTCATTTCCGCTGTAACAGGTTTTCAAAACACAACTGACAGCGATAGAGTCGGTAACAGACACATGGTTTTCAAGACAACTTCTGCTCAACTTCTGCTTCTGCTTAATTTACGGTGATCTTATGATGCCACTAACATATTTCTATAACCCTCCCGAGATCCGTGCTGCCCAGCATTATTTTTTTACAGTAAACGTGAGGTACTTTATGGCAGGTATAAGGTAGTAGGTATATATTTTATTTGAGATTCCATTAGGCACCGGTGTTAGTATCACTTCTACACTACATTTATTTTATTTATTTTAATTCTATTTTGCAATGGTATCAGTATAATTTATTTTACACTTGATAATTTGTATTCTATTACTCAGACACGTTCATGTTTTTATTTTATTGTTTTTGTTGTTGCTATTATTAATCTTTATTGAAACACAAGAATGTCCTTTATTAATAAAGTTATATCTGTAACAACAGCACATAACTTTTTTTTCTGTGATATAGCCTAATACAATATCTGCAGAATGACTTGCTTACTAAGTGTATCCAGCGTTTGCCAGCCACGTAACCGCTGGATATCCCAGCATGGAAGATAATGATGATACAGCAGCACCTTTGCCCACCGGCACTTGAGGCAGTGGACTCCGCCCACTCGGTAGCTATTTAAACCTCAATGTCACCCGGCGCTCAGCTTCACACTGGAGAACCTGATCTTGACCAGCACGTTTGGATTCATAGAGAGAGGGAGAAAAAAAAAACAACTTACAATCAAAGTCACATTCTGAGCGGTGACTAAGAAGGTAAGGCTTCTCTTCACTTTTTTGTTATGAGTAGGTTTATCCATAAACATATTATTTGCATAATGAATTGAGGTTGCTATTTTGGGACTTTTTTTTCAGGAGAATGTAAAGTCTTCATCATTTAATTGTTTTATGTTGTGAAAAAAAGAAACAGAAGTTGTGACGAAGAGTCCAATGGGACTACATGTTGTTCATGTTGCTTATAGTGTGTTTTAAAAGGCTTCTCAATAAGGCTCCAAATAACGCAATGGGGTTATTCCATGAGGCGCACTTTCACCGGCTTCTTTTCTGTGACTCCTGTCTGAGCTGCAGGTTCATTGACCATGTATTACCTCTGCTTCCCTCCAAAGGTTTCATCTACAATATCCAGTGCCACACTTGGATATTTCAACCTTATTTCAACCATTTTGGGAACATTTTTATTTGTTGCCTTATTATTGTATCCCCCCTCCTCACCCACCCACCACCACCGTTGGGAATAAACCCTCGCCCGGTCCGCGTGGTCGTCTCCTCCTTCCCAGAAAGGGTGTGGAGTTAACGCCGGCCCGGAGATGCAGTCCCTTCTCCCGCTTGCTGTGTATTGCATCAGCCTGGTTTCCCTCCAGCAGCCGCTGGCTCTGGCGGCAAAGGAGGATCCCGACAGTTACAGGTAGGACACCCGTTTCGTTTGGGTTACTACTTTATTAAGAACAGAGACCCGCTCCGCGCTTCTCCTTCACATACGCGATAAACGCACCTGGAGCCGCATCACAGTTCATTTGAGTATCTTTGCGCCAACCCGCGTTAATATAGGCACTTTCTTGCCACTTTAAACTGTTTGGTTGGAGGTTAAAGCACAGTGTTATATTCATTATTAAATATAAATGAGCTGTAATGGAGTTAATAACTTTTAATGATGTGTTGATGCAAAAGTTTGTATATATATATATATATATATATATACATACTTTTGCAGTAGCTTGAATCTGTTAATATGTTAGCTACAAAACTTTATTTTATTAAGGTAGCATATATTTTTTATCAAGCTAATCCAGGGGACCATGGCATTATTTAAATAGGCAGATATTAGAAAACTGGACACACAAGACTCACACTGGCATTCCTAAAACTCTCACCTCTCTCTTTTGTGTTCGCGCCATGCAGTCAGTCAACGCCTGACAGAAGGGCTGCACTGAGCCTGAATCACACAGGGTCACTGTGTGTTGAAGTGAAAGTTCTGTGTTGTTGTGTCGGGCAGATAGAGGATAGTGTGGAGTGCAAGGTCAAAGGTGATTATAATAAAACACGGTCAGTCTCCTTGAGATAAGCCCCGCTGGAGAGCAGATCTGCTGTGTAGAAAGTGATAGTGTGAGGCACAAGAATTTAAAACAACAAGAAAAAAACAATTACAAATATATGTATATCTATGATTATGTTTATAGTATTAGGGAAGGCTTGGTTATCACGCTTCCCATTAGTAAAGTAGGCCAAAGTGTAAAATAAGTGATCATGAGGTCATTGAGATGAAATTGGTCTTAAATGGGACTGGGACGGTGAATATATGCCACGTTAGTTTATTGGCATCACTGTTGCAGTTAATCTGTATTCTATGAAGTCTTTCTTTTCTTCTTCACATTTCAAATATTTTCCTCCTCCTCTCGATTTTAGTGAGTAACTGTTCATATAGGTTTTGTTTGATTTAATCTCCCCCCGTGATTCTGTGTGCAAAAAACTGTTACTTCAGAGGTGGGAAAACCAGTTTGACCCACAGGCCGGGCCAGAAATACCAGAATGGACTTTTGTAAAAGGATCTTGTCAGGCGCTGAGTGGCACCTGTACTTTTCCACGCCTTAAGTGGCAGGCCGACACTCATGCAGCACACTCTGCCTCTCTGAATGTGTGATGGAGGCCTGCCAGCGCTGTGGAGTTGAGTTGCTCAGTTGAGGAGCAGGAAGTCGGTGTGTGAATGCCCCCTTCTGGTGGATTTTGGATCCACATCTGCTGGCTGACAGGGATGTGGTGTGTGTGTGTGTGTGTGTGTGTGTGTGTGTGTGTGTGTGTGTGTGTGTGTGTGTGTGTGTGTGTGTGTGTGTGTGTGTGTGTGTGTGTGTGTGTGTGTGTGTGTGTGTGTGTGTGTGTGTGTGTGTGTGTGTGTGTGTGTGTGTGTGTGTGTGTGTGTGTGTGTGTGTGTGTGTGTGTGTGTGTGTGTGTGTGTGTGAGAGGGGGGGGGGGGCAAAGTAAATGTTTGCTGACACCATTGATCAACAGCAGAAACGTGGGTAGCGTTTTATCAGTGGCTTGATAACACATTAATAAAGGAATATGTTTCTCATTCCTAGGTAGGAGGAGGAGAGGTTTATCAGTGAGTAAATGTATTCCAAATGGATATTAATCTTGTCCCATGATTCGTATTTCTAAAGTGTGATAGGCTTATCCTTTATTCACACAGTGATTTGCAATCACCACGTGTTCTCCATCAAACTAACTCACATTCAGGAGTGAATGGAAAGGCCTTTAAATACAGCACTTAACATCTAATACAGATAACAGTGTAAAAAGACCTGATAGTGTCATTTTTCTTTCGCATGTGTATCTGTGTGTGTGTGTGTGTGTGTGTGTGTGTGTGTAAAAGTGTGTGTGTTGAAATGGTGAACACCTGCTGCTAACCAAAATAAAGGTAAGCGCGGCTCCTGTATCCGCTCTGTGGTCGTAATGTTGCCCAGCACTCTGATCCCCCATCGTTGCCTCCTCTATATGGAACATTATCAGCCCGGGTCAGTGCTGCGGTTTTATATTTCTCAGTTTGAGAAAAACCAATGCAGCAGTTGAGCAGGATTTATAAGTAAAAAAATGGATTAGTCGTTATATTTGTCCCCATTCAAAAGTTGTCTGTGGATCCATCGTAGATATTGTTTTCATGCTTTGTATTTCCTTTGTCTTCCGTTGTTTATAGACATTTAATCTTTGTTTTACTATTTTGGGCACTTTTTTAATCTGCTATTCTTATCACTGTTGACTCTGGGGAGGTTGTGGAAGTGTTGTCTTCCTTATACGTGGACTCAGGGCAGTACAACCTTAACTAAACCCGGACCAACCAACAGAAATCACATGTACAAGATCACAATCCCTCACCAGCTTCCCACCACAGAGCACATTCGTGTTCCACACCCATCCAAGTTAAACGCAATGCAGCTGTTGTAGCTGGCAAATTCTTCTATGGCCTCCTTTAGATCAGACTTATTACAGATCATGAATAAATCCCATTAATAAATATAAATAAATCCCATTACGAGAAATCACTTCGGATTCTGTTTCTGCAGCTGACTGCTGTGTTATTGGACATTTACACTAACTGAGGGCCTGTGTTTTGCTAGTGCAATGTTTATAGGACCTTTAGCACTGTAGCTGATCACAGTCTATACAAATATATTTCACTGTGACAACACAGGAGAGATTCCCCCCCCCACCCCCGCCCCCGGTCACTTCTGCTTCACGAGCCTCCCCATTTCTCACTTTGCACATCTCCCATAAATGTCCCGTCTGGCTTCCATGAGGACAGTCCTTTCTCCCTCTTCTCTTGACCACAGAGCACATCCTGTTCTGTTACCATCACATGCTGTCAGCGTGATTACAACAGACATGACTACGACTGGGTTGTCTTTTACTGGTGTCGGAGCTCAGAGGTCTGTCGTTCTTTTCCACTTCCATCTTTGTGTCTGCGTGGTCCCAATGTGTCCTGATAAGGACACGACAAAGTCCCAGTGAGACATTTTAACAATGCCTGGTGGGCGTTTTTTTTCTCCAAACAAGGACAAATTGCATGTTCCTTGGGAGGACATGCCCTTCCTTGTCGTTATACATAATGTCTGGAGTTTTTTTTTGTAAGGGAAAATAGCCGGTGTCCGCAGCCAAACAAGTTAAATATGGCGTTAGCAGCGAAGCGGCTTTACAATGCAGATTTCAGAAGTGGTAAGCGGCTCATTGCTCCGAGACGAAGGACGTGTAAAGCTGATTTGCGGTCGAGCGTTTATTACAGAGACCTACTCTGCTTCTGCCACGTCTGGACCAGGGAACGCTGCGACAAATTGTTCTTTGTGTGCAAGTTGTGGCCGCAGGTTTGTTGGAACTTTGTCAAGGCCAAATAAAGACATGTTTTCACCCCAAAACGATTTTCTAAATCATTAACCCATTCTTGTAAATGTGGATTTGAGAGGTTCAGCGTACTCTCAACATAATATTTGCCTGTGAAAACAGACGTAATTCATCTCCCACAGGGGGGCTTCCAGCCTTGTTGAATCTCAACATCCTCTTGATTTGATATCTATATTGTTTACACCTCATCAAGAAACAACAAGAACATTACATTCTTTTTTATTATTGTGTTCACAAACTTTTTATGCTCGCATATTTATTGAAAACGGGATTGCCTCTGCTCCAAATCCGCTCAAGAGAGGCCTCTTCTCATATGTATTGAAATAGGAATTTTGGCTTGGACTACCAGGATATATGGACGGTATAAACAGTCGTATGGCTTCGTGGGGGTCAATCTAACCAAATACAGGCTGAAGTTGCGGAGGGTGAAAGCCAACAGAGAATTCCACTGTGGATTAATGGCTAAGACCTAAATTCCTCCCTCCACATCCTTAAAGAGCAGGTCTCTGTGCTCCACACAGAAAGCCACACCGCTGTGGAGGCATGCATGCATATGTAAACTAGACAGTACATATAAGAGCAGTAGCTTATGGTGGGAGTGTGGATCAAAGGGCTTCATAAACAAAGGGGGGAGGAAACCTTCTGTTGTTTGATTTTGTGATTGCGAGGGTTCTGTCTACTCGTGGTTTCAGAGGAGACGTACCGGTTTTACCATGACATCCTGTCTGTTTGCCTGCATAAAGTAAATCCCATGCCCATCAGGAGGTTGTGAAAGCATGTGCTCACGAACAAGTACAGTGTTTTGTGTGAAATAAGTCACCTCTCTTTTATTTTTGTCCTGCTTTTGACTAATCACAATCTCCCCACTGTTACTCATTGGGAGATTAGCAATGAATGTGCTACATTTTGAGCTGATTAAGGCTGCACTTTGGGAGCGTCAGCCTCTCAGCAGCATGGTACTAGGGTTAGGGTTGAGTAGAGCTTTTCCTCTTGTTTTTATTAGTGTTGGAGTTATGATTAAGGTGCCAGGTCCCTAATCAGAAGTACTAACCAGAAGTATTAATCAGAAGGGGCTGTTTTCGCCAAGTCCTATAACTTACCTTGTGCCTTCGAGTGTGTCTGTTCGTAACACTTTTGACACTTCCAACATAAGTAAGACTACACTTTGAGCACAACAAAAACATGTTTTCCAGCAGTACCAAGCCTATAGGGGGAAGGAGGGCTCACCCTCTGCCAGGTTATGGTTGGGGTCATTGGGATGGCAGGCTTACCCTCTGCAGGGAGGGCTCAGCAGCTGAGGCTTGCTATCAACATGAATCAGCAATGCTGTGAGGTTCATACAAAAGAAAAACCAAACAAGAAAGTGAATTGGCTGAAGAAATAATCTACAGCCAAAATTAATTTTAGTTCTAATAACTCAACTAATAAGATCATGCAAGGCATTGAGAACCACAGCGCGTTGAACAATTTCAGTCAAAGTAGCTTGGATATCTTGGATCGTCAATCACAGAGATCTCCATTACTGTGGAGTTATGGGACGAGGCTCCTGATAGTCAAATTGGGAGATCAAGTAGGACAGAAGAAAGATTTATCTAAGAATCCTTTAACTTCTGGAAGAAAACGAAGGGCAGTCCAAAATCCTTTTGAGGAAGATGTAACTGGAGCCACTTCATTACACTACACACATCTATTAACATACAATACGATAATTTAAGTTTAAATGTAATTTTTTTTTAAGTTTGCTCGTAGATAAATACCTAAAAAGTACTTATGTGATACATTTTTTAATTAAACTGACATATATTAGACTACAAGTGAGACAAGTGGGAAAATTTGAAAAACAAACAATGACAAAATGATTTGCTTCCTACAGTCAGGTCCATAAATATTTGGACATTGACACATTTTTCATTATTTTGGCTCTGTACACCACAACAATGGAGTTGTAATGAAAAAATCAAGATGTGCTTTAAGTGCAGACTTTCAGCTTTAATTTGAGGGTATTTACATCCAAATCAGGTGAACGGTGTAGGAATTACAACAAATTCAAATGTGGCCACCCTCTTTTTAAGGGACCAAAAGTAATTGGACAATTGGCTGATCAGCTGTTTCAAGGTCAGGTGTGTGTAATTCCCTCGATATTTCATTTACAAGGAGTAGATAAAAGGTCTAGAGTTCATTTCAGGTGTGGTATTGGTGTTTGGAATCTGTTGCGGTCAACTTTCAATATGAAGTCCAAAGAGCTGTCACTATCAGTGAAGCAAGCCATCATTAGGCTGAAAAATCAAAACAAAACCATCAGAGAGATAGCAGACACATTAGGTGTGGCCAAATCAACTGTTTGGTACATTCTTAAGAAGAAAGAACGCACTGGTGAGCTCAGCTACACCAAAAGACTTGGAAGACCACAGAAGACAACTGTGGTGGATGACAGAAGAATCATTTCCCTGGTGAAGAAAAACCCCTTCACAACAGTTGGCCAGATCAAGAACACTCTCCAGGAGGTAGGTGTATCTGTGTCAAAGTCGAAAATCAAGAGAAGACTTCACCAGAGTAAATACAGAGGGTTCACCACAAGATGTAAACCATTGGTGAGCCTCAAAAACAGGAAGACCAGATTAGAGTTTGCCAAAAAACATCTAAAAGAGCCTGTACAGTTCTGGAAGAACATCCTATGGACAGATGAGACGAAGATAAACTTGTACCAGAATGATGGGAAGAGAAGAGTATGGAGAAGGAAAGGAACTGCTCATGATCCAAAGCATACCACCTCACCAGTGAAGCATGGTGGAGGTAGTGTTATGGCGTGGGCATGTATGGCTGCCAATGGAACTGGTTCCCTTGTATTTATTGATGATGTGACTGCTGACAAAAGTAGCAGGATGAATTCGGAAGTGTTTCGGGCAATATTATCTGCTCATATTCAGCCAAATGCTTCAGAACTCATTGGACGGCGCTTCACAGTGCAGATGGACAATGACCCGAAGCATACTGCGAAAGCAACCAAGGAGTTTTTTAAGGCAAAGAAGTGGAATGTTCTGCAATGGCCAAGTCAATCACCTGACCTGAATCCAATTGAGCATGCATTTCACTTGCTGAAGACAAAACTGAAGGGAAAATGCCCCAAGAACCAGCAGGAACTGAAGACGGTTGCAGTAGAGGCCTGGCAGAGCATCACCGGGGACGAAACCCAGCGTCTGGTGATGTCTATGGAATCCAGACTTCAGGCTGTCATTGACTGCAAAGGATTTTCAACAAAGTATTAAAAGTGACAATTAGATTTATGATTATATTAATTTGTCCAATTACTTTTGGTCCCTTAAAAAGAGGGTGGCCAGATTTGAATTTGTTGTAATTCCTACACCGTTCACCTGATTTGGATGTAAATACCCTCAAATTAAAGCTGAAAGTCTGAGCTTATTTTTTCACTTCAACTCCATTGTTGTGGTGTACAGAGCCAAAATAATGGAAAATGTGTCAATGTCCAAATATTTATGGACCTAACTGTATATCCTTATTCTTCCAGGAAGTATTCTCCATTGTAATTGTTGTTGTAGCACAGTCATGGGGTTCTTGTGGCCGTCTGCCAGCCACTACAGATGGACTTACGAGTCAATTTATTTTGGTCAAATTGGAGTTGAATAAGCTGCAGACTTCCTTTGTGAGGGTTAAAGGGTCTATGTCAGATTGTTAGGGAGCCCGAGCATCATCTACAACAGAGAGAGATGGGGAGCTTGCAATGACCTAAACACTTATTAATGCTTATTCATTAGTCTAAGATGTTCAGATAAGTCAATTAGCTAAGTGCATCACATTTACCGAGTAATCTAAAGGTCACATTGATGTCATGGATAACAAAGGGACAGCTTTTCTCACTTTACAATCTTTTCTCTACCATAGACTGTGTAGAAGTAGTGGACATTGAAGTAGTGGTCACTGTCAACGGCTTTCGGAGCCTCGCGTTGGACATTTTGGCCGTCACCATTTTGTTTTTTTGCAACCAGAAGTAACATGAACGACCAACATGTTACAAATAACTTACAACCAGAGTTGCACATTTAAGGCACTTCCACCTTGACTTAATTTTTCCAACCTGGAGGTTGCTGCCTGTTCTTTACAGTTTTTTTTTTAACTCATACCTTCCACAGTAACAAAACTGGATTACCAAAGTGTTGCCCACTTTGGTAATCCAGTTTTGTTACCGCGGAATTCAGAACCTCCGGAGCCCAAGGGCTCCAGGTTTGTTGTGTTTAGTCATTTATTTAATTCCAAATATGATTGTTAATACTGTATGCACCACAGCACTTATCATTATCTATTTGGGGGAGGGGGCCTCATGTCACTTTTAAGACTGGGGTCTCTTATAAAGTACTATAAAGGGATAAAGTGTTTCTAACTCTAACTTTCGACCTCCAGGATCTAAAGTGCATCAAACAAGATTAGGCTGTTGTTACATGTATTAAGTAAAGTCAGAATAGGAATTTGGTGCAGGGCCACCACGGCTGCCTTGTGAATAGCTTTCATAAGCAGTCAAATGTAACTTGGTGATGTGGCACCATGGCACACCAACCCTGTCCTGGAAATAGTGCTCGCCTCCGTCTGTGGTCGGACGTTGTACAACTATTCCTTCAGCCTCTGCCGCTGTTGCACAGCAGGTCACCTCCAGACTACCAGACCTGCTAACAGTGGCAGAATAAACTAGAAGCTTCACCAAGGAATCCCTCCCTCACCTAACACTGACTTTAAGAAAACCCATCCGCTTTGATGTCTCACATCTAAACCTCTCACCATGAGTGCTCATGGTGAAATATCACAAGTCAGCATTTCACAAGTGGAACACACCTTTTATACTTAGATCAACCATGGCGTCTGCCACTCTGGAAAAAAAGAGAAAATAGTGCCAAACCTGACAGTGGAAGATTTTGACTCAGAAAAGCAAGTGTGTATGTTTGCCCTGATGCTTTATTTAACCTAATTACTGTTCCTGTTCATCCACTGGTGTAACAGCACTTTCCTATTCACTTCGGATGACTTTCAGCAGCGGTGATGGGTCAACACTCAGGGGCTTGAGTCACACTGTGTTGTGCAAACACAGCGGTGACAGTTCAGTGAAGAGCTGCAGGGTCAAGTTGTGAGAAGCGGCTGTCTTTGTCAAACAATGAACAGATGGTGAGTTGGTGGGCGCTGTGTTTGCCGTACGCACTGGTCCACTGCGCTGCAGAACCTGATTTTTGTAAAGTGTCTGTTCACACTAAACCATCCCACCAAAAAATAATTTTTTTCCCATTTCGCTCCAGTAAAGTGATAGCTTGGGTTTTAATCAGCCAGCTTTGAGGTGTTTTGAGTAGTCTTTGATATTTCTGTATCAACATGTCATCTGTTGTGCTCAAGCGCTGAACAGTGCCATTTGAAAAATTCATAAGCACCTTATGTTTCTGTCTGGGAACAAAATTGTAATGTTCTCCTCTGGAGTCCATCAGGACATCGACCACTGAGAAACCATGGCAGGCTGGGCTAAATCTCCCATAGTTACCGTTTGCTGAAACCCATTTGAGCATTAAATTGCCACGAGGAGCAGGTTTTGATTATATAATGTAATACGCTCAAGCTCTGAGCACCTGTTGTTTTCGGCAAAATGCGAAAACAAAGCCATTAACTTTTACATTGTACATTAAGAGATGAGCATGGTGTCCACGTGGACAGGTGTGCAGAGAGACATGCTGTGTTCAGACAGCAGGCAAAAAATGTTTTGTTTATCAAAGCTGCTTTGTACAAATAATCGGATTTCTACAGAATTACCTGTGTCCTCACAACATTATTTGTTATCGTAACAATGCTGGCATTTATTTTAAAACCTTTTCCATTATCGTTCTGTCCATGTTCTATCAATAGCGACAGGAATTATTCAAACACAGGTTAATTTGTATTTTTTATAAACCGCGTTAGCTATGAATGTTGAGCTCAAAGCAATGATGTGCACAGCTGCTACCAGGGCTGTAGACATGAGGAGTTAACCCTTTGTCTCGCCCCTCGACTGGCCGATAGTAGTGCAGCATCGGCCAGCTCTGACCAGCGTCTGACAACGATCGGAACTCTGCTTCATAGACTCTCATGCAATGGATTCTTCATTCTGAAGCTGGTTTAGTGGATTTGTAGCTAGTTGTGGTTAAACGTTGTGTAACGGTGATACTCGTTACCCGGAGAGGTTGGAAGGAAATATATATGTTTCTAAAACGTCACGGTTCTATGTAAAAATCTTTGAAGTTAACATCACGCGTTAGCAATTTTATAGGTATACTGAATGTATACACATGCTGCTTTTGCTTTTTAATCATTGTAAAGGTGAATAAAGACCTCCCCGGCTTTACATGTACACAGCTTGACGTAATAGCAGCGGGGGGCTGGGCTTAGCGAAGGGTCAATTGAGCCTCCTCATTCGACCAGGCACCAGTATTCCCCCCCTGCATTGAAACTAATTATGATATGAATCATACCCACACAGCTCCAGAACAAACTTTCACCTGATTTCTGTCTTTCTGTCCACAGGCTGGACCTCCTCAACAAGCTAATTGACCAGAGAGTGGATAAAGCCTCGGTGTCAGGAAGCCAGACTCACATCGCCGTCCCCTCCTCAGCTCCCAGTCGATCCCCAAAATTGCTGCCCGGTTTCCTGAGACACCAACCAGCTTCAGGAGTGAGAGCAGCTTTGCCAAGCCTGGCGTGGGCACGACCCGTTGTGACGTCACAGATCGAGCTGAGGGCGCCAAGAGCTCGTCGCCATGCCCACTCTGGATCGCGTAGTGGGCACCACTATCCCCAACATACCCAGCTGATGAGAGTGGGTTGCGTTCTTGGAACCTGCCAAGTGCAGAACCTCAGCCACCGGCTCTATCAGCTCATTGGTCAGAGCGGCAGAGAAGAATCGTCCCCCATCAACCCCAGGAGCCCTCATAGTTATGGATGAGTTAGTTGATACCCCCAAACACCCGCAGCAAGTCTATCTATATCTCCAATTATTTATGTCTTAATGTATTACTGGTATTCTTTGCATTAGAGTTTGATGTAGTCCATAACTTTTGTTTATTTATCTCAAAATGACAATTATACTTCCCGTAAAAGACTGTCGTGACTTTTTCTGCTGATTGATGGAATTGAAGATTCAAATCCAAGATGACCGACTGAATCATTTTGAAACCTCCAATTTGAGTTCTCCCACCATTCTGAGAACTTTTGCCTTTTTAAGGACCTTCAAATGTCGTCAAAGTATTTTTGGTTCTCCCTTCTGAACGCTCAAAACAAGGTCTCACTTTGACGTCTTAATCCTGTTACTATTAGAATGAAGGCTTGTCTTCAACACCATCCAGGGGCCTGGTCCTGTCTGCCAACTGACCTCTCCGACGGCAGTTATTTCGCAGTTCATTGATCAAACTCTTAAGCCCCTAATGTGGATTTCAACCTGCAATCAGAGCCGGGGCCCTGTCCAAACCAATGTATTCCCAGAGACCCGGTAAATGACCCAACGAACCCTTTTACCTCTCTTTTTTTGTGCCCTCTTTTTGCCAACATTGGAACTCCCAGGTCATTTCACAATATGAACACTGACAACCCCAGAATATTCCACAAGCTCTGAGCGAGAATTCGTCACTCAGCAGGAGTTTTGTGTATCAGCACCACAGTTTACAGTCGAAACCAGCCACAGCACTTGGTTTACACCCGAATTGAAGAGTCAGAATCTGAGTCAGGACTTGACCACATAAACTTCCCAATGAAAATGAGAAAGAAGAGGGTGAGCATTCACTGCCTTGGACAGAATCTACACACGTCCCAAAGGATCAGTTTCAGTGTTGCAATATAGTAGCCGGTTGGCCAGCACAGTAGGTAACAAAGTGAACCTTGGCATTTTCCCCGCTGGAGACCGAGCCTGAAATATTAGCCTTTTCACGTGATTCATAAGTTCCCCTTGCAAGTCAGGACTTTGGTTTGACAGCTGTTTTAATAAAACTGACCTAATCACCTCAGGCATATCTAACACCACAGCAGGGGTGTGTGTGTGTGGGGGGGGTGTGGGGGTCAGTTTCCCATGGTCTGCAAAGACAAGGCATGTGGTTTCCACACATGTAGCCTTGAAGTTTGATATAAAACCAATCGTAAAAAAAAAGTTCCCCTTACTTTGCAGCATATTTTGGGTGATTTTTGCTGCTGAGCTTTTAAAGGCCATTTTCTAGTGCTGTGACAACTTCACCTCCATTTGTATTATGGAGGAGGTGGAGATCTCTAAAAGTGACCGTGAAGAGTGAAGAAATACAGGTCAATTGTTCCTTCATTTCCTACAGGCAATACTTGACAAGAATGGTAAACGGGTTTAACTAACCCCTTTGATGACTGTTACATTGGGGTGTACTTACGGGACACCACAGTGACCAAAATTTAAGGTGTCCCCAATTTTAATGTCCACAAAACGGCAGAGTGCCGTCACAAATACATGCCCGGACATTTCCTCCTTTCTCTAGACGCTCTGAAATGATGGGCGGGCGATGGACTGAGAATAACTGAAGTTAAGCTCTACTCTTTGAGCCTGCTTGATTTTGACAGGCCTTAAAGTAACGCAACCATATGTCTAAAAGTCACATTTTTGGTCCAGAAACATAATTATATTACATATTTACTTTGATTTCAAGACTGTACTATAAGGCAGCCTGGTCCTAACCTGCAGAGAGTGTTTCGTAGTCCTTTAGATGATCACATCTGGTATTTCACCCTTTGTTATATAATTCCACAAACATGAAAGTTGGCTATTCCTTCAGAGCATTAGTTTAAACTAATAAAATACCTGGCAATACTTGATAAACTGAACGACTTTACATGTGCCCTACATCATATAATAATGTGTCCTTTTTATATCTTAATCTGTGTCTTCTGATTTTACTTGGGTGTCTTTCTTTGTACATTTTATGGGATCTCTTGGTTTCTCTGTTTGTAATTGCTGAGGTCACAGGGTAATAATCAGTGGTCCTTTGGTCTTAAATCTAATCTGTTCAAAGGCTTGCTGAGGTCAAACATGCCATTCTCTCTGCTGTAATCGAGCTAATCAATGTCTCGTGACGGATCATTAAAAGGCTTTTCAACTGCTGAAAAATCCTGGTGGATCTCTCTGCTTTTTAATAGTGTTCTACTTCACACACACACACACGCGATGTGTGCCTGCGTATGTGTTGAGGACACTTATCTCCTGCGTTTGATCTGTGCTCTGGACCGTTGTGCTCCCAGTCTTTTTGTGACGTCAGGAGTTGCGTCACATCCAGTTTTGGTGAGCAAACTGTGCACTACCGCAAATACCTCCCCATACAAACACCTTTTTTTTGTTTTTCATGGCTCTCTGTTGCAAAGAGGAATGAGTGCAGAATGTTAGTTTTGTAATATAGCGTCGATCCAGGTAGATCTCGGTAGCTGTCTCTCTGCTGATTGTCTCCTTTAGGGTCACAGGAAAGCACTTTAATGCAAATGGATGTGTTGCTAGTTTCCCTGAAATGCCCTCATTGTGATGAACTTGTGAAAGTTTGTCTTGTAAATGTTGTTTTTGAGATTGTCTGCAAATGTGTTTCAAGGACATTACCTGTGAAAACACACATATATATTCAGCTAAACTATTTAAAAAACGTTATGTATTTAAGTTATGATTGTATGTTAATATATGTATGTCACCAAAGACTATTTATGTCACCTTTTCCACTGCTCCTTAAACGTGACCGTATTGTAGGAAACAAAGTCTTAACTGTAGTTGAAATGTTACTGCCTGTCCTTAATGTCCTTGACTCTGTAAAATAAAGAACTCTACTGTATCGTGAGTATGGATTATGATTAAAGAGTGTGTGCGTGTGTGTGTGTGTGTGTGTGTGTGTGTGTGTGTGTGTGTGTGTGCATGCATGTGTGTGTGTGTGTGTGTGTGTGTGTGCATTCACAAAAGACATACAATATAGAATCACATGAGGCATTGAAATGCTCTTAAATGTACCAACCGATTCTAAATACTCACAAAAATATTGGTGATTCAGTATATATTTTTTCCAACCTCCTCCTCCGTGTTACTGCGTCCTTGACCAACTTGTTCTGAGACAATAACCTCAAAGAAGTCAATCATTACAAGTCACTGCATGACACAAATGTAATGGGGGACAATGTGAATGAAACATCGGTAAACACGTGATCAGGGCATCAGCAGCCACGTTGGCGGTAAAGGTCGTGTGACTGGACCGAGTTAATGAGTGACGGGAGGTTTGGTCGACGGCAGACAGGCCATTGGTTGATTTCACGTGAGGTAAAGGAAAAGAAAGGGAGGGACAATGGAACAGGAAGTGTTGCATTCATTCCCTAATAACTACAGGAAAAATAATTAGTGGCATGAGCCGTTACTTTATAGCTTCGTCGAAGTTTCCTTTGGACAAGTCAAAGCCTCTACAACCCCACGTCACATACTCTGTGTGGAAAAAGAAACTAAGACGTTGTGGTTTAACAAGCAGCCAAACCTAAACAACTTAAAGGTGCAAGGTTAACGTTCATCCTCAAACATCCTTTCCAACTTACATATATGTTTCCATTCGAAGAGCGCAGACCTCCTCCAAGGTTGTGTCCATAAGTGAAAAATGATGAGTGTTACTGCCCTGGGATTCAGATTTTCTCCAAAATGGAGAGGGTTCGTCCTTGGCTCATGCTACACATTTTCATGAAACTTTCATGAAAATCTGGGCTTGTATTTTTTTTTAATCTTTTGTAATTTTTTGTAATTCTGTAAGACAAATAACCCAAAAAAAGACCTCCTTGGTGGAGATATGAACACTGCACTTACTCAGCACCAAGCAGACACAGTTAGACACTAGATGAAGCATTTAGCAGGTAAAAAGCCATTAATCTCCCTTAGGAGACGGCAGTAAGCAAAAACTCTCATGAGTTTTATGAAAGTGCAATTCTTTGAACTGAGGGGAGATGGAAGTTCTATCTGAAGAGAACCTTAAGATAGATTTGAAGTTCCTTCTCTGGTTTTGAAAACAACAAATACCCGTTCCTTCTCTGTCTTTATAACTCGTCACTGTCTTTCTGTTATCACTTTGCTCTTAGGCTTTTATCACTGTGACATATACCAAAAGTCAACCGGAACGAATCGTGTCATACTGTCCTGCCTGCAGCTGATGCATGTCTGCCAGCAGAAACTGTGTCACATACCAGTGAACAACCTCTCCTTACATTCTCCTCTACAATTTAGGCGTTGGGCTGACCCTCTTGAAGTCTCATTTAATGAGAGACTGAAGTGATCATGTCACTTTCTAGGCCAGAAAAATAGCTCACATACTCCAACTGGTAAAAAAAAAAAAAAAGCTGATAAATCATCTTGGGAGTCAAGAGCACAGTTTTTGTCCACACTAGTCACTAACTGTTTTTTTCCCAGGTCAAGTGACTGGAGATAGGTGACTTATTGCAGTGATTTCCAGCCCAGTGGAAACTTACAGAGCTGGTTTATGTTGATGACAAAAACATCATTTCACACACGACAGATCTGCACAAACCTTTGGAGCAACACAATGTTCCACAGCATCCAGTGGAATGCCATTCTGCAGCGTAAACCAGAGATCCAACACCAACACAAGTGGATGAGGAGACACACGGAGAGGGAAAGGAAGTACGAGCTCGGTAGCTACACCTCGCTAGTGCACGTTAGTAATGAAAAGATCAAAAGATTTAGTAGATGGATGCTACACATAAAATCCATCCAGGTCATTGTCTCCTCATTGGATGCGTCTTCATTCTTACTACATAGTGTACACATAGGCTGTTGTATTTTATATAACTGTGGGAATGTATGTATGTGAACTAAGCATTTCAGTCAAATCAAAATACAGTAGATATAGGGCATGTTCATTATCAAATAATCTGCAGATTATTATTATTATTATATGTCTTGTCATGTGGGTCTAGAACTGCAAAATATTGAATTTACCATAATGTTAGACCAAGAAAAGCAGCACTCAATATATATGTATATTATCATTGAAGGTTTTGATTATTGTGTTGGTTTTTGGAGGCCCAAGCCTACCGTTGTGGCTGGTGAGCACAGTGGAGCATTTAGCAACGGAGCGAAAAGAAAAGTCAATGTTGAACGTTCATCAGGTGGACAAACACGACTCCAAATCTATGCTTATGTTGCTCCACGTCTGCTGACTGATGAATAGGTGACTGCCTGCTAACGCGTTAGCCGCAGCTACTTTATAAGGTGCTTATACTGTATGTCAGTTGTGTGTTTGCAGCCACCAAAACTTAAATATAACTTAAGAAAACACTGAAGTTCTCATAGCTAATGTATTAGCAAGTATCTTCCCAATTTAACACATCCAGCAAACATGGAGCAACATCATTGATTTAGCATCCTGTTTTTGTCCATTTGATGATTCTTTTCCTTTCACCCTCAGAAAAATATTTGGGTCTTTAGCAGCTAGATGCCCATGTCTTCCACATCGATGCTAACTTCTTTCTGTCATCTGGTGGTGGGCAGCTAGCTGCAGACGGGCTATCTAATGATAAAGCAACAGCCTGGTCTCACTCCCAGGGCGTCAAATACTATTGCTTGGTCAGGGCCCTCGGTGTCTTGATATTGACGCACAAGGCACCCTTTAGCATCTGTATGAGACGCACCAGGCATTGAACTGACACCAATGTAAATCCTTCTGCGCCATTATTAGACGCTCAGAGACGTATTAATAGCGAGACGTCCTCTAATGGTAGGCGGGAGGTGTGGTGGATTATGGGAAAAACGAACACAGAACTCTTACAGGGGGACTGGCGTTCAAGTCCCATGTGAAACAAAAAGATTGATTTTTATTGATGGTGTTATATTGTTCGACAAACGCTATACCAAAGAGTCGCATGACAGCATGCCCGTAGCTTAAGTTACGTAACGAGCATCCTTATTTTCTCGAACGCTGACCATGTGGATTTGTTGCCTGAATCCAGCCACCCTTGTGTGAACCTTTAGTGACAAGATACGACCTAGAGGGCTGCCGGTAAATATGATGAGAAGGGATGAGATCATTGTCTGCAGTTCACTTTGGCTGGTTAACAACTAAACTCAATGTCACTTCCTTGGAGTCAACGAGCAATAAGCGGTTCTCGACAATGCTGCAAGCAGCACTTCTGAGGCCCCGGCTCCGATGGTCACGCGCTCCAAATGGGTACGCGCTCCAACAAATGCCAAGCTTTCCAAAAAAAGCTAATCCGCCATGAGTAGCCGTTCTCTATTAACAGAAAGAACAACCAGAATGTACCAGATTCCGACGCCATTCCATTCATGTGAGTTTGGTAAACAGACAAAAGGCAGACACCGTCCTCACCTCACGCACCTGTCCGAAGAGGCCTCCGGATCGGCACTGACTCCCTTTTACTGTCATAACATTTACATTCCAACACACAACACGACTCAGGGCCAACCTTTATGTAACTTACACTGATATATTGTATCTGCGACACACTGCCAGGCACACACTTTGGACTGAAACACCTGTTACGGTCAGATGCTCATGTGCAGTAGACATTGTTGGAACTCAGCTGATCGTCATATTGAAAGTGACTTGCAAGAAGTGTCAACTGCTTGGTCAGCTTTCACCAAGCATGCACCAAGCCCGACAAAAATACGGAAGCCAAGAGTGGGTGTTGTAGCTCCGATATATAGCTACTAATTGGACATTGACAAGGAGGTTGCTTCTAGGCATTGTACTAAGCGACCCTAAAACCATACCCGGACAAAGATGAAATAGATATTGATCTTTTCACATGACTCTTGCAAATGTCACAGATATATTTACCTTCATCTGAAACTAAAGGAGTACTCTAAGTAATCGTTGGCCCCCTGCTGATACTAAACGTTTCTACACAAATTAGCTAAATACATTTCTTCTGGCTTGGACCATCACCTACTTAAAGCAAATCTCAGAACCCATCATCTATCGGATAAACCTATGGGGGCAAGTGGCTATATTTCTGGGGTTCCAGTGTAGCCAGCAAACATCCAGTTAAAGACTTTCTTTTCCGTGCGCTTTTTGTTGTTTACAGGCTGATTAGCAACTTCAGATACTAGACCAGAGTTGGAGAGAGACCATACGACCGGAAGTACATTTTAAACCAATAAAAAGCCAAATCATTGTAAGACGATATCCGATGGGTTCAGCGTTTGCATTTGGGTCGATGAGTTCCACGTCTATTGCTCTTCTCATCGTTTACCTGCATTCACCCAAAGCCTGCTCGAATGTGATCGGTCGATACTACTCGGACTACAAACCGATCTTGTCTCTACAGATTCAGCATATGAATGCAGCAATGCAAAGGTTTTTTTTGGAACATGCCGATCAACTGAAACCTTTCCTTGCACACTGACACGTCTTTGTCTCGACTTCACAGTAAAATTGCTACAAATCCATGCTGACCACAGCTGCCGTCTTCGGCAAAAAGAGCGAGCTCCAAACCTTTCCCGGCCAGACGGCAGACAGTGAGAGTTTGTGTTTGTGGATAAAGAATTTCCTTGAAGTTTGAACATTGACAAAGCCATGTTGACTTCATGTGGACAGAATTTTTGTATTTTATTTGAACACCTACTGTATATATCCATGTTATCTTAAGATTTATAGATAACTGTTATCTTAATATATAATGCGTCAGTTTTACATTCATTATTTTGCCTCAATAATTTGTCAAGGCTTCTACACCCTTTATACTGTAAGTGTGACACATTTTGGAATTCGTAGCAATTTCTTGAAAAGAGAACAATAGTGGCATGGTGACAGTACAGCGTGTGACTCGTGTGGCCAGTCTGGATAGCAGGGTTGAATAAAGCCCTGAGCTGTTTATGCTACGACTCAATGATCCAAATGGACAAGACTGTAGCGTAGGGTTGGATATAATGTCTGTGCAAAAATATCATAGCTGCCACAGAGTAGATATACAGAACAGCGAGCACAGCGGTTATCTGTTAGCTGACAACAGTTTGGGCTGTAACACTGAGATAACCCAAGTAGGTAATGAAGAACTAGAGATTGGTTTCAAGGCTTTTGGGTTGCCCTGCTGCTTCTCAGCTGTATGAAACATCAGAGCCGAGTCGTACCGGAGCTCTGGCTGTTAGATGCGATAGGGCTGACAGTGTTGACATGAACACGTTGGATAGCAGAGAATCCATGCTATCTGACTCCATTGTAGCAGCGCGGGAAACATTCAGGCGTGACGTCACTCGGTCTACAGTACACCGTTTATCTGCAGAAATAAGTAAGGCCCACAAAACATGTCCAGAGACCCAGACATTACGCTGCCAATAGATCTTTGTTTTTGTCAGTGGGATTCAGTCAGAGTAGACAGAATACACATATTTCCCCACTTACCGATGATGGAATGTAGCTGCTTGATCTTTCACATCAGCTTCCCCCTCTGCACAGTGGAGGGGAATGTTCCTTCACTTCTCTTTGTGTATTGACTAAATAAAAGAGGTGTGATAAATGATTGGCCGCTTATTATTGAATTTTGGATATTGCCAGGCTCGATGCTTCTGCCCTGTTTGCCCCAAAGATAAGATAATCAAGCTAACTAAAAGTTATTACTAGGAGCATTCCTTTTGTGTTGATTTTGGCGGCCCCTGTTTCCACGAGCACCATTGTCTCCATAAAGATCAACTCCATTTAGAAAACCTCTTATGTGAATGCAGCATGGTCTGACAGGCGGCCTCGCTCAGTCCTGACTGGTTCTCCCGGGCCTCGCTTCAGGACTCACTCTCTCTCTCTCTCTCTCCCTCTCTTTCAACCCAAGGCAGGTTTCTTCCCGCTAAAGGAGGGGAGGGCTGTCGGGTCCCTGTGAATGAAGGAGTGCGGTCTAGAATGGTCCCGTGATAACTTCTGTTGTGATTTGGCGCTCTAAAAATAAAATTGACTGTGGTAACCTGGTGTCAGGCGGTTTTAACCGAGACAAGAATACGACAGTGAGTCATTGGCTTGAGCAGGAACACGTTTCAGACAGAGATATGAATAGAAATATGAATAGAGGCTCCTGAGATGCAATGTGTCACGCATCTATACAGAGGGCATCAGATTGAAAAGTTCAAAGAAGTGCGGCAGAATAGTGGCTGCCCCACAGCCCACACGCCCACACACACACACACACGCACACACGCACACACACACACGCACACACGCACACAGCCCACACGCCCACACGCACACACGCACACACACACACACACACGCACACACACACACACACACACACACACACACACACACACACACACACACACACACACACACACGCACACAGCCCACACGCACACACACAGCCCACACGCCCACACACACACACACACACATTACATTACATTACATTTCATTTAGCTGATGCTTTTATCCAAAGCGACTTACATGATATAAAGTAGACCGTAGACACAGCAAAGGACACACACACCCAGGGATTCATCCTGTCATCTTCCATTTACTTTGACTGTACACAGCCTGTGGTTATCACAATATGCCACCACAGGAGGCCGATGAGTTTCAGTTTCATACACCTCCAGTAGTTTCTACACATTCCCACTGTGGGAACGTTTGAGGAAAAACCAGACGTGACACTGCAATTGCATATTCTGTCAAACGTAGTCTGTGTGTTCTGAGAGGCTGGGGGAGGTTACCCTGACCGCACATCTGTGCAGGATGCGGGATGAATTGTGACCGCATATTACACATAAGTGAATGCACTCTTTTCACCATTGAGTGTTTGTGGCAGCAAGAGGTTAGGTCAAAATAAACTGCAGTGTGTGTGTGTGTGTTCATGGAGATGAAGGAACAGGACACCCAGATATAGTTATCAGGCTAAACGGTTATCTGCGTGTGTGTGTGTGTGTGTGTGTGTGTGTGTGTGTGTGTGTGTGTGTGTGTAAAAAAAAAAGAGAGAATATGTGTAGGCGATACATTAGTTGCGTGTTGGAGGTTTTAGATAATAGTGTCACATTCATGGTGTGTGTGTGTGTGTGTGTGTATAGCATAGTGTCGAGTCATGTTTATTTCCACGGAACCGAGACAGTAGGTTTGGTCGCCCCTGCTCAGAAGTATTGAGTCGCACACACGCACACACACACACACACACACACACACACATACACACACAAACACACACACACACCCACACACCCATACACACACACACACACACACACACACACACACACACACACACACACACACACACACACACACACAGTCTCTGTTCCTTCTGGCCTGTCGGCCAGCTGTGCAGCGGCATACGTGCCGTCTCACACATCTCACCAGCCACAGACTTTTTCTCACACCCGTTATTAACAGATTGCCTGGATGACTGAGCTCTCTGTTATGTCTCTATGGTAACGTGCAAAAATGTTTTTTTGCACGTTCCTTTATTGCTTTATTGCTTATGCACACGGTCAAAATACAAGCTTTTTGTTCCTCAAACAGGTTTTTCCTGTTTTCCCGTCTTTCATCTCCATTATTGTATTCCGCCTCCACACTCTGCCTATGGGGCATTGGACACAAGGTGATATCCCGGTTAGAAGTGGTTAAAGGTGCAGCAGAGCACCCTTCTGACCCCACCCATCGGTGATGCCGGGTGGGGTCAGAAGGGCTACTTCTTCCGGGAGCATTTGTGCTTCCTCTCCTCAAGCTTCCATGGATCATGTCTGTCTGGAGCCGGTCCTGCTCCCTGTTTATGTTTATGTTTATTAAGGATCCCCATTAGTCTACACCGTAGTGGAGACTATTCTTCCTGGGGTCCAGGCAAAAAAACATTACAATACAAATCATAAAATGCATTACAGCATGATCAATGTTGGTGAACAAAAAAACACAGACTTAGAGAACAACATTTACAGTAAGAAATAAAATAAATAACAAACAAAAATAAAAAACTTTTTAAAATTATTTTCTTCTTCTTTTGTTTGTCCAAAAATACCTAAAATAATAACCTAATATACTCTAATTTCCTTTCTGATTATTGCTGCCTTAAGTCATGGTGGCCCTGCTGATGCCCCTCCTCTCTGCCTCCTTCTGCTAACATGGATCATAGTCATCTGGGTCGTGGCCATGCCTACTAGTCATTACATGAATAATTTCTGTGACATCCATTGAACGTGCTGTATCTCTGTTACGTTGACTCTGGTCACATGACATCTATTGCTTCTGTCCATCCGGGGAGAGGGATCCTCCTCTGTTGCTCTCCCTCAGGTTTCTTCCCCTTGTTTTTTAGTGGGAGTTTTTCCTGATCCGATGTGAGGTCCCGGGACACGGATGTCGTATGTGTACAGATTGTAAAGCCCTCGGAGGCAAATTTGTAATTTGTGATTTCGGGCTATACGAAATAAACTGAATTGAATTGAAATGCTTGAGTGAACCTGATTGTATAGCAGGTCTTCCAAAAAACACATCACATATAGAACACAAGCCATTTGTACTGACAGTCTCAGATCAACTGCCCTTATAACAAACTACACACGGAGTACTCAGTGTTGCAGCCGCCCTGTCACACAAGAGAGAAGCTTTACATACATCAATTTATTTCGTATTGTTTCCCCCAATTTTACTGGACCTTTATACAAATTGAAAGAATATATCAAGAATTTCAAACTAATGAACACTAAGAAAAGTGATAAACCTGTCAAGATATATGATTATGAAGCAGTCTAAATGTGATACTGATGCCTCTATATGGTTGGGCCCGCTGGAGGGAAGGGAGGCACAGGAGAACCAGAACCAGGACCGAGTGGAGCCAACTGTCAGACCCTGCTGCAGTGAAATGAGGCTCTGGTGCTGGGAAACAGTGACACTGTCCACAGGGGCCGCCAGAATCAACTAAAGAAGACAACTTTAAGAATAGCATATGCTTTTTTCCCTGTTATAGTTTTTGAAGTTTAATCAATTCCAATCCCATCTTTTTCAAATTATAATTATTTAAAAGATTATACATTAAATTTTAATTTATTCTCTTTCTTCTCTGTACCTTTATGTTGAGAACAGCCTGCAATGAATGCACATTTAAATGTTTTATTTTTCAATACAAACTTTTTATTCCATTCATTGAGACTTCAGATCCCGTATGAAGCTACTCGGCCTGCTGGGACATTTCCTTAGGCTTTGCTATAAACAGGGACTTATTTTTCTTCATTTCAGGCTGATGGCGGTGTGAGATATGTTTCATCGCACTGCATAACTGAGCTTCATTTGATTACCAGCGTTCAATACAGTCTGAAGGCCTGATACGTCAGGAGCAGGTGAAGTAAACATGGAGTCGATGGTATTGCTCCGTCCGATCAGCAGATATGAAAAAAATGTCCTTTTTAATATACAATTTACATTCCCAGTACAGATATTTAGACTAGTACCTCATTCGTTTCCTTTCGGGAAGCTACTTAACCTTCATAACTTTTTAAGCTCTGGCATCTGCCAAAGAGGCGAGTAAGCGTCCAACAACTCCACAACAACCTGAACTTGAACTGTTGACGTCCCGATGACGTAAAAAAAAAAAAGAAAAGGCACGCGTCTCCGCCAGTGATACGTTCAACGACAGCTCGCGACATCAGAAATAAATCCCTTTATCAGATTCCAAGAGGGGGCAAAGGGGAGTGATACTTAAGTTTAAACCACCCCCTCTCCCCCCCGCCCCCCCCCCCCCCCCCCCCCCCCCACACACACACACACACACAGCTAAGAACCTGTGACCTTAACTCTAGATTCAGTTGATGGATGTCATGACGCAGCATGTGAATGACATCACAGTAAAACAATAAACATATCAGAGAACATCCACTCCACCAACAATATAGTACTAAAGTATTTCCCTCACGTCACATGCAGCTCACACGTTTAGTAATAGCATTCAGCATCTTTGATGAAATGAATGAATTGTTGAAAGCAAAAGAGTAAAATAAATCCTAGGCTGATTTAAGACCATAATCTGTGACGCAAGACAGAAAGCCGGCGGCTGGCTGTACAGACTGCCACAGGGTTTGCAAAGGTAATCAATCAGCAGCTCTATCAGCAAATTTAAAAATAGTTTTAAAAAATCAGTTGTAAGCTGATCAGCGCTGTTCTCATTGAGCAAAAATGAAGGTTTATATTCCTTACTTTTGATGTGCTGCTCTGTAGTTTTGTATTGTGTATTCTTCTCACCACGTATAATGTTGTATTGTGTCCTTCATCCTGTACTGTTTGCTATTGTGTTATGTTTGTTATGACCGGTCAAAGGACTACAGATGCAAATTAGCTGAAGCTATAATCTGGTACACTGCATCAAATGGTTACATTTATGTTAGAATTGTACATGGTCATTAATTATATATGAATCATTAATGAATTCAAAATTAAACTAGCTGCAATAATTGCTCTCTCAAATATCTCCACTGGTGATGGAGACTCATCTATACAATATTTCCATGAAACAAACTATACAGAGCTCCTGAACTAGTTCAATAAATGACAGGTCCAATAGTATTAATAATGCACTTTATTACCAGATTGACACCATTTTGCTCTTACAGACCAAAGAAAACAACTAAACAATAAACTATAACACATAAGCATAGCATTAAAAGCCTATACAAATAAAACACAATTGCAATTGTATGCACATAACTCCGAAATGAATAACCGGTAAAACATATGAATTAACTCACAAATTGTGATTTTAACGCATCCTCAACTCCTAGAATTGTAGATATAATAATACAATGCAACGTGGGATAAACATGTGATGAAAGACAGTTTAATAGTATAATGAAAAATATAATATGTTGGTTGTGAAATAATGTCTTTTAAAAAAAAAAAAATCCTTTTTAATGGGGGCCAAGTTTCATTGATAAAGTTGTATTTATAGTTTTATTATTCAGCAAATGTCAGATTTTTCTTTAATTATTATTTATTTATTTCAGTCATCCAGTGTCATTTCTCCTTTTGGCCCTTTAATGTCTCGGGACATTGTTTTGTATAACTGCAACCAATTACCAATATTCAGAATAATAGAATGACTTTTCACAGCAATGATATTCTTATGATTTGTCCAATTTGTCAAAATGTCTTAGTTAATTAACATATTTATGTGCATTTATCCATACTAAGTAAGTACGTAGTAAGTTATTATCATGGTATATGTAGGCCTATTATTGTTTTGGTCCACAGGGAATACCATACTTCATAATGTGTCTGTGCTGCCAAAAAGACTGAGTCAGCTAGAATGTAACGTACACATTAATTGTATTCAGTAAGTAAAAACTGAATTTAAAACCCTCAGAGTGCACCAATGAAGCCACTCAGGATCTGGACTATTTCTCTGGCTCCTCCCAGTGGAGCAGGACCAACGGTGCACTAACCCTTGGAAGAAAATTATACTCTTATGCCGTCATGCATTTGAAGAGATTTACTGCCAAAGAATGTATCATTATATATAAAGAATCCAATACGTACTTGAGGACTGAAATAACATTTACATGGAATGGAACATGTACTTATGTCTGCATTAATGACAACTAAAAATAAAACAAACGGAACAGAACAGGAACGTAATTTTGGTCATTTACATGGCGGTGACTGTTATGATCGGTCTAATCGGCGCGATTGATGGAACAAATGATTAGGGGGGAGTTGTTTTTACCTTCATTTCTACGCTTGGGATTGAGATATGGGAGGAGTTTCTCAGTGAATTTACAACCAGTAAAGGAGTAGATGAGAGCTGGAGCGTCCACATCATAAAAGGAGACCAGACCCTCGTCATAATCCACAAACACCCCCACCTTCTGAGGCTTTGACTCCAGAATGAGATGGATTGCAGGGGCAGTACAAGCTTTGTACTGATTTCCATTCATCAAGCGGACAATCCAGTAGCCATTTACAGGGGACACGGCGATGAAGACGTTCTGCCTGTTGACCGACTCTCTGACCACTCCTACAGTCCAGTCAGTCTTCCCTTTCACCTGGACTTCATAGTAAAATCTTCCTGAAGAGAAACTCTGCTTTCCTAAGACACAACGTGTGGAAAATCTCTTCGGGCTGTCTGGACGATTCGGCTGTTTATCACCTCGACTGACTTGCTTCCCACCGTCAGACAGGATGAGATCCTGATGTGCCGTTTCAGGATCCAGAGTCACATCCACCGCGAACTGCTGGGCACTCTTCAGCTCAACGTCGGCACACAGTTTCTTTATCTCTCTACCGAGAGTCTCCTCCAGCTGAGCCACAGCTCTCCTAACAGTCCCGTGATAGGACGCGGGGAGTCCGACCTTTGTCCAGTCCTTGGTGGGCGGAGTAGGGCTCAGGGACGGGACGCTTTGGAGCAGGTGGAGGTGGTCTTCGGTGCGCAAGAGCTGCTCCAGCTCCGAGCGTCTCGCCATCAGCTCAGAGATTTCCTCCTCCAGCTCTTTGATGAAGCCTTCAGCCTGATTCTCCGTGGTTTTGTGCTTCTTGTCAATCGTCTCAATGAGCTCAGCCAGACCCCTCTCAACAGAATGCATCATAGCAGTGAAGACCAGCACGCCCTCCTCCGTCTCTTTGTCTGCACCCTCGTAGCTCAGCTCCACTGCCTGTTTGATCTGCACAATCTTCAGTCGCCTCTCCTGGATCATCTGCTGAACCTCGGCCTCCGTCTTCCCCAGCTCGGCTTTCTTCCCTCCATATTCTCCAGCCAGAGAGACAACGTGATGATGCCTGTGACTTGACTCGGTGCAGAACTGACACACACACGTCTGGTCGGTCTTGCAAAACAGCTCCAGGGGTCTGTCGTGGTTCTCACACAGCCTGCCTTCCAGGTTCTCCACAGGATCGATCAGCGCATGTCTTCTAAGGCCTGCGACCCTCTGATGAGGCTTCAGGTGAGTCTCGCAGTAGGAGGCCAGGCACACCAGGCAGGACTTCAGGGCCGTCACTTTGATTTCAGGGCAGAAGTCACAGAGAACTTCTCCTGGTTTGGACTCTTGCCCCTCCAAGCTGCTGCTGGCTTTCTTTTGGACCGACTGCCTGAACTCAGCGGCCATCTCGGATATGAACGTGTTGACCCGCAGTGCCGGTCTTCTGTCAAAGAGCTCCTTGCACATGGGACACAGACTCGAAGCGTTAGTGTCCCAGTGTTCTGTGATGCATGCCTTGCAGAAGTTGTGTCCACACGGTATGGTGACTGGATCAGTGAACACATCCAGACAGATGGAGCACAGAAACTGATCTTCAGAGAAGGAACTGCTGGCTGCAGCCATGTCTAAGAGCAAATGTGTGAAATAGAAACAAACAGAATAACAGACATTAAAACAATTCCATCAAAAGTCATGTTGAAACAAGTAGTCGTGTTGCATGACACAAACATTTGACTGGATAATGAATTCTGCATCATGGTTTGCATGTTCCATATTATACGTGTCCTGCAGTGTGGCCTTGACTTGGTCTCGCACTGCTTTGGTCTTGACTTGGTCTCAACCCCTCAAAGTCTCGGACCCAATCCCAACCCCCTTTATGGACCCTTCATGTAAATCAGCATTTCTGCAGACTGTCTAAAAGAAGTACCCACAATTCACTGTACTGTGACATTAAACACAAGGTTACATTAAAGAAAAAGAGAAAAAGGGAACCAAGATCTCGGCATATGGCTGTTCAGTCTGGCATATTACATTTAAATAGAAACATTAAAGATTAAAGATGGAACATAAAAATACATGACATTTGGGGAATACAAGCAGAAACATTATTACACGCCTGATTTAGTCATCAACCATCTCTTTTCATTTAGTTATTAAAGCTGTTTTGACAAAAAAAACAATAGTTAATAGATGGTTTGATAAATTACCTCTTTAGATCTTTGTCCTTATTTGTATGATCCCTTGACATGTAAACAGTGTTTGTATCAGTTAACTATTTGGCAGTCACGTGGTCTCCTGAACCAAGCGCGCCCTACACGCCTGGCGCCAGGATCACTACGCGCGAGTACAAAGCTACACTAAACTTTCTGAGGACATTGGGTCTGGGTCTGGGTCTCGGTCTCGGTCTCGGTTTAGCTGTTGACCACAACACTGCCAGGAAATGAGACGGAAAAGGCCTTCCGTGTTAAAGAAGACAGCCATCAGACGTGTCTAAGCATGGATGTCCCCCCTTTCCTGTTGATTCCTTGGGGGGTGCGTGCGTGTGTGCGTGCGTGTGTGTGTGCGTTTAAAAAAACTCATCAGCTGTACTCACCTGGAGGCCTGACCCGGTTCGTTGAGAGGGACAGACTTGTCTTGACTTGTTCTCTGTCGCTCTGACTTCCTTCAATTACTATTACGGTGAAGCACGTGCATGTGACGGTGACGCACGTGCATGTGACGGTGAAGCGCGCCTCCTCTCCACGCGGTCCGCTGTAGTGAAGACCTCTTTAAAACTCTTTTATCGCCGGCGACAGAAAGTGACATGCGCAATTAAAATTACCGTAACTCTTTGACTATTTACGCTATTGACGTAATTCCAACAGGTTCTGAAAGTTAAGAAGCGGCGCCTTCCATTGTACATTACGGTAATGGTGTAAAACAGGGGCTAGCTTACCTGTGTGGGAGGGGTGGAAGTGAGCAGAGCCGAAGAGCAGCAGCAGAGAAGCAGGGAAGAGAGTTTCAGTGGCCTTTGAGTGGCGTTTTCTTTGTAAATAATATGTTGGAGTTGTAATTAATAGTATTAGTATTTAAGTTTTGCCACTGGCTGGCCCACCTAACCCCCCACTCAAGGCCACTTTCCTGTCCCCACAAACCAAAAGAAGGACAGTGGGAAAGGAACCGACAGAAGGCAGCCTGGGAGGAAACAGTGTCCCCTCTTCCATAAAAGCACTGCATGTGTGAGGAGTGCAAGACTGGGTTCTGTCTTCAGCTGGACCGGAACTGCTTCAGGGAGATAAACAAATCTCTAAAACGCCTGTAACATGGACACATACAGTTAGGTCCATAAATATTTGGACATTGACACATTTTTCATTATTTTGGCTCTGTACACCACAACAATGGAGTTGTAATGAAAAAATCAAGATGTGCTTTAAGTGCAGACTTTCAGCTTTAATTTGAGGGTATTTACATCCAAATCAGGTGAACGGTGTAGGAATTACAACAAATTCAAATGTGGCCACCCTCTTTTTAAGGGACCAAAAGTAATTGGACAATTGGCTGAACAGCTGTTTCAAGGTCAGGTGTGTGTAATTCCCTCGATATTTCATTTACAAGGAGTAGATAAAAGGTCTTGGGTTCATTTCAGGTGTGGTATTTGTGTTTGGAATCTGTTGCGGTCAACTTTCAATATTAAGTCCAAAGAGCTGTCACTATCAGTGAAGCAAGCCATCATTAGGCTGAAAAATCGAAACAAAACCATCAGAGAGATAGCAGACACATTAGGTGTGGCCAAATCAACTGTTTGGTACATTCTTAAGAAGAAAGAACACACTGGTGAGCTCAGCTACACCAAAAGACCTGGAAGACCACGGAAGACAACTGTGGTGGATGACAGAAGAATCATTTCCCTGGTGAAGAAAAACCCCTTCACAACAGTTGGCCAGATCAAGAACACTCTCCAGGAGGTAGGTGTATCTGTGTCAAAGTCGAAAATCAAGAGAAGACTTCACCAGAGTAAATACAGAGGGTTCACCACAAGATGTAAACCATTGGTGAGCCTCAAAAACAGGAAGACCAGATTAGAGTTTGCCAAAAAACATCTAAAAGAGCCTGTACAGTTCTGGAAGAACATCCTATGGACAGATGAGACGAAGATAAACTTGTACCAGAATGATGGGAAGAGAAGAGTATGGAGAAGGAAAGGAACTGCTCATGATCCAAAGCATACCACCTCATCAGTGAAGCATGGTGGAGGTAGTGTTATGGCGTGGGCATGTATGGCTGCCAATGGAACTGGTTCCCTTGTATTTATTGATGATGTGACTGCTGACAAAAGCAGCAGGATGAATTCAGAAGTGTTTCGGGCAATATTATCTGCTCATATTCAGCCAAATGCTTCAGAACTCATTGGACGGCGCTTCACAGTGCAGATGGACAATGACCCGAAGCATACTGCGAAAGCAACCAAGGAGTTTTTTAAGGCAAAGAAGTGGAATGTTCTGCAATGGCCAAGTCAATCACCTGACCTGAATCCAATTGAGCATGCATTTCACTTGCTGAAGACAAAACTGAAGGGAAAATGCCCCAAGAACCAGCAGGAACTGAAGACGGTTGCAGTAGAGGCCTGGCAGAGCATCACCGGGGACGAAACCCAGCGTCTGGTGATGTCTATGGAATCCAGACTTCAGGCTGTCATTGACTGCAAAGGATTTTCAACAAAGTATTAAAAGTGACAATTAGATTTATGATTATATTAATTTGTCCAATTACTTTTGGTCCCTTAAAAAGAGGGTGGCCACATTTTAATTTGTTGTAATTCCTACACCGTTCACCTGATTTGGATGTAAATACTCTCAAATTAAAGCTGAAAGTCTGCACTTAAAGCACATCTTGATTTTTTCAATACAACTCCATTGTTGTGGTGTACAGAGCCACAATAATGAAAAATGTGTCAATGTCCAAATATTTATGGACCTAACTGTATGTAACATGGAGAGTGAAAGCTCTAGGCAAAGACACCTGTTTCAGAAGATATAAAATAGGTTCAATTTCATTGAACCTTTGTAATCTTAAATGTTTTCTTCATGTTCATTTACAAACCTGATGAAAATTTAAATACGTTTCTTTACTTTTTGAAAGACGTTATAACATATAATAATGACAAATAATATAGCCAAATAGTTTAGCCATAGGACATTATCTGACACATGTATTGATAAAAAAGACTAAAATGACCAGGCGAACTGTTATAATTACAGCTGTAAAACACACAGTCTGTGTGGTAGTCTTTTTGGTATCGCGTTCCTCTTCGGAGGGGATTATGGTGACCAAACCACAAGATGCACTGACTTCATTCCACATTCAAATGACAAAGCGGGCAGCTGTGGCTCAGTGGTTAGCAAGTCTGTCTTGCAAGACACTTAACCCTAATTGCTCACCATTGCTGTGTCTACAGTCTAATGTATATCATGTAAGTCGCTTTGGATAAAAACGTCAGCTAAATTAATTGTAATGTAACAAAGTACATCTTAAATACACAATTATGCCTACTGGTTAAAAATCATCAACTAGATAATATCCAGTTATGTGGCAGAACATTACAAATTAGTTATTCTTCTAGTGTATTATTGCCACAAAACAGTCCAATTACATACTGTCATGATTATTTAAGACAAGCATGTCTAAAAAGTCCTATTCCAATAATAATAACATGAGCCTGAAAAAACATTTCTGAATGAAACAACTAATTTTAATTTTTAATATAACAGTAAAAAGTAATATTAGCACCAGGGTCTATTGGAGACTAAAATAGAAAAAAAGTACCATTGAGCAGATGAGTTCCAACATTAGTTCTGAGGTAGCATCTTGAGGACAGAGCATCTTCTCTTTTAACTGCAAAGCTGATCAGATCCTCATTCATGACTGGCATGCCCTCTGGCGGCCATGTTGGAGGTGTTCAGCTCATGGAAGCGACGGCTGAGAGATCGCAGTTCTAATGACTTCCTTTTCATCAGTGTGGAATAGACATGCTTTATTTCGGGCTTTAATAGAACATTTTCAATGCTCGCATATCCAAACAAGATTTCCCATCATATTTTTATTTGTTTATCAAAGATGAGAGGCATACAGGTTGCAGACATCTCTCTTCACAAACTGTGCATCTGAATTCTTAATTTACATCAAATATTTAAAAGAAAAGCCTTTTTTTTATTCGTTGCTTTCTGGGATTCTTTTGAAAACTCATCTCATTCTCTCAACATTTTGGTATATTTTGAAGTTGTTGGAGACAACTGATGAAAACATATTTAATATAGAATGAAGCAATAACTACACTAGCCAGAGTGACAGTGAATCCTTTTTTAATTTAAATGATTAATGGGTTTAATGTGTTTTGTCTCATTCAAAGCACTTTGAAATGTGTTGTCTTTGAAAGGGGCCATAGAAATAACCTTGCCTCTTGAATAACTTCTCAAACACCGAAATCAGGCCGATGTCTTCCGGTTCCCTCGTATCAAAGTCAATGAATGGGTTTTTTGGTGAAATTAATTAAATATTGTCTAACCATTTGGCTACCAAGGCACACTTGTTCTTTACATTGCCATATTTTACATATTTACCATCATCACAGAATAAGATAAGAATTTACCGTTTCAGGGTCTAGGTTTTAAGGCTGCTACATGCTCTACTGTACCTTTAGCTAGTAGCTTACTTTGTCTTGTTTGGTGTTGAACAGAAAAAGAACAGAAACAAATGAGCTAAAAGAGGCAAAAGCTCCACAGAACTGCAGAGTTTTGTAATAAAGCATATGTGAGTAAAGCTCCTTTCATTTATTTGTATTCAGTGTTCAGCGACAAGGCTAGTGCTCAGGCATGCTAGCAGCTCTGGAAGCTATACATGGATTTGAGCTAAATGCTAAGGTATGGCCACGCCAACAGTAACAATAATGACATTTAGCAGGTATAATGTTTCAGAAGTTTTATAACGTGGTCAATATTTCAGTTGAGTGCGTTAACATGCTCACATTGCTAAATTAGCGTGAACAATAAACTGAGGCTGATGTGAATGTTTATTTTCTGGCTCAACAATGTCCAGAAACTTAGGATAAGCATAACTATCAGTAACATATCTGACACTCATGGGACACTTGTGTATTATTCAAGATTCCAATGCTTTATTTGAAGCATGAAAGTAGACAAGCAAAGATGAGACTCCATATTAGAGTTCTGGAAATGTATTTCAGGTTTGCATGGAAAGACATTTTCTCTTTCTTAACATGATTTACAAAGACTCCAAACTCTCGTCACTGTTATGAGTTTCATAATTTTCACCTTCAACACATTCCTCCAAGTTACATTGTAATATCTTTACAGACTTGCTGTCGACACCAGATTAGCCACATGTTGTGTATTTAGCATTCATAGGCTAAATACGTAGAGCGTTAGATTCCTCTGCATTACATTCTCCGTACGTTTGGCAGTACACCTTCCTCCTCTGCTCCTGCAGGTCATGAACCTCACACGCTTCATGTCCACCTGAGGCTCGGACATGGATGTCCCACAGGCCTCAGCTGTCGCTCTTAGGTCGTACCAAGGAGAACTTCCTGGAGGGGTCTGGGATAAACCACCTCTCCCACAGGTCCAAGTGAACAGCGGGGTAGTGCCATGGTTTAAAAGGACCGTTCCAGTGCAGCAGGCGCGCCTCCTGTAGGAATCTCTCTGAATAGCGGGCGTCTGGACTCCAGCCTGAACACAAAGGAAAGTGCTTTGAATTCAAATGGTCCGTCTGTATGTGGCATACTTAATTGTTCCACTTCACATCACTTGCCATAATAATGTAATACAAAAAATAATTAGTCACTTGTAAATTGAATATGTTAAATACTATTGTATTTCCATTAATCTTGTTTATAATGTATTATGATTAGTTTGGCACTGAGACCAATGTACAGCATAAGTGTCCTCCTCTCTGTGTATCTTGTCCTCATTATTTAATTTGTGATTAGATTTGTTAAAATACTTTAATAACTTTCATGTTATTTGTAAAAGTGTGTTTTTTTATACTTTGTATGCTAAAATAAGCTTCCAATTAGGCTTTTAACAACTAATACTGATATTATTCTGTGTGGACTGGAGTCTTACCCATGTGTCTGACGTGCCACAACGGGTCCAGTGTTGTGTATTTGTCATGAAACACTATTAGCATGGGTGGAGTCGCCACGCCTCCTGCCATCGCACTGCTGTATATGTTGTGCCTGGTGGAGAGGGGCGGAGGAAGAGGGTTTCTGATCAGGCGGAAGCTTCTACTGGTCCGCAACTCGTAAACAATATATACATTAAAATGTTTATTTATGTTACAAACTACACACGTTAACTGCAGTTTAAAGTGCTTGACATTGAAAAGAAAACAGCCAACAATAAAAAGAGACGGAACTATTATAATATATTATATAATATTATGTAACAATATCGTACATGTTAAAAACCCAGCAGTAAGTAACAAATATTGAAAAAATCGAAATGTGATCATTTAAAAAAATGTAAAACAGGTTTTAATCCAACCAAATATTCTGGTTTAATCCAGATTTGTTGCCGTTTAGTCTTTCAAAAACAAGATTTTCTCTACGGTCAAAAAGTGTTTGTCCCACTGGCTGCACACAAAACACATTGAAGAAAGGTGAGTTAATAAAAATAAAATAAAAAAAGACTATATTCAATCATTATAATCATTATATTCAAATTGAGGATTTTGTTTTAAATTACATTTGGTCCAGTCAAGAAAAAGGTTCAAACTAAATATCCATAGAAACTACCTCAAAACAGGTAGAGTGCTCAAGCTAGAGCAAATATGTCCATCTCTTTTATCTTAAAGTCATTGTAAAACTATTTAAATATTTGTTCAGTTAGTTAGTAAATATAACATGTTGCAAAATGCCACTTGAGGACCTGATGGCCGCTATCAAACCTGAAATTCTCCTCCATCCATTTCTCCAACTGTTTAGTGATCTTCTGCTTCTTCCATTCGCTGACATCTGCCACAAACACTCCAGGGTTGAAAGAGCAATCTCTGGGGTCGATGCCCAGGTCTCTAACTTCCGCTTTCCTGTAGTCCAGGAAGCCCATGTAGGTTGTCTGGGGGACAAGCTCAAGGAGAGGACGGCATATTTCAATAAACCATCCTTCACAATGCCCCTTCACACTAGTGATTATGATGCAATATAATAAAAGACAAAAGAATCCACCTGCATGCCAATGCTGCGCACCATCTCATGTGTGGAGGGCAGGTCGCAGTCAGTGGAGAAAGCAGCGGCATGGCCAGGCTTCAGTTTCATATTGAACAGGTCCTTGATGTCGCCTGGGAAGTGGGTGAGAGGTGAAAAAGTTGTATTATATCAATACATAACAATTACTACTTCATTATTATGCTTTTATATTATTAGGTTGTATCCTAGTATTCACTTTGATTTCTATAATATGTACTTCATAGTGTTGAATTATGGCTTAATAGTGTTTATAGGAGTGATTACACAAACTGTACATATATTGTATGAGTTAAATGTGTCACTGAAAGAAGGCAGTTTTATCAACAGGCTAACCTTAAAACCATCCATGGGTACCTTCCTCCAATGATCATATACATACCCTGCACGATGACATCATCATCTAAGTATATCACCCTCTTGTGTTTGATGTCAAGCAGGGGCAGGTAGAAGCGCACAAAGTTCAGCTGCAAAACCCAAACAAAAGTTATTATTGCCTCGCCTTTATGACGGTAACACTCAGATTGTGGGGTAGCGCACGTTGGAGCTGCGTCTAAGGTGTGCGTAAGGTGTGTGTTGATACACAAACAAAGGCAAACCCAGGACTCACTGGATGTAACAGTTCGGGTCGAGAGGAATCTGGCTTCACTTTTCCTTTCAGCACCATGGGGTTGAATTCCAATATCTTATATGTGATGCCTTTCAGCTTAGTCTTCACTATGTACTGTCTGGGAAGGCACGAAGAAAGAAAGAGTGGGTAAAGAAAAGGTCATGAGGATAGGCAATAATACTGGGATGTCAGGTGCCCCCCTCCTTCCCCAAAATAGTTCTTTATAATTAAAGATTCTATACATTTCCAAGAGACAGGTGACAAACCTTGTCAGTTTCACGGCATCGCGAAGAGTGACAATATAGAAGAACACACTGGCGTCTGTGTTGCTGTAGACGCTGTTGATGACCGCCATGGTTGCACCGATACGCTCCTCCGATGCACATATGACGACGGGGACGACATGATCCGCCTCCGACACTCTCTCTGGAACTAGTGCTGCGTGTCCGAGGCTCTTCCAGTGATCTGAGAGACATCCCCCCCAACAATTATCAATAACTTCCTAAAGATCATTTGTTGGGGACTATTTTTAGCTGTGCATTGATACAAATGTATCACTCTAGTGAGTGTTTGTAGCAGCAGGAAGGTTTAAGTTGGATTTGGTCATGTACATGGTAATGGAGGAACAAGTCACCCAGGGGCTCAGTGATGTGTTTTTTAACAACAATGGGGCTCAATGGCACAGAGGAAGAAGATAAATCCCTTTTTTTTATATAAACACACACAATACTCCTTTAATGTTTTCACACAATGTAATTTGCTCTGATCAGATTTGAATGGAGCCTGTGTGGTGTACCTGAGGGTTTGGGCCGAGAGGAGGCTCTGAGCAGTGTGCTGTGCAGGAAGAGACACACCATCAGCAGCAGCAGCACCAGCAGGACCCGGTTAACTGAAACACAGGGAGAGGCAGGAGTCAGCGAGGTAATCTTCACAAATTCACGAATGAATGAAAAAAACGTCAGAGCTTTAAGAAAGAAGAAAGAAAGAAACCCCTTTATTAGTCCCACACTTAGTCCCACAGTGGGGAAATTTATCCTCTGCATTTGACCCATCCTTTTTTTTAAGGAGCAGTGGGCAGCCTCGTGAAGCGCCCGGGGAGCAACTGGGGGTTAAGTGTCTTGCTCAGGGACACAACGACATGGACTGGCTGAGGTGGGGTTTGAACCCTGGTCCTCTGGTTGAAAGACTGACTTGCTAACCACTGAGCCACAGTCGCCCCTTTAAATGCACGATGTCACATGACTTGGCGTCACCGCCCCCCAAGCTAAAGGAGGACTATTGTTTGGCTTGATGATGTTTTGTAGACTCATTTGTTAGCAACCTCCTTTTTTCACTTTTCAATCTCACAGCAAGAAAAATAATATGTCAAACTATTCCTTTTAAGATTAAAGTGTTACACAGCAGAAACACCTCTAATGTAGAACACTAGCTACAGTCAGGCAGCCCTAAGAGAAATGCCCATCTGAAACCCGTTAACAGACACTTTCATCAGGTCTGGCTGCTCAGTCAGGGGCCATAACTTCTGCATAGTATGCTACCTGAGCAGCAGTTTCACGTTCAAATATTCAGGACTTACTGACCCAGATAAGGTATGTACTCTTGGATGGACAGTTAAAGATGAAACATACATCCAAAAGGCAATTCAATTCCTCAAAAGCAGGGGTGGAGCCAAACATTCAGGGTTCAGCCCAAAACCTTTTGTGTGCAATTCCTTCACTAAAGAAAGGCAAACATCATCTGAAGTACAGGGAAGGAATTGTGCGCAAAACAACAAAGCTCACCTTGAAACCTATTTTGTGTTATAATATTCCATTTTTTATTCATACCATAATAATCTGGGCTGCTCCAACAATGCCAATAATGTGGTCTTCAATACTCTGAATGGAATATTAGGCCAACAAAATAACATTTATGCAATTATATTATATTTCTGTAGGGAGTAGTAGTAGTAGTAGTAGTAGTAGTAGCAGTAGTAGCAGTAGCAGTAGTAGTAGTAATAGTAATAGTAGTAGTAGCAGTAGTAGTAATAGTAGTAGTAGCAGTAGTAGTACTATAGACACCTCCTTTGACAATGTTGGGTGAACATGGATGAAAATAGAAAATGTTTTCATTTGCCGGTCCAGTCAGAGAGACTGAGGGGGAAATGACACACAGTCGAAGGTCTTTTAAAAACCTAAAAGATTCAGAGCCTATGAGAATACATTCGTGGCGACAGCAGGTGTTACAGTTTTTGTGTTATGACATTTAAACTACACACACCTTTTTGTTGTTGTTGTTGTTGTAAAGTCCAGATTTATTTTGGAAGCATTTTGCTTTCAGTCCAAATTGCTGCTCACACATTGGATGGAATCCTGACATTTAACTCTTTACAGCCTTCCATCTGGTTGCCTCATCAACACACACACATGCAAACGCACACACACACACTGCTGGATGCTATCCTGGAGAAAAGGGATTTCCTCACTGGCCTTAGCACAATGAAATACTGATACTATCGGTAATGCGAGTCTGTTTTGTGTTTCTGTCCACCATCAGGGAGATCTCATATCAATTTATAGAACATTAATAAATCTGCCACATTACATTTGTATTACAATTTGTTTGTTACTTACTTGTTCTCAGGAGAGTCATATTTCATGCTTGCTTCCAGCAACAGCTGCAAACACACACACAGATAGAGAAAGAGAGTGCTATTTAGTCGCTCATAAGAAGTTACAAAGATGAAATGTAGTACTGCAGGGAGGAAATATTATTGTAGTCCAGTTAGCACTGCACTGGTTCCCTCGATAAAAAGCCCAATATACATGTATTGTTCCCCTAAAGATTATATAAAAGCACCCTCTCCACTTTTTGCCGTACTTTTCTTTCTTTTTAAGTTCCTCTTAATACAAAATGTTTCTCTGAACCAATAAATATTGCTGCCTCAATTCGGGTCCTTCTGCTTGTACCCTTCCATGTTAGAGCACTGAGTCCACTACGTAGTTTACGTTACATGCGTAGTGTGTGGAGTGCTCACCGGAAATGATGATCGTTAGCTAACTGCATGTCGTTTGTGAACGCGAGCATACACTCAAAATAGCAAGTGTAAGTACAGAAGTACGCACAATAAAACACATCAATGTACTCTGCATTGATAGGCCCTTTTCACAGTAGCCATGTTGAGATTTCATAACAGGTCAAACAGGTTTAATTGATAACTTTCATCACGGTCCCATTCTATTTAGTGTGCCACCGCCATTTCCGGTCAGCAAGCAAGCACAACTCCCAAATGACACGGGGCCAACCAATGACATGTCAAAATGGCTGCTGTGGAACAGTGGAGGTAGTTTTATAGTGTGGGCCGCATTGAACAGATGCAAAGAGAAGCTCCAGGTTCTTTTGTTCATGCAGAACGTTGTGGTCACATTTTTTTCAATCTCAAGATTTGTGTTACCACTTTAGGGCCCTCACGTGGCTCTAAACACACACACAGAATGCAATATGTCTTGCACACATGCGTGTGTGACTGTTACAAACTGCCATGGTGACCGAACCTGCAGTAAAGTCTCCGAGGCCCAAAGCCAGGAGACAGTAGAGGACACATGGGGCTATGCTTGTCCAAAACCTTCCATCACTTCCTTTCTTCCTGCTACCCAGGCTTCTTCGAGGAATGTTTGCCTTCCAGCTTTATCGGACTTTAATATAACTACAGAATAGAAGTGGTTACACAACCAACAACAAAATGCCCACTCATGTAAGTCTTCATCTGTGCGCTCGGCGTGGAGCGGTGAGACGTTTGGCAGGAAACGGCACACTTTTAAGCTCATCAGTTTCATACCTGCAGTAACGACTTTTTTTCACGTTTCAGCACTTCCTCAGAAACTTGCAGACTCTCACTGAACGAGGACAGGGCGTGCGGTTTGTGTCATGCATTTGATTCTGGTTTGTTTGTCCCTGTTTAGAGCAGCCCAAAACATCTGGCCCTGATTAGCTGCAGATACTAAACTGCCGAACACGCTGCCTCTGGCCTGCATGGTAATATCCACTCAAGACTTTCAAAATGACAATGCATTGTGCTGACATTGCATCTGTTGTCTAAGCTCAATGAATTTAAAGTCACATTGTCAATGTTTTTGCATAATTGTAGCCCACACCCTATGTTATTTTCCAGCTTCGGAAGTTGTAACTGTGGAATCCACACACACAGTTTCATGCAAACTCTTAGGGGATATGGGGGTTGGGGTGCAAACCAGACCACTTAAGTCATCACACTGCAAAAAATGTCTAACCTCGGTGAAGCGGCTCTCTTTTTCAGGACTCTAATTCACTCACAATAAAGAAAATGTCCGTAACATTTCGTAGATTTGCAATAGAGTGGAATAATTTTGGGGGAATTGAAAGAGGCTTAATAGAGGCAAATTATTTATCTCAAGGCCTATTACAGTATTAAAAAACAAAACCTAATTGCTAACCTAAAAACTATTAAATTGCATTGAAACAATGACATTAATATGATTTAATGATGTTCCACTTGGTATTAAAGTAAAATAATTAACTGGACACAATTTATTTTCAAAGAAAGATATTTTTTTTAGTGTGAAGGGACAAAAGGTTCGCTTGTATAACACGCACAATAAGTTTGCATACACAGCACAAAATGCACAAATCATACTTCCCAATATACAACAGACATATACGTGCAAAAAGTGTATAATCTGAGGAACATGCACTGGAGAAGTTAGAGATAAATGGAGGAGGTGTGTCCCTGTTGGTTTGATAAGCAATTTATCAGTCATGGAGCACAATTTAAAGAACATTTAAAATCTCACAGATGCAGCCTTACCAGAATTAAAGAAGGTGGTCAGCCTCAGTCTTGGTGTCCATGGTCCATGTTGTAAAACCTCTGAGAACAGAGACTCACCCTCACCAACAATCCCACTTTTCTCCTCTGCCACCTTTTTTTCTTTCGTTCTCTCTCTCTCCTTCCAGATGGGACTCATCTTGTTCACCAGCGGCCGGATTCCTCGCTGTCATTTAGCCAGACTCTCTCTAGCCCTGCTTTCCCCAAATCACGGAATCAGTAGTGGTACTGGAAAAGGGATTTCTGCCTAACAAACGGATGAGTCCTGGTGGTTAGTTTATTAAATATCTTACTTTACTTGCTTAACCACTAAGTGAGAAAAAAATTAAGTATTCTAACCAGTGGACTGAGCCATGTACTTAAAATGGCATTTATTAATTTAATACTGGTCAAAAGACCTTTGAAGTCATATCTTGGAAGAAATAACTGAATTGAAACAGGTTGGAGGAGTTTTAGCGAGCCAAATCGCACTTCGTCACAAAGAACTACATTTCCCATAAAGGCCAGCGTGTCGTTGTGCTGGAAAAGACGACTAAAGTATATTCCTTCTTCAACAGCTTGAGTTGTGTTTGTATTAATGATATTGCTCCATTAATATTTGCTGACCATGAATAATGTTAAAATGATTAAATCATTATATGTATTACTCAAGAACGGAACATCTTTATTTAGTTTAAAACTTAAAGTTATTTTTGATATGTATAATTCGTGTCTGTGAATGATTAAGGCCTAGTGTTAAAAACGTAATTGCTCGAATTACACAATTATTACATTATAACAATAATAATAACCTTCGTTTGTCCTTTTCGTATTGCCTAATGAATGGACAGATATTAACAGTGTAAGGTCATGGTTGGCCACTTCATTTGTGCGAAAACAACGTAGCGCTCTCCAGCATGCCTTCAAGAAGCCCAGAGGACTATTTCATGTCATTTTGACACGTTGTGTTCCTGCTGCAGCCTTTATTTAACATGGAGGAAAACACGTGCAGGCTGCTGGCGAAGCTCGCTCAGGAGGGACAGTTGAGCTCTCTGGAGGAACTGATATCTTTAGGCGGCTCGGCGGCGGTTCAGACTGTCAGCAGCAAACACTTTGGTCGGTCGGGGGACACCCTGCTGCACTACGCTGCCAGACGGGGACACCTGGACATTGTGGAGTATTTAATAAAGCAGCTAGGCATGGATATGGAGGTGTACAACAACGACTACAAGAGACCGCTGCACGAAGCTGCTTCCATGGGCCACCAGGCTTGTGTTAGCTATCTGCTCCGGGAAGGAGCCAAGGTGGACAGCTTGAAGAAGGCTGACTGGTGAGTATGAACGTATAGTATACACCTGCGTACAATTCATAAATCATGGATACGTATAGCGCCCTCTTTCGGCTTTGAAGATCAACTGTTGTGGGGTGGCAGTCAGCTCCCTTCGATAGCTCAGTTGGTAGAGCGGAGGACTGTAGTGGTATCAAGCTGAAATCCTTAGGTCGCTGGTTCGAATCCGGCTCGAAGGAGGTTGCTTTTTTTGTACTATAGTGGCTTCATATCGTTATCTTATTAGCAAAGTGTCCAGTTAATGTCATGGTGTCTGGTCAAATAGTTTAATTAAAGAACAGATTTTAAACTATTTACGATTTTAAAAGTATAATCTTCTATTTGCAGGTATCTTTTTCCCTCTGATATAATGTTAAATAATATTTTTTTACATTCTATATGTTTCCTATATCCTATTCCTATATATAAAAAATGCCACTGTTTATTAGCACGGGAGCTTGTTCTGTGACTGCAAAAACTGACTTCACTTGTTGCCTCTTCTCTCTCAGGACTCCCCTAATGATGGCCTGCACCCGGAGGAACCTTGCCGTGGTCCAGGAGCTGCTGTGCCGTGGCGCCGACCCTGCGCTGAAAAACAAGGATGGCTGGAACTCCTTCCACATCGCCTGCAGGGAGGGCGATCCCCCGGTCGTCCAGCACCTGCTTGTTGCCGCGCCGGACGTCTGGAGGACGTTGAGCAAGACCCGCAGGACTCCACTGCACACTGCAGGTATAAAGCATCCTCGCGGTCCCCACGGATATCACGTAACAAAAACATGTCCTAACTTAAGGCTGGATGTTCTCTTGTGGCCAAGCTGTGTTGACACCACACACACACACACACACACACACACACACACACACACACACACACACACACACACACACACACCTTTTGCATTCATCCTAGTTTATAACCAGCACTCTCTCTGTCCACCTTCCAGCGATGCATGGCCGTGAGGAGGTTGTTAGGATATTGCTGGAGAGGTATGTTGGAATTTTGTACTTCCACTAAAACATATTGCATCGAAAGTCAAATATGTTCCATGTTCTCTGTAAACGCTGTGACCTTTTTAAGTTGATATGAACAAATTTCCAATTTTCAAAACATGGTTGAACTTATTAGAATTTGTTGGTCAAAGGTCAGTGTGACCTCACGCTATACCTTTTTTGGGCCGTAACTCAAGAATTCATATGATTTCACACAAATGTCCAAATAGGATAAAATGATGACATTGTGGACATGGATGTGAACTGCAACTTGTCTTGGTTTGGCGGAGGCGTGCAACTACACGGTACATGTACTTAGTATTTTGGAGCTTTCAGTTATATTTGACAATGTAGATGTGAAAGTATACCTTGCGCTGGAGTCAAATTGTTTGTCAAAGCACTACTTTCAAGGTCAATAATCACCCATCGAGGTCATTCCTCTGCATCATATACACGTGATGACTGATGTTAAGATCCTGTTGGTGGACTATTTTTGCCACTGAAAATGTCCACACTTTTCATTTTACATGTGGGATGAATAAGGTGATTTGCAGCTCACAGCTATCCATGTCTGACTGACCCTCACCTTCTCCTGGTCCCTCTTCCAGATGTGGCTACACCCCGGGCTGCACTGACAGCTGTGGGGTCACTCCTTTCATGGATGCTGTCAGGAATGGACATATTTCTGTAGCCCGGCTGCTTCTAGAGAAACACCAGGTAGAACAAGGCCTTTCAGTTCAGTACCGCCTCTGCTTCTGCAGAAATAGAGATATTCATGTGCACCGCCACGACACAACTTGTGTGTACTGTAGGCGTCTCCAACAGCGGCTGACGTACTCGGGGCTCAGGCGGTGCACCAGGTCGCCGTCACCGGCCAGGAGGAGGCGCTGCGGTTTCTGGTGCGGGACTTAAACATAGACGTGAATCAGAGGGCCACCGCCGTCCAGCTCACAGCCCTGCATTACGCTGCAAAGGTTAGAGCAGTAACCACAGTACTTGTACCTTGAGTCATCAGTGTGATAAAAGTGTGTTATCTATCAATCTTTATAACTGATGCCATAGGTGTCGTTTGTACAGAATAGTGCCGGTAGTATGATTACAATATGGGTATATTCACAAACCTACAAACTAACCTTGAACATTACAGGGGGCAAACAAGCTCTCCTTCCTCATTTCAATGTGTGTTTTCCAGGAGGGCCACACGTCCACTATAAAAACTCTGCTGGAGCTGGGGGCAGATCTTCACGCTCGAGACCAAAAGGGAAGAACTGGTAAGCAGTGGATCACACTCCATGTTGAGTCTTGCTACGCGGCTGCAGCAGACAGCCTTTCGTTTTGAATAAAAAAATAAATAAATTCAAGCCCCCCTGTAAATGTGCTTTCAAATCTAAGATATATCTCTAAAATATTACTATTCAAGACTAAATAGCCAACGAGGAAAGTTCAAGTTCAGAGAAAGTCACGCTTCAGTGTTATTAGGCTTCACCAGTCAAACTCCGGTTATCTGCCTTATGTCATTTTGAGGATACAGTGGTGATAACGTGACCTTTTCACTATTGGTTACACAGTTTATTTAAGAACACTATGACAATATTAGATAGGCAGACGGCTAGAGAGCATTGTATTCAAGTGCTGTGTTGTCCCTAAATCTAATCCTGAGGAAATGTTTAGTTAATAGGCTATGAAAAGAAATATCCTCCAGGTTTTGATGTCGAAACCTTCTAGCAGAACGAGGACGAACCAGCGAGAAAACGCTTTTGAATTAGTGAGCGCTTCCAGCTGTATTACCACATGATGAGATTAAATACAAATAATAAAAACAAATAAAGGCTACCAAACAATGTGTATTTATTACATGTGGAGCAGCTCAAGAGGAGATCACAAGAGTGACAGTAAATGGGGATCTACATAAAATGCGATCTGGTTTTCAAAAAGTCCTCTGGTGCTCCACTCTTCCCCAGCCCTTCACATGGCCTGCATCGGGCAGCACGCCGCCGCTGCCAGGACTCTCCTGCAGCTGGGACTCCGAGACTCAGAGGACGCGTGTGGTGCGACAGCGATGCAGTACGCCAGGAAACCAGACGTCGTGCGAGTGTTTGAACAGGGCCTACCAGACTCACCGTGACATCACAGTAGTGACAGGGCACAGATTTGAACCTGAAACCTTTCATGTGATTAAAGTCAATCAATTTGGGTGGAATAAACCTAAACTTGTACTGTGTTGTGGGGTGTATTGTTGAGTGAGAGAATTTGGGGACCTCAATCTCATTGACTTGAATTAAAGTCATGCTTTAGTGTCATATATTTACATTGGACCTGACTTTCGCCTGTACTGACTTGAATTAGACAAAAATATAACTTCAAAAGGCCACAAGGATGTTTGTGTCAAGAGGCCGGCCTCTGCCACACAGGAGCAAGTATCTTGTTTAGAGAACGCTGTGCAGTGAGGTGTAGACATGATTGGACTGTGTACGCCACACCTGCGTATGATATTTGTACAAAACAAAAACTAAGCTTTAAACATTAGCAACCATCTATGATAGTTCTATGGTCTTTCTTTCTGCCAGAACTGTGTATCCTTGTAAATGTGTTTGAAGGAAATACATTGAATGTAGTTTTAGGCTTCTGAGTTGAGTCACCCGGGTGAGTAACACAGGCTGACTTTGTGAGCATCACAGGGGTTTGCTCAACAGGTGTGTCAACCATAAATGTATGCCATTCTGGCAACTCAAACAGAGAAACAAGACGATGCATTTACACATCGTTACACATGACTTGCTGGTGGAACTCCTCATATGACAAGATGATGGGTTCCTACAAAGAAATTGACATTTTAAAATAGGTCAAACTTAATTGAATGAGCGTGACCGTGTATTCAACATAAGACACTGTAGAGAACAATAAAAAACATACAATATCACTTATCGTTTTAGGTCATGTGGTTGCAGTTGTGAAAGTAGACAATTGAGTAATTACAAAAATGGTAATAAAGTCCAGTTGACTCATTTACCAAAGCAAGACAAAGTGTTAAATATTATCTAAATGCATAACCTGAATCTTAAGACATGTACAGCGCACAGGCTAATGGTGACAACTTAAGACGTTGTAATTATTATAACATGTCACGTGGCTGGTCTATCTTGGCATTTTGTCCTCTCAACGTCTCCGCTTTGGGAGACGTTTTTTCACACGGACACTTTTGCGCCACTCTCTTCTTCCAAGTGATTGACAGCTGAGAAGCCCCGCCCCCCCGAAGCGCCTGACGCTGAACCGCAGCCCGTTTCTCATTTCCAGTCCCGCAGATCTCCATTTTCTTCTTTTCCGATATTCAGTAGCGGAAGAGTGAAGACTTGGAAAAATGAATGAAGAATACGACGTTATCGTCCTGGGCACCGGGCTTACGGTGAGAAGGAATAAAACGACGCATTTTGCAGCGTAGAATTAATGTTCAACCTGTTACCGACGCAGTTAGCGCTTTGAACTAACGAGGCCTAATCAGCGGCGCTAGCGCTAAGTAGCTAGCTTAGCCGCCAATAGTGAGCGACTACCTGTTAGCTAACAGGAACTGTTAGCACCAGGTTAGCTGCACATGCTATCGGAGTCTGAAGAGATTAACGGTACCTCATCGTTAGTGTACTGCGGATACGTTCAAACCCTCACGCAGTTGCGGTAGCAGCGTTGTTCCGGGACTGTGCGCGTGCAGAGACGGCGGTGAATGAACCGGTTATTTGGCCGCCAGACTTTCGGTCGAGATAAGATGATTAGTCCGCTAACGTTAGCCGACCTAAACTAAGCTAACTGATTAGCCTGCTAACAACAGAATAACGACGTGTCAGCTTCACCGACTAATCTGCCTGTCACCCGGTTGTTGACTTTATCCAAGTCTCGGTGTAATTTTGTTACAGCCAGCCAGTTATGGAATTATTAAGAAACTAACTAGCTAAGGCTTCCTTGAGTTCCTGTTATGCGATGGACTCAACAGGCGGACGAGGAAGACTAAGTCATTTTAGATTAGATTAGATTAGATTCAACTTTATTGTCATTACACATGTACAAGTACAGAGCAACGAAATGCAGTTTAGCATCCAACCAGAAGTGCAATAGCAGTAAATACCAATATACAGATAATAATAAGTATTTTACAGATAATAAGTTAGTCATATAGGTACGGGATATACAGATTGATTGCGGTAATATGTACATGTTATACAGGTTGATTTGTGCATTAAATGTAGGTAGACTATAAGCAGGAACTATAAACATAATTTACAAAAGGCAAATGGGCATATGATAAGTTAAGTAATACAGATTGAGTGAACGTTAAATAGTGCATAATAATAATAAACAGTAGCTGCCTAACGTTACTAGACTAGTGCAATGCTCAGTTTTTAGTGCAGACAGTTCAAAAGTGTTTGAGTGCAGGTGTAGAGTCTTTGGTCAGTGGGGGGAGATGACGAGGAGATGGGTTTGTGGGTGGAGGTGGTTGGGGAGTAGGGGGGGTGTCAGCATGGGGCAGAGTTCAATAAGGAAACAGCTCTGGGGAAGAAACTGTTCCTTAATAACCTTCGCTAAGTGAACGAAGGCTCGTCGAGAGGACGTTTTGGGAAAGACCATACTGACTGCTTCACCGATGTCACAGGATTACTGTGGATTATGTCACTGTCAGTCAGGAACTTTATAACCGGTAAAATTACTTGGACTCCTTGTGTCGTTTGAACGTGCATACTAAGACACGGTGAGGAGGATGGGAGGTGGCAGATTAAAAGCCGTTCCCCGTGTGTAAGGGTTATTTACCCTGATTATAAACTTGTCAGCATCGACCTTATTGTACTACAGGCCTCCTGACTTGCTTCTTAATCTCATCTCATTCCAATACACTGCTATTTTCACAAGAACGTGGCCATCTGGATTGACCATCTGAGAGTGGTGTGAAATTAAAAGTGAGGTCAAACGCTGCTTCGTTTCATTCATAACAACGTCTTCTACATCCGCATTCCTGGGTCTTCCGGTGGTTCTGGTACATGACTGCCATGAAAGTACCGTGATGCCAGTGGGCAGCTTCCTGTTGACTCTTATAGCAGTTTCTGGACTGTTTTTATTTTAGTCTGGAGAGCCCTAAAACGCAGTTTTGATTCTGATATCATCTGCGGTGCAACACAGCTTTTTTAACTTTCTATAAATTGATATTTCTTCATGGCGTCACCCATCGGTGAGTTGCAAGGTGTTTTGCTTCAAGCTCGGAGCAGGCCCAAGTGGCAGGGCAATGGCAACAGAGCAGAAAGGGGGTTGGTGAATTTCTATTGGGAAGTGTGTTGATTTTAGCTCACATTTGGGTGTGGTTCCACCAAGACTGAGGAAATGAAAGTACACTGCTAGTAATCTGAGCGCTAGACTGACTGCCAGCCAGCATAAAAAGCTCTGCAGACCGCTAAGCAGAAGCTTCACTGGGTTTTTAGTTCCGTTTAATAAGTGACTTCACTTCTGTATATCTGACAGATTTCCATTAATGTTACACACTATCATCAGCACTACTAATGCAACAGGTTAAACTGAGCTCTAATAATATCTAATGTACACCAGTTATGCAACCCGTGATGCACTAGTTTTGTATTCAATAGATTATTTTCTGCCACCAATGGTGCCTTTTTATGTTTATTGGGTTATGCGACTGGGGGATGGGGTGTCTCCATCAGTCCACTACTAATGACACATGAAGGGAGTGGGTGCAGTCTGGTCACATTGTGATGCTCTTGGTGATTCCAAGTAAGCAGCTTGTTGCCTGAAGATGAGGCGTACAGGGTGGTGGTTCAGTGTTTGAGTATAGAGACAGCAGTGATGGCATGCATTAGTTACATGAGAAATGGAGTGCTGCATGAATGGCATGTTTTTTGTTGGGCCACCCTAGAAGTTAGGGTCACACTGGTTCCTTCTGCAAAAAGCCGATGGGATTGTTCCATTGGGTTTTGGAACATTGCAGGAAATAAGCTCTGTGGGAAACACACATTTTTGTGTTTTTTATATTTTGTTCAGCAAAATAAGCGTTTATTTTTTTAAGCTAACTGCAAAAAACAATGTTGGGCTATAATATAGTAAGCGTAGCACCTTTTTTATAAAAACCTCAAACATTCTCAAGAGGGGTACTTACTGACATATTTCATACATTACAACAAGACATTAAACCCTCTTGAGCTTGTGTTAATCACGTACCTTTTTTCCGGCATCTAAACAAAATTAAGAAAAACATTGACTTTGAGACAAGGGATCCGGAAGTACAAAAATACTGACTCATTTCCAGGTTTTAGGACTCATTCAGCTCTGACTGATGAAAAATCACCATTGGTAGTAGGGGAAATATTAGTGATGAACATATATTTTACCTAGCCTCCAAAGAAAAAACTAACAATAGTTTACCAAACAATTTTAATAATTAATCAATTGTGAAGGCATTTATCAAGCAAGGATACATAACATTCTCTGGTTCCAACTTCCTACTCTTGGGTATTTGTTCCACTTCTTAATCTTATGTAAAAAGAAAGTTATTTAGATTAAGACTTGGGGTGTTTTCTATTTATTATTAGTATTTAAAATCTTTGCCTTCAAACTTAAATTTATCAAGAATAGAATTGGTAGGTTACTCCAAAAGGAAAATGTTTGTTAGTTACAGCACTACAGTTTAATAAATAAAAGTATATAAAGTACAACATATTCTTTTCCCCATACTAGATAATGTTTGCATCCTTACAGTTGCTATCTTTGTGCCCATCAAAAGGAGAACATTTTATTAAAGAAGAGGAAATAGACAATGTGTGCATTAACTCACTATATAATGAATGAGGGAGGTAAGCTTGTGTCAAAGTTTCAGGCATTAAAAAATCAATTAAATTGCACAAACAAATTTGCATTACTAATGTAATTTAATGTTCACTAAATTCGGCTGGAAAATTATTGTCTTAAAAATCCCATTTGCTCTGAAGCCAACCCATTCCCATCCGATTGTATAGGCTCATCACATGTTTTACATGTAGAACTTTAATCTGCTGTCTATCTAAAAGATGTCAAATCAAAGGCCAACAGATTCTTGTGACTTAAAACGTTTGAGTGGGTTGGACTTGTTCTGTGTCGTAAACTGAAAGCAAGTATAGTCCTGCCGTGATTGTAAGTCCCTGTCATGTGATGGTATCGTTTTGAACTGCAGAGACACATCCAGCTCTTGTCTTCTGTGTTGGACTTTGCTGCCTATCACACACTCTGATTTTTATGGGTCTTATGTGTTGAACTGAACTGAGCGTTTGGCCTTTGGTCACAATGGGTTTCATACTGGCTCAATGTTCTGCTTCTGCCTGACTGTACACTGGATCAGTGTGTCTTTTCCTCTGTCAGCATGGCTCCTACTAGCTGGGTGTTGTACTGATGACTACGCTGCCTCCGGCTATGTGTCAAAGCCTGTATTCATACAAGCAGCTGTTGGTCGGCTTCAGTCACATGTCGCCCCCCGAAAGGAGTGACGGTGACCGTCTTCACCAGAGATTTACATATCGCCTGATTTTAATGTCCTTAAAGTCGACGGCATTGCAAGTTCAGACAATAGATGGAAACACAGACGTTTTACAGAGGCGATCGGATTTTACTGGCCCATGGGTTATTTTGGGAGAGCACCTATGCAGAAAGCTAGTTTAGATGTGGCAGGATGTAAGACATTGAGGTTACGAAGGGGGCGATTAAATGTTTCAATGCGTTCGGCTTTGATAGTTGCAGTCTGTGTAGCCCCTGCCTGCAAAACAACATTCCATACATGCTCATTAATCATCCTGTTCTGGAGATTGTGTTGAGATGAAATGTATTGTAAAGGGTCTATAGACCATGTGGTAATCGTACAAGTTCATTGCGTGTTGAACTACGAGTTGAGTCCAGTAAAGTCTTGGATGCATTTCAACTAGAGCCGGTGGAGTTTATTGTGGGGAGGCTGCTCTGCCGGTTTTGCTGTATCGTTACTGGATGGAGGCAGACCGTCTGTAGGACGATGTTCGAATGTTCTTCAGATTCTACTGCGGATTGCATTCATGCTTCAAAAATCATAAAATTAGTTGGTAATTTGTGGTGGTTTATCTTGCTGGGAAAAAAAGTATCACAAAAATGGGTTTGATTGACAAACAGAAATCTGTCTCTTCTGAAAGAATCAAATGGTACGAACTCTGACACTTCCTGTGTCATTACAGGATATAGTCTACAATGTTTGTTTTTGGTCATGTGAGAAATGGGTTATACCATGCACGGCGGCCACTCAATAGAAAAACTTTTAGCGTAAAGTCCACACAGTCACATGATGCACGCAGTAATCGCATTATGGCCTTTGGTCTGTGTGAATTCCAGTCTCTGGTCAACATGCACATTTTCCCCATCATACCCAAAGCTCTGAGACTTAAGCCATGTGAAGGCTATAATCATCCGCCCAGCTCCACAGCAGCATGTCAGACATTATGTTAGTACTGGGTGTGGCAGAACTGAATTCTTGGACACTGTCCTAATCGTATTTCTGTTAAACTTGCAAATTGGTAAATACATTGTCCCTTCAGTCTTTTGTGTCCAAAGCCATCTCTAACATTTACTCACTATCAATTCATATTGATCGTGAGTGACCCACAGGGGAAAATCTGAAGCCGGCAGGTAAATGGAGCAGGATTTGTAGTAGTACATTCAATTGTATAACAGCCCATCTGTCACTCTTTATTATTAATGTGGGATGGATCATTGGAGCATAAACAATCACATACATCCGTTTACTGTTCCGATGCTGATGATGCTTTACCATCACCATCAGCATCCTATTGGTGCTAGTCTAATTTCGTATTTTTTTTGTATTTCTTCCAATAGGAATGCATTTTATCAGGAATCATGTCGGTGAAGGGGAAGAAGGTTCTGCACATGGACCGCAACTCCTACTACGGAGCTGAGAGTGCCTCCATTACGCCTCTTGAAGATGTAAGTTGATCTGTGATGCTGCTGGCTCGGCTTTGTGACACAGGGGTGGTCCCATTGGTTTGAAATGTATGTGTTGTTGTTGTTGTTAGCGGTGTGAGTGAAGCTTTGTTTATATTTGTGCTTGGCGTTGTAGCACATGCTCCGAGCATGAACAGAGGCGTGTAACCAGTTCTGACGTTCAAACAAATCCTGTTAAGTTTTCTGATTAGTATTTTTCTTTATTTTTTATAAGTTATTTATTGTTCTGACAGCTCAGGTTCCTTTAAACAAAATGTTGTGTGCACTTTATTTAATAAAAGCATATATATTTGGCAGATATAAAGCATACATGTGTATGTTTGTGTTAGTCCATTATTTTTTTTAATTATTATTACTTTAACAGCTCAGGGATGTTCAAGGAGCAACCTGTTTGTGCACTTTCTGAAGTCAGTTCTGTTTTTGAATAAAGGGTTGGAAAGTAATGCTTTTTTGTTTTTTATCCGATTCATTGATTAATCGAAAAAATAATCGACAGATTAATCGATTATTAAAATAATCGTTAGTTGCAGCCCTATATAATACATACATACATACATGCATACATAAAATAAAGTGGTCTCATTCAACCTTGTTCAGAAACCCTTTTTGTGACATTTTTTCCTAAAAGTTGCGCTGATTTGCTGCTCTAAGCCCAGTTTTAAAAGACTCCTCTGCCGATTTAGCATTTCACCTTCATAACATTGTCGGACTCATAATGAGTAAATGCTTTTTACAGTAGCACTTTCTAAGACCTGTAAACAGACTTTGATTTGTGACATTTTAATGCCGCCCTTGCTTCCTGAAATGCGCCTCCAGTGTAATTGTGAGTTATTGGCTGTAGCTTGTAAATAAAGTCTGGTTCTGTGTCTCCCTACAGCTCTACAAGCGCTTCGACCTACCGGGCAAACCGTCTGATTCCATGGGAAAAGGCCGGGATTGGAACGTGGATCTCATCCCCAAGTTCCTTATGGCCAATGGTATGACTTGGATAACTCACCTGTTTTAATGTTTTCTCGGCAGTGCTTTCTGTGTCATGGTTCAAATATATTTTAAATATAATTTATTATATGTACTTTATCTCTATTTTATATTACGAGCCTCTTTAAGTAGCAGCAGGAACCACATGTAACACTTTCAGGATGCTATAAATATAAAGAGTCTAAATTGACATGGATGTTGATATTCAATAAATAATAATACATTTTTATTTGGATATCACTTTAAAAGCTACTCAAGACACTTTACAGCAGTAACAATATAAACAAGAGATACATATCGGTAAGAAACAAAACAAAAACATACTGAACTGGCATCACAGGTTAAAGGCAGATGTTTACACAAATCAAAGCAGGGCCAGTGGCCAAACAAATCCATAATAACCATTAAGCATGTTGTAACTCAAGTGGAACCCCAGTTTAGGCAGTCTTCTGGAAAAAAACAGCACTCATTCTGCATCTGTCTGTAAGCCCCTCCCACTATACGAGCATTGGGATATCGGCCTTCACACAGTAACACGGTATTTCTTTGCAAACCTGCGGATCTGTAAAGTTAAATGACACACTGTGATTTGAGGTTCTAGCTAGCTACAATATTGGCAAAGCCTTTCAGAAATGGAGAGAAAATGTTGCTAATAGCTTAGCCTGCTGCTGATGTTTGCATCTCCTTCCCTCAGGTCAGCTGGTGCGCATGCTGCTCATCACAAAGGTCACCCAGTACCTGGACTTCAAAGTGATCGAGGGCAGCTTTGTGTATAAGGGGGGCAAAATCCACAAAGTCCCCTCTACTGAGACCGAGGCTCTGTCATCAAGTAAGTTATTCAAGGACGCTGTGAAAACGACTGAACAGGGATTATAAAAATGTGTGGACAGCGTGAAACCATGGAGGAAATGTTTTGTGTATGCTGTATGTGTCTTCTCCAGAAGAATCTTGGTATATTATAATATGTAATATTATCTAACCCATAACACTCAACTGCTGGTTGACGTTGTAAAACTTGCTCGTCACTCACTTAGTTGCTTTCAAACTTGGCCCACTCAGTCTAAACTCTCTGCCTCTTTAAAGGTCTGATGGGGTTGTTTGAGAAACGGCGCTTCAAAAACTTCCTCCAATTCATCTCCAACTTTGACGAGAGCAACCCCAAAACCATGGCGGAGATTGACCCTCAAAAGTCAACCATGCGGGACGTTTTCGGAAAGTATAATCTGGGCCAGGAGGTCATGGACTTCACCGGCCACTCCCTCGCCCTCTACCGCACAGACGAGTCAGTGCTCTCCCCAGTTGTTCAATAAATGTTTTTTTTTTTACAATAACAACAAGTGTTTTTTTTACAATAAACCTAATTGCACGTGATTGTGATACCCTGCACAGTTTTAATTGGTCTCCATCTTTCTCCACTCAGTTACCTGGATCAACCCTGCATTGAGACAATAAACAGGATCAAGCTTTACAGCGAGTCTCTGGCCAGATATGGCAAGAGCCCATACCTCTACCCACTGTACGGCCTGGGAGAACTGCCACAAGGGTTTGCCAGGTAGGGGACTCTCCCTTTGACACGCTCAGGAACAATTTGTATGTCTCGCATCATTTACCACAACAAGTAAAAATTACTTTTAAATGCTTGGAGTATTTTCTGAAAATTACAATTACAGTTGTTTACGGCCAAAACATGCAAAGGAAGTTATTGTAATGTGATCCGTTGAATTCAATTTAATTCAGTTTATTTTGTATAGCCCAAAATCACAAATACAGATTGTCCTCTGAGGACTTTACAATCTGTACACATACGACATCCCTGTCCCGGGACCTCACATCGGATCAGGAAAAACTCCCCCCAAAAAACAGAAAAACCCTTTCACAAGGAAAAAAGGGAAGAAATATTCAGGAGAGCAACAGAGGATCCCTCTCCCCGGATGGACAGAAGCAATAGATGTCGGAGGGGGGAATATTAGGAAGCAACATCTCACACTTTTCTTCCATTCCAGGCTGAGCGCCATCTACGGCGGGACGTACATGTTGAACAAGCCCATCGACGAGATCGTCATGGAGAATGGGAAGGTGGTGGGAGTCAAGTCTGAGGGAGAGGTGAGCAGTTTGCTCTCTGATTGTGTTTTGTGTGACCCTAACCCCATCAGTTAAACCTTTCCCATGACTTCTGACCTTTTGACCTTTTCGCCTCAACGCAGATTGCCAGGTGCAAGCAGCTGATCTGCGACCCCAGCTACGCCATAGATCGCGCCACCAAAGTGGGCCAGGTGATCAGAGTCATCTGCATCTTGAATCACCCGGTCGCCAACACTGGAGACATCAACTCTTGCCAGATCATCATCCCCCAGATTCAGGTTAAAAGGAAGCATGGTGAGCACACACGGGCAATGAATGTATGCTTTATCATGTCTTTATAACTTCTGGTTTCAACAGACATTTATATTAAATCATTTCGGGTAAATGTACCTTTCGTAATGTATAAAAACTAATCATTGACTAATTATTTGAACTCACCCACCGGCAAACCAGCAGACATTAACCATCGTCTTTTCTTTGTTTTCCAGACATCTACGTTTGTATGATCTCCTTTGCTCACAACGTGGCTGCCAAGGGCAAATACATCGCCATCATCAGCACCACAGTGGAGACGAGCGACCCCGAGAATGAGATCAAGCCGGCCCTGGACCTGCTGATGCCCATCGAGCAGAAGTTTGTCAGCATTAGTGACCAGTATGCCCCCACCGACATGGGCACCGAAAGCCAGGTGGGGTCTTTTTCTTTCTACCTTTGGAGTGTTTCCACTCACTTAATAATAATAACATTACTTTAATTTTATATAGCGCTTTTCTAAATACTAAACGTTGCTTGCGGGGGGGGGTTAGCGGATGGGTTTTGAGGGCTTGTTTGAATGGTGATGGCCAGGTTGGTTAGGGCTTTGTAGGTGGTGAGTAATATTTTAAAGTCTATCCTGTATTCCACCGGGAGCCAGTAGGTTGCGTTGGACCGGGGTGATGTGTTCATAGCAGCGGGTGGTGGTGAGCAGTCGAGCGGCAGAGTTCTGAACTTATTGGAGTTTATTGAGGATTTTGTTGGGAGAGCCGTAGAGGATGCTGTTGCAGTAACTTCATTGCAGATGCTGCACTTCAGACGTAGACCTTGTTTGTGGCACAACGCGGTTAACGGTGAACATCATCTGATGTTCACTTGCTCAGACAATGACCCCATTAGAATGTAAGACGTCCTATCCCTTCAACCCACTTGTCCACCTTGCGTTTAATGTTAATATTGCAACTTCAGAATGAAACTGTTGTGCAGCGAAGGTTGGGTTGTTTCACTCATTGTACTGATGACTTGCTGTTGTGTAAGAACATGCCATATTTGCACAACTTGGCTTTTTTTGTGGCCTGTGTGAGCAGAAAGTTATGTGTCTGAACAGGAAACACTTCTGTGGTCTGATTCCTTCCGTCTGTAAAACAAAAAACAGTTGCTCTTTAATTGAGAAGAATTACTTTATTCATTTTTTAAGAATCACGACTACATCTGAGCTAGACCCTATGTCTGTGTGCACTGAAGGACTTCTTCAAATAAAAAGCCTCCTTGATCTGGTTTTCTCCCCTAGATCTTCATCTCCCGCACGTACGATGCCACGACTCACTTCGAGACCACCTGTGACGACATCAAGGACATCTACCGGAGGATGACGGGCTCAGAATTTGACTTTGCCGAGATGGAGCGCAAGAAGCAGGACACCTTCGGCGACGCCTGCGACTAGAGGCGAGGCGTCCGCTACAATCCTGATCGTAACAGACGGCGCCGACTGAAATCTTACAAAAAATAGTATAAAAAAAAAACCTACACAAAAATGTACACACCGATGGGCTGGCTGGTCATCCGAGTAAACGGTTTTGCCCATTGAGGAAGTTCATGATATATAGATATGATATAGTGTTGTTGGACAGGGTTCAGGGAGGGAGCTATGTGTTTTAAACCCACACTCAGATGGATGTTGCACTAAACACTGGTTATGCCTAATATACAGTAATACCCTACATTCTTCTGCCGCATCATAACGAGATGATGCATAGTCCAAAGATGCCAAATCAAATGATAATTCATAAAACAATCTTATAAAGTGGGTATATGTGTCAGCGGGGTGGGGTGGGTTGTCCAATTGTTCCGTCATTGTATAAAAGGCGTTTGTAAGATAAATAATATCTATACATCAGTTATTGGTCTTTGCAAGTATTCTTTCATGTCAGGGAGAGAGAGAGAAGCGGCTTGGCTTCGTGCGTCTTGAGTTAAATCATGCGAGCAGCGGAGTGTTCCTCCCAGCACGTTCAGGCAACAGCAGACCGCCGCCAGCTTCCATCGTCAGCCGTCAATGTGGGTAAGGGGTGTGTGGGCTTGATATTTCTATGTCAATGTTTTCTTTTTCTTCTTTCAACCCCTTTCCGGCGCTGCCAGATGCATCCTATAAACCAAGCCACACAAGGCGACTGTAGTTACTATAATGCTTCAGAGATCAATGAGTTCCTGTATCATGCAAAGTGATGGAAGATCTGAGCATTACCAGCAGATTGGTGGGACGTGTGGTTGACTGATTGCTTAAGAAGGACCAAAATGTGTACTGCAGCAGTATTGAATTAATGAGAGCCCTTTTGCTATCTTCTGTCTTGAACAACTTTGGAAAAAAACACAACATCTTGGGCTCAAATGATTTCTATGCTGCAAAGTAAAAACAAAGTTTGTCAAAAACCGAAGCTGTGTGTGATCACTTTTTTCCCCCTCACATTGCAACACAAGCAAAAAACACCTAGATTTATTTTTTACTGATGAGGTGAACGATGAGCCACCCCTGAACTTTAGACAGATTTAAAACAGAAGGACTGGTTGTTTAATGACAATCAGTCATTTCAGGTGATTATAGCATTGTGATAATCAAATATCAGCAGGCTGTTTTAACCACTGTAATTGCCGTCTGTTGGGTTTTAAATGTAATTCATGACAAAAGTGGAAACATTTTATTTGCAGTCAGATATTCAAACTTCAAAATGAAAAACATAATATCTGAATCCTTGAAGAACATTTCTAACCGCATTAAATCAAAGGGATGTGGTTATTGAGTTGGATCAACCTCCCAGTAGTACAGTTCAACTGGCGGTGCAGGACAGCCAATGCCATGGGCCAACCTTCTCATGTCCTAACAGCTCCACCCTGTACCTTTCCAGTCACGGAGATTCCTGAAAGCCCTGCAACACCTTTAAATATGCGTTCTACTTAATGAGTAGAAGTACTTTTAGACTTCAGAGCTTGAGGTTCATCTAGAATTTGAACACCTCTAGTGAATGTCAAGCTCTTGCAAGCTGTTTCTTTATTGGAAGTGCAGAGATCTGTTCAGGTTTGTGTGATAAACAGATCGTGGCATTGTAGTCTATGTTTTATGTACTTGTAATTCAACATTCAGTTTTAGCAAGAACAAAATGGCTGATGGAAAAATCCTTTTAACTTGAATGATTATATTTACAGAATTATGACCTTTTATCAAATATTTTTTTTTAATCCAATGCTATGGTGGTGAGGAGCATATTTCTAGTTATAGTGTAAAAAGAAAAGTTGAATTAGTCCAAGAACTGTGGTTATTTTTTCAAACTTGGTAGGTTTACTTTCCACAGACATCACCTCAACACTGAATGGAGAACCATGGAGCCTCGAGAGGGCAAGGCCTCTGCAAACTGTTTGGCACCCCAACGTAGAATTTTGGAGTCACCAATATAGCACGTCATAAATCATAGTAGAGTTCCTCCTTGATACGGAAGTGCTTTACAGCCACAACATCCTCCAGGGTGGAGATCCCGCCCTGCAGGACAAACGTATTGGTTGCTCCGGCTCCACTGGTAGATCACAGGCACCTGTGAGCGGCTTGCCAAAATAAGGTGGGCCTTCCCATCCAAGTCCAAAAACTCTGCATCTGTGTCGCGGAACCACTCATCCAGGGACTGAGATGAATAAAAGACATTATCGTTCCCCTTGTATAGCGTTGACACGCCTGCTTTTGAGCAGTCCACGAGCAAAAAAAACAAGTCAGGGCCAATCTGGAAGGCCTCAATGTCAATGCCACAGGAGAGGTTAGACACCTAGAAACTAAAGTAGGGTTGTTGTAATAGTAAAGCATGCAGGAGGTTGCTCAACTTTTTAATTCAGTTCAGGTCAGCATCATCAATTCACACTTTCTATCTCTCCCACAGCTCAAATGATCGGAGCCGCTATTGTTCTTCAAACAAGCAGCGCCGTTTGTCTTCAGCGAAGCTTACAACAGACACATACGTATGTTAGCGTTCATTCAACATACATCTATATGCTGCACCACTTTTATTATTTGAACATTATCTTATGTGTCGGGTTTTTAAACTAATCATGTATTACCTTGTCCGGATCGCCTTCTTTCCACTCACCTCTAAATTGTACCTATTCTACCTATACAGAATTTGGTTCATGACAGGCTTCTGCGTTACCTTTTTAGTCAAGGCCTCATGTGAGCAGGGAGGAGGGATCATCCAAGGTGTCCCAGAGAAAAGTCCAGTCCTTTGTTCAAATCGCTATTCTTCAGCCACGAATCGCCACAATGATCACGTCGGGATCACCAATTGTTAAGTTCAAAAACCTTGGGCGATTGCGTGAAGAGAGGTCCAGGATTCAATTTGTTAAATTATAACGGATTTAATAAAAAAATAGGTCAAAGGTGATGCAGCATAAAAATCACGATCGAGGGTGCACCAGTGATTAGTCTCCACAGACCATTTACAGCTTCACTGCATTGGTTAGCTGTTTAGGCTAAGGCTAATTAACCCCAAACAAATGTTATATTTGTATATTGTTAAGTTCAAACCTTGTGAGAGAGAAGTCCAGGATTCAATTAGTTATAATAAAAAAGTATTTAATAAAAAGATGATGATGAACAGAATATAGTTCCCGGCCTGAGTCGCTTCAGTTAGTCCACAGGCCACTTACAGTCGTGCTGTAAGCAGTTAGCTGTCTGTGCGATTCACGAGAAGGGATCATCACCCCGTACAAAGGTTCGCGCTCCTCCTAAATACTCTTATTCGCTGAGCTTAAGGCCTCTCCATTGGTTAGTTTCCCAGCATGCAAGATACCATAACAATAACATATCATTCTAATGGATAACCCCTTCACAGGGGCAGAGTCCTACTCAGGTAAACAGTCCTACCTCCTGGTAGCTTTTTCCGTATTCTTCGGCCCTCCTGCGCATAAAATAGTCCCTTCTTGCGCCATGCTTGTTACAACCCCTCACCACGTGCAAACTCCATTTGTCTATCTTAATATTCCATATTAATTATTTTTTTCCTTCATAAGTATTCTAATTTAAACAGACATTCTTTATATACATGTGCATGTTAAAATAAACTATTACAATATATATATATATATATCTGTGTGTGTGTGTGTTTAGCTGCCAACAAAATACTATTTTAACCATGTAGCTAACTTAGTAATAAAATATATTTAAACGGCACCTTCAAAACTAGAAAAAAGGAGATTGTTAATACAGTAAAAGGAGGTGCAGATTAAAATAAGTTTTCTTTCTGACCTTTTTACATATATACAAGGTGTGATGTAATAAATGCAGTGAGGTAGAGAAATAAAATGTCCAGCATTAGATTACACTTTGTAACAGCACTTCAGGTGTTTACTCATCTCTCTCAGGGTGGCCCACAGCCATTGCTCAAAGTGAAGCTGCTGCTTATCTTCATGTGAAGCATAGATGAAACCACACAATGCTGCTCCTCTTCCTCTTCCCTAACGTCTTGCTGTATGTGCTGTCCTGAGTTTAAACAATCAATTCCATCTTAATCTGAGTTCTCAGCATGGACTCTGCTGCAGTCTCCTTCTCGATCGATATATATAGATGATACCCAGCTATATATATCGATCAAGCCAGATGAAACCAGCCAGGTGGCTAAACTTCAAGCGTGTCTTAAAGACATACAAACCTGGATGACCTGCAACTTCCTGATGCTGAACTCGGACAAGACTGAGGTTATTTTGCTTGGCCCAGAGCCACTGAGAAATCAATTATTGAATGATATTGTTTCTCTTGATGGCATTGCACTGGCGTCAACCACCACCGTGAGGAACCTGGGAGTTGTCTTTGATCAAGACTTGTCCTTCGGTTCCCACGTGAAACAGATCTCAAGGACCGCCTTCTTCCACCTACGCAACATTTCAAAGATCAGGCACATCCTGTCTCGAAGGGATGCAGAAACATTGATCCACGCATTTGTTACCTCAAGTCTGGACTACTGTAACTCTGTATTATCAGGCTGCTCTGCTGGGTCTCTCAGGTCTCTACAGTTGATCCAGAATGCTGCAGCCCGTGTGCTAGCGAGAGTTAAGAGGAGAGATCACATTACTCCTGTATTAGCTGATCTCCACTGGCTTCCTGTAAGACAGAGAATTGTATTTAAAGTCCTTCTTCTTACATATAAAGCCTTAATTGGTGATGCACCATCATATCTTAGGGAGCTTATAGCACCATATTGTCCCACCAGAGAGCTGCGCTCAATGAATGCGGGGCTACTTGTGGTTCCTAGAGTCTTAAAAAGTAGGATGGGGGCCAGAGCCTTCAGTTATCAAGCTCCCTTTCTGTGGAACCAGCTTCCACTTTCAGTCCGGGGGGCAGACACAGTCACCTCATTTAAGAGTAGACTTAAGACTTTTCTTAAGCCTGGTCCAGCCCCTAGATATGCTGCCATAGGCCTAGACTGCTGGGGAACACTTTAGGATACAATGAGCTCCTCTCTCCTGTTCTCTCTCTCCTCCTCTTCCCCTCCTCAGGTGCTCCTGGGGTGCTCCTATGGACTTATATTGCCAAGGAGCATCTTAGGGAAACACCGAGGGATTTATATCTTCTTCTCCCTCTCATTTTCTCCTCTCTATACTTCTAGATGAATTAATGTCTCTTTAAAGCTCATTACTAACTCTACTTCCTCTCGGGAGCCTCTGTGCTTCCTCTCCTCAAGCGTCCATGGATCGTGGCTGTCTGAAGCCGGTCCTGTTCCCTTCCATGGCGGCCCTGCTGATGCCCTTCATCTTCACCTCCGTCTGCTGTCGTGGATCATAGTCATCTGGGTCGTGGCCATGCCTACTACTCATGAATAATTTCTGTGACATCCATTGAATGTGCTGTAACTCTGTTACGTTGATTCTGGTCACATGACATCTATTGCTTCTGTCCATCCGGGGAGAGGGATCCTCCTCTGTTGCTCTCCTGAAGGTTTCTTCCCCTTGTTTTTTAGTGGGAGTTTTTCCTGATCCGATGTGAGGTTCCGGGACAGGGATGTCGTATGTGTACAGATTGTAAAGCCCTCGGAGGCAAATTTGTATTTGTGATTTTGGGCTATACAAAATAAACTGAATTGAATTGAATTCTCCTTTCTGATGGCTTCAATCTTTATCCAAAGGACATACCAAATTATCATTACATATTCAACAATTTTCAGTTATATATGTATGGGCAATGAAAATGAGACCTGAGTTGTTTTGATGAGGTTAGGAAATGCAACAAGGCTGCTCTGAGAAAGAAGAAAACACAAATCAGACAACTCAAGATCTAAAATGAAAGTGAATGGGTTACATATTCCGGTGGCTCCAATCATTGCAGCATCATGATATGACATGCTGCCACTTCCTTGAGGTTCAGTGCAGCAGGCACTTCCAGCTGTTGGATCTGCTCCTTGACCTCGTCCTCAAAGGTCTTGTAGTTTGAAATGATTGCATGTCTGTCTCTGTGAAGTCACCATTAAAAGGCAAGGCAAGGCAAGGCAAGTTTATTTGTATAGCACATTTCAACACAAGGTGATTCAAAGTGCTTCACATACAGCCATTAAAAGCATAAAAACACAATGCAGAATAAAAGATTTAAAAACAATTAAAAACAATTACACAATCCAAAATAAAAGATTTAAAAACAATTAAGAACAATCATTAAAACAATAAAAAACAGTTAGAAGGCAAAAAGCAGAAATAGATAGATACAGAATTGAATAAAAGTTGCAGTGCAGTTTAAGATATAAAATGCAGTAGTGAAATGTAGAATCTGGTTTAATTAAAGGCAACAGCAAACAGAAAGGTCTTCAGTCTGGATTTAAAGAGGCTGAGGGTCTCTGCAGACCTGCAGCTCTCAGGGACCTTGTTCCAGATGTGTGGAGCAGAAAAGCTGAACGCTGCCTCTCCATGTTTAGTTCTGACTCTTGGAACAGAAAGTAGACCCGTCCCAGACGACCTGAGGGGTCGGGATGGTTCATAAGGCAGCAGCAGATCACTAATGTATTTAGGCCCTAAACCATTCAAGGCTTTATAAACCAGCAGCAGGATTTTAAAGTCAATTCTTTGTTGGACAGGAAGCCAGTGCAAAGACCTCAGAACTGGAGTGATGTGATCCACTCTCCTGGTCTTAGTGAGGACTCGAGCTGCAGCGTTCTGAATCAGCTGCAGCTTTCTGATTGACTTTTTACTGAGACCTGTGAACACACCGTTACAGTAGTCAAGTCTACTGAAGATGAATGCATGGACAAGTTTCTCCAAATCCTGTTGAGACATAAGTCCTCTAACCCTTGATATATTCTTCAGGTGATAGTAGGCTGATTTTGTAACTGTCTTGATATGACTGTTCAGGTTGAGATCTGAATCCATAACTACTCCTAGATTTCTGGCTTGGTTTGAGGTTTTTAACATCAGTGATTGTAGCTCAGCGCTCACTTTCAATCGTTCGTCCTTGGAACCAAAAACAAGTACTTCTGTTTTATCTTTATTTAATTGAAGAAAATTCTGGCACATCCAGTTGTTGATTTCTTCAATACATTTAGCCAGCACTGGTATGGGATTATAGTCCCCTGGTGATATAGTTATGTAGATTTGTGTGTCGTCTGCATAGTTATGATAACACACTTTGTTGTTTTTCATAATCTGAGCCAGTGGAAGCATGTAGATATTGAACAGAAGAGGCCCCAGTATTGAACCTTGGGGAACACCACATGTCATACCAGTCAGCTCTGACCTGTAATTAGCTAAAAAGGAGATTATTACATTACTCGATCGAGGCCTTCTCCTTTCCTGCAGATTCACAGACTGTCCCCAGTTACCTGCCGCCTCTGCGTTCGAAGAGAATAGGCCGTTAGTTTAAATACTTTTCAGTCATGGAGCTTAAGGCCCTCTCATTGGTTAGTTCCCTTCCCTTATTCTAACACCTTTCTTAACATCCTGATTGTCCATAGGTCCAGTTGCTTTCAGGGAAGGCGGAGGCTCTTTTCCTCTAGGGACAAAGGAATTGTCCATCTTCAAAGTATATCCATGCGCGCGTCCTTCCAGTCCCAATTGTCAGGGGCGCCGCAATTGTCTCACTCAGTGTCTCACTCCGCCTTCCCTAGCAACAAATTGAAGAACTACTTCTTCTTAAAGAGACAGTCCCACATTTCTAACTCCTACAGAATCATTATAAAACCATTCACACCTAAACATTAAACAATATAACATAGTGACTTTCTTAATACATACAATTACACATCCTACATAATGTCCCTCATTATTTATCATATCCTTCTTATCAGGCACGTGCACAGATAGACCCCTAGTGGTGCTCAAGCACCTGCCCTTTTGCCCTGAATGAGAAAAGTGCCCCTTCTACTGGAGCCCAATTTTTTCTTCATTCATCAGTATTTAAGAATAAAAATTACTCTCTCTCTGTCATCAATTCCCCCCAAATGTGTTTTGATATCTGACGGGGCACTTATTTGAGTTCTTGTGAGAATTTCGCCCCAACATGCTCCGCGGCGCTCACAAGCAGTGCTGAGCGCCAGGCCAAACGGGTGCAGCCTACTTCTCCTCTGACCCGCAGCATCAGACTAACAGGTAATGACGTTGTTTGGTGATAAATTAACCACAACATTAGCGCCGCTGAAAACATTACGTCACAACTGATCCGACGTTTCCTAAAAAAATAAACAAACAAAAAACTCACAAAATCCGTGATTTCAAAGCCTTGTCCAGCTGTTTACTGACGTTAGTCATGTTTAATGAAGAGGGAGAGATATACAGGCAGGCATCTTCTTTGTGTTGTTGTATAAATGCCGTTTAGACAATTTCGAAAGTATGTTGATCGGTATGTAGTATGTAGCCAATCATCTTTATTCATAAGGAAAATGTAAGCATGCTGTCTAATCTAGCTAGCTGTCTAGTCAGAAAACAGTAAAAAATGTGTGTGTACTTTGTTGTCAGCTTTATAGAGATTATGTAAGTCACTCTTGGTTATTATGCACAACATTGATTTATCTCATTTACAACATTTGCAGCATAATGCCAAGAAAAGACAGACTCCAAAAGCAGAAGGACAGGGAACTGCAGAAAGCAGCTCAGGGTAGCAGCTCTCTTTTATCTTGGATCAGGCCATCAACCAGTAAAACAAATGAGGGAGAATCAGTAACCCTACCTGGTCCAGAGGAGCCCATCACAGATGAGGAAGGACAGACAGAGTGTAGGACTGAGTTATGTTCAGGGGCAGCAACAGAAACAGTGTTGCCTGAGGAGATGAGTCAAGAAGAGGGTGAAGTGACTGCAGCTCCCTTTACATCACAGCAAGGGCATGTGGAGGAAAGAGCTGTTGATGAAAGTGAGGATGCTTATCCTCAAAGAACCTGCAAGAAATCCTTGCCATTGTGGAGGAGAACACTGGCCAGCTCATCTTTCCCACATTTGTGGAGATGGTAAGGATCTATGCAACACTGCCAGTGACAACAGCTTCAGTGGAAAGATCCTTTAAAAAAATGAAGATAATCAAGAACAGGCTCAGGAGTCTCACTGGGGAAGAAAGACTCTCCGACCTTGTCCTGCTTGCCATTGAGCAAGACATCGAAATAAATCACAGTGAAGTCATACAAATCTTCCAAGAGATGGCACCAAGGAGGATGCTCCTGTGAAGATCCTTTAATTTATTCAGAGCAGAGTTTTTATTTTTTGATTGCATTTGGCTCAATATGGCCTTGTTTTGTCTGTTTTTGCCTGTTATTCATTTATTTATTCAATTTAATAATTTGAGTAAGTTTGTTAACAACAATAAATATATAAGTAGAAAATATCCTACTGTGTTTTTTATTTATTTATTTATTATTATTATTTTTAATTTCATAAATAATTTTGGCGATGGGTGCCCTTTTTTTTGGTTTGAGCACCTGCCCCCCAAAATGTCTGTGCACGTGCCTGCTTCTTATGCATTGTAATGTACACTTAAACAATCCTTTATTACACATGTACAGTCAATTTTAGGCTCACTAATCTATTAGAATTTAACAGCACTTAAAGTGCCGTACTGGTGAGATTATCGGTGGCATGAAGGGTGAATTTAGGTTGAAATAGGATCTCTTATTTTATTATTACTTTTATCTGTCATCGGGTATAACATGTGACTGGGGGAACTGACGCGAGGTCTGAGGAGCGCGCAGACGTCATTTAAAGAAAATATAGATCCTTTCTGATCGTCATTCGTGTTTTGGAGGTTCACTGCTTCGGATCCCAAGGTGCAGCTGCTCTTTTTGGTTTCATATTGATGAGTGGCAGTAAGAATAAAAGTCTCGGTTTTTTTCTGCTCGACATCCACGAGGAAGCCGACGGACGCGCTGCTGGTCCACGTGGATCCCACAGTGATGTGCTCCTTGTAGCGCACATTTGAAATGTTTTTCAGGTCCAGCACTTCACAGTTACCGCACTCGATCACACCGCAGCTGATCAGAGACTGATCCTTAACCAGCGGCAACAAAATGTTGACGCGTAAAGTTGCGTTCCGCTCCTCCGTCTCAACGACCCGGGTAAAGTGCTTTTGATGCCCACCCGTCAAGACTTCTGGCGGCGCAACACTCACACGCTGGCGCTCTTCGTGGCGCTCTGCTCTCCTCCAAAGCGGCACAGAGAAAGAGAAGTGCTGAAAAGTGGGAGGGAGCGCGAACAGCAAAACCGAAAACTGACACTTTACATTACGGTTTACGCTCAGCTGCATTTGCATTATTTTTTGTGCCATGCTTTCAAATAAAGTCTGTATCAATCACCATATGAAGGTAGAAGTGAGTCCCATTAGAGAACATGCCATTCGTTTGCTTGACATACTTGATGCTTCTAGTCATTGAACATCATCGCTTCAGCAAAGAGTCACACGAGGCGACATTAGGATTACAGGTCCGATAACCCGCATTTCAAAATTCTTCAAACTACAATGCAGCTGACATGACATCTAGCGGCAGCTTTGGGAAGTTTTCCTGTTGAATGTCACTGGTCAAGCAGGCGAATGCTTATAGAGCTGACTCAACATGATGTATCACCAATGCAGGCAGATGTAGCAACATCTCACCAGCTATAGATGTGAATTTTATTTTTTCTAAAAAAACTAGATAGATATACACACACTTGTTTGCGTGTCACTGAACACATAATAGGAGATAGCTTCATAACCACAACTTACACTAGCCATAGCATGTAAGCGAGGCCGCTAACACCTCAAAGCTATACTAGCTCACAAATGCTGACTCAACCACAAAACAAAACTTTAGGATTCATCCTCAGTGGATCATTAACTACAAATTTCCTTAACAGTTCACATCAAGCATTGGACAACTGAGCCAATGAAAACTTACTGGTGGGTGTGAAACATTTAACGTTTTAGCTTGGCTAGGTGGTGAAATTATAGTGGAAAGGCTTTGTTGGTCTATAGTGTATTGAAGTCTAATAAAATAAATAAAATGTAAGAAAGTAGATTCCTTTAGCAGCATAGGAAATACAGGACCTTCCTTTACGAAAGGAGACAAATCCGAGACTACATTTCCTTTCAGCGTCAACGTTTAAAGTGTCGCAACATTCGGCCGTTCAGGAGCCCAAACATCAATAAAAGCAACTCATGTAAGGAACCATTGCTATAACTTAAAGTGTAGATGTTGTGAACTTGCAATATGTTGAACCTCCTGTCAAACTACGGACATGGCAATTTACTGTGGTAACATTCAGCGTCTAAATTAGGTTGTCAGATCTTTTGGTGGAGTTATGGTGCAAAAAAAGAAAATAATTCTGACCAAGCAAACCCCAGGTCATACCCCACTCTTCTCCCTCACAAAATAGAAGGAAACAAAATAAATGTAAAGGGTTTTATTTAAAAGCAGAGAAGTAGGTACATACAGACACCAAAAATTAACTCCTGCATGGTCCCCCACACCTGTTCCTACCAATTATTGACAGGGAGGATGATTGCACTGGGGCCACCGTCGGAGGCCGTGGAGTTGGGGCCGGGGCCGGGGCTGCGGCTGCAGGCCGTGGCGTTGGTGGGGGCGGCGCCCCTGGCAGTCGCGTTGGCAGTCGCGTTGGCAGTCGCGTTGGCAGTCGCGTTGGCAGTCGCGTTGGCAGTCGCGTTGGCAGTCGCGTTGGCAGTCGCGTTGGCGGGGGCGGCGCCCCTGGCAGTCGCGTTGGTGGGGGCGGCGCCCCTGGCAGTCGCGTTGGCGGGGGCGTTGGTGGGGGCGGCGGCGTTGGCAGTCGCGTTGGCGTTGGCGGGGCCCCTGGCAGTCACGTTGGCGGCGCCCCTGGCAGTCACGTTGGCGTTGGTGGGGGCGGCGCCCCTGGCAGTCGCGTTGGCAGTCGCGTTGGTGGGGGCGGCGCCCCTGGCAGTTGCGTTGGCGGCGCCCCTGGCGTTGGCAGTCGCGTTGGCTGGGGCGGCGCCCCTGGCAGTCGCGTTGGCAGTCGCGTTGGTGGGGGCGGCGCCCCTGGCAGTCGCGTTGGCGGCGCCCCTGGCAGTCGCGTTGGCGGGGGCGGCGCCCCTGGCAGTCGCGTTGGCAGTCGCGTTGGTGGGGGCGGCGCACCTGGCAGTCGCGTTGGCGGGGGCGGCGCCCCTGGCAGTCGCGTTGGCAGTCGCGTTGGTGGGGGCGGCGCCCCTGGCAGTCGCGTTGGCGGGGGCGTTGGTGGGGGCGGCGGCGTTGGCAGTCGCGTTGGCGTTGGCGGGGCCCCTGGCAGTCACGTTGGCGGCGCCCCTGGCAGTCACGTTGGCGTTGGTGGGGGCGGCGCCCCTGGCAGTCGCGTTGGCAGTCGCGTTGGTGGGGGCGGCGCCCCTGGCAGTTGCGTTGGCGGCGCCCCTGGCGTTGGCAGTCGCGTTGGCTGGGGCGGCGCCCCTGGCAGTCGCGTTGGCAGTCGCGTTGGTGGGGGCGGTGCCCCTGGCAGTCGCGTTGGCGGCGCCCCTGGCAGTCGCGTTGGCGGGGGCGGCGCCCCTGGCAGTCGCATTGGCGGGGACGGCGCCCCTGGCAGTCGCATTGGCAGTCGCGTTGGTGGGGGCGGCGCCCCTGGCAGTTGCGTTGGCGGCGCCCCTGGCGTTGGCAGTCGCGTTGGCTGGGGTGGCGCCCCTGGCAGTCGCGTTGGCAGTCGCGTTGGTGGGGGCGGCGCCCCTGGCAGTCGCGTTGGCGGGGGCGGCGCCCCTGGCAGTCGCGTTGGCGGCGCCCCTGGCAGTCGCGTTGGCGGGGGCGGCGCCCCTGGCAGTCGCGTTGGTGGGGGCGGTGCCCCTGGCAGTCGCGTTGGTGGGGGCGGCGCCCCTGGCAGTCGCGTTGGCGGGGGCGTTGGTGGGGGCGGCGCCCCTGGCAGTCGCGTTGGCGGGGGCGTTGGTGGGGGCGGCGCCCCTGGCAGTCGCGTTGGCGGGGGCGTTGGCGGGGGCGGCGGCCCTGGCAGTCGCGTTGGCGGAGCCCCTGGCAGTCGCGTTGGCAGTCGCGTTGGTGGGGGCGGGGGCGTTGGCAGTCGCGTTGGCTGGGGCGGCGCCCCTGGCAGTCGCATTGGCAGTCGCGTTGGCGGGGGCGGCGCCCCTGGCAGTCGCGTTGGTGGGGGCGGCGCCCCTGGCAGTCGCGTTGGTGGGGGCGGCGCCCCTGGCAGTCGCGTTGGTGGGGGCGGCGCCCCTGGCAGTCGCTTTGGTGGGGGCGGCGCCCCTGGCAGTCGCGTTGGTGGGGGCGGCGCCCCTGGCAGTCGCGTTGGCAGTCGCATTGGCGGGGGCGGCGCCCCTGGCAGTCGCGTTGGCGGCGCCGCTGGCAGTCGCGTTGGCCATGCCCACATGTTGATCATAGGCATCTTTCTTGGTCTTTAATGCCTTAGGGCCGATCAGGGACTTTCCTACAACTTTCAGTTGGACACTTGATGCCTTAACGTCCACTTCATTGGTTTCCAGATGCACTGAAATAAAATTAGATTAATATCTGAGAATAGAGAGTTCTGACAGGGCTGTGAGAATTCTGCTTTAAAAACCTTAAAGCAAACACTTTAATGACTTCTCAGACTTAATTTAGCTCCAAAGACATAATGTAGTGTATTGGACCCAGTAAGAGTTGATCATGTTGTGTTTTTATTTTAAGTCACTCTTGATGGTCTTTTGAAATCCAAGTACCAAAAGCCCGACAAGGCATTATTGAAAAAGTATTAACCACATTATGATGTTAAAAAGTCGTACACAAACTTGCATTTTCTCCAGCAGGGTTCAAACTGCTCACCTTCTTTATAAGCTTGCTGCAACGTGGACTCATTGGATTGGAGAAGTGCAAGGGCCTCCTTTATGGAGATCTCATTGGGAGACAGCTCTATAGTAGAAAATAAATTTAGTGTCGGGAACAAGCTCAGGAAACATCACAAATATTCTTACCTCTCATTCTCATCAGCAGCACATTGCTTCTTTTGTTTGTGCCACGAGCAGGCAGACAAGAGCCTATGGACAAAGCGGTTGCATTTAATCAAATGTTTGATGGCACATGAGACAAACTTGTTACAGCTAAACAGCAAAATAGGAATTGCATAATTACTACTTGCGATACTCCACCATAACATGTTTTAATACAAACAGAATTATAATAAATACCTTCGGTAAGCAAGACAGTCAGCACACAGAACAGCACGGCCCAAAAAGTTGCCATGGCTTCAGTCTCCAACAGATAATGTTGCCTGAGCCACATGGCAGGTTAATAACCCCACTGAGCCGGTGTCCCAGCTGTTGCTCATCAGCTCTAATTGGTTCTCTCTTCAGAGAGTCAGTGCTAGTTGAGATTCATTCCTTCCTGTGACAAATGTTATACAATCTATCCAATCATAAAATGTTGTGCTTTTGAATTAAGCTCCATAAATGGGGAAAATGGCAGAAGATTTAAACAATACCCCTCCTCTTCAGACAGCTAGTAGCAATAAAGGTTGTTTTGGGGAGGATAACTTCAAAAGATAAACAACTTCTAACCCAACACACACTGACGACCTTGAATAATAATTTATTCTGATGTATTTTGAAAAACATATAGTATCCATTAAGGACTGGAGCCAAACGACAACACTTAGATGTTGACGAGCTGGTTAACCTTTGACCTCTATAATTGTCAATGCCAACTGCACCAGAGCAACAACCTTAGATTGTGTTGTCCTGACAGCTTACCATACCGTGTGATTGTGTCTTTCAATGAAAAACTAGCATGAATCAGCTTGACAAGTTATATTACTCATTCAGTCCATTCAACAATGGTCCACACTTATCAATGAGCCAGGCAACTCACATCAAAATGTGGACTCTGATAATACTGTAGAATTCTCCTCATGATAATAGAATAAAGAAAGATTCAAGAAAGAAAACTTGGTATGTTTTGGGTTTCAACGGCTTATAGAGGAGCAGGCATGTTGGCCTAACCTTTGAGTATCACTGTCCAAGTACAAGTGCACATACCTCTTCCAAGGATGCACAGTCCTCTAAATCTTCTTTTCAACAAGAAGAAATGTTTTTTTTTTGGGGCATTTGGATCTTTATCCAAACGCGGACCTAAACAAAACATGCAGGCTGGCTGGACTGTGTTTCTAATTGGAGGCTGGACTGCAGCACATTCTTCTTTACAAAGAATAATGTTGTACTAGTTTACTCTTCATCAAAGTCTGGTAACACCTGCTCTGTGTCCTCGGAGGGATGAAGAAACAATGAACACGTGCTGATTTCACTGTTGGTGTGATTGGTGAGAGCTTTTAAAGGGTTAACAGTTGCTCTGTTGACCATCATCAATAGTTGAAAGTAACTGTACATTTAATCACGTTCTATATTTTGGTGTACTTTTAATCTGATGTCTCTGATGTGGGCCTGAGTCATCAAAAAATCCATAAAGTCCATAAACTACACAAGTCATCATAACAAGAATGAATTGGAAACATTGCTCCATGTCACACTCATTTCATTTGAATCATGTGAAGAGGGAGATTGTCCCCCTCATTATATATGTTATACCTCTCTAAAGCATGTATCCATTGACTCTGCTAAAGCCCAGCAAGAAATCACATCAGTACCACAGTGATAGTAGATTAATAGTGAATGGTGTGCTCATCTGTACATAACTAATATTGGGCTTTAAATTCACTTCGGTTTTGTACAAATGTTACTTAATTAATGTATTGTAATATTGAATGGATAATGCCCGGCTGCTGTTTGTTTACAGACTTGTGCAACCCTGTTTCTTGACTTCCTCCGCATGTGACTTGCGGTCTGATCGGTGTAATAAAGTGCATTGACATTGATTTACTGTCACTTGCAATTAGTTGATGAATGTGGATATTTTACAGGCATCTGTGTTAATAAATTGGCCCATGTACCACCTGCCCTGCATGTTTCTGCTCAGATCCGTCTGATCTGTGTGACACTGTACGTCTAACTGTGAAAGAGGAGTTAGTTTCTCTTAGTTGTTGCATCAGACTGTAACCCAGATGTTTTGCAGTTGACCTCTGACCTCTGACCTGATGCTTTGGTTTCCATTTGGTCTTTGGAGGATGCTTCTTGTCTCATGAGAATCTTCCCGGTACGATTAGAAACCCCACAATGCCGTGGTGTGTCTGTGGCTCTTTCTTTTGTTCATCAAAACAGTGATGTTTTATATGCACACTGCACTCGTCACTCTTTACTGCCACTCAGATCATTTGAGCTTCTGCACACCGACACTCATCTTGTGTGCAGAGAAATATTGTTTCCCATGTGTAGAATAAATTTGTAGTTTATAGGCAGTACACAGATCTCACAATACATTTACAAACATATGTATTATCATGCTTATTAGTGGCCATGGTGGCTTACTGCACAACATATCATAAGAGAAAACAAACCGTAATAAAGAGGCCATCTTGTGGATAAGTGCCGATCCTTTTTATATTTGCACATTACTCATTGCATAAATCTCCATGTAATGTGCATTCAGTAACTGACCACATTTCAAAGTAATCTGAGCCAGCCCTCTTTATTCACACGCTACCTGTTACCTGAAATGAACCCCAGCACGTTGCGCAGCCTCCGGGGTGACCAGTAGGGGGTGACAGCAGGCTGTCTGTAATACTTACAGACTATTGACTATTGAGTATCACGTCCACCGGAACTTTCATCTCATAATTTAATTTTGATATTGTGCAATGACTCTCAAATGTTTCATTGATCTATTTAGGCCGACAGGATGTACCTGACAATTCTCTTTGAGCCGGGCCTCTGATTGTTGCAAAGTAAAAACACAAATGTACATTGTACTTATTTTATATGAATTTCTTTATTTTTTTATTCCTCTCCAGTGTTGGTAAGTTCTATCATTTTGAAATAAGCTACGGCAGTGTTATAAACACAATAATAAAGATATTATTTAATAAAGCTCCCACATTGTTTCCCCTTTATATATTAAGGTCACACCTTGTTCCCTTGAAGCTACATGTATGTATCATTACCTTCTGTTCTGGTACACAATCAGTCAAGATTAAAATTGTTTATCATTTAATTTGAATACAATTGGGAAGAATTAACTGCACGTTACTGACCGTTCCTCCATTTTATTTGTTCCAACATGTAATATTACAAATATCAATACTTAACAGTAATAACAGTAATGCCTTCGAGTCAAATGGAAATCAAAAAGATATACAATTATAATTTGCACAATATTTATTGTATATATAGTGACATACATTGAATGATATCAGAAATATTATGATATTGTTTCTAATATAAAGACATATCAAGAAGAACATTGAACATATATTTAATTGTGCTCCTCAGTAAATAAACAATATAAATACTGTACATACAGTTTACATGAACATACTGTATTCTGTGTCAAATGAAATACTTTAAAACTTTTAGAAGTATTATTTCTCGTTCGGCCTGAACCGTCTGTCTCCTTCTTGATTTCTGAGCAGATGCAAACAGCTGCTGACAGCTTCCTGTGTGTGGGAGGAGCTTCCTGAACCCGCCAGCACAAAAGAAGCAGATGGAAACAAACTACGTCCTCTGTGCCGGTGGGGACGGGACGCTCCTCGTCCTCTCGGCTGGTGGGCGGGGCGTCGGGGTGGAGGGGAGACCGTACTCACTGGGTCTCGGACTCTCTGGGGTGCTGAGAGGGGTTCAGAGGTCTGCTGTTGGTCTGGGTCGTCCTGTGATGACGGGTTGGTTGACGTCCACCATCAGCTGCCCAAAGAGTGAGACCTGAGGAGTCCTGCCCTGTGAGGCACAAACACAAGAGATGAATACTTCTGAACTCAACTACACAACCTTTACATTGTTGTGTTGAATCTGGCCACCAATGATGGAATCGTATTATTAATACTTCTGTAGTCTTGGAGAGGGATTACTTACTCAGCCCACTGAAAGAAAGAAGACCGCCGCTTCTCATCTGGTCTTGTAGTCCTCCATCCTTCTCATCTGGTCTTGTAGTCCTCCATCCTTCTCATCTGGTCCTGTAGTCCTCCATCCTTCTCATCTGGTCCTGTAGTCCTCCATCCTTCTCATCTGGTCCTGTAGTCCTCCATCCTTCTCATCTGGTCCTGTAGTCCTCCATCCTTCTCATCTGGTCCTGTAGTCCTCCATCCTTCAAGGACACCCTGGATGTTGCTTCCTGTATCACGGCCATCTATACCTGAGTAAAAGACACTTGGACACTTTTCTTAACGTTAGTAATTTTTACCACATATCTGTCTGGTTCAGTCATCTTCACCAAACTATAAAAATAAACAGAGAGAGTAAAATGAACAATCGTCTAATAACTGTTGAGTGACACTTTCAGGGGATGCGTGTTATTGCTGGTATTAAGTGTTGTTCTGGGAAAGACATCTATACTTTATTAAGAAAAATACACAACAGAATAACAACCATTCACAGTTTCACAGACATAATGCTGAGAATACGAACACAGCTCCAACTGCAGTCGTACAGAGACCGGATAGCCCGTTGCAACGGGTCCAGCTCCCCATACTCCTGCAGAACCCCCGACAAAAACCCCAGAGGGACCCGGTTGAAAGCTTTCTCCAAGTCCATAAAGCACATGTAGACTGGTTGTGCAAACTCCCAGGACCCCTCCAGTAGTCTTGTGAAGGTAAAGAGCTGGTCCATTGTTTCACGACCGGGACGGAATCCGCACTGCTCCTCTTGAATCTGAGGTTCGACAAACGGTCTTCCAGCACACTGGTAAAAGCTTTTACCCGGGAGGCTGAGTAGTGTGATACCCCGATAGTTCAAGCAACCTCGAGAACTATGGAGTTGGCAGGCGGCGGCCTTGTCCAGACCCCTCCCACAAACTCCAAGAAGGCCGAACTCTGAACTGCTGTTTGGTGCTTAAGCTCAAACAACAGTCAGATCCTTACTCCCCTTAACCCTCAGGCTCAGGGGAGTAAGGCGACCCTCTCGTTCTCCGTGGAAAACTCGTCTGCGCTCAGCTGGGGGCTTGTGGGTGTTTCCCTGGTCCAGGCGAGGTAGCTAAGGTCCGTGGGCCGCTATCAATCAGGGCTTTTTTTAACCATTCCTAGTCTTGTGAAACGTCATAAGTCACAGCCCGGATGTGACGTCATCAAGATGCTGTTCTAAGTTCAGAATGATCGTACTGCATCCTCCCGTTTCTGGGAGTCTGGACAAACTTCAAAGTACACAACTTGGGGTGGAGCTTCTTCAGGATGTTCCGCACAAAAACCTCTGCTGCAGGATGCTACCTATTGCCAACCCTGCAGTACGCAAGGGAAGGCTGTCTGGTGCTTTATCAGTCCTTCCAGACATAAAGGTTTTACAATCCTGCAGCAAACAGGCTGTCGGTCTCAATCTGAGTCGCAGTCCTCATCCCACTGAGTGTCTTCTGTTTGTGAGGATCCGAGGCCTGAAGTGGAGGGTGCAGACTCTTCTGACCTCTGGGGGGCTGGGGGTGCCAAGCCAAAAGGGGGGGTGAGAGGATGACCTCAGGGGGAAAGGGACTTGGCTGCTGCAGGTCCTGTTAGAAACTCAGAGTTGGAAACTGCCAGATGAGATGGTCATCTTCATCTTTCTTCCTCCTCAGCGAAGCTTCTTCAGGACGTTCCGAACCAAAACCTCTGCTGCAGGATGCTACTTATTGCCAACCCCGCAGTATGCGAGGGAAGGCTGTCTGGCGCTTTATCAGTCCTGCCAGACATAAAGGTTTTACAATCCTGCAGCAAACAGGCTGTCGGTCTCAGTCCGAGTCGCTGTCCTCATCCCTCTGCCAGTATCTTCTGAAGGATCCAAGGTCCGACGTGGAGGGCTCAGACTCCCCGTAGTCCTCTTCTCTGGTCCTCTTGGCGAAGGATCCGAGGTCCGACGTGGAGGGTGCAGACTCTCCGTGGTCCTCTTCTCTGGTCCTCTTGGTGGAAGAGGATGGCGCAGACTCTTCTGACCTCTGGGGGGCTGGGGGCGCCATGCCAAAATGAAGGTTGAGAGGATGGCCAGGTGGGAACCACGGGGGGAGAGGGTCATCTCCATCTTCTTCTTCCTCCTCTTCTACCGCCTCTTCTTCCTCTTCCTCTTCCTCCTCCTCCTCCTCATCCATGGAGCTGTATCCAGAATCTTCGCTCTCCCAGTCTTCCTCGCTGTCCCAGTCTCCCTCGTTGTCCTCTCCCTCGTTGTCCTCTTCTTGAAAGAACTCCCCCTGATCCCAAACCCCAAACACAAAATGACCATTTACAAATGCAATCTCCAACTCACCGTCCCTACCTTCGCGGTCCATGGCGAGCCTGACGGGGGGCGCTCTTGCAGGACGCTCCATGATGTAGTTCACACCAGCTGAGAGGGAAAGATTAAAACCATAAGGATTTCACATAAAATTACATATTTCTTGATTACAATGAGCAATAATCAACGTTTTAAAAAAGAAAAAACATCAGCATATCCATAAACTAACAATGACAGACAAAACACAAGAGGTTGTGCCTTTAAACATTTAACAGTAATATCAAACACAGTGCAGTTCAGCCTCTGTTAGTTTAAACATATGTGGGAATCAGAATCAATTAATGCTGCTTCCATGTGACACTTAATGATAAACACTGTTGTTATTACAAGTTATTGAAAACAAACGTTTTCACAAAGATGGACATGTTGACTATAGTCAACATGTCCATCTTTGAGAAAACACACACACATATATATATATATAGAGAGAGAGATATTCCAATGCCAATAATTATTATTATTACTAACGTTATTGATATTGTCAGCAGTATTACTATTTGTATTTGTCCCAAACAACAATGTAGCGTTCATAATTAACAAGTTTAAATATTGAATTGCACATGAAGAGGCGCAGACCAGGTGCCTTTCACGGCTTTTTTTTAACCGACAGTTGAATCTCGAGAGCTCTCGGCAAAGACGTTTATTCTGCACAAAACAATTGTAAGGACTTCAGTGTTTGTGTGAACAAAACCATCAATGGTCTGCAATAAACGGCGGGAACGTATTTCATTTATATTGGCGATATTAATCCAACATGACCACAATAACCTTTTTCGTTTATAACTCATTACTCTCCAAGTTTATGAGCATATCACAGTGCCTGGAGGAGATGCTGGAGGCCGCACGCGCACATGCAGTCCCATAATTACTTAATTAACGATCGCTCTCTTGTCCCACGAAAACAAAGTAACTATATCAACAACGAGCAAAGCGCATTTCAATGTTAAATACATCATCATGATTATATATCATATATATATGTATATCATTTGTATATATTTTAAAGTAAAATGAGCAGATATTACAATAAGTCACTTTTCAATATGGTTTCCATGGTTCCCAATCGAGGAATTCTATAAAAATGGCTCGGGCGCCATTTCGATTTTGACATTTTAATGTTAAACTTCGACGTTTTGATGCCTTAACCCTAAAATAACCGGGTTTTCAGACCTCTATACTAATTGTTAACACACTCCACACATCTCCTGCAAGTTCTAAGCCATTCTGTAGCTCAAATATCATTTTACAGGCCTGACAACATTCTGTGACATGTTAACCTTAAAACTCAAAAGGTGTCACTGATTTCTAAACTGAGAACACTTTTAAAGGATTTTGGGATTTAATTGTTTTCATTGATAGTAAAGAAAAAAGCTAAATGAAATCTAAAATGTGTCTTACCTGCACCTCTCGTCCAACTCACAGCCCCTTCAGCAGGGGCTCTCTCTGGATGTCCGGACCACTGAAGTCCTCTTTCAGGGTCTCTGGTGGTCCTCTTTAGGGTCTCTGTCCTCTCGATAGTAGTGTTTATGTTCGCCAACAAGTTTCGTTCACAGCAAGCCGTTCAAAACTCAAAGAGTAAACTTTACAGGTTTGGGTTCACAGGAAGGTTGTAGTTCGTGTCAAGTCCAAAGTGTAAAGGGAAGAATCAGAACCTCCGCGGCCTTTAAAAAACCTCGGTCCGGTTTCCATGGCAATTACGTGCGTGCGTGCTTGCGTCCGTGCGTAACTGCGTGCGTCCGTGCGTGCGATTGAGCATATTGTTCTCATATTTATCAAATATATATTTCATTTGATTCATACTTGAGTTATTGTATTTGTTTTTGTCAGTGATCTGTTGCTATTCAGTACAGATATGAGTAACTGAACATGACTGATGTTTGTTATTATAACTGTCACCTGATTTGTCTTTGTAAATACATGTTTGTGCATGCTCTCATGTGTATTGTCATGAAGTGAATAATTTCATAACATTTTAATAATAATACAAATAATAAATGAATCTAACAGCGTCAAACTATTTCATCTAAATACAGTTATATTCTAGTAGTTTTTAATATCGGACTGATCGCTGGAGTTTCATACCAGGCACTGATGTGAAAGACAATCTGTGATCTGTGAAGAAAGATCACAGATTAAACTCAAGTTATATATTAGATTTATTTTCTGATTCACCAGCTGTTTAAAATACATGTTCATTGTAGGTCCGAACAACAAAAGGACCACAAAAGACTTTTTTCATTTATGAAAGTATTTTCTTGATCTGTTATTTCCCTCATTAACTTATATTATGTATATAATTAAAATCCGAGAGAGACGGAGACGTTTTATAACATGTATCGTCCTCTCCATCCAGTCACGCGAGACGGATCATTCCTTAGTGTTATATAATTATAATTATTATATATATTATAATTATATAATTTATGTTTAACCTACAACTTAAAGTCTTAAAAAATAATTCAAGTGTTGAAGGTAAACCATAACCACATTGTGAGTTATTTTATAAAGATGTTACAATCAGAATTTCAAGACGTAAATAATTAATAATTAAGACGCATTCCGCTGGTAAAAAATCGATCTTGCGCGTATAAACAGGACACATAACACAGTATAAATACCACACACTGTGTATAAATACCACAAACATACCACACACTGTGTATAAATACCACACAGTGTATAAATACCACACACTGTGTATAAATACCACAAACATACCACACACTGTGTATAAATACCACACAGTGTATAAATACCACACACTGTGTATAAATACCACAAACATACCACACACTGTCTATAAATACCACACTGTGTATAAATACCACACACTGTATGAATACTCAATGCAGTTTGTTTAACAGGTTACAGACAGAGAAAACATCTCCACTCTTGATGATAACTGTGTCTTTATTAATATAAGTAGTCAATTTAACATGATCAGATCAACTAAAAACATTAAACGATCATTTTTATCAATATATTAAATGGATTTTTATAAGAATGTTCGATAAAAGCTGTCCGGACCAGAAAGCTACTCCGTTAAACTGATCACAGACACAAACTCCGTCCTAAGTCTCTCCAGCTGTTAAAGCCGACTGACTCATCAGAAACCAACGTCACTTCACGTGACGCTTCAGAGGAACCGTCTCATGTCTCTTAAAACATATTTCTTCGTGTCCGCTCCTGACAGTGACAGCAGGGGGCGCTGTTGGGTGGATGTTGTTGTGAAGGGTTTCCAGTCTTTAAAAAAGGGGACAGAAAGGCTGCATGGTGCAGGACAACATGCATCGTGTTCCCAAGGTCTCACATTCTCAAGATGGTATGGAACATAACGGGAACATGGCATAAGGTCCAATGGTCCCTCTGCTCTATAAAGCACATAACAGGAACCTGAAACAGAGTTCCCCACCGCCTTATTCACTTACTATGACACAGGCTAGTGTGGGAAGTTCTGTCCTCCCAGCACTGCTTTTTAATATTATAGGCTTAAACTTGAGGGAACTTATCAGATGGTTGGAGTCACAGAACACAGAAAGGTCTGTGCTTAATGCAGATATTTATTAAATATTCTAACTTTAACGCTTGTGTTGTGTTCAGGTCAAATTTGGTTAATTCAAGTGTGAGGTTGAGAGGAGAGGCATTGGGTTCCTTCAACAGGAGTTTTAAGTCCATGTTCTGGTCCCCAGATAAAGAGAACAGGCATCATGGGAAGCAGTTTTATGACTGAACCCATAATCTCTTCATAGTTCTACTATAGCGAGCCTAAGGAGTCCTCTTCATCCACTATTTACATATGTTACCTCATCACGGGGTGACTGTGGCTCAGTGGTTAGCAAGTCTGTCTTTCAATCAGAGGGTCGGTGGTTAGATCCCAGGCTCCGGTAGTCCATGTCGTTGTGTCCTTGAGCTCACCGTTGCTGTGTCTACGGTCTGCGTTATATCACGCAAGTCGCTTTGGATAAAATTAGAAACGTACTAAAAGTATTATTTCTCTCTCCTGTTGTGTAACAAATGGTTCTCATCTCGCCAGTTTCCTTTTTCAAACTCCAAGTTGTGTAAAAACTTTCATGAGAATTCAGATAATTGTTGTCACATCTGTCTTTATGAATAATGTTCTGCATCGTCCCGGCGATCTGTCTTCATGATTCACACAACACACTCAGATATTGTTCCAAACACTTTATTGCAGCTGTAGACGGTCATAGTAAATCACGATGGCCTTGGTGACGATCATTAAGAGCACGGTTGCTCCCAAAAAGCAGATTAATCCGGCCACAGTAGCGATCACAGCCCCTGTAAAGGACACAGGTTGGTTCAGTTTCGCCAGAGTGCACCTGAACTATTTCAAACGAAACGGTATGAGAGGTATTTCAGGGATCAGTATACATTACTTCAATCTTTTCAATTTTTGAAAAACATTCCAACTTGCCAAAAAGATAAACAAAAAAAAAGTAAAAGCATTATTTGTATTATAAACATTGTACCATACAAAATATTAAACGAAAGTACAGCTACAGTTGCAGGACGATGTGCTCAGCATCCTCGACATGAACTCACAGTCAGAAGGGGGGCCTCCTGACGTCCCCCTGCTGTTGAGGACCACCAAAGGTCCAGCAGACACAACAGCGGCTTGCTTCCCCTCTCCACCCGGCCGGCTCACGGACCTCTTGCGGCGCCGCTGACTGGTGCAAGTCTAGTGCAAAAGTAGTGCTCAGTTGGGGACTTTAGTTGGGTCATGAGAACGCGTTCCCACAACAGCGTTTGGCCATCAAACCAGTTTGGGTTTTGAGGGCTTGTTTGAATGGTGATGGCCAGGTTGTTTAGGGCTTTGTAGGTGGTGAGTAATATTTTAAAGTCTATCCTGTATTCCACCGGGAGCCAGTAGGTTGCGTTGGACCGGGGTGATGTGTTCATAGCAGCGGGTGGTGGTGAGCAGTCGAGCGGCAGAGTTCTGAACTTATTGGAGTTTATTGAGGATTTTGTTGGGAGAGCCGTAGAGGATGCTGTTGCAGTAACTTCATTGCAGATGCTGCACTTCAGACGTAGACCTTGTTTGTGGCACAACGCGGTTAACGGTGAACATCATCTGATGTTCACTTGCTCAGACAATGACCCCATTAGAATGTAAGACGTCCTATCCCTTCAACCCACTTGTCCACCTTGCGTTTAATGTTAATATTGCAACTTCAGAATGAAACTGTTGTGCAGCGAAGGTTGGGTTGTTTCATTCATTGTACTGATGACTTGCTGTTGTGTAAGAACATGCCATATTTGCACAACTTGGCTTTTTTTGTGGCCTGTGTGAGCAGAAAGTTATGTGTCTGAACAGGAAACACTTCTGTGGTCTGATTCCTTCCGTCTGTAAAACAAAAAACAGTTGCTCTTTAATTGAGAAGAATTACTTTATTCATTTTTTAAGAATCACGACTACATCTGAGCTAGACCCTATGTCTGTGTGCACTGAAGGACTTCTTCAAATAAAAAGCCTCCTTGATCTGGTTTTCTCCCCTAGATCTTCATCTCCCGCACGTACGATGCCACGACTCACTTCGAGACCACCTGTGACGACATCAAGGACATCTACCGGAGGATGACGGGCTCAGAATTTGACTTTGCCGAGATGGAGCGCAAGAAGCAGGACACCTTCGGCGACGCCTGCGACTAGAGGCGAGGCGTCCGCTACAATCCTGATCGTAACAGACGGCGCCGACTGAAATCTTACAAAAAATAGTATAAAAAAAAAACCTACACAAAAATGTACACACCGATGGGCTGGCTGGTCATCCGAGTAAACGGTTTTGCCCATTGAGGAAGTTCATGATATATAGATATGATATAGTGTTGTTGGACAGGGTTCAGGGAGGGAGCTATGTGTTTTAAACCCACACTCAGATGGATGTTGCACTAAACACTGGTTATGCCTAATATACAGTAATACCCTACATTCTTCTGCCGCATCATAACGAGATGATGCATAGTCCAAAGATGCCAAATCAAATGATAATTCATAAAACAATCTTATAAAGTGGGTATATGTGTCAGCGGGGTGGGGTGGGTTGTCCAATTGTTCCGTCATTGTATAAAAGGCGTTTGTAAGATAAATAATATCTATACATCAGTTATTGGTCTTTGCAAGTGTAGTGGCCAGCTATGGCCACTTGAGGGCGCACTGATATATGAGGGGGTGATGTACGGGAAAGGGATAATAAAAGTTGTCGAGTTGCATCCTGATGGTTGTGTCCTTTGAGCACCGAATATATAGGCACAATACATGGTGTCAGAAGCTTGAAACCCGCGACAGACAGAGTCTGGGGTACTGACAACTAGTTGGAGTAGTTTAACTGTGTGGAGAGTGAAGACGGTGACGTGTGGAGCTAGAGAGAAAGTTTGACGGTGAAAGCTAACAACAAGCTAGCGGTAAGCTACTAGCACACGACATGGATCACATTTTTACCATCCCACCACCGGGACCCTTTGACTTCGAGCCAGGCTCGTGGCCCGCATGGATAAAAAGATTCGAACGCTTCAGGCTTGCTTCTGGATTGAAGGAAAAAGACAAAGCGTACCAGGTGAATTCTCTAATTTACACAATGGGTGATAAAGCTGAGGATATCCTGAGCTCATTGCAGTTGGCTGAAGATAAACAAAATGACTATGACGAGGTAAAAGATGCTTTTGATGGACATTTTATAGGAGTGCATAATGTGATTTTTGAACGAGCCAAGTTTAATAAACGGAGTCAGGAAGTTGGCGAATCTGCAGAGAATTTTATCACAGCAGTGCACATACTAGCTGAACATTGCAAATATGGCGTCTTGCGTGAAGAGTTGATCCGAGACAGGATTGTTGTCGGGATACGTGATGCCAAATTGTCTGAAAAAATGCAGCTCAACCCAAACTTGGATTTAGCTACAGCCATAGTTCAAGTGAGGCAGCACGAGGAAGTGAGAAAGCAGCAAGTTGTCCTCCGGTTAGCCGATTCACCGGAGCAAATGGATGCAGTGTCCTACAACAGCAAGAGACAGATTTATAGGAAAAATTCAGCTCAACGTGTAAGCCGTTTTCAGCCTCAGCAGGCCTCAACCAGCCCAAAGCAGTGTGGGAAGTGTGGCAAAACCCCTGCACATGCATGGACGGAATGCCCAGCAAAAGATGCTGAATGTAGAAAATGTCAAAAGAGGGGACACTTTGCATCTGTGTGCAGATCAGCTCAAAACATAGAATCCATTGAAGAGGATCATGTGGCGGCTTATTTGGGAGCTGTTGACTGTCCACAGTCGTCTACATGGACTGAAATGCTTACCATAAATGGTGGCCCGATGTGCTTTAAAGTGGACACGGGGGCATCTGTGACTGCTATCCCAGAAACAGAATACACGCAAGGGAAATACGGCAGCTACACAGTGACACACAGACCTCTGCTGGGGCCCGCCAGTCAACCTCTGGATGTCAAAGGACTAGTACATGCTGTCATTCAGAGAGGTGACAGAAAGATTGAGGAGGAGGTGTTCGTTGTAAAAGACCTGACCACACCTTTATTGGGCCTGCCAGCCATTCGCAGACTGCAGATGATTCCTCAGCTCCATAGCATAGACAATGCAGAGACGCACTTCCGCTCAACCTACGCAGATGTCTTTACAGGACTAGGTAAACTTAAAGGTGAACATAAAATTAAGCTGAAAGACAATGCATCACCCTATGCCCTCTCTGCCCCACGACGTGTAGCCATCCCACTCCGGGCCAAAGTTAAAGAGGAATTAGACCGGATGGAGAAAATGGAGGTCATAGCCCGTGTTGAAGAACCAACAGAATGGTGTGCAGGCATGGTCCCTATTGTGAAAACGTCGGGGAAACTACGCATTTGTGTAGATTTAACCCATTTGAACGAGAGCGTCATCAGAGAGAGACACATCTTACCGGCAGTGGACGAGACGCTGGCCAAGCTGGAAGGAGCCAGAGTCTTCACAAAGCTTGACGCAACATCAGGTTTTTGGCAAGTACCACTCCATCAAGACTCAATGCTGTTGACCACGTTCATCACACCAGAGGGCCGATATTACTTCAAGAGGTTACCCTTTGGTATATCATCGGCCCCTGAGCACTTTCAAAAGAGGATTTCCCAGCTGATTGATGGCATTGACGGAGTGTTATGTCATGCTGATGACGTCCTCATCACAGGAAAGGACCGGGCAGAACACGACGATAGGCTGCACAGGGTGCTACAGAAATTCAGAGAGTCTGGGCTCACTCTGAATGAAAAATGCCAGTTTGCACTGACAGAAGTCCGTTTCCTGGGGCATGTCATAAACTCCCAGGGCATCAGAGCAGACCCGGATAAGATAAAGGCGATCCGGGACATGCCTGAGCCGAAGGATGTGGCAGATGTTCGCCGCTTCATGGGCATGGTGAACTTTGTAAGGAAATTCTCACCACGCCTGCCGGACTTGACAAAGCCCATCCGCGATCTGTTGAAGACAGAGAACAGCTGGACATGGGGAGCACCCCAACAGAAAGCATTCCTGGACACTAAGAAAGAATTAGGGTCAGAGACGGTGTTAGCCCAATACAGCCCAAACCATGAAACCATGGTGTCAGCGGATGCCTCTTCGTATGGCTTAGGTGGTGTCTTAACACAAAAACAGCTAGGTGGTGAGTGGAGACCGGTTGTCTTCATTTCAAGAAGTTTGACCAAAGCAGAGTCAAGATATGCTCAAATAGAAAAAGAGGCTTTAGCTACGACCTGGGCATGTGAGCGCCTGCGCGGATACTTGAGCGGCCTAGATTTTACTATCAGAACAGATCACAAGCCACTCATAACACTCCTGAAATCCAGAGCACTGGATGACCTTCCGCCGAGGATTATCAGATTCAGGTTAAGGCTGCTCAGATTCAATTTCAATATCATCCATGTCCCAGGTAAAAACCTGATAACAGCTGATGCTCTGTCCAGAGCGCCGCTTCCAGCCACAGCCACGGAGGCGGAGCTAGACTTGGAAAAGGAATGCAAAGCTTATTTGGACAGTGTAGTAGAAAGCCTGCCAGTCACACCGACAAAGCTGGAACAAATTAAGAGCGCACAAACCTCTGACAACACCGGCAAACGTCTCAAGCGATACATTGTAAACGGCTGGCCAGAACACAGACGAGATGTGCATGAGCTGCTGTTGCCCTACTGGCCTGAAAGGTCAGTCCTGCATGAAGGAGGAGGACTGCTCATGAAAGGAGAGAGACTCATCATCCCTGAATCCATGAGACCTGATATCCTACAGAGACTTCACCAGGGACATCAGGGTATCAACAAATGCCTAGCTAGGGCTAGAGAATCTGTCTGGTGGCCAGGCATCACGAGTGCTGTAAAACAGATGGTCGAGAGATGTGAGATTTGTGCACGTGAAGCTCAGACACCTGTCGAGCCTCTACTCACAACTGACCTCCCAAGCAGACCATGGCAGAGGGTTGCAGCAGATCTTTTCCAGTGGCAGAATGGGAACTATGTAGTCATGATAGACTACTTCTCTCGCTATATTGAGGTTTGCACTCTACCTGGGGGCACAACAGCTAAACAGACTATTGCAAGAATTAAAGCTGTGTTTGCTAGGTATGGATGCCCAGAAGTGCTAGTCACGGACAACGGTCCTCAGTTTTCCAGTCATGAATTCTCTCAGTTTGCAAGAGATTATGACTTTACACATGTGACAAGCAGCCCCCGTTATCCCCGCAGCAATGGGGAGGCTGAACGGGCCGTCAGAACTGTTAAGTCTCTCTTAGAGAAAGAGGGTGATTTCCACAAAGCTCTGCTGGCCTACAGGTCTACTCCATTGGCACACGGGTCCTCCCCAGCACAACTACTGATGGGGAGGAGACTCAGAACACCAGTCCCAGTGTCACCGCTGCAGCTACGACCACAGTGGCCTGATCTCAAAGAATTCAGAGAAAAGGACACTGCGTTGAAACTGCAACAGCAACAAACGTTCAACCGGAGACACCGCACTCAAACCCTGCCACCTCTTCAGCCTGGACAGCAGGTGTGGGTCAGACCCACACACACCAGAGGGACGGTTGTGGGCCCTGCACCTATACCACGCTCATACGAGGTGGAGACCGCGGATGGAGGACGGCTGCGACGCAACCGTTCACACCTCAGGGAAGTACCAGTGCCCCCAACATCAGGTGACATGTCAATGACTAGGTCAGGGAGACTTTCTAGGGCTCCTGAAAGACTGGACCTTTGAACGCTAAACACACACCTACACACTACGGAGGACCGAAAAGAAAAACATGATATGTTGTTAAAACAAAAGAAATGTCATAATGTTCAGTTTTAAAAGGTGAAATGTTTAGTCGAAAAGCTATGTTCTGATCTAATGCATCTAGTGAGTAATCTCATACAATAGTTACAGTAAAGTATAATTTATTCTGTTAGTTTCTTAGTTTAGACTTTTAAGCTGTAATGAGGATTTGAGTGAACTCCTAAAATGATAAGTTAAGTTATAAGAAAATAGTTATATTGTTGAATGCATTTTGTCATCTTGAGGTTATGACAAAGCAGTTAAACTTTCATCCAAAAGGGAGAGATGTAGTGGCCAGCTATGGCCACTTGAGGGCGCACTGATATATGAGGGGGTGATGTACGGGAAAGGGATAATAAAAGTTGTCGAGTTGCATCCTGATGGTTGTGTCCTTTGAGCACCGAATATATAGGCACAATACAGCAAGTATTCTTTCATGTCAGGGAGAGAGAGAGAAGCGGCTTGGCTTCGTGCGTCTTAAGTTAAATCATGCGAGCAGTGGAGTGTTCCTCCCAGCACGTTCAGGCAACAGCAGACCGCCGCCAGCTTCCATCGTCAGCCGTCAATGTGGGTAAGGGGTGTGTGGGCTTGATATTTCTATGTCAATGTTTTCTTTTTCTTCTTTCAACCCCTTTCCGGCGCTGCCAGATGCATCCTATAAACCAAGCCACACAAGGCGACTGTAGTTACTATAATGCATCAGAGATCAATGAGTTCCTGTATCATGCAAAGTGATGGAAGATCTGAGCATTACCAGCAGATTGGTGGGACGTGTGGTTGACTGATTGCTTAAGAAGGACCAAAATGTGTACTGCAGCAGTATTGAATTAATGAGAGCCCTTTTGCTATCTTCTGTCTTGAACAACTTTGGAAAAAAACACAACATCTTGGGCTCAAATGATTTCTATGCTGCAAAGTAAAAACAAAGTTTGTCAAAAACCGAAGCTGTGTGTGATCACTTTTTTCCCCCTCACATTGCAACACAAGCAAAAAACACCTAGATTTATTTTTTACTGATGAGGTGAACGATGAGCCACCCCTGAACTTTAGACAGATTTAAAACAGAAGGACTGGTTGTTTAATGACAATCAGTCATTTCAGGTGATTATAGCATTGTGATAATCAAATATCAGCAGGCTGTTTTAACCACTGTAATTGCCGGCTGTTGGGTTTTAAATGTACTAATTCATGACAAAAGTGGAAACATTTTATTTGCAGTCAGATATTCAAACTTCAAAATGAAAAACATAATATCTGAATCCTTGAAGAACATTTCTAACCGCATTAAATCAAAGGGATGTGGTTATTGAGTTGGATCAACCTCCCAGTAGTACAGTTCAACTGGCGGTGCAGGACAGCCAATGCCATGGGCCAACCTTCTCATGTCCTAACAGCTCCACCCTGTACCTTTCCAGTCACGGAGATTCCTGAAAGCCCTGCAACACCTTTAAATATGCGTTCTACTTAATGAGTAGAAGTACTTTTAGACTTCAGAGCTTGAGGTTCATCTAGAATTTGAACACCTCTAGTGAATGTCAAGCTCTTGCAAGCTGTTTCTTTATTGGAAGTGCAGAGATCTGTTCAGGTTTGTGTGATAAACAGATCGTGGCATTGTAGTCTATGTTTTATGTACTTGTAATTCAACATTCAGTTTTAGCAAGAACAAAATGGCTGATGGAAAAATCCTTTTAACTTGAATGATTATATTTACAGAATTATGACCTTTTATCAAATTTTTTTTTTAATCCAATGCTATGGTGGTGATGAGCATATTTCTAGTTATAGTGTAAAAAGAAAAGTTGAATTAGTCCAAGAACTGTGGTTATTTTTTCAAACTTGGTAGGTTTACTTTCCACAGACATCACCTCAACACTGAATGGAGAACCATGGAGCCTCGAGAGGGCAAGGCCTCTGCAAACTGTTTGGCACCTGAAAGATTCTGCTCGTTATCCCGGCCAGTCCGTGGGAGAAATGCTCAGATATTCAAATTTATATAATTAAAAGATTTAATAAAAGATGATGACAAAACAGTTATACATTACTCGAATCGAGGCCTTCCTCCTTTCTGCAAATTCACAGACTGTAAACAGTTAGCTGTCGTCTTCACGTCCAGGAGAAGAGAGACCGTACAAATGCCGCTATTAGTTTAAATACTCTCAGTCACGGAGCTTAAGGCCCTCTCATTGGTTAGTTATTCTTAACATCTCGATTGTCCATAGGTCCATTTGCTTTCGGGAAGGCGGAGGCTCTTCATCCTCCAGGGACAAAGGAATAGTCCATCTTCCAAGTATCCATGCGCGCATCCTTCCGGTCCCAAATGTCAGTGTCTCACTCCACCTTCCCCAGCAACACATGAAGGAACCACTTCTTCTTCAAGAAACAGTCCCACATTCCTAACTCCTATAGAATCATTATATAAAAACCATTCACACCTAAACATTAAACAATATGACATACAGTGACTTTCTTAATACATACAATTACATATCCTTCATAATGCCCTTCATTATTTATCATATCCTTCTTATGCATTGTAATGTACACTTAAACAATCCTTTATTACACATGTACAGGTAATTTCAAGCTCACTAATCTATTAGAATTTAACACACCCCAACGTAGAATTTTGGAGTCACCAATATAGCACGTCATAAATCATAGTAGAGTTCCTCCTTGATACGGAAGTGCTTTACAGCCACAACATCCTCCAGGGTGGAGATCCCGCCCTGCAGGACAAACGTATTGGTTGCTCCGGCTCCACTGGTAGATCACAGGCACCTGTGAGCGGCTTGCCAAAATAAGGTGGGCCTTCCCATCCAAGTCCAAAAACTCTGCATCTGTGTCGCGGAACCACTCATCCAGGGACTGAGATGAATAAAAGACATTATCGTTCCCCTTGTATAGCGTTGACACGCCTGCTTTTGAGCAGTCCACGAGCAAAAAAAACAAGTCAGGGCCAATCTGGAAGGCCTCAATGTCAATGCCACAGGAGAGGTTAGACACCTAGAAACTAAAGTAGGGTTGTTGTAATAGTAAAGCATGCAGGAGGTTGCTCAACTTTTTAATTCAGTTCAGGTCAGCATCATCAATTCACACTTTCTATCTCTCCCACAGCTCAAATGATCGGAGCCGCTATTGTTCTTCAAACAAGCAGCGCCGTTTGTCTTCAGCGAAGCTTACAACAGACACATACGTATGTTAGCGTTCATTCAACATACATCTATATGCTGCACCACTTTTATTATTTGAACATTATCTTATGTGTCGGGTTTTTAAACTAATCATGTATTACCTTGTCCGGATCGCCTTCTTTCCACTCACCTCTAAATTGTACCTATTCTACCTATACAGAATTTGGTTCATGACAGGCTTCTGCGTTACCTTTTTAGTCAAGGCCTCATGTGAGCAGGGAGGAGGGATCATCCAAGGTGTCCCAGAGAAAAGTCCAGTCCTTTGTTCAAATCGCTATTCTTCAGCCACGAATCGCCACAATGATCACGTCGGGATCACCAATTGTTAAGTTCAAAAACCTTGGGCGATTGCGTGAAGAGAGGTCCAGGATTCAATTTGTTAAATTATAACGGATTTAATAAAAAAATAGGTCAAAGGTGATGCAGCATAAAAATCACGATCGAGGGTGCACCAGTGATTAGTCTCCACAGACCATTTACAGCTTCACTGCATTGGTTAGCTGTTTAGGCTAAGGCTAATTAACCCCAAACAAATGTTATATTTGTATATTGTTAAGTTCAAACCTTGTGAGAGAGAAGTCCAGGATTCAATTAGTTATAATAAAAAAGTATTTAATAAAAAGATGATGATGAACAGAATATAGTTCCCGGCCTGGGTCGCTTCAGTTAGTCCACAGGCCACTTACAGTCGTGATGTAAGCAGTTAGCTGTCTGTGCGATTCACGAGAAGGGATCATCACCCCGTACAAAGGTTCGCGCTCCTCCTAAATACTCTTATTCGCTGAGCTTAAGGCCTCTCCATTGGTTAGTTTCCCAGCATGCAAGATACCATAACAATAACATATCATTCTAATGGATAACCCCTTCACAGGGGCAGAGTCCTACTCAGGTAAACAGTCCTACCTCCTGGTAGCTTTTTCCGTATTCTTCGGCCCTCCTGCGCATAAAATAGTCCCTTCTTGCGCCATGCTTGTTACAACCCCTCACCACGTGCAAACTCCATTTGTCTATCTTAATATTCCATATTAATTATTTTTTTCCTTCATAAGTATTCTAATTTAAACAGACATTCTTTATATACATGTGCATGTTAAAATAAACTATTACAATATATATATATATATATATCTGTGTGTGTGTGTGTTTAGCTGCCAACAAAATACTATTTTAACCATGTAGCTAACTTAGTAATAAAATATATTTAAACGGCACCTTCAAAACTAGAAAAAAGGAGATTGTTAATACAGTAAAAGGAGGTGCAGATTAAAATAAGTTTTCTTTCTGACCTTTTTACATATATACAAGGTGTGATGTAATAAATGCAGTGAGGTAGAGAAATAAAATGTCCAGCATTAGATTACACTTTGTAACAGCACTTCAGGTGTTTACTCATCTCTCTCAGGGTGGCCCACAGCCATTGCTCAAAGTGAAGCTGCTGCTTATCTTCATGTGAAGCATAGATGAAACCACACAATGCTGCTCCTCTTCCCTAACGTCTTGCTGTATGTGCTGTCCTGAGTTTAAACAATCAATTCCATCTTAATCTGAGTTCTCAGCATGGACTCTGCTGCAGTCTCCTTCTCGATCGATATATATAGATGATACCCAGCTATATATATCGATCAAGCCAGATGAAACCAGCCAGGTGGCTAAACTTCAAGCGTGTCTTAAAGACATACAAACCTGGATGACCTGCAACTTCCTGATGCTGAACTCGGACAAGACTGAGGTTATTTTGCTTGGCCCAGAGCCACTGAGAAATCAATTATTGAATGATATTGTTTCTCTTGATGGCATTGCACTGGCGTCAACCACCACCGTGAGGAACCTGGGAGTTGTCTTTGATCAAGACTTGTCCTTCGGTTCCCACGTGAAACAGATCTCAAGGACCGCCTTCTTCCACCTACGCAACATTTCAAAGATCAGGCACATCCTGTCTCGAAGGGATGCAGAAACATTGATCCACGCATTTGTTACCTCAAGTCTGGACTACTGTAACTCTGTATTATCAGGCTGCTCTGCTGGGTCTCTCAGGTCTCTACAGTTGATCCAGAATGCTGCAGCCCGTGTGCTAGCGAGAGTTAAGAGGAGAGATCACATTACTCCTGTATTAGCTGATCTCCACTGGCTTCCTGTAAGACAGAGAATTGTATTTAAAGTCCTTCTTCTTACATATAAAGCCTTAATTGGTGATGCACCATCATATCTTAGGGAGCTTATAGCACCATATTGTCCCACCAGAGAGCTGCGCTCAATGAATGCGGGGCTACTTGTGGTTCCTAGAGTCTTAAAAAGTAGGATGGGGGCCAGAGCCTTCAGTTATCAAGCTCCCTTTCTGTGGAACCAGCTTCCACTTTCAGTCCGGGGGGCAGACACAGTCACCTCATTTAAGAGTAGACTTAAGACTTTTCTCTTTGACAGTACGTATGGTTAGGGCTGGCTCAGGTCGGACCTGGTCCAGCCCCTAGATATGCTGCCATAGGCCTAGACTGCTGGGGAACACTTTAGGATACAATGAGCTCCTCTCTCCTGTTCTCTCTCTCCTCCTCTTCCCCTCCTCAGGTGCTCCTGGGGTGCTCCTATGGACTTATATTGCCAAGGAGCATCTTAGGGAAACACCGAGGGATTTATATCTTCTTCTCCCTCTCATTTTCTCCTCTCTATACTTCTAGATGAATTAATGTCTCTTTAAAGCTCATTACTAACTCTACTTCCTCTCGGGAGCCTCTGTGCTTCCTCTCCTCAAGCGTCCATGGATCGTGGCTGTCTGAAGCCGGTCCTGTTCCCTTCCATGGCGGCCCTGCTGATGCCCTTCATCTTCACCTCCGTCTGCTGTCGTGGATCATAGTCATCTGGGTCGTGGCCATGCCTACTACTCATGAATAATTTCTGTGACATCCATTGAATGTGCTGTAACTCTGTTACGTTGATTCTGGTCACATGACATCTATTGCTTCTGTCCATCCGGGGAGAGGGATCCTCCTCTGTTGCTCTCCTGAAGGTTTCTTCCCCTTGTTTTTTAGTGGGAGTTTTTCCTGATCCGATGTGAGGTTCCGGGACAGGGATGTCGTATGTGTACAGATTGTAAAGCCCTCGGAGGCAAATTTGTATTTGTGATTTTGGGCTATACAAAATAAACTGAATTGAATTGAATTCTCCTTTCTGATGGCTTCAATCTTTATCCAAAGGACATACCAAATTATCATTACATATTCAACAATTTTCAGTTATATATGTATGGGCAATGAAAATGAGACCTGAGTTGTTTTGATGAGGTTAGGAAATGCAACAAGGCTGCTCTGAGAAAGAAGAAAACACAAATCAGACAACTCAAGATCTAAAATGAAAGTGAATGGGTTACATATTCCGGTGGCTCCAATCATTGCAGCATCATGATATGACATGCTGCCACTTCCTTGAGGTTCAGTGCAGCAGGCACTTCCAGCTGTTGGATCTGCTCCTTGACCTCGTCCTCAAAGGTCTTGTAGTTTGAAATGATTGCATGTCTGTCTCTGTGAAGTCACCATTAAAAGGCAAGGCAAGGCAAGGCAAGTTTATTTGTATAGCACATTTCAACACAAGGTGATTCAAAGTGCTTCACATACAGCCATTAAAAGCATAAAAACACAATGCAGAATAAAAGATTTAAAAACAATTAAAAACAATTACACAATCCAAAATAAAAGATTTAAAAACAATTAAGAACAATCATTAAAACAATAAAAAACAGCTAGAAGGCAAAAAGCAGAAATAGATAGATACAGAATTGAATAAAAGTTGCAGTGCAGTTTAAGATATAAAATGCAGTAGTGAAATGTAGAATCTGGTTTAATTAAAGGCAACAGCAAACAGAAAGGTCTTCAGTCTGGATTTAAAGAGGCTGAGGGTCTCTGCAGACCTGCAGCTCTCAGGGACCTTGTTCCAGATGTGTGGAGCAGAAAAGCTGAACGCTGCCTCTCCATGTTTAGTTCTGACTCTTGGAACAGAAAGTAGACCCGTCCCAGACGACCTGAGGGGTCGGGATGGTTCATAAGGCAGCAGCAGATCACTAATGTATTTAGGCCCTAAACCATTCAAGGCTTTATAAACCAGCAGCAGGATTTTAAAGTCAATTCTTTGTTGGACAGGAAGCCAGTGCAAAGACCTCAGAACTGGAGTGATGTGATCCACTCTCCTGGTCTTAGTGAGGACTCGAGCTGCAGCGTTCTGAATCAGCTGCAGCTTTCTGATTGACTTTTTACTGAGACCTGTGAACACACCGTTACAGTAGTCAAGTCTACTGAAGATGAATGCATGGACAAGTTTCTCCAAATCCTGTTGAGACATAAGTCCTCTAACCCTTGATATATTCTTCAGGTGATAGTAGGCTGATTTTGTAACTGTCTTGATATGACTGTTCAGGTTGAGATCTGAATCCATAACTACTCCTAGATTTCTGGCTTGGTTTGAGGTTTTTAACATCAGTGATTGTAGCTCAGCGCTCACTTTCAATCGTTCGTCCTTGGAACCAAAAACAAGTACTTCTGTTTTATCTTTATTTAATTGAAGAAAATTCTGGCACATCCAGTTGTTGATTTCTTCAATACATTTAGCCAGCACTGGTATGGGATTATAGTCCCCTGGTGATATAGTTATGTAGATTTGTGTGTCGTCTGCATAGTTATGATAACACACTTTGTTGTTTTTCATAATCTGAGCCAGTGGAAGCATGTAGATATTGAACAGAAGAGGCCCCAGTATTGAACCTTGGGGAACACCACATGTCATACCAGTCAGCTCTGACCTGTAATTAGCTAAAAAGGAGATTATTACATTACTCGATCGAGGCCTTCTCCTTTCCTGCAGATTCACAGACTGTCCCCAGTTACCTGCCGCCTCTGCGTTCGAAGAGAATAGGCCGTTAGTTTAAATACTTTTCAGTCATGGAGCTTAAGGCCCTCTCATTGGTTAGTTCCCTTCCCTTATTCTAACACCTTTCTTAACATCCTGATTGTCCATAGGTCCAGTTGCTTTCAGGGAAGGCGGAGGCTCTTTTCCTCTAGGAACAAAGGAATTGTCCATCTTCAAAGTATATCCATGCGCGCGTCCTTCCAGTCCCAATTGTCAGGGGCGCCGCAATTGTCTCACTCAGTGTCTCACTCCGCCTTCCCTAGCAACAAATTGAAGAACTACTTCTTCTTAAAGAGACAGTCCCACATTTCTAACTCCTACAGAATCATTATAAAACCATTCACACCTAAACATTAAACAATATAACATAGTGACTTTCTTAATACATACAATTACACATCCTACATAATGTCCCTCATTATTTATCATATCCTTCTTATCAGGCACGTGCACAGATAGACCCCTAGTGGTGCTCAAGCACCTGCCCTTTTGCCCTGAATGAGAAAAGTGCCCCTTCTACTGGAGCCCAATTTTTTCTTCATTCATCAGTATTTAAGAATAAAAATTACTCTCTCTCTGTCATCAATTCCCCCCAAATGTGTTTTGATATCTGACGGGGCACTTATTTGAGTTCTTGTGAGAATTTCGCCCCAACATGCTCCGCGGCGCTCACAAGCAGTGCTGAGCGCCAGGCCAAACGGGTGCAGCCTACTTCTCCTCTGACCCGCAGCATCAGACTAACAGGTAATGACGTTGTTTGGTGATAAATTAACCACAACATTAGCGCCGCTGAAAACATTACGTCACAACTGATCCGACGTTTCCTAAAAAAATAAACAAACAAAAAACTCACAAAATCCGTGATTTCAAAGCCTTGTCCAGCTGTTTACTGACGTTAGTCATGTTTAATGAAGAGGGAGAGATATACAGGCAGGCATCTTCTTTGTGTTGTTGTATAAATGCCGTTTAGACAATTTCGAAAGTATGTTGATCGGTATGTAGTATGTAGCCAATCATCTTTATTCATAAGGAAAATGTAAGCATGCTGTCTAATCTAGCTAGCTGTCTAGTCAGAAAACAGTAAAAAATGTGTGTGTACTTTGTTGTCAGCTTTATAGAGATTATGTAAGTCACTCTTGGTTATTATGCACAACATTGATTTATCTCATTTACAACATTTGCAGCATAATGCCAAGAAAAGACAGACTCCAAAAGCAGAAGGACAGGGAACTGCAGAAAGCAGCTCAGGGTAGCAGCTCTCTTTTATCTTGGATCAGGCCATCAACCAGTAAAACAAATGAGGGAGAATCAGTAACCCTACCTGGTCCAGAGGAGCCCATCACAGATGAGGAAGGACAGACAGAGTGTAGGACTGAGTTATGTTCAGGGGCAGCAACAGAAACAGTGTTGCCTGAGGAGATGAGTCAAGAAGAGGGTGAAGTGACTGCAGCTCCCTTTACATCACAGCAAGGGCATGTGGAGGAAAGAGCTGTTGATGAAAGTGAGGATGCTTATCCTCAAAGAACCTGCAAGAAATCCTTGCCATTGTGGAGGAGAACACTGGCCAGCTCATCTTTCCCACATTTGTGGAGATGGTAAGGATCTATGCAACACTGCCAGTGACAACAGCTTCAGTGGAAAGATCCTTTAAAAAAATGAAGATAATCAAGAACAGGCTCAGGAGTCTCACTGGGGAAGAAAGACTCTCCGACCTTGTCCTGCTTGCCATTGAGCAAGACATCGAAATAAATCACAGTGAAGTCATACAAATCTTCCAAGAGATGGCACCAAGGAGGATGCTCCTGTGAAGATCCTTTAATTTATTCAGAGCAGAGTTTTTATTTTTTGATTGCATTTGGCTCAATATGGCCTTGTTTTGTCTGTTTTTGCCTGTTATTCATTTATTTATTCAATTTGATAATTTGAGTAAGTTTGTTAACAACAATAAATATATAAGTAGAAAATATCCTACTGTGTTTTTTATTTATTTATTTATTATTATTATTTTTAATTTCATAAATAATTTTGGCGATGGGTGCCCTTTTTTTTGGTTTGAGCACCTGCCCCCCAAAATGTCTGTGCACGTGCCTGCTTCTTATGCATTGTAATGTACACTTAAACAATCCTTTATTACACATGTACAGTCAATTTTAGGCTCACTAATCTATTAGAATTTAACAGCACTTAAAGTGCCGTACTGGTGAGATTATCGGTGGCATGAAGGGTGAATTTAGGTTGAAATAGGATCTCTTATTTTATTATTACTTTTATCTGTCATCGGGTATAACATGTGACTGGGGGAACTGACGCGAGGTCTGAGGAGCGCGCAGACGTCATTTAAAGAAAATATAGATCCTTTCTGATCGTCATTCGTGTTTTGGAGGTTCACTGCTTCGGATCCCAAGGTGCAGCTGCTCTTTTTGGTTTCATATTGATGAGTGGCAGTAAGAATAAAAGTCTCGGTTTTTTTCTGCTCGACATCCACGAGGAAGCCGACGGACGCGCTGCTGGTCCACGTGGATCCCACAGTGATGTGCTCCTATAGCGCACATTTGAAATGTTCTTCAGGTCCAGCACTTCACAGTTACCGCACTCGATCACACCGCAGCTGATCAGAGACTGATCCTTAACCAGCGGCAACAAAATGTTGACGCGTAAAGTTGCGTTCCGCTCCTCCGTCTCAACGACCCGGGTAAAGTGCTTTTGATGCCCACCCGTCAAGACTTCTGGCGGCGCAACACTCACACGCTGGCGCTCTTCGTGGCGCTCTGCTCTCCTCCAAAGCGGCACAGAGAAAGAGAAGTGCTGAAAAGTGGGAGGGAGCGCGAACAGCAAAAGCGAAAACTGACACACTTTACATTACGGTTTACGCTCAGCTGCATTTGCATTATTTTTTGTGCCATGCTTTCAAATAAAGTCTGTATCAATCACCATATGAAGGTAGAAGTGAGTCCCATTAGAGAACATGTCATTCGTTTGCTTGACATACTTGATGCTTCTAGTCATTGAACATCATCGCTTCAGCAAAGAGTCACACGAGGCGACATTAGGATTACAGGTCCGATAACCCGCATTTCAAAATTCTTCAAACTACAATGCAGCTGACATGACATCTAGCGGCAGCTTTGGGAAGTTTTCCTGTTGAATGTCACTGGTCAAGCAGGCGAATGCTTATAGAGCTGACTCAACATGATGTATCACCAATGCAGGCAGATGTAGCAACATCTCTTCACCAGCTATAGATGTGATTTTTATTTTTTCTAAAAAAACTAGATAGATATACACACACTTGTTTGCGTGTCACTGAACACATAATATGAGATAGCTTCATAACCACAACTTACACTAGCCATAGCATGTAAGCGAGGCCGCTAACACCTCAAAGCTATACTAGCTCACAAATGCTGACTCAACCACAAAACAAAACTTTAGGATTCATCCTCAGTGGATCATTAACTACAAATTTCCTTAACAGTTCAAATCAAGCATTGGACAACTGAGCCAATGAAAACTTACTGGTGGGTGTGAAACATTTAACGTTTTAGCTTGGCTAGGTGGTGAAATTATAGTGGAAAGGCTTTGTTGGTCTATAGTGTATTGAAGTCTAATAAAATAAATAAAATGTAAGAAAGTAGATTCCTTTAGCAGCATAGGAAATACAGGACCTTCCTTTACGAAAGGAGACAAATCCGAGACTACATTTCCTTTCAGCGTCAACGTTTAAAGTGTCGCAACATTCGGCCGTTCAGGAGCCCAAACATCAATAAAAGCAACTCATGTAAGGAACCATTGCTATAACTTAAAGTGTAGATGTTGTGAACTTGCAATATGTTGAACCTCCTGTCAAACTACGGACATGGCAATTTACTGTGGTAACATTCAGCTTGTAAATTAGGTTGTCAGATCTTTTGGTGGAGTTATGGTGCAAAAAAAGAAAATAATTCTGACCAAGCAAACCCCAGGTCATACCCCACTCTTCTCCCTCACAAAATAGAAGGAAACAAAATAAATGTAAAGGGTTTTATTTAAAAGCAGAGAAGTAGGTACATACAGAAACCAAAAATTAACTCCTGCATGGTCCCCCACACCTGTTCCTACCAATTATTGACAGGGAGGATGATTGCACTGGGGCCACCGTCGGAGGCCGTGGAGTTGGGGCCGGGGCCGGGGCTGCGGCTGCAGGCCGTGGCGTTGGTGGGGGCGGCGCCCCTGGCAGTCGCGTTGGCAGTCGCGTTGGCAGTCGCGTTGGCAGTCGCGTTGGCAGGGGCGGCGCCCCTGGCAGTCGCGTTGGCAGTCGCGTTGGCAGTCGCGTTGGTGGGGGCGGCGCCCCTGGCAGTCGCGTTGGCGGGGGCGGCGCCCCTGGCAGTCGCGTTGGCGGGGGCGTTGGTGGGGGCGGCGCCCCTGGCAGTCGCGTTGGCGGGGGCGTTGGTGGGGGCGGCGGCGTTGGCAGTCGCGTTGGCGTTGGCGGGGCCCCTGGCAGTCACGTTGGCGGCGCCCCTGGCAGTCACGTTGGCGTTGGTGGGGGCGGCGCCCCTGGCAGTCGCGTTGGCAGTCGCGTTGGTGGGGGCGGCGCCCCTGGCAGTTGCGTTGGCGGCGCCCCTGGCGTTGGCAGTCGCGTTGGCAGTCGCGTTGGTGGGGGCGGCGCCCCTGGCAGTCGCGTTGGCGGCGCCCCTGGCAGTCGCGTTGGCAGTCGCATTGGCGGGGGCGGCGCCCCTGGCAGTCGCGTTGGCAGTCGCGTTGGTGGGGGCGGCGCCCCTGGCAGTTGCGTTGGCGGCACCCCTGGCGTTGGCAGTCGCTTTGGCTGGGGTGGCGCCCCTGGCAGTCGCGTTGGCAGTCGCGTTGGTGGGGGCGGCGCCCCTGGCAGTCGCGTTGGCGGCGCCCCTGGCAGTCGCGTTGGCGGGGGCGGCGCCCCTGGCAGTCGCATTGGTGGGGGCGGCGCCCCTGGCAGTCGCATTGGTGGGGGCGGCGCCCCTGGCAGTCGCGTTGGCGGGGGCGTTGGTGGGGGCGGTGCCCCTGGCAGTCGCGTTGGCGGGGGCGTTGGTGGGGGCGGTGCCCCTGGCAGTCGCGTTGGCGGGGGCGTTGGTGGGGGCGGCGCCCCTGGCAGTCGCGTTGGCGGGGGCGTTGGCGGGGGCGGCGGCCCTGGCAGTCGCGTTGGCGGAGCCCCTGGCAGTCGCGTTGGCAGTCACGTTGGTGGGGGCGGGGGCGTTGGCAGTCGCGTTGGCTGGGGCGGCGCCCCTGGCAGTCGCATTGGCAGTCGCGTTGGTGGGGGCGGCGCCCCTGGCAGTCGCGTTGGTGGGGGCGGCGCCCCTGGCAGTCGCGTTGGTGGGGGCGGCGCCCCTGGCAGTCGCGTTGGTGGGGGCGGCGCCCCTGGCAGTCGCGTTGGTGGGGGCGGCGCCCCTGGCAGTCGCGTTGGCAGTCGCATTGGCGGGGGCGGCGCCCCTGGCAGTCGCGTTGGCGGCGCCGCTGGCAGTCGCGTTGGCCATGCCCACAAGTTGATCATAGGCATCTTTCTTGGTCTTTAATGCCTTAGGGCCGATCAGGGACTTTCCTACAACTTTCAGTTGGACACTTGATGCCTTAACGTCCACTTCATTGGTTTCCAGATGCACTGAAATAAAATTAGATTAATATCTGAGAATAGAGAGTTCTGACAGGGCTGTGAGAATTCTGCTTTAAAAACCTTAAAGCAAACACTTTAATGACTTCTCAGACTTAATTTAGCTCCAAAGACATAATGTAGTGTATTGGACCCAGTAAGAGTTGATCATGTTGTGTTTTTATTTTAAGTCACTCTTGATGGTCTTTTGAAATCCAAGTACCAAAAGCCCGACAAGGCATTATTGAAAAAGTATTAACCACATTATGATGTTAAAAAGTCGTACACAAACTTGCATTTTCTCCAGCAGGGTTCAAACTGCTCACCTTCTTTATAAGCTTGCTGCAACGTGGACTCATTGGATTGGAGAAGTGCAAGGGCCTCCTTTATGGAGATCTCATTGGGAGACAGCTCTATAGTAGAAAATAAATTTAGTGTCGGGAACAAGCTCAGGAAACATCACAAATATTCTTACCTCTCATTCTCATCAGCAGCACATTGCTTCTTTTGTTTGTGCCACGAGCAGGCAGACAAGAGCCTATGGACAAAGCGGTTGCATTTAATCAAATGTTTGATGGCACATGAGACAAACTTGTTACAGCTAAACAGCAAAATAGGAATTGCATAATTACTACTTGCGATACTCCACCATAACATGTTTTAATACAAACAGAATTATAATAAATACCTTCGGTAAGCAAGACAGTCAGCACACAGAACAGCACGGCCCAAAAAGTTGCCATGGCTTCAGTCTCCAACAGATAATGTTGCCTGAGCCACATGGCAGGTTAATAACCCCACTGAGCCGGTGTCCCAGCTGTTGCTCATCAGCTCTAATTGGTTCTCTCTTCAGAGAGTCAGTGCTAGTTGAGATTCATTCCTTCCTGTGACAAATGTTATACAATCTATCCAATCATAAAATGTTGTGCTTTTGAATTAAGCTCCATAAATGGGGAAAATGGCAGAAGATTTAAACAATACCCCTCCTCTTCAGACAGCTAGTAGCAATAAAGGTTGTTTTGGGGAGGATAACTTCAAAAGATAAACAACTTCTAACCCAACACACACTGACGACCTTGAATAATAATTTATTCTGATGTATTTTGAAAAACATATAGTATCCATTAAGGACTGGAGCCAAACGACAACACTTAGATGTTGACGAGCTGGTTAACCTTTGACCTCTATAATTGTCAATGCCAACTGCACCAGAGCAACAACCTTAGATTGTGTTGTCCTGACAGCTTACCATACCGTGTGATTGTGTCTTTCAATGAAAAACTAGCATGAATCAGCTTGACAAGTTATATTACTCATTCAGTCCATTCAACAATGGTCCACACTTATCAATGAGCCAGGCAACTCACATCAAAATGTGGACTCTGATAATACTGTAGAATTCTCCTCATGATAATAGAATAAAGAAAGATTCAAGAAAGAAAACTTGGTATGTTTTGGGTTTCAACGGCTTATAGAGGAGCAGGCATGTTGGCCTAACCTTAGAGTATCACTGTCCAAGTACAAGTGCACATACCTCTTCCAAGGATGCACAGTCCTCTAAATCTTCTTTTCAACAAGAAGAAATGTTTTTTTTTTGGGGCATTTGGATCTTTATCCAAACGCGGACCTAAACAAAACGTGCAGGCTGGCTGGACTGTGTTTCTAATTGGAGGCTGGACTGCAGCACATTCTTCTTTACAAAGAATAATGTTGTACTAGTTTACTCTTCATCAAAGTCTGGTAACACCTGCTCTGTGTCCTCGGAGGGATGAAGAAACAATGAACACGTGCTGATTTCACTGTTGGTGTGATTGGTGAGAGCTTTTAAAGGGTTAACAGTTGCTCTGTTGACCATCATCAATAGTTGAAAGTAACTGTACATTTAATCACGTTCTATATTTTGGTGTACTTTTACTCTGATGTCTCTGATGTGGGCCTGAGTCATCAAAAAATCCATAAAGTCCATAAACTACACAAGTCATCATAACAAGAATGAATTGGAAACATTGCTCCATGTCACACTCATTTCATTTGAATCATGTGAAGAGGGAGATTGTCCCCCTCATTATATATGTTATACCTCTCTAAAGCATGTATCCATTGACTCTGCTAAAGCCCAGCAAGAAATCACATCAGTACCACAGTGATAGTAGATTAATAGTGAATGGTGTGCTCATCTGTACATAACTAATATTGGGCTTTAAATTCACTTCGGTTTTGTACAAATGTTACTTAATTAATGTATTGTAATATTGAATGGATAATGCCCGGCTGCTGTTTGTTTACAGACTTGTGCAACCCTGTTTCTTGACTTCCTCCGCATGTGACTTGCGGTCTGATCGGTGTAATAAAGTGCATTGACATTGATTTACTGTCACTTGCAATTAGTTGATGAATGTGGATATTTTACAGGCATCTGTGTTAATAAATTGGCCCATGTACCACCTGCCCTGCATGTTTCTGCTCAGATCCGTCTGATCTGTGTGACACTGTACGTCTAACTGTGAAAGAGGAGTTAGTTTCTCTTAGTTGTTGCATCAGACTGTAACCCAGATGTTTTGCAGTTGACCTCTGACCTCTGACCTGATGCTTTGGTTTCCATTTGGTCTTTGGAGGATGCTTCTTGTCTCATGAGAATCTTCCCGGTACAATTAGAAACCCCACAATGCCGTGGTGTGTCTGTGGCTCTTTCTTTTGTTCATCAAAACAGTGATGTTTTATATGCACACTGCACTCGTCACTCTTTACTGCCACTCAGATCATTTGAGCTTCTGCACACCGACACTCATCTTGTGTGCAGAGAAATATTGTTTCCCATGTGTAGAATAAATTTGTAGTTTATAGGCAGTACACAGATCTCACAATACATTTACAAACATATGTATTATCATGCTTATTAGTGGCCATGGTGGCTTACTGCACAACATATCATAAGAGAAAACAAACCGTAATAAAGAGGCCATCTTGTGGATAAGTGCCGATCCTTTTTATATTTGCACATTACTCATTGCATAAATCTCCATGTAATGTGCATTCAGTAACTGACCACATTTCAAAGTAATCTGAGCCAGCCCTCTTTATTCACACGCTACCTGTTACCTGAAATGAACCCCAGCACGTTGCGCAGCCTCCGGGGTGACCAGTAGGGGGTGACAGCAGGCTGTCTGTAATACTTACAGACTATTGACTATTGAGTATCACGTCCACCGGAACTTTCATCTCATAATTTAATTTTGATATTGTGCAATGACTCTCAAATGTTTCATTGATCTATTTAGGCCGACAGGATGTACCTGACAATTCTCTTTGAGCCGGGCCTCTGATTGTTGCAAAGTAAAAACACAAATGTACATTGTACTTATTTTATATGAATTTCTTTATTTTTTTATTCCTCTCCAGTGTTGGTAAGTTCTATCATTTTGAAATAAGCTACGGCAGTGTTATAAACACAATAATAAAGATATTATTTAATAAAGCTCCCACATTGTTTCCCCTTTATATATTAAGGTCACACCTTGTTCCCTTGAAGCTACATGTATGTATCATTACCTTCTGTTCTGGTACACAATCAGTCAAGATTAAAATTGTTTATCATTTCATTTGAATACAATTGGGAAGAATTAACTGCACGTTACTGACCGTTCCTCCATTTTATTTGTTCCAACATGTAATATTACAAATATCAATACTTAACAGTAATAACAGTAATGCCTTCGAGTCAAATGGAAATCAAAAAGATATACAATTATAATTTGCACAATATTTATTGTATATATAGTGACATACATTGAATGATATCAGAAATATTATGATATTGTTTCTAATATAAAGACATATCAAGAAGAACATTGAACATATATTTAATTGTGCTCCTCAGTAAATAAACAATATAAATACTGTACATACAGTTTACATGAACATACTGTATTCTGTGTCAAATGAAATACTTTAAAACTTTTAGAAGTATTATTTCTCGTTCGGCCTGAACCGTCTGTCTCCTTCTTGATTTCTGAGCAGATGCAAACAGCTGCTGACAGCTTCCTGTGTGTGGGAGGAGCTTCCTGAACCCGCCAGCACAAAAGAAGCAGATGGAAACAAACTACGTCCTCTGTGCCGGTGGGGACGGGACGCTCCTCGTCCTCTCGGCTGGTGGGCGGGGCGTCGGGGTGGAGGGGAGACCGTACTCACTGGGTCTCGGACTCTCTGGGGTGCTGAGAGGGGTTCAGAGGTCTGCTGTTGGTCTGGGTCGTCCTGTGATGACGGGTTGGTTGACGTCCACCATCAGCTGCCCAAAGAGTGAGACCTGAGGAGTCCTGCCCTGTGAGGCACAAACACAAGAGATGAATACTTCTGAACTCAACTACACAACCTTTACATTGTTGTGTTGAATCTGGCCACCAATGATGGAATCGTATTATTAATACTTCTGTAGTCTTGGAGAGGGATTACTTACTCAGCCCACTGAAAGAAAGAAGACCGCCGCTTCTCATCTGGTCTTGTAGTCCTCCATCCTTCTCATCTGGTCTTGTAGTCCTCCATCCTTCTCATCTGGTCCTGTAGTCCTCCATCCTTCTCATCTGGTCCTGTAGTCCTCCATCCTTCTCATCTGGTCCTGTAGTCCTCCATCCTTCTCATCTGGTCCTGTAGTCCTCCATCCTTCTCATCTGGTCCTGTAGTCCTCCATCCTTCAAGGACACCCTGGATGTTGCTTCCTGTATCACGGCCATCTATACCTGAGTAAAAGACACTTGGACACTTTTCTTAACGTTAGTAATTTTTACCACATATCTGTCTGGTTCAGTCATCTTCACCAAACTATAAAAATAAACAGAGAGAGTAAAATGAACAATCGTCTAATAACTGTTGAGTGACACTTTCAGGGGATGCGTGTTATTGCTGGTATTAAGTGTTGTTCTGGGAAAGACATCTATACTTTATTAAGAAAAATACACAACAGAATAACAACCATTCACAGTTTCACAGACATAATGCTGAGAATACGAACACAGCTCCAACTGCAGTCGTACAGAGACCGGATAGCCCGTTGCAACGGGTCCAGCTCCCCATACTCCTGCAGAACCCCCGACAAAAACCCCAGAGGGACCCGGTTGAAAGCTTTCTCCAAGTCCATAAAGCACATGTAGACTGGTTGTGCAAACTCCCAGGACCCCTCCAGTAGTCTTGCGAAGGTAAAGAGCTGGTCCATTGTTTCACGACCGGGACGGAATCCGCACTGCTCCTCTTGAATCTGAGGTTCGACAAACGGTCTTCCAGCACACTGGTAAAAGCTTTTACCCGGGAGGCTGAGTAGTGTGATACCCCGATAGTTCAAGCAACCTCGAGAACTATGGAGTTGGCAGGCGGCGGCCTTGTCCAGACCCCTCCCACAAACTCCAAGAAGGCCGAACTCTGAACTGCTGTTTGGTGCTTAAGCTCAAACAACAGTCAGATCCTTACTCCCCTTAACCCTCAGGCTCAGGGGAGTAAGGCGACCCTCTCGTTCTCCGTGGAAAACTCGTCTGCGCTCAGCTGGGGGCTTGTGGGTGTTTCCCTGGTCCAGGCGAGGTAGCTAAGGTCCGTGGGCCGCTATCAATCAGGGCTTTTTTTAACCATTCCTAGTCTTGTGAAACGTCATAAGTCACAGCCCGGATGTGACGTCATCAAGATGCTGTTCTAAGTTCAGAATGATCGTACTGCATCCTCCCGTTTCTGGGAGTCTGGACAAACTTCAAAGTACACAACTTGGGGTGGAGCTTCTTCAGGATGTTCCGCACAAAAACCTCTGCTGCAGGATGCTACCTATTGCCAACCCTGCAGTACGCAAGGGAAGGCTGTCTGGTGCTTTATCAGTCCTTCCAGACATAAAGGTTTTACAATCCTGCAGCAAACAGGCTGTCGGTCTCAATCTGAGTCGCAGTCCTCATCCCACTGAGTGTCTTCTGTTTGTGAGGATCCGAGGCCTGAAGTGGAGGGTGCAGACTCTTCTGACCTCTGGGGGGCTGGGGGTGCCAAGCCAAAAGGGGGGGTGAGAGGATGACCTCAGGGGGAAAGGGACTTGGCTGCTGCAGGTCCTGTTAGAAACTCAGAGTTGGAAACTGCCAGATGAGATGGTCATCTTCATCTTTCTTCCTCCTCAGCGAAGCTTCTTCAGGACGTTCCGAACCAAAACCTCTGCTGCAGGATGCTACTTATTGCCAACCCCGCAGTATGCGAGGGAAGGCTGTCTGGCGCTTTATCAGTCCTGCCAGACATAAAGGTTTTACAATCCTGCAGCAAACAGGCTGTCGGTCTCAGTCCGAGTCGCTGTCCTCATCCCTCTGCCAGTATCTTCTGAAGGATCCAAGGTCCGACGTGGAGGGCTCAGACTCCCCGTAGTCCTCTTCTCTGGTCCTCTTGGCGAAGGATCCGAGGTCCGACGTGGAGGGTGCAGACTCTCCGTGGTCCTCTTCTCTGGTCCTCTTGGTGGAAGAGGATGGCGCAGACTCTTCTGACCTCTGGGGGGCTGGGGGCGCCATGCCAAAATGAAGGTTGAGAGGATGGCCAGGTGGGAACCACGGGGGGAGAGGGTCATCTCCATCTTCTTCTTCCTCCTCTTCTACCGCCTCTTCTTCCTCTTCCTCTTCCTCCTCCTCCTCCTCATCCATGGAGCTGTATCCAGAATCTTCGCTCTCCCAGTCTTCCTCGCTGTCCCAGTCTCCCTCGTTGTCCTCTCCCTCGTTGTCCTCTTCTTGAAAGAACTCCCCCTGATCCCAAACCCCAAACACAAAATGACCATTTACAAATGCAATCTCCAACTCACCGTCCCTACCTTCGCGGTCCATGGCGAGCCTGACGGGGGGCGCTCTTGCAGGACGCTCCATGATGTAGTTCACACCAGCTGAGAGGGAAAGATTAAAACCATAAGGATTTCACATAAAATTACATATTTCTTGATTACAATGAGCAATAATCAACGTTTTAAAAAAGAAAAAACATCAGCATATCCATAAACTAACAATGACAGACAAAACACAAGAGGTTGTGCCTTTAAACATTTAACAGTAATATCAAACACAGTGCAGTTCAGCCTCTGTTAGTTTAAACATATGTGGGAATCAGAATCAATTAATGCTGCTTCCATGTGACACTTAATGATAAACACTGTTGTTATTACAAGTTATTGAAAACAAACGTTTTCACAAAGATGGACATGTTGACTATAGTCAACATGTCCATCTTTGAGAAAACACACACACATATATATATATAGAGAGAGAGAGATATTCCAATGCCAATAATTATTATTATTACTAACGTTATTGATATTGTCAGCAGTATTACTATTTGTATTTGTCCCAAACAACAATGTAGCGTTCATAATTAACAAGTTTAAATATTGAATTGCACATGAAGAGGCGCAGACCAGGTGCCTTTCACGGCTTTTTTTTAACCGACAGTTGAATCTCGAGAGCTCTCGGCAAAGACGTTTATTCTGCACAAAACAATTGTAAGGACTTCAGTGTTTGTGTGAACAAAACCATCAATGGTCTGCAATAAACGGCGGGAACGTATTTCATTTATATTGGCGATATTAATCCAACATGACCACAATAACCTTTTTCGTTTATAACTCATTACTCTCCAAGTTTATGAGCATATCACAGTGCCTGGAGGAGATGCTGGAGGCCGCACGCGCACATGCAGTCCCATAATTACTTAATTAACGATCGCTCTCTTGTCCCACGAAAACAAAGTATATCAACAACGAGCAAAGCGCATTTCAATGTTAAATACATCATCATGATTATATATCATATATATATGTATATCATTTGTATATATTTTAAAGTAAAATGAGCAGATATTACAATAAGTCACTTTTCAATATGGTTTCCATGGTTCCCAATCGAGGAATTCTATAAAAATGGCTCGGGCGCCATTTCGATTTTGACATTTTAATGTTAAACTTCGACGTTTTGATGCCTTAACCCTAAAATAACCGGGTTTTCAGACCTCTATACTAATTGTTAACACACTCCACACATCTCCTGCAAGTTCTAAGCCATTCTGTAGCTCAAATATCATTTTACAGGCCTGACAACATTCTGTGACATGTTAACCTTAAAACTCAAAAGGTGTCACTGATTTCTAAACTGAGAACACTTTTAAAGGATTTTGGGATTTAATTGTTTTCATTGATAGTAAAGAAAAAAGCTAAATGAAATCTAAAATGTGTCTTACCTGCACCTCTCGTCCAACTCACAGCCCCTTCAGCAGGGGCTCTCTCTGGATGTCCGGACCACTGAAGTCCTCTTTCAGGGTCTCTGGTGGTCCTCTTTAGGGTCTCTGTCCTCTCGATAGTAGTGTTTATGTTCGCCAACAAGTTTCGTTCACAGCAAGCCGTTCAAAACTCAAAGAGTAAACTTTACAGGTTTGGGTTCACAGGAAGGTTGTAGTTCGTGTCAAGTCCAAAGTGTAAAGGGAAGAATCAGAACCTCCGCGGCCTTTAAAAAACCTCGGTCCGGTTTCCATGGCAATTACGTGCGTGCGTGCTTGCGTCCGTGCGTAACTGCATGCGTCCGTGCGTGCGATTGAGCATATTGTTCTCATATTTATCAAATATATATTTCATTTGAGTCATACTTGAGTTATTGTATTTGTTTTTGTCAGTGATCTGTTGCTATTCAGTACAGATATGAGTAACTGAACATGACTGATGTTTGTTATTATAACTGTCACCTGATTTGTCTTTGTAAATACATGTTTGTGCATGCTCTCATGTGTATTGTCATGAAGTGAATAATTTCATAACATTTTAATAATAATACAAATAATAAATGAATCTAACAGCGTCAAACTATTTCATCTAAATACAGTTATATTCTAGTAGTTTTTAATATCGGACTGATCGCTGGAGTTTCATACCAGGCACTGATGTGAAAGACAATCTGTGATCTGTGAAGAAAGATCACAGATTAAACTCAAGTTATATATTAGATTTGTTTTCTGATTCACCAGCTGTTTAAAATACATGTTCATTGTAGGTCCGAACAACAAAAGGACCACAAAAGACTTTTTTCATTTATGAAAGTATTTTCTTGATCTGTTATTTCCCTCATTAACTTATATTATGTATATAATTAAAATCCGAGAGAGACGGAGACGTTTTATAACATGTATCCTCCTCTCCATCCAGTCACGCGAGACGGATCATTCCTTAGTGTTATATAATTATAATTATTATATATATTATAATTATATAATTTATGTTTAACCTACAACTTAAAGTCTTAAAAAATAATTCCAGTGTTGAAGATAAACCATAACCACATTGTGAGTTATTTTATAAAGATGTTACAATCAGAATTTCAAGACGTAAATAATTAATAAATAAGACGCATTCCGCTGGTAAAAAATCGATCTTGCGCGTATAAACAGGACACATAACACAGTATAAATACCACACACTGTGTATAAATACCACAAACATACCACACACTGTCTATAAATACCACACTGTGTATAAATACCACACACTGTATGAATACTCAATGCAGTTTGTTTAACAGGTTACAGACAGAGAAAACATCTCCACTCTTGATGATAACTGTGTCTTTATTAATATAAGTAGTCAATTTAACATGATCAGATCAACTAAAAACATTAAACGATCATTTTTATCAATATATTAAATGGATTTTTATAAGAATGTTCGATAAAAGCTGTCCGGACCAGAAAGCTACTCCGTTAAACTGATCACAGACACAAACTCCGTCCTAAGTCTCTCCAGCTGTTAAAGCCGACTGACTCATCAGAAACCAACGTCACTTCACGTGACGCTTCAGAGGAACCGTCTCATGTCTCTTAAAACATATTTCTTCGTGTCCGCTCCTGACAGTGACAGCAGGGGGCGCTGTTGGGTGGATGTTGTTGTGAAGGGTTTCCAGTCTTTAAAAAAGGGGACAGAAAGGCTGCATGGTGCAGGACAACATGCATCGTGTTCCCAAGGTCTCACATTCTCAAGATGGTATGGAACATAACGGGAACATGGCATAAGGTCCAATGGTCCCTCTGCTCTATAAAGCACATAACAGGAACCTGAAACAGAGTTCCCCACCGCCTTATTCACTTACTATGACACAGGCTAGTGTGGGAAGTTCTGTCCTCCCAGCACTGCTTTTTAATATTATAGGCTTAAACTTGAGGGAACTTATCAGATGGTTGGAGTCACAGAACACAGAAAGGTCTGTGCTTAATGCAGATATTTATTAAATATTCTAACTTTAACGCTTGTGTTGTGTTCAGGTCAAATTTGGTTAATTCAAGTGTGAGGTTGAGAGGAGAGGCATTGGGTTCCTTCAACAGGAGTTTTAAGTCCATGTTCTGGTCCCCAGATAAAGAGAACAGGCATCATGGGAAGCAGTTTTATGACTGAACCCATAATCTCTTCATAGTTCTACTATAGCGAGCCTAAGGAGTCCTCTTCATCCACTATTTACATATGTTACCTCATCACGGGGTGACTGTGGCTCAGTGGTTAGCAAGTCTGTCTTTCAATCAGAGGGTCGGTGGTTAGATCCCAGGCTCCGGTAGTCCATGTCGTTGTGTCCTTGAGCTCACCGTTGCTGTGTCTACGGTCTGCGTTATATCACGCAAGTCGCTTTGGATAAAATTAGAAACGTACTAAAAGTATTATTTCTCTCTCCTGTTGTGTAACAAATGGTTCTCATTTCGCCAGTTTCCTTTTTCAAACTCCAAGTTGTGTAAAAACTTTCATGAGAATTCAGATAATTGTTGTCACATCTGTCTTTATGAATAATGTTCTGCATCGTCCCGGCGATCTGTCTTCATGATTCACACAACGCACTCAGATATTGTTCCAAACACTTTATTGCAGCTGTAGACGGTCATAGTAAGTCACGATGGCCTTGGTGACGATCATTAAGAGCACGGTTGCTCCCAAAAAGCAGATTAATCCGGCCACAGTAGCGATCACAGCCCCTGTAAAGGACACAGGTTGGTTCAGTTTCGCCAGAGTGCACCTGAACTATTTCAAACGAAACGGTATGAGAGGTATTTCAGGGATCAGTATACATTACTTCAATCTTTTCAATTTTTGAAAAACATTCCAACTTGCCAAAAAGATAAACAAAAAAAAAGTAAAAGCATTATTTGTATTATAAACATTGTACCATACAAAATATTAAACGAAAGTACAGCTACAGTTGCAGGACGATGTGCTCAGCATCCTCGACATGAACTCACAGTCAGAAGGGGGGCCTCCTGACGTCCCCCTGCTGTTGAGGACCACCAAAGGTCCAGCAGACACAACAGCGGCTTGCTTCCCCTCTCCACCCGGCCGGCTCACGGACCTCTTGCGGCGCCGCTGACTGGTGCAAGTCTAGTGCAAAAGTAGTGCTCAGTTGGGGACTTTAGTTGGGTCATGAGAACGCGTTCCCACAACAGCGTTTGGCCATCAAACCAGTTTGGGTTTTGAGGGCTTGTTTGAATGGTGATGGCCAGGTTGTTTAGGGCTTTGTAGGTGGTGAGTAATATTTTAAAGTCTATCCTGTATTCCACCGGGAGCCAGTAGGTTGCGTTGGACCGGGGTGATGTGTTCATAGCAGCGGGTGGTGGTGAGCAGTCGAGCGGCAGAGTTCTGAACTTATTGGAGTTTATTGAGGATTTTGTTGGGAGAGCCGTAGAGGATGCTGTTGCAGTAACTTCATTGCAGATGCTGCACTTCAGACGTAGACCTTGTTTGTGGCACAACGCGGTTAACGGTGAACATCATCTCCATTAGAATGTAAGACGTCCTATCCCTTCAACCCACTTGTCCACCTTGCGTTTAATGTTAATATTGCAACTTCAGAATGAAACTGTTGTGCAGCGAAGGTTGGGTTGTTTCACTCATTGTACTGATGACTTGCTGTTGTGTAAGAACATGCCATATTTGCACAACTTGGCTTTTTTTGTGGCCTGTGTGAGCAGAAAGTTATGTGTCTGAACAGGAAACACTTCTGTGGTCTGATTCCTTCCGTCTGTAAAACAAAAAACAGTTGCTCTTTAATTGAGAAGAATTACTTTATTCATTTTTTAAGAATCACGACTACATCTGAGCTAGACCCTATGTCTGTGTGCACTGAAGGACTTCTTCAAATAAAAAGCCTCCTTGATCTGGTTTTCTCCCCTAGATCTTCATCTCCCGCACGTACGATGCCACGACTCACTTCGAGACCACCTGTGACGACATCAAGGACATCTACCGGAGGATGACGGGCTCAGAATTTGACTTTGCCGAGATGGAGCGCAAGAAGCAGGACACCTTCGGCGACGCCTGCGACTAGAGGCGAGGCGTCCGCTACAATCCTGATCGTAACAGACGGCGCCGACTGAAATCTTACAAAAAATAGTATAAAAAAAAAACCTACACAAAAATGTACACACCGATGGGCTGGCTGGTCATCCGAGTAAACGGTTTTGCCCATTGAGGAAGTTCATGATATATAGATATGATATAGTGTTGTTGGACAGGGTTCAGGGAGGGAGCTATGTGTTTTAAACCCACACTCAGATGGATGTTGCACTAAACACTGGTTATGCCTAATATACAGTAATACCCTACATTCTTCTGCCGCATCATAACGAGATGATGCATAGTCCAAAGATGCCAAATCAAATGATAATTCATAAAACAATCTTATAAAGTGGGTATATGTGTCAGCGGGGTGGGGTGGGTTGTCCAATTGTTCCGTCATTGTATAAAAGGCGTTTGTAAGATAAATAATATCTATACATCAGTTATTGGTCTTTGCAAGTGTAGTGGCCAGCTATGGCCACTTGAGGGCGCACTGATATATGAGGGGGTGATGTACGGGAAAGGGATAATAAAAGTTGTCGAGTTGTATCCTGATGGTTGTGTCCTTTGAGCACCGAATATATAGGCACAATACATGGTGTCAGAAGCTTGAAACCCGCGACAGACAGAGTCTGGGGTACTGACAACTAGTTGGAGTAGTTTAACGGTGTGGAGAGTGAAGACGGTGACGTGTGGAGCTAGAGAGAAAGTTTGACGGTGAAAGCTAACAACAAGCTAGCGGTAAGCTACTAGCACACGACATGGATCACATTTTTACCATCCCACCACCGGGACCCTTTGACTTCGAGCCAGGCTCGTGGCCCGCATGGATAAAAAGATTCGAACGCTTCAGGCTTGCTTCTGGATTGAAGGAAAAAGACAAAGCGTACCAGGTGAATTCTCTAATTTACACAATGGGTGATAAAGCTGAGGATATCCTGAGCTCATTGCAGTTGGCTGAAGATAAACAAAATGACTATGACGAGGTAAAAGATGCTTTTGATGGACATTTTATAGGAGTGCATAATGTGATTTTTGAACGAGCCAAGTTTAATAAACGGAGTCAGGAAGTTGGCGAATCTGCAGAGAATTTTATCACAGCAGTGCACATACTAGCTGAACATTGCAAATATGGCGTCTTGCGTGAAGAGTTGATCCGAGACAGGATTGTTGTCGGGATACGTGATGCCAAATTGTCTGAAAAAATGCAGCTCAACCCAAACTTGGATTTAGCTACAGCCATAGTTCAAGTGAGGCAGCACGAGGAAGTGAGAAAGCAGCAAGTTGTCCTCCGGTTAGCCGATTCACCGGAGCAAATGGATGCAGTGTCCTACAACAGCAAGAGACAGATTTATAGGAAAAATTCAGCTCAACGTGTAAGCCGTTTTCAGCCTCAGCAGGCCTCAACCAGCCCAAAGCAGTGTGGGAAGTGTGGCAAAACCCCTGCACATGCATGGACGGAATGCCCAGCAAAAGATGCTGAATGTAGAAAATGTCAAAAGAGGGGACACTTTGCATCTGTGTGCAGATCAGCTCAAAACATAGAATCCATTGAAGAGGATCATGTGGCGGCTTATTTGGGAGCTGTTGACTGTCCACAGTCGTCTACATGGACTGAAATGCTTACCATAAATGGTGGCCCGATGTGCTTTAAAGTGGACACGGGGGCATCTGTGACTGCTATCCCAGAAACAGAATACACGCAAGGGAAATACGGCAGCTACACAGTGACACACAGACCTCTGCTGGGGCCCGCCAGTCAACCTCTGGATGTCAAAGGACTAGTACATGCTGTCATTCAGAGAGGTGACAGAAAGATTGAGGAGGAGGTGTTCGTTGTAAAAGACCTGACCACACCTTTATTGGGCCTGCCAGCCATTCGCAGACTGCAGATGATTCCTCAGCTCCATAGCATAGACAATGCAGAGACGCACTTCCGCTCAACCTACGCAGATGTCTTTACAGGACTAGGTAAACTTAAAGGTGAACATAAAATTAAGCTGAAAGACAATGCATCACCCTATGCCCTCTCTGCCCCACGACGTGTAGCCATCCCACTCCGGGCCAAAGTTAAAGAGGAATTAGACCGGATGGAGAAAATGGAGGTCATAGCCTGAAAACGTCGGGGAAACTACGCATTTGTGTAGATTTAACCCATTTGAACGAGAGCGTCATCAGAGAGAGACACATCTTACCGGCAGTGGACGAGACGCTGGCCAAGCTGGAAGGAGCCAGAGTCTTCACAAAGCTTGACGCAACATCAGGTTTTTGGCAAGTACCACTCCATCAAGACTCAATGCTGTTGACCACGTTCATCACACCAGAGGGCCGATATTACTTCAAGAGGTTACCCTTTGGTATATCATCGGCCCCTGAGCACTTTCAAAAGAGGATTTCCCAGCTGATTGATGGCATTGACGGAGTGTTATGTCATGCTGATGACGTCCTCATCACAGGAAAGGACCGGGCAGAACACGACGATAGGCTGCACAGGGTGCTACAGAAATTCAGAGAGTCTGGGCTCACTCTGAATGAAAAATGCCAGTTTGCACTGACAGAAGTCCGTTTCCTGGGGCATGTCATAAACTCCCAGGGCATCAGAGCAGACCCGGATAAGATAAAGGCAATCCGGGACATGCCTGAGCCGAAGGATGTGGCAGATGTTCGCCGCTTCATGGGCATGGTGAACTTTGTAAGGAAATTCTCACCACGCCTGCCGGACTTGACAAAGCCCATCCGCGATCTGTTGAAGACAGAGAACAGCTGGACATGGGGAGCACCCCAACAGAAAGCATTCCTGGACACTAAGAAAGAATTAGGGTCAGAGACGGTGTTAGCCCAATACAGCCCAAACCATGAAACCATGGTGTCAGCGGATGCCTCTTCGTATGGCTTAGGTGGTGTCTTAACACAAAAACAGCTAGGTGGTGAGTGGAGACCGGTTGTCTTCATTTCAAGAAGTTTGACCAAAGCAGAGTCAAGATATGCTCAAATAGAAAAAGAGGCTTTAGCTACGACCTGGGCATGTGAGCGCCTGCGCGGATACTTGAGCGGCCTAGATTTTACTATCAGAACAGATCACAAGCCACTCATAACACTCCTGAAATCCAGAGCACTGGATGACCTTCCGCCGAGGATTATCAGATTCAGGTTAAGGCTGCTCAGATTCAATTTCAATATCATCCATGTCCCAGGTAAAAACCTGATAACAGCTGATGCTCTGTCCAGAGCGCCGCTTCCAGCCACAGCCACGGAGGCGGAGCTAGACTTGGAAAAGGAATGCAAAGCTTATTTGGACAGTGTAGTAGAAAGCCTGCCAGTCACACCGACAAAGCTGGAACAAATTAAGAGCGCACAAACCTCTGACAACACCGGCAAACGTCTCAAGCGATACATTGTAAACGGCTGGCCAGAACACAGACGAGATGTGCATGAGCTGCTGTTGCCCTACTGGCCTGAAAGGTCAGTCCTGCATGAAGGAGGAGGACTGCTCATGAAAGGAGAGAGACTCATCATCCCTGAATCCATGAGACCTGATATCCTACAGAGACTTCACCAGGGACATCAGGGTATCAACAAATGCCTAGCTAGGGCTAGAGAATCTGTCTGGTGGCCAGGCATCACGAGTGCTGTAAAACAGATGGTCGAGAGATGTGAGATTTGTGCACGTGAAGCTCAGACACCTGTCGAGCCTCTACTCACAACTGACCTCCCAAGCAGACCATGGCAGAGGGTTGCAGCAGATCTTTTCCAGTGGCAGAATGGGAACTATGTAGTCATGATAGACTACTTCTCTCGCTATATTGAGGTTTGCACTCTACCTGGGGGCACAACAGCTAAACAGACTATTGCAAGAATTAAAGCTGTGTTTGCTAGGTATGGATGCCCAGAAGTGCTAGTCACGGACAACGGTCCTCAGTTTTCCAGTCATGAATTCTCTCAGTTTGCAAGAGATTATGACTTTACACATGTGACAAGCAGCCCCCGTTATCCCCGCAGCAATGGGGAGGCTGAACGGGCCGTCAGAACTGTTAAGTCTCTCTTAGAGAAAGAGGGTGATTTCCACAAAGCTCTGCTGGCCTACAGGTCTACTCCATTGGCACACGGGTCCTCCCCAGCACAACTACTGATGGGGAGGAGACTCAGAACACCAGTCCCAGTGTCACCGCTGCAGCTACGACCACAGTGGCCTGATCTCAAAGAATTCAGAGAAAAGGACACTGCGTTGAAACTGCAACAGCAACAAACGTTCAACCGGAGACACCGCACTCAAACCCTGCCACCTCTTCAGCCTGGACAGCAGGTGTGGGTCAGACCCACACACACCAGAGGGACGGTTGTGGGCCCTGCACCTATACCACGCTCATACGAGGTGGAGACCGCGGATGGAGGACGGCTGCGACGCAACCGTTCACACCTCAGGGAAGTACCAGTGCCCCCAACATCAGGTGACATGTCAATGACTAGGTCAGGGAGACTTTCTAGGGCTCCTGAAAGACTGGACCTTTGAACGCTAAACACACACCTACACACTACGGAGGACCGAAAAGAAAAACATGATATGTTGTTAAAACAAAAGAAATGTCATAATGTTCAGTTTTAAAAGGTGAAATGTTTAGTCGAAAAGCTATGTTCTGATCTAATGCATCTAGTGAGTAATCTCATACAATAGTTACAGTAAAGTATAATTTATTCTGTTAGTTTCTTAGTTTAGACTTTTAAGCTGTAATGAGGATTTGAGTGAACTCCTAAAATGATAAGTTAAGTTATAAGAAAATAGTTATATTGTTGAATGCATTTTGTCATCTTGAGGTTCTGACAAAGCAGTTAAACTTTCATCCAAAAGGGAGAGATGTAGTGGCCAGCTATGGCCACTTGAGGGCGCACTGATATATGAGGGGGTGATGTACGGGAAAGGGATAATAAAAGTTGTCGAGTTGCATCCTGATGGTTGTGTCCTTTGAGCACCGAATATATAGGCACAATACAGCAAGTATTCTTTCATGTCAGGGAGAGAGAGAGAAGCGGCTTGGCTTCGTGCGTCTTAAGTTAAATCATGCGAGCAGCGGAGTGTTCCTCCCAGCACGTTCAGGCAACAGCAGACCGCCGCCAGCTTCCATCGTCAGCCGTCAATGTGGGTAAGGGGTGTGTGGGCTTGATATTTCTATGTCAATGTTTTCTTTTTCTTCTTTCAACCCCTTTCCGGCGCTGCCAGATGCATCCTATAAACCAAGCCACACAAGGCGACTGTAGTTACTATAATGCATCAGAGATCAATGAGTTCCTGTATCATGCAAAGTGATGGAAGATCTGAGCATTACCAGCAGATTGGTGGGACGTGTGGTTGACTGATTGCTTAAGAAGGACCAAAATGTGTACTGCAGCAGTATTGAATTAATGAGAGCCCTTTTGCTATCTTCTGTCTTGAACAACTTTGGAAAAAAACACAACATCTTGGGCTCAAATGATTTCTATGCTGCAAAGTAAAAACAAAGTTTGTCAAAAACCGAAGCTGTGTGTGATCACTTTTTTCCCCCTCACATTGCAACACAAGCAAAAAACACCTAGATTTATTTTTTACTGATGAGGTGAACGATGAGCCACCCCTGAACTTTAGACAGATTTAAAACAGAAGGACTGGTTGTTTAATGACAATCAGTCATTTCAGGTGATTATAGCATTGTGATAATCAAATATCAGCAGGCTGTTTTAACCACTGTAATTGCCGGCTGTTGGGTTTTAAATGTACTAATTCATGACAAAAGTGGAAACATTTTATTTGCAGTCAGATATTCAAACTTCAAAATGAAAAACATAATATCTGAATCCTTGAAGAACATTTCTAACCGCATTAAATCAAAGGGATGTGGTTATTGAGTTGGATCAACCTCCCAGTAGTACAGTTCAACTGGCGGTGCAGGACAGCCAATGCCATGGGCCAACCTTCTCATGTCCTAACAGCTCCACCCTGTACCTTTCCAGTCACGGAGATTCCTGAAAGCCCTGCAACACCTTTAAATATGCGTTCTACTTAATGAGTAGAAGTACTTTTAGACTTCAGAGCTTGAGGTTCATCTAGAATTTGAACACCTCTAGTGAATGTCAAGCTCTTGCAAGCTGTTTCTTTATTGGAAGTGCAGAGATCTGTTCAGGTTTGTGTGATAAACAGATCGTGGCATTGTAGTCTATGTTTTATGTACTTGTAATTCAACATTCAGTTTTAGCAAGAACAAAATGGCTGATGGAAAAATCCTTTTAACTTGAATGATTATATTTACAGAATTATGACCTTTTATCAAATTTTTTTTTTAATCCAATGCTATGGTGGTGATGAGCATATTTCTAGTTATAGTGTAAAAAGAAAAGTTGAATTAGTCCAAGAACTGTGGTTATTTTTTCAAACTTGGTAGGTTTACTTTCCACAGACATCACCTCAACACTGAATGGAGAACCATGGAGCCTCGAGAGGGCAAGGCCTCTGCAAACTGTTTGGCACCTGAAAGATTCTGCTCGTTATCCCGGCCAGTCCGTGGGAGAAATGCTCAGATATTCAAATTTATATAATTAAAAGATTTAATAAAAGATGATGACAAAACAGTTATACATTACTCGAATCGAGGCCTTCCTCCTTTCTGCAAATTCACAGACTGTAAACAGTTAGCTGTCGTCTTCACGTCCAGGAGAAGAGAGACCGTACAAATGCCGCTATTAGTTTAAATACTCTCAGTCACGGAGCTTAAGGCCCTCTCATTGGTTAGTTATTCTTAACATCTCGATTGTCCATAGGTCCATTTGCTTTCGGGAAGGCGGAGGCTCTTCATCCTCCAGGGACAAAGGAATAGTCCATCTTCCAAGTATCCATGCGCGCATCCTTCCGGTCCCAAATGTCAGTGTCTCACTCCACCTTCCCCAGCAACACATGAAGGAACCACTTCTTCTTCAAGAAACAGTCCCACATTCCTAACTCCTATAGAATCATTATATAAAAACCATTCACACCTAAACATTAAACAATATGACATACAGTGACTTTCTTAATACATACAATTACATATCCTTCATAATGCCCTTCATTATTTATCATATCCTTCTTATGCATTGTAATGTACACTTAAACAATCCTTTATTACACATGTACAGGTAATTTCAAGCTCACTAATCTATTAGAATTTAACACACCCCAACGTAGAATTTTGGAGTCACCAATATAGCACGTCATAAATCATAGTAGAGTTCCTCCTTGATACGGAAGTGCTTTACAGCCACAACATCCTCCAGGGTGGAGATCCCGCCCTGCAGGACAAACGTATTGGTTGCTCCGGCTCCACTGGTAGATCACAGGCACCTGTGAGCGGCTTGCCAAAATAAGGTGGGCCTTCCCATCCAAGTCCAAAAACTCTGCATCTGTGTCGCGGAACCACTCATCCAGGGACTGAGATGAATAAAAGACATTATCGTTCCCCTTGTATAGCGTTGACACGCCTGCTTTTGAGCAGTCCACGAGCAAAAAAAACAAGTCAGGGCCAATCTGGAAGGCCTCAATGTCAATGCCACAGGAGAGGTTAGACACCTAGAAACTAAAGTAGGGTTGTTGTAATAGTAAAGCATGCAGGAGGTTGCTCAACTTTTTAATTCAGTTCAGGTCAGCATCATCAATTCACACTTTCTATCTCTCCCACAGCTCAAATGATCGGAGCCGCTATTGTTCTTCAAACAAGCAGCGCCGTTTGTCTTCAGCGAAGCTTACAACAGACACATACGTATGTTAGCGTTCATTCAACATACATCTATATGCTGCACCACTTTTATTATTTGAACATTATCTTATGTGTCGGGTTTTTAAACTAATCATGTATTACCTTGTCCGGATCGCCTTCTTTCCACTCACCTCTAAATTGTACCTATTCTACCTATACAGAATTTGGTTCATGACAGGCTTCTGCGTTACCTTTTTAGTCAAGGCCTCATGTGAGCAGGGAGGAGGGATCATCCAAGGTGTCCCAGAGAAAAGTCCAGTCCTTTGTTCAAATCGCTATTCTTCAGCCACGAATCGCCACAATGATCACGTCGGGATCACCAATTGTTAAGTTCAAAAACCTTGGGCGATTGCGTGAAGAGAGGTCCAGGATTCAATTTGTTAAATTATAACGGATTTAATAAAAAAATAGGTCAAAGGTGATGCAGCATAAAAATCACGATCGAGGGTGCACCAGTGATTAGTCTCCACAGACCATTTACAGCTTCACTGCATTGGTTAGCTGTTTAGGCTAAGGCTAATTAACCCCAAACAAATGTTATATTTGTATATTGTTAAGTTCAAACCTTGTGAGAGAGAAGTCCAGGATTCAATTAGTTATAATAAAAAAGTATTTAATAAAAAGATGATGATGAACAGAATATAGTTCCCGGCCTGGGTCGCTTCAGTTAGTCCACAGGCCACTTACAGTCGTGATGTAAGCAGTTAGCTGTCTGTGCGATTCACGAGAAGGGATCATCACCCCGTACAAAGGTTCGCGCTCCTCCTAAATACTCTTATTCGCTGAGCTTAAGGCCTCTCCATTGGTTAGTTTCCCAGCATGCAAGATACCATAACAATAACATATCATTCTAATGGATAACCCCTTCACAGGGGCAGAGTCCTACTCAGGTAAACAGTCCTACCTCCTGGTAGCTTTTTCCGTATTCTTCGGCCCTCCTGCGCATAAAATAGTCCCTTCTTGCGCCATGCTTGTTACAACCCCTCACCACGTGCAAACTCCATTTGTCTATCTTAATATTCCATATTAATTATTTTTTTCCTTCATAAGTATTCTAATTTAAACAGACATTCTTTATATACATGTGCATGTTAAAATAAACTATTACAATATATATATATATATATATCTGTGTGTGTGTGTGTTTAGCTGCCAACAAAATACTATTTTAACCATGTAGCTAACTTAGTAATAAAATATATTTAAACGGCACCTTCAAAACTAGAAAAAAGGAGATTGTTAATACAGTAAAAGGAGGTGCAGATTAAAATAAGTTTTCTTTCTGACCTTTTTACATATATACAAGGTGTGATGTAATAAATGCAGTGAGGTAGAGAAATAAAATGTCCAGCATTAGATTACACTTTGTAACAGCACTTCAGGTGTTTACTCATCTCTCTCAGGGTGGCCCACAGCCATTGCTCAAAGTGAAGCTGCTGCTTATCTTCATGTGAAGCATAGATGAAACCACACAATGCTGCTCCTCTTCCTCTTCCCTAACGTCTTGCTGTATGTGCTGTCCTGAGTTTAAACAATCAATTCCATCTTAATCTGAGTTCTCAGCATGGACTCTGCTGCAGTCTCCTTCTCGATCGATATATATAGATGATACCCAGCTATATATATCGATCAAGCCAGATGAAACCAGCCAGGTGGCTAAACTTCAAGCGTGTCTTAAAGACATACAAACCTGGATGACCTGCAACTTCCTGATGCTGAACTCGGACAAGACTGAGGTTATTTTGCTTGGCCCAGAGCCACTGAGAAATCAATTATTGAATGATATTGTTTCTCTTGATGGCATTGCACTGGCGTCAACCACCACCGTGAGGAACCTGGGAGTTGTCTTTGATCAAGACTTGTCCTTCGGTTCCCACGTGAAACAGATCTCAAGGACCGCCTTCTTCCACCTACGCAACATTTCAAAGATCAGGCACATCCTGTCTCGAAGGGATGCAGAAACATTGATCCACGCATTTGTTACCTCAAGTCTGGACTACTGTAACTCTGTATTATCAGGCTGCTCTGCTGGGTCTCTCAGGTCTCTACAGTTGATCCAGAATGCTGCAGCCCGTGTGCTAGCGAGAGTTAAGAGGAGAGATCACATTACTCCTGTATTAGCTGATCTCCACTGGCTTCCTGTAAGACAGAGAATTGTATTTAAAGTCCTTCTTCTTACATATAAAGCCTTAATTGGTGATGCACCATCATATCTTAGGGAGCTTATAGCACCATATTGTCCCACCAGAGAGCTGCGCTCAATGAATGCGGGGCTACTTGTGGTTCCTAGAGTCTTAAAAAGTAGGATGGGGGCCAGAGCCTTCAGTTATCAAGCTCCCTTTCTGTGGAACCAGCTTCCACTTTCAGTCCGGGGGGCAGACACAGTCACCTCATTTAAGAGTAGACTTAAGACTTTTCTCTTTGACAGTACGTATGGTTAGGGCTGGCTCAGGTCGGACCTGGTCCAGCCCCTAGATATGCTGCCATAGGCCTAGACTGCTGGGGAACACTTTAGGATACAATGAGCTCCTCTCTCCTGTTCTCTCTCTCCTCCTCTTCCCCTCCTCAGGTGCTCCTGGGGTGCTCCTATGGACTTATATTGCCAAGGAGCATCTTAGGGAAACACCGAGGGATTTATATCTTCTTCTCCCTCTCATTTTCTCCTCTCTATACTTCTAGATGAATTAATGTCTCTTTAAAGCTCATTACTAACTCTACTTCCTCTCGGGAGCCTCTGTGCTTCCTCTCCTCAAGCGTCCATGGATCGTGGCTGTCTGAAGCCGGTCCTGTTCCCTTCCATGGCGGCCCTGCTGATGCCCTTCATCTTCACCTCCGTCTGCTGTCGTGGATCATAGTCATCTGGGTCGTGGCCATGCCTACTACTCATGAATAATTTCTGTGACATCCATTGAATGTGCTGTAACTCTGTTACGTTGATTCTGGTCACATGACATCTATTGCTTCTGTCCATCCGGGGAGAGGGATCCTCCTCTGTTGCTCTCCTGAAGGTTTCTTCCCCTTGTTTTTTAGTGGGAGTTTTTCCTGATCCGATGTGAGGTTCCGGGACAGGGATGTCGTATGTGTACAGATTGTAAAGCCCTCGGAGGCAAATTTGTATTTGTGATTTTGGGCTATACAAAATAAACTGAATTGAATTGAATTCTCCTTTCTGATGGCTTCAATCTTTATCCAAAGGACATACCAAATTATCATTACATATTCAACAATTTTCAGTTATATATGTATGGGCAATGAAAATGAGACCTGAGTTGTTTTGATGAGGTTAGGAAATGCAACAAGGCTGCTCTGAGAAAGAAGAAAACACAAATCAGACAACTCAAGATCTAAAATGAAAGTGAATGGGTTACATATTCCGGTGGCTCCAATCATTGCAGCATCATGATATGACATGCTGCCACTTCCTTGAGGTTCAGTGCAGCAGGCACTTCCAGCTGTTGGATCTGCTCCTTGACCTCGTCCTCAAAGGTCTTGTAGTTTGAAATGATTGCATGTCTGTCTCTGTGAAGTCACCATTAAAAGGCAAGGCAAGGCAAGGCAAGTTTATTTGTATAGCACATTTCAACACAAGGTGATTCAAAGTGCTTCACATACAGCCATTAAAAGCATAAAAACACAATGCAGAATAAAAGATTTAAAAACAATTAAAAACAATTACACAATCCAAAATAAAAGATTTAAAAACAATTAAGAACAATCATTAAAACAATAAAAAACAGCTAGAAGGCAAAAAGCAGAAATAGATAGATACAGAATTGAATAAAAGTTGCAGTGCAGTTTAAGATATAAAATGCAGTAGTGAAATGTAGAATCTGGTTTAATTAAAGGCAACAGCAAACAGAAAGGTCTTCAGTCTGGATTTAAAGAGGCTGAGGGTCTCTGCAGACCTGCAGCTCTCAGGGACCTTGTTCCAGATGTGTGGAGCAGAAAAGCTGAACGCTGCCTCTCCATGTTTAGTTCTGACTCTTGGAACAGAAAGTAGACCCGTCCCAGACGACCTGAGGGGTCGGGATGGTTCATAAGGCAGCAGCAGATCACTAATGTATTTAGGCCCTAAACCATTCAAGGCTTTATAAACCAGCAGCAGGATTTTAAAGTCAATTCTTTGTTGGACAGGAAGCCAGTGCAAAGACCTCAGAACTGGAGTGATGTGATCCACTCTCCTGGTCTTAGTGAGGACTCGAGCTGCAGCGTTCTGAATCAGCTGCAGCTTTCTGATTGACTTTTTACTGAGACCTGTGAACACACCGTTACAGTAGTCAAGTCTACTGAAGATGAATGCATGGACAAGTTTCTCCAAATCCTGTTGAGACATAAGTCCTCTAACCCTTGATATATTCTTCAGGTGATAGTAGGCTGATTTTGTAACTGTCTTGATATGACTGTTCAGGTTGAGATCTGAATCCATAACTACTCCTAGATTTCTGGCTTGGTTTGAGGTTTTTAACATCAGTGATTGTAGCTCAGCGCTCACTTTCAATCGTTCGTCCTTGGAACCAAAAACAAGTACTTCTGTTTTATCTTTATTTAATTGAAGAAAATTCTGGCACATCCAGTTGTTGATTTCTTCAATACATTTAGCCAGCACTGGTATGGGATTATAGTCCCCTGGTGATATAGTTATGTAGATTTGTGTGTCGTCTGCATAGTTATGATAACACACTTTGTTGTTTTTCATAATCTGAGCCAGTGGAAGCATGTAGATATTGAACAGAAGAGGCCCCAGTATTGAACCTTGGGGAACACCACATGTCATACCAGTCAGCTCTGACCTGTAATTAGCTAAAAAGGAGATTATTACATTACTCGATCGAGGCCTTCTCCTTTCCTGCAGATTCACAGACTGTCCCCAGTTACCTGCCGCCTCTGCGTTCGAAGAGAATAGGCCGTTAGTTTAAATACTTTTCAGTCATGGAGCTTAAGGCCCTCTCATTGGTTAGTTCCCTTCCCTTATTCTAACACCTTTCTTAACATCCTGATTGTCCATAGGTCCAGTTGCTTTCAGGGAAGGCGGAGGCTCTTTTCCTCTAGGAACAAAGGAATTGTCCATCTTCAAAGTATATCCATGCGCGCGTCCTTCCAGTCCCAATTGTCAGGGGCGCCGCAATTGTCTCACTCAGTGTCTCACTCCGCCTTCCCTAGCAACAAATTGAAGAACTACTTCTTCTTAAAGAGACAGTCCCACATTTCTAACTCCTACAGAATCATTATAAAACCATTCACACCTAAACATTAAACAATATAACATAGTGACTTTCTTAATACATACAATTACACATCCTACATAATGTCCCTCATTATTTATCATATCCTTCTTATCAGGCACGTGCACAGATAGACCCCTAGTGGTGCTCAAGCACCTGCCCTTTTGCCCTGAATGAGAAAAGTGCCCCTTCTACTGGAGCCCAATTTTTTCTTCATTCATCAGTATTTAAGAATAAAAATTACTCTCTCTCTGTCATCAATTCCCCCCAAATGTGTTTTGATATCTGACGGGGCACTTATTTGAGTTCTTGTGAGAATTTCGCCCCAACATGCTCCGCGGCGCTCACAAGCAGTGCTGAGCGCCAGGCCAAACGGGTGCAGCCTACTTCTCCTCTGACCCGCAGCATCAGACTAACAGGTAATGACGTTGTTTGGTGATAAATTAACCACAACATTAGCGCCGCTGAAAACATTACGTCACAACTGATCCGACGTTTCCTAAAAAAATAAACAAACAAAAAACTCACAAAATCCGTGATTTCAAAGCCTTGTCCAGCTGTTTACTGACGTTAGTCATGTTTAATGAAGAGGGAGAGATATACAGGCAGGCATCTTCTTTGTGTTGTTGTATAAATGCCGTTTAGACAATTTCGAAAGTATGTTGATCGGTATGTAGTATGTAGCCAATCATCTTTATTCATAAGGAAAATGTAAGCATGCTGTCTAATCTAGCTAGCTGTCTAGTCAGAAAACAGTAAAAAATGTGTGTGTACTTTGTTGTCAGCTTTATAGAGATTATGTAAGTCACTCTTGGTTATTATGCACAACATTGATTTATCTCATTTACAACATTTGCAGCATAATGCCAAGAAAAGACAGACTCCAAAAGCAGAAGGACAGGGAACTGCAGAAAGCAGCTCAGGGTAGCAGCTCTCTTTTATCTTGGATCAGGCCATCAACCAGTAAAACAAATGAGGGAGAATCAGTAACCCTACCTGGTCCAGAGGAGCCCATCACAGATGAGGAAGGACAGACAGAGTGTAGGACTGAGTTATGTTCAGGGGCAGCAACAGAAACAGTGTTGCCTGAGGAGATGAGTCAAGAAGAGGGTGAAGTGACTGCAGCTCCCTTTACATCACAGCAAGGGCATGTGGAGGAAAGAGCTGTTGATGAAAGTGAGGATGCTTATCCTCAAAGAACCTGCAAGAAATCCTTGCCATTGTGGAGGAGAACACTGGCCAGCTCATCTTTCCCACATTTGTGGAGATGGTAAGGATCTATGCAACACTGCCAGTGACAACAGCTTCAGTGGAAAGATCCTTTAAAAAAATGAAGATAATCAAGAACAGGCTCAGGAGTCTCACTGGGGAAGAAAGACTCTCCGACCTTGTCCTGCTTGCCATTGAGCAAGACATCGAAATAAATCACAGTGAAGTCATACAAATCTTCCAAGAGATGGCACCAAGGAGGATGCTCCTGTGAAGATCCTTTAATTTATTCAGAGCAGAGTTTTTATTTTTTGATTGCATTTGGCTCAATATGGCCTTGTTTTGTCTGTTTTTGCCTGTTATTCATTTATTTATTCAATTTGATAATTTGAGTAAGTTTGTTAACAACAATAAATATATAAGTAGAAAATATCCTACTGTGTTTTTTATTTATTTATTTATTATTATTATTTTTAATTTCATAAATAATTTTGGCGATGGGTGCCCTTTTTTTTGGTTTGAGCACCTGCCCCCCAAAATGTCTGTGCACGTGCCTGCTTCTTATGCATTGTAATGTACACTTAAACAATCCTTTATTACACATGTACAGTCAATTTTAGGCTCACTAATCTATTAGAATTTAACAGCACTTAAAGTGCCGTACTGGTGAGATTATCGGTGGCATGAAGGGTGAATTTAGGTTGAAATAGGATCTCTTATTTTATTATTACTTTTATCTGTCATCGGGTATAACATGTGACTGGGGGAACTGACGCGAGGTCTGAGGAGCGCGCAGACGTCATTTAAAGAAAATGTAGATCCTTTCTGATCGTCATTCGTGTTTTGGAGGTTCACTGCTTCGGATCCCAAGGTGCAGCTGCTCTTTTTGGTTTCATATTGATGAGTGGCAGTAAGAATAAAAGTCTCGGTTTTTTTCTGCTCGACATCCACGAGGAAGCCGACGGACGCGCTGCTGGTCCACGTGGATCCCACAGTGATGTGCTCCTATAGCGCACATTTGAAATGTTCTTCAGGTCCAGCACTTCACAGTTACCGCACTCGATCACACCGCAGCTGATCAGAGACTGATCCTTAACCAGCGGCAACAAAATGTTGACGCGTAAAGTTGCGTTCCGCTCCTCCGTCTCAACGACCCGGGTAAAGTGCTTTTGATGCCCACCCGTCAAGACTTCTGGCGGCGCAACACTCACACGCTGGCGCTCTTCGTGGCGCTCTGCTCTCCTCCAAAGCGGCACAGAGAAAGAGAAGTGCTGAAAAGTGGGAGGGAGCGCGAACAGCAAAAGCGAAAACTGACACACTTTACATTACGGTTTACGCTCAGCTGCATTTGCATTATTTTTTGTGCCATGCTTTCAAATAAAGTCTGTATCAATCACCATATGAAGGTAGAAGTGAGTCCCATTAGAGAACATGCCATTCGTTTGCTTGACATACTTGATGCTTCTAGTCATTGAACATCATCGCTTCAGCAAAGAGTCACACGAGGCGACATTAGGATTACAGGTCCGATAACCCGCATTTCAAAATTCTTCAAACTACAATGCAGCTGACATGACATCTAGCGGCAGCTTTGGGAAGTTTTCCTGTTGAATGTCACTGGTCAAGCAGGCGAATGCTTATAGAGCTGACTCAACATGATGTATCACCAATGCAGGCAGATGTAGCAACATCTCTTCACCAGCTATAGATGTGATTTTTATTTTTTCTAAAAAAACTAGATAGATATACACACACTTGTTTGCGTGTCACTGAACACATAATATGAGATAGCTTCATAACCACAACTTACACTAGCCATAGCATGTAAGCGAGGCCGCTAACACCTCAAAGCTATACTAGCTCACAAATGCTGACTCAACCACAAAACAAAACTTTAGGATTCATCCTCAGTGGATCATTAACTACAAATTTCCTTAACAGTTCAAATCAAGCATTGGACAACTGAGCCAATGAAAACTTACTGGTGGGTGTGAAACATTTAACGTTTTAGCTTGGCTAGGTGGTGAAATTATAGTGGAAAGGCTTTGTTGGTCTATAGTGTATTGAAGTCTAATAAAATAAATAAAATGTAAGAAAGTAGATTCCTTTAGCAGCATAGGAAATACAGGACCTTCCTTTACGAAAGGAGACAAATCCGAGACTACATTTCCTTTCAGCGTCAACGTTTAAAGTGTCGCAACATTCGGCCGTTCAGGAGCCCAAACATCAATAAAAGCAACTCATGTAAGGAACCATTGCTATAACTTAAAGTGTAGATGTTGTGAACTTGCAATATGTTGAACCTCCTGTCAAACTACGGACATGGCAATTTACTGTGGTAACATTCAGCTTGTAAATTAGGTTGTCAGATCTTTTGGTGGAGTTATGGTGCAAAAAAAGAAAATAATTCTGACCAAGCAAACCCCAGGTCATACCCCACTCTTCTCCCTCACAAAATAGAAGGAAACAAAATAAATGTAAAGGGTTTTATTTAAAAGCAGAGAAGTAGGTACATACAGAAACCAAAAATTAACTCCTGCATGGTCCCCCACACCTGTTCCTACCAATTATTGACAGGGAGGATGATTGCACTGGGGCCACCGTCGGAGGCCGTGGAGTTGGGGCCGGGGCCGGGGCTGCGGCTGCAGGCCGTGGCGTTGGTGGGGGCGGCGCCCCTGGCAGTCGCGTTGGCAGTCGCGTTGGCAGTCGCGTTGGCAGTCGCGTTGGCAGGGGCGGCGCCCCTGGCAGTCGCGTTGGCAGTCGCGTTGGCAGTCGCGTTGGTGGGGGCGGCGCCCCTGGCAGTCGCGTTGGCGGGGGCGGCGCCCCTGGCAGTCGCGTTGGCGGGGGCGTTGGTGGGGGCGGCGCCCCTGGCAGTCGCGTTGGCGGGGGCGTTGGTGGGGGCGGCGGCGTTGGCAGTCGCGTTGGCGTTGGCGGGGCCCCTGGCAGTCACGTTGGCGGCGCCCCTGGCAGTCACGTTGGCGTTGGTGGGGGCGGCGCCCCTGGCAGTCGCGTTGGCAGTCGCGTTGGTGGGGGCGGCGCCCCTGGCAGTTGCGTTGGCGGCGCCCCTGGCGTTGGCAGTCGCGTTGGCAGTCGCGTTGGTGGGGGCGGCGCCCCTGGCAGTCGCGTTGGCGGCGCCCCTGGCAGTCGCGTTGGCAGTCGCATTGGCGGGGGCGGCGCCCCTGGCAGTCGCGTTGGCAGTCGCGTTGGTGGGGGCGGCGCCCCTGGCAGTTGCGTTGGCGGCACCCCTGGCGTTGGCAGTCGCTTTGGCTGGGGTGGCGCCCCTGGCAGTCGCGTTGGCAGTCGCGTTGGTGGGGGCGGCGCCCCTGGCAGTCGCGTTGGCGGCGCCCCTGGCAGTCGCGTTGGTGGGGGCGGCGCCCCTGGCAGTCGCATTGGTGGGGGCGGCGCCCCTGGCAGTCGCGTTGGCGGGGGCGTTGGTGGGGGCGGTGCCCCTGGCAGTCGCGTTGGCGGGGGCGTTGGTGGGGGCGGTGCCCCTGGCAGTCGCGTTGGCGGGGGCGTTGGTGGGGGCGGCGCCCCTGGCAGTCGCGTTGGCGGGGGCGTTGGCGGGGGCGGCGGCCCTGGCAGTCGCGTTGGCGGAGCCCCTGGCAGTCGCGTTGGCAGTCACGTTGGTGGGGGCGGGGGCGTTGGCAGTCGCGTTGGCTGGGGCGGCGCCCCTGGCAGTCGCATTGGCAGTCGCGTTGGCTGGGGCGGCGCCCCTGGCAGTCGCATTGGCAGTCGCGTTGGTGGGGGCGGCGCCCCTGGCAGTCGCGTTGGTGGGGGCGGCGCCCCTGGCAGTCGCGTTGGTGGGGGCGGCGCCCCTGGCAGTCGCGTTGGTGGGGGCGGCGCCCCTGGCAGTCGCGTTGGTGGGGGCGGCGCCCCTGGCAGTCGCGTTGGCAGTCGCATTGGCGGGGGCGGCGCCCCTGGCAGTCGCGTTGGCGGCGCCGCTGGCAGTCGCGTTGGCCATGCCCACAAGTTGATCATAGGCATCTTTCTTGGTCTTTAATGCCTTAGGGCCGATCAGGGACTTTCCTACAACTTTCAGTTGGACACTTGATGCCTTAACGTCCACTTCATTGGTTTCCAGATGCACTGAAATAAAATTAGATTAATATCTGAGAATAGAGAGTTCTGACAGGGCTGTGAGAATTCTGCTTTAAAAACCTTAAAGCAAACACTTTAATGACTTCTCAGACTTAATTTAGCTCCAAAGACATAATGTAGTGTATTGGACCCAGTAAGAGTTGATCATGTTGTGTTTTTATTTTAAGTCACTCTTGATGGTCTTTTGAAATCCAAGTACCAAAAGCCCGACAAGGCATTATTGAAAAAGTATTAACCACATTATGATGTTAAAAAGTCGTACACAAACTTGCATTTTCTCCAGCAGGGTTCAAACTGCTCACCTTCTTTATAAGCTTGCTGCAACGTGGACTCATTGGATTGGAGAAGTGCAAGGGCCTCCTTTATGGAGATCTCATTGGGAGACAGCTCTATAGTAGAAAATAAATTTAGTGTCGGGAACAAGCTCAGGAAACATCACAAATATTCTTACCTCTCATTCTCATCAGCAGCACATTGCTTCTTTTGTTTGTGCCACGAGCAGGCAGACAAGAGCCTATGGACAAAGCGGTTGCATTTAATCAAATGTTTGATGGCACATGAGACAAACTTGTTACAGCTAAACAGCAAAATAGGAATTGCATAATTACTACTTGCGATACTCCACCATAACATGTTTTAATACAAACAGAATTATAATAAATACCTTCGGTAAGCAAGACAGTCAGCACACAGAACAGCACGGCCCAAAAAGTTGCCATGGCTTCAGTCTCCAACAGATAATGTTGCCTGAGCCACATGGCAGGTTAATAACCCCACTGAGCCGGTGTCCCAGCTGTTGCTCATCAGCTCTAATTGGTTCTCTCTTCAGAGAGTCAGTGCTAGTTGAGATTCATTCCTTCCTGTGACAAATGTTATACAATCTATCCAATCATAAAATGTTGTGCTTTTGAATTAAGCTCCATAAATGGGGAAAATGGCAGAAGATTTAAACAATACCCCTCCTCTTCAGACAGCTAGTAGCAATAAAGGTTGTTTTGGGGAGGATAACTTCAAAAGATAAACAACTTCTAACCCAACACACACTGACGACCTTGAATAATAATTTATTCTGATGTATTTTGAAAAACATATAGTATCCATTAAGGACTGGAGCCAAACGACAACACTTAGATGTTGACGAGCTGGTTAACCTTTGACCTCTATAATTGTCAATACCAACTGCACCAGAGCAACAACCTTAGATTGTGTTGTCCTGACAGCTTACCATACCGTGTGATTGTGTCTTTCAATGAAAAACTAGCATGAATCAGCTTGACAAGTTATATTACTCATTCAGTCCATTCAACAATGGTCCACACTTATCAATGAGCCAGGCAACTCACATCAAAATGTGGACTCTGATAATACTGTAGAATTCTCCTCATGATAATAGAATAAAGAAAGATTCAAGAAAGAAAACTTGGTATGTTTTGGGTTTCAACGGCTTATAGAGGAGCAGGCATGTTGGCCTAACCTTAGAGTATCACTGTCCAAGTACAAGTGCACATACCTCTTCCAAGGATGCACAGTCCTCTAAATCTTCTTTTCAACAAGAAGAAATGTTTTTTTTTTGGGGCATTTGGATCTTTATCCAAACGCGGACCTAAACAAAACGTGCAGGCTGGCTGGACTGTGTTTCTAATTGGAGGCTGGACTGCAGCACATTCTTCTTTACAAAGAATAATGTTGTACTAGTTTACTCTTCATCAAAGTCTGGTAACACCTGCTCTGTGTCCTCGGAGGGATGAAGAAACAATGAACACGTGCTGATTTCACTGTTGGTGTGATTGGTGAGAGCTTTTAAAGGGTTAACAGTTGCTCTGTTGACCATCATCAATAGTTGAAAGTAACTGTACATTTAATCACGTTCTATATTTTGGTGTACTTTTACTCTGATGTCTCTGATGTGGGCCTGAGTCATCAAAAAATCCATAAAGTCCATAAACTACACAAGTCATCATAACAAGAATGAATTGGAAACATTGCTCCATGTCACACTCATTTCATTTGAATCATGTGAAGAGGGAGATTGTCCCCCTCATTATATATGTTATACCTCTCTAAAGCATGTATCCATTGACTCTGCTAAAGCCCAGCAAGAAATCACATCAGTACCACAGTGATAGTAGATTAATAGTGAATGGTGTGCTCATCTGTACATAACTAATATTGGGCTTTAAATTCACTTCGGTTTTGTACAAATGTTACTTAATTAATGTATTGTAATATTGAATGGATAATGCCCGGCTGCTGTTTGTTTACAGACTTGTGCAACCCTGTTTCTTGACTTCCTCCGCATGTGACTTGCGGTCTGATCGGTGTAATAAAGTGCATTGACATTGATTTACTGTCACTTGCAATTAGTTGATGAATGTGGATATTTTACAGGCATCTGTGTTAATAAATTGGCCCATGTACCACCTGCCCTGCATGTTTCTGCTCAGATCCGTCTGATCTGTGTGACACTGTACGTCTAACTGTGAAAGAGGAGTTAGTTTCTCTTAGTTGTTGCATCAGACTGTAACCCAGATGTTTTGCAGTTGACCTCTGACCTCTGACCTGATGCTTTGGTTTCCATTTGGTCTTTGGAGGATGCTTCTTGTCTCATGAGAATCTTCCCGGTACAATTAGAAACCCCACAATGCCGTGGTGTGTCTGTGGCTCTTTCTTTTGTTCATCAAAACAGTGATGTTTTATATGCACACTGCACTCGTCACTCTTTACTGCCACTCAGATCATTTGAGCTTCTGCACACCGACACTCATCTTGTGTGCAGAGAAATATTGTTTCCCATGTGTAGAATAAATTTGTAGTTTATAGGCAGTACACAGATCTCACAATACATTTACAAACATATGTATTATCATGCTTATTAGTGGCCATGGTGGCTTACTGCACAACATATCATAAGAGAAAACAAACCGTAATAAAGAGGCCATCTTGTGGATAAGTGCCGATCCTTTTTATATTTGCACATTACTCATTGCATAAATCTCCATGTAATGTGCATTCAGTAACTGACCACATTTCAAAGTAATCTGAGCCAGCCCTCTTTATTCACACGCTACCTGTTACCTGAAATGAACCCCAGCACGTTGCGCAGCCTCCGGGGTGACCAGTAGGGGGTGACAGCAGGCTGTCTGTAATACTTACAGACTATTGACTATTGAGTATCACGTCCACCGGAACTTTCATCTCATAATTTAATTTTGATATTGTGCAATGACTCTCAAATGTTTCATTGATCTATTTAGGCCGACAGGATGTACCTGACAATTCTCTTTGAGCCGGGCCTCTGATTGTTGCAAAGTAAAAACACAAATGTACATTGTACTTATTTTATATGAATTTCTTTATTTTTTTATTCCTCTCCAGTGTTGGTAAGTTCTATCATTTTGAAATAAGCTACGGCAGTGTTATAAACACAATAATAAAGATATTATTTAATAAAGCTCCCACATTGTTTCCCCTTTATATATTAAGGTCACACCTTGTTCCCTTGAAGCTACATGTATGTATCATTACCTTCTGTTCTGGTACACAATCAGTCAAGATTAAAATTGTTTATCATTTCATTTGAATACAATTGGGAAGAATTAACTGCACGTTACTGACCGTTCCTCCATTTTATTTGTTCCAACATGTAATATTACAAATATCAATACTTAACAGTAATAACAGTAATGCCTTCGAGTCAAATGGAAATCAAAAAGATATACAATTATAATTTGCACAATATTTATTGTATATATAGTGACATACATTGAATGATATCAGAAATATTATGATATTGTTTCTAATATAAAGACATATCAAGAAGAACATTGAACATATATTTAATTGTGCTCCTCAGTAAATAAACAATATAAATACTGTACATACAGTTTACATGAACATACTGTATTCTGTGTCAAATGAAATACTTTAAAACTTTTAGAAGTATTATTTCTCGTTCGGCCTGAACCGTCTGTCTCCTTCTTGATTTCTGAGCAGATGCAAACAGCTGCTGACAGCTTCCTGTGTGTGGGAGGAGCTTCCTGAACCCGCCAGCACAAAAGAAGCAGATGGAAACAAACTACGTCCTCTGTGCCGGTGGGGACGGGACGCTCCTCGTCCTCTCGGCTGGTGGGCGGGGCGTCGGGGTGGAGGGGAGACCGTACTCACTGGGTCTCGGACTCTCTGGGGTGCTGAGAGGGGTTCAGAGGTCTGCTGTTGGTCTGGGTCGTCCTGTGATGACGGGTTGGTTGACGTCCACCATCAGCTGCCCAAAGAGTGAGACCTGAGGAGTCCTGCCCTGTGAGGCACAAACACAAGAGATGAATACTTCTGAACTCAACTACACAACCTTTACATTGTTGTGTTGAATCTGGCCACCAATGATGGAATCGTATTATTAATACTTCTGTAGTCTTGGAGAGGGATTACTTACTCAGCCCACTGAAAGAAAGAAGACCGCCGCTTCTCATCTGGTCTTGTAGTCCTCCATCCTTCTCATCTGGTCTTGTAGTCCTCCATCCTTCTCATCTGGTCCTGTAGTCCTCCATCCTTCTCATCTGGTCCTGTAGTCCTCCATCCTTCTCATCTGGTCCTGTAGTCCTCCATCCTTCTCATCTGGTCCTGTAGTCCTCCATCCTTCTCATCTGGTCCTGTAGTCCTCCATCCTTCAAGGACACCCTGGATGTTGCTTCCTGTATCACGGCCATCTATACCTGAGTAAAAGACACTTGGACACTTTTCTTAACGTTAGTAATTTTTACCACATATCTGTCTGGTTCAGTCATCTTCACCAAACTATAAAAATAAACAGAGAGAGTAAAATTAACAATCGTCTAATAACTGTTGAGTGACACTTTCAGGGGATGCGTGTTATTGCTGGTATTAAGTGTTGTTCTGGGAAAGACATCTATACTTTATTAAGAAAAATACACAACAGAATAACAACCATTCACAGTTTCACAGACATAATGCTGAGAATACGAACACAGCTCCAACTGCAGTCGTACAGAGACCGGATAGCCCGTTGCAACGGGTCCAGCTCCCCATACTCCTGCAGAACCCCCGACAAAAACCCCAGAGGGACCCGGTTGAAAGCTTTCTCCAAGTCCATAAAGCACATGTAGACTGGTTGTGCAAACTCCCAGGACCCCTCCAGTAGTCTTGCGAAGGTAAAGAGCTGGTCCATTGTTTCACGACCGGGACGGAATCCGCACTGCTCCTCTTGAATCTGAGGTTCGACAAACGGTCTTCCAGCACACTGGTAAAAGCTTTTACCCGGGAGGCTGAGTAGTGTGATACCCCGATAGTTCAAGCAACCTCGAGAACTATGGAGTTGGCAGGCGGCGGCCTTGTCCAGACCCCTCCCACAAACTCCAAGAAGGCCGAACTCTGAACTGCTGTTTGGTGCTTAAGCTCAAACAACAGTCAGATCCTTACTCCCCTTAACCCTCAGGCTCAGGGGAGTAAGGCGACCCTCTCGTTCTCCGTGGAAAACTCGTCTGCGCTCAGCTGGGGGCTTGTGGGTGTTTCCCTGGTCCAGGCGAGGTAGCTAAGGTCCGTGGGCCGCTATCAATCAGGGCTTTTTTTAACCATTCCTAGTCTTGTGAAACGTCATAAGTCACAGCCCGGATGTGACGTCATCAAGATGCTGTTCTAAGTTCAGAATGATCGTACTGCATCCTCCCGTTTCTGGGAGTCTGGACAAACTTCAAAGTACACAACTTGGGGTGGAGCTTCTTCAGGATGTTCCGCACAAAAACCTCTGCTGCAGGATGCTACCTATTGCCAACCCTGCAGTACGCAAGGGAAGGCTGTCTGGTGCTTTATCAGTCCTTCCAGACATAAAGGTTTTACAATCCTGCAGCAAACAGGCTGTCGGTCTCAATCTGAGTCGCAGTCCTCATCCCACTGAGTGTCTTCTGTTTGTGAGGATCCGAGGCCTGAAGTGGAGGGTGCAGACTCTTCTGACCTCTGGGGGGCTGGGGGTGCCAAGCCAAAAGGGGGGGTGAGAGGATGACCTCAGGGGGAAAGGGACTTGGCTGCTGCAGGTCCTGTTAGAAACTCAGAGTTGGAAACTGCCAGATGAGATGGTCATCTTCATCTTTCTTCCTCCTCAGCGAAGCTTCTTCAGGACGTTCCGAACCAAAACCTCTGCTGCAGGATGCTACTTATTGCCAACCCCGCAGTATGCGAGGGAAGGCTGTCTGGCGCTTTATCAGTCCTGCCAGACATAAAGGTTTTACAATCCTGCAGCAAACAGGCTGTCGGTCTCAGTCCGAGTCGCTGTCCTCATCCCTCTGCCAGTATCTTCTGAAGGATCCAAGGTCCGACGTGGAGGGCTCAGACTCCCCGTAGTCCTCTTCTCTGGTCCTCTTGGCGAAGGATCCGAGGTCCGACGTGGAGGGTGCAGACTCTCCGTGGTCCTCTTCTCTGGTCCTCTTGGTGGAAGAGGATGGCGCAGACTCTTCTGACCTCTGGGGGGCTGGGGGCGCCATGCCAAAATGAAGGTTGAGAGGATGGCCAGGTGGGAACCACGGGGGGAGAGGGTCATCTCCATCTTCTTCTTCCTCCTCTTCTACCGCCTCTTCTTCCTCTTCCTCTTCCTCCTCCTCCTCCTCATCCATGGAGCTGTATCCAGAATCTTCGCTCTCCCAGTCTTCCTCGCTGTCCCAGTCTCCCTCGTTGTCCTCTCCCTCGTTGTCCTCTTCTTGAAAGAACTCCCCCTGATCCCAAACCCCAAACACAAAATGACCATTTACAAATGCAATCTCCAACTCACCGTCCCTACCTTCGCGGTCCATGGCGAGCCTGACGGGGGGCGCTCTTGCAGGACGCTCCATGATGTAGTTCACACCAGCTGAGAGGGAAAGATTAAAACCATAAGGATTTCACATAAAATTACATATTTCTTGATTACAATGAGCAATAATCAACGTTTTAAAAAAGAAAAAACATCAGCATATCCATAAACTAACAATGACAGACAAAACACAAGAGGTTGTGCCTTTAAACATTTAACAGTAATATCAAACACAGTGCAGTTCAGCCTCTGTTAGTTTAAACATATGTGGGAATCAGAATCAATTAATGCTGCTTCCATGTGACACTTAATGATAAACACTGTTGTTATTACAAGTTATTGAAAACAAACGTTTTCACAAAGATGGACATGTTGACTATAGTCAACATGTCCATCTTTGAGAAAACACACACACATATATATATATAGAGAGAGAGAGATATTCCAATGCCAATAATTATTATTATTACTAACGTTATTGATATTGTCAGCAGTATTACTATTTGTATTTGTCCCAAACAACAATGTAGCGTTCATAATTAACAAGTTTAAATATTGAATTGCACATGAAGAGGCGCAGACCAGGTGCCTTTCACGGCTTTTTTTTAACCGACAGTTGAATCTCGAGAGCTCTCGGCAAAGACGTTTATTCTGCACAAAACAATTGTAAGGACTTCAGTGTTTGTGTGAACAAAACCATCAATGGTCTGCAATAAACGGCGGGAACGTATTTCATTTATATTGGCGATATTAATCCAACATGACCACAATAACCTTTTTCGTTTATAACTCATTACTCTCCAAGTTTATGAGCATATCACAGTGCCTGGAGGAGATGCTGGAGGCCGCACGCGCACATGCAGTCCCATAATTACTTAATTAACGATCGCTCTCTTGTCCCACGAAAACAAAGTATATCAACAACGAGCAAAGCGCATTTCAATGTTAAATACATCATCATGATTATATATCATATATATATGTATATCATTTGTATATATTTTAAAGTAAAATGAGCAGATATTACAATAAGTCACTTTTCAATATGGTTTCCATGGTTCCCAATCGAGGAATTCTATAAAAATGGCTCGGGCGCCATTTCGATTTTGACATTTTAATGTTAAACTTCGACGTTTTGATGCCTTAACCCTAAAATAACCGGGTTTTCAGACCTCTATACTAATTGTTAACACACTCCACACATCTCCTGCAAGTTCTAAGCCATTCTGTAGCTCAAATATCATTTTACAGGCCTGACAACATTCTGTGACATGTTAACCTTAAAACTCAAAAGGTGTCACTGATTTCTAAACTGAGAACACTTTTAAAGGATTTTGGGATTTAATTGTTTTCATTGATAGTAAAGAAAAAAGCTAAATGAAATCTAAAATGTGTCTTACCTGCACCTCTCGTCCAACTCACAGCCCCTTCAGCAGGGGCTCTCTCTGGATGTCCGGACCACTGAAGTCCTCTTTCAGGGTCTCTGGTGGTCCTCTTTAGGGTCTCTGTCCTCTCGATAGTAGTGTTTATGTTCGCCAACAAGTTTCGTTCACAGCAAGCCGTTCAAAACTCAAAGAGTAAACTTTACAGGTTTGGGTTCACAGGAAGGTTGTAGTTCGTGTCAAGTCCAAAGTGTAAAGGGAAGAATCAGAACCTCCGCGGCCTTTAAAAAACCTCGGTCCGGTTTCCATGGCAATTACGTGCGTGCGTGCTTGCGTCCGTGCGTAACTGCATGCGTCCGTGCGTGCGATTGAGCATATTGTTCTCATATTTATCAAATATATATTTCATTTGATTCATACTTGAGTTATTGTATTTGTTTTTGTCAGTGATCTGTTGCTATTCAGTACAGATATGAGTAACTGAACATGACTGATGTTTGTTATTATAACTGTCACCTGATTTGTCTTTGTAAATACATGTTTGTGCATGCTCTCATGTGTATTGTCATGAAGTGAATAATTTCATAACATTTTAATAATAATACAAATAATAAATGAATCTAACAGCGTCAAACTATTTCATCTAAATACAGTTATATTCTAGTAGTTTTTAATATCGGACTGATCGCTGGAGTTTCATACCAGGCACTGATGTGAAAGACAATCTGTGATCTGTGAAGAAAGATCACAGATTAAACTCAAGTTATATATTAGATTTGTTTTCTGATTCACCAGCTGTTTAAAATACATGTTCATTGTAGGTCCGAACAACAAAAGGACCACAAAAGACTTTTTTCATTTATGAAAGTATTTTCTTGATCTGTTATTTCCCTCATTAACTTATATTATGTATATAATTAAAATCCGAGAGAGACGGAGACGTTTTATAACATGTATCCTCCTCTCCATCCAGTCACGCGAGACGGATCATTCCTTAGTGTTATATAATTATAATTATTATATATATTATAATTATATAATTTATGTTTAACCTACAACTTAAAGTCTTAAAAAATAATTCCAGTGTTGAAGATAAACCATAACCACATTGTGAGTTATTTTATAAAGATGTTACAATCAGAATTTCAAGACGTAAATAATTAATAAATAAGACGCATTCCGCTGGTAAAAAATCGATCTTGCGCGTATAAACAGGACACATAACACAGTATAAATACCACACACTGTGTATAAATACCACAAACATACCACACACTGTCTATAAATACCACACTGTGTATAAATACCACACACTGTATGAATACTCAATGCAGTTTGTTTAACAGGTTACAGACAGAGAAAACATCTCCACTCTTGATGATAACTGTGTCTTTATTAATATAAGTAGTCAATTTAACATGATCAGATCAACTAAAAACATTAAACGATCATTTTTATCAATATATTAAATGGATTTTTATAAGAATGTTCGATAAAAGCTGTCCGGACCAGAAAGCTACTCCGTTAAACTGATCACAGACACAAACTCCGTCCTAAGTCTCTCCAGCTGTTAAAGCCGACTGACTCATCAGAAACCAACGTCACTTCACGTGACGCTTCAGAGGAACCGTCTCATGTCTCTTAAAACATATTTCTTCGTGTCCGCTCCTGACAGTGACAGCAGGGGGCGCTGTTGGGTGGATGTTGTTGTGAAGGGTTTCCAGTCTTTAAAAAAGGGGACAGAAAGGCTGCATGGTGCAGGACAACATGCATCGTGTTCCCAAGGTCTCACATTCTCAAGATGGTATGGAACATAACGGGAACATGGCATAAGGTCCAATGGTCCCTCTGCTCTATAAAGCACATAACAGGAACCTGAAACAGAGTTCCCCACCGCCTTATTCACTTACTATGACACAGGCTAGTGTGGGAAGTTCTGTCCTCCCAGCACTGCTTTTTAATATTATAGGCTTAAACTTGAGGGAACTTATCAGATGGTTGGAGTCACAGAACACAGAAAGGTCTGTGCTTAATGCAGATATTTATTAAATATTCTAACTTTAACGCTTGTGTTGTGTTCAGGTCAAATTTGGTTAATTCAAGTGTGAGGTTGAGAGGAGAGGCATTGGGTTCCTTCAACAGGAGTTTTAAGTCCATGTTCTGGTCCCCAGATAAAGAGAACAGGCATCATGGGAAGCAGTTTTATGACTGAACCCATAATCTCTTCATAGTTCTACTATAGCGAGCCTAAGGAGTCCTCTTCATCCACTATTTACATATGTTACCTCATCACGGGGTGACTGTGGCTCAGTGGTTAGCAAGTCTGTCTTTCAATCAGAGGGTCGGTGGTTAGATCCCAGGCTCCGGTAGTCCATGTCGTTGTGTCCTTGAGCTCACCGTTGCTGTGTCTACGGTCTGCGTTATATCACGCAAGTCGCTTTGGATAAAATTAGAAACGTACTAAAAGTATTATTTCTCTCTCCTGTTGTGTAACAAATGGTTCTCATCTCGCCAGTTTCCTTTTTCAAACTCCAAGTTGTGTAAAAACTTTCATGAGAATTCAGATAATTGTTGTCACATCTGTCTTTATGAATAATGTTCTGCATCGTCCCGGCGATCTGTCTTCATGATTCACACAACGCACTCAGATATTGTTCCAAACACTTTATTGCAGCTGTAGACGGTCATAGTAAGTCACGATGGCCTTGGTGACGATCATTAAGAGCACGGTTGCTCCCAAAAAGCAGATTAATCCGGCCACAGTAGCGATCACAGCCCCTGTAAAGGACACAGGTTGGTTCAGTTTCGCCAGAGTGCACCTGAACTATTTCAAACGAAACGGTATGAGAGGTATTTCAGGGATCAGTATACATTACTTCAATCTTTTCAATTTTTGAAAAACATTCAAACTTGCCAAAAAGATAAACAAAAAAAAAGTAAAAGCATTATTTGTATTATAAACATTGTATCATACAAAATATTAAACAAAAGTACAGCTACAGTTGCAGGATGATGTGCTCAGCATCCTCGACATGAACTCACAGTCAGAAGGGGGGCCTCCTGACGTCCCCCTGCTGTTGAGGACCACCAAAGGTCCAGCAGACACAACAGCGGCTTGCTTCCCCTCTCCACCCGGCCGGCTCACGGACCTCTTGCGGCGCCGCTGACTGGTGCAAGTCTAGTGCAAAAGTAGTGCTCAGTTGGGGACTTTAGTTGGGTCATGAGAACGCGTTCACACAACAGCGTTTGGCCATCAAACCAGTTTGGAGACGTTCACACTGGCCCGTCTCCATTTCACAGCTGAACTTGCAGATTTCACATGAACTCATATGAGATTCAGCATTTGAGCAACATCACAGGCCGAGGAAGGTGACCATTAGATGGCAAAGACCAGTAGCTAGAACCGACCAGTAACTGGAAGAGCTGGTTGTCAACATGTAACTCAGCCGTAAACAGCCGGACCCTTCCCCTTACCTTGGTGCAGACCTCGTCATGGCCACATATGTTGGCCTGGCAGTGAATGTAGAGGGGCAGCCCTTTGGGCATCGTGAGCATCTGAATGGAGAATCTGCTGATCTGTGCCCGGCCGTTAACAGAGAGCCAGTGGAATGTGTCGTCGACGGCACAGCTGGGGACGAGAGTGGATGACGTTCAGTATCGTTGTCATCCAAGGTAGCTACGGGGGCTTAGACATATGAAATATTGCTAACGTACAACAGCATCAATAAATGAAAGCAAAAAACCATCTACGCACTGAACTGAGACAGGCAATATAGGTCCTTTTTTATATATATATATATATATATATATATATATATATATATATATATATATAGCCTGTTTTCTGGTAATTAAATAGTCAATATGAAATAACCACAATATTAATTAAATGTAATGAAGAACTTAAGTGCAAAATAATCAGATTTCGGTACAATAGTTTGTGCTTGAATAAGGATAAATAATCCCCTTGAACCAAGGCAATGGTCCCATCTCCACCCACCCGTCCTGAAGAAGAACACCCTGGATGGGGTCCTGGGGGTCCATGCTCTCAGTGGCCCAGCATGACTCCACCTGCAGCAGCATGCCGGACGCAAAGGAGTTGTTGGTCTGCAAGGTGACCTGGAAGAACAGGGTGTCCTCGAGCTCCATGGTTACGGCATCCCTGTAGCTGGAGGTGAAGGACTCGTCGGTGTGCAGGGTCATGGTCAGGCCCAGCTGCAGCGAAGAGTTGAACTCCATCAGGGAGATGGAGGAGAGCCTACGACAGAAAGGATGCGCTGCCATGTTTCTGTGCCTCATTCACAATGCCTTCTTTCAACCCGGCACAGAGACAGACTATGAGGATGCTCGTCTCACCAGTCTGTGTCCACACTGACTTGAGTATTTCGAACATAATGCCGCGGGTAGATGCACTTCCAGACGAATTTTGGATCCGACCTGCTGATGGTTTGCCCTCTGGTCAAGGTCACAGTCAGAGTGTTTTGCAATTGGATGTGGGTTTCGTTCACCTGGACACACACACATCTAATTATGGTAAAATCACATTACACTGTTAAGGTTATAGACCAAGATAACTGGCCTCTGCTGTCCTTTACAGTTTCAGCACTTTGCTATCCAGGTATGTTATGGGATGACAAACTGCACACGACTGATCTAAAACGCCTCACAGATGCATTCCTACATTGAGAGAGGATTGGAGTTCTTTAAAAACATAACCTCTCAACTACAGAGACACAGACCAATAACTCTGATAGGCCACATTTCTCTCTTTAGTGGCTTCTATGGTTGGTGGTTTAAAAAAAAAAAAAAAAGCAGGGTTAATGCCATGTCAGATTTTGTCTGGAGGTCTCACTCGTTATCTGAAGATTATGAAAAATGTAGTTTGCTTAAGTTACAAAAGGCCACTCCGTAACCATACCTGGTATGTGAGAATAAGCCTTTGGGGTAAATATGTGACTTCTTAATTACTGACAATTCATGCGTCATTGCATCTGCATTTAGGTTTTCATTACTTCAAGTGCTGCCCCGCATGTCCGTCAGTCACTCACCTGCCTCTGAGTTCCACATTTGGAGGCTTTTCGTGAGGTGCGGAAGTAGTAGAACATGTCACTCTCATGCACAGTGCACCGGCCGTCGTTCAGCCTCACGTCCACCTCTCCCCCGATGGAAGACTCCAGGTAGGGCTTTGCTATTCCACCAGTCACCATTTTACCCAGACACCGACTGAAAAGGCCTTTTTCTGTCAGAGTCAAAGAATCACACTTGTTTGAGGATAATACAGGCGTAGAAATGTTTGTTGTGTTTACAAAGCAACAGCAGAAAGGCTCAGGATTCTGGCACCAGCCATGAGCCACAGCAATTCTGGTTAACATCCTGGTATTTGTTACATGTCGTCAGAGATGGATTACTAAACCTAACGGGTGAAGGCCCGAGGCCTATAAATGGACCGGGTCTAAGGAGAGTTGTTTTTAGGGCACCCAATATATACTTTTACTGAATTATATAGATGGAACAGAATGTCGAGGAGCTGAGCAACACTAAAGCGTACCAGTGCAGACTGGATGGGAGGTCGCGGGAGGCTCAATGACGGCGCTCACGTCATAGAAGCCATGATGGCACACGCAGGTGTAGGAGCCCAGAGTGTTAATGCAAAAAGAGTGACGAGGACACAGCGTTTGCTTGAAGGAATCACACAGGTCTGGACCTGCAAACAGTCGAGGCACATGAGATTAAAGTAAAGAGTTTTAGTTTGAAGCCGATCACAGACTTGAACCAGTCAAGCCGGTTGTTCACCATCACCTACCGTTCCAGTGAATGACCCCATCTGTGACCGTTATCTTGTCCGCCTTCAGTGAGTGAATGTAATCCAGCTGATCATCAATTGAAAGGGGCACGTTTGCTTCAGTTTGAGATGCATCAAAAGACCTAAACAGGACCTCTGTTTTATCTGGCTTGTCTGCAGGCTCAAAGGAGACCATCTCCACACGGGCTGGCTGATGGAAGTCTTTCAACAGCTCCTGCAGCTGAATAACACACACAGTCTAAAAATGTCTTGACACACATGGGGCATAAAGAATAAACATGAAAATGCAAAATAGTTGCTTGCGAATAATTCCCATGAAATCTATTCATACCACCGATGATGCAAATTAGCAACAGTTATAGCACTTTTTCAGGCAGAGAATCAACAAGGATCCCATTGACCCGGAGCAGCATCTGTTTGAGGTAAATTCCTGTATAGCCTGACGCTACTGCAAGCTCTTTTATTGAGTTACCTTTTAGAGTTACGCAGTGTATTATCCCATGCTTTTATTGTATAAGTGAGACTAAAAAGCAGTGAATCTGGCCTGCGCTGCCTTTGGAACCTTTCCGAAGGAGTAATAACATTTGAAGTCTTGGTTTGGACCATAGAGCCTCCATGTAGTATTTTTGCCCAATGTGACTGGTTGATGCCTTTAAGAAAGGGTTCTTGTGGTAGGGGAGGATGAAATGGAACAGGATATGTGGTCCATTTACTTTCTCTCACCTTATCTGTGTAAATCTTCTCCATTTTAGCTCTTGGTTCCATCGCATCATCCTGTAGTTCCTCAGGCAGGGACCAGGGCACGACCATTGTGAGGCCCAGAAGGGAGAAATCAAACTGCGGCTCTACAGAAGCCACACACATTTAGAAACACATTGGGTTGTGTTCATCATGAAGATGGTTGACAATCATTAGTACAAGTACATCATAAATCACTCAACTCAAAACCGCTACACAACCAGAGCAGTGGTATTGGACCAGTAGTACTCAGACTGACCTTCGTCCAGAGCATGTGCAGCAGCCCTCATATGGAACCCGGAGGAGGAATTGGCTCGCTCCAACCGCACGTGGGAACGTTCAGACTCCCAGTGTGCGCCACATTCCTCCCACACATTGAGGACGTAGGGCTTCCCTTTCTCCAGCCTCGGGAGCCGCAGCTCTGGGTCGGTGACGCGGCCGCTCAGCACGGTGGTGCCGTTCTCCAGAGAAAGCTCATAGAAGAAGGGCACAGCTGGCTGGTGGGTGGCGTGCGGCATCCACAGGGCGGTGGAGTCACTCGAGCGATATCGGAGCGCAGACACACCGTGAGGTCCTGGATGGAGACAGTGTCGGCCAGACATGAAGAGAGATAGATGCTGTGTTTATATTCTACAAATGCACACACAAAAGAGATTCAACGTTGCAGTGAAAAACCTGGAAAGCTAATAAGTGACAAATGTCAACACATATTTTCCTAATAAAGAGTGAATCAAATTCAAATGAGGATTAACTCAATTAACCTTTTGTGCCAATACCCAAGATGCTAATTAAATAAAAATTAGTTGACAAAAACAGAACCTTTGTTAGCTGAAAACAATGAAAGAGTGTTCTAATGCGGAAACACAGACAACGCCGTGGTAATGACCTGCCAATCACCTTGCCGCACAGCCCTAAAGCATGAACTGCAATATGGTCTGTTTGACTCTAATTGACAATCATTTACTAAATGAACATCATGCTGTATTGAAGAAGACTTGAAACTAGAGATTGACACACTTCGTCCATCTTTCTTTGTATGATAACGACGTTGTGCAGTCTTCATCAGACGTTACCCGTGTGTGCTGCGACCGCCTTGACGCTCATGGACACGTTGTCTCCACACAGGGCCTCCACCTTGGCCTGGAACTGTTGGCATGACAGCAGCCCCCCCACGGTGATGCTGGTGATGAGTGTCGTGGCCTGCAGCGCCCCCTCGTGGTAGACCCTGAACATGGAGATGGAGGAGGTGTTCTTCACCTCCCAGCTCAGGGTGTAGCTGTCTGGGCCGAATGATGTCTGACGCAAGGCCTCGATGCCGGAGTGAGCTGAGGATCAGAGAGGAGATTATGTGAAGCAGTATTGTCTTTTCAAAAGATGGAGATAAAATCATCTCTCAGGGTTTAACTGCATATTGTTATACAGCCTCTCAAATATACATTTTCAGGTGCCATTCTTGTGCACAATTCACTCTAGTATTTCTGGTGCAATGACCAGTTTCCCATATTGTGAGTTCATCAACCCCGCGCAGGGCTTACCAGAGTTTCCATCGTTCAGGCGCATCCTGCTGTAGCGGGACTCGATCCCCGCCTGGCAAACCGTCTGCAGGCCAAACTTAACCCTGGTGCAGGGTTCCAGGTCAGACAAGACGAACACAAAGTTGTCCTCCTTTTGCAAAAAGACCACCTCCTCTGTGACATGGTCAGCACCATTGAGGTAGAAGACGGTGAGGAGGAAGAAGGAGAACTTGTCAGGGCAGTCCCAGGCCAATGATATGCTGTCGCTGTTCCACGACGTCACCTCAAAGTCCACGGGCGGGTCTGGGTCTGGTGGGAGGGGCATGAACAATAAGCAAAGCGTTTGAAACCCGGGCCCAATCCCAGTGTCCCTCTAAGGCCTCAAACCTTGAACCCTCAGGGACTCACTGACCTAAGTGGTTGAGTGTGAGAGGCTCTGAGGAAATGGTGAGACGTTATTTAAAATAATTAATTTACTCGTAAAAAAATAAACAGCTTCAATACCACACACATGTGTTTTTGTTTTTTTTTTAAATTAAGAAAGTTGTTTGTGGTCCTTTTGTTATCCAGACCTATAATGAACATACTAAACATATTTTAACCAGATGGTGAATCAGAAAACAAATAAAGAGTGATTAGATTGACAGAGTTTAATCTGTGGTTTGTCTGCGCTCTGGTATGAAACTCCAGCGATTATTCCGATCAGCTGCAGCTGCCAATCAAATAAAGGATCAAAAATGAGGGGGCGTGTCGGCCTCAAAAACAATTCTTTGAAGCCTGCTCTCTTGCATCCTCACTCATGGCTCCCTGGAGATTCCTCGAGGAATCGACAAATAAAGAGACTTTGGATGTACCCTGTGAGTCCTAAGGGTGGAGATTGGGATTGGGCCCTGCATTAACAGGTTTATGGCCACTTAGGGGCAGTGTAAACAAATCATGAACACAACACTTCCATAATATTGCCTGCAAGTTTGTTAAACTGAACAGCTGCTTCATCTCGCAAATACAGCGAAACATTACCATTCATTTGGTCATCAGTTTTCCACCAGCATCTGAGAGAAAAATCTGGCTCTTCAGCTGCTTAATGCTCCACTGTGGTCACTATATATATTAGCCGTCTATCATCAGGTGCCAAAACCTGCTTCAGAAAATGTCTGACTCCAGCCTCTCCTATGTGAACATTTCCTGTTTTTTTTAATAAACTGAATATCTTTGAGTTTAGAATAGTTGTTTGCACAAACAAGCAATAGAAAAACAAAAAAAACCATCTTTAGTTTGGAAAACTTGTATCAGCTCTTTAAAACTTATTTAAATAATCAATAATCATTAGTAGCAGCCTTATCTCAGTGTTTCCACATTCATAACAAGGTTCTGTCAGCAACGGGACAAGATATTGGTGTCAAGAGGGAATTTTGGTTTACGTTTTAGTCAGAATAGTATTGACCAATCACGTTGGAGCAGGCGTCATGTGGAGAGCATAAGACATGGAACACATTGGCCGAAATGTAAAAAACGGGAACCCATCAACCACGAAGCCTTACCAGTAATAGTAGAGAGGCAGGTGAGGGAGTGAGTGCCTGCGATCTCCACACAGGGCACATAGGTGCTGCAGGCTTCCAGCGCTGTGAAGCGGTAGTGGTTGTTGTTGGTGGTGTCCATGCTGAGTGTGTTAAAGGAGCCCAGCTCAGTGTAATAGAGGCTCACGTGGTGGCTGCTGCCCACTGCGGGGCGGTTCTCCAACCAGGAGACCAGCAACATGGAGGGAGTCCTGAACTCCAGTTTGACAGGAAGACGCATAGTGTGGCCTAGGATGAGCAAAACCAGACTTTCAGTCATACAAAGAAATACTAGTATAAGGCATTAACAGAAACAGAAATGATGAACACATTTACTCAACATCTTGACATATTGGAAAGCAGCAGAGTTAAGGTCAGGGAGTCACTTATCTATCTTAATCTGGACAGCCTGACTAAAAAGATCAACAGACACCACCCGCCTTAAACCCATTAGGTAACATAACAAACAGAAGGCAGGAGACACCCTACTTTGCTTTCAATGATCTTTAAAGGAATAGTTTGACATTTTGGAATTCAGCTTCTTCGCTTTCTGACTAAGAGTCAGATGAGAGGATCAATACCCGTCTCATGTCTGCCAGTTTAATATAAAGCTAAAGCCTTCAGCCGTTAGCATAGCATAAACTAGGCTAATTGCTAGCATAAGCATAAACTAACGCTAATATGCATGTCATGGGGTTATGTGTATGATCTTTTCTTGGCTGGGAGCAGTGGCATCCTGGAGTCTCGTTGCCACCATGAGGTCTTGTCATTGTCACACATCTAACATTAATTAGTGATCTTTGAAAGAGAAGCTGGAAGGCAGATTCTTCTACCTCTGGATACAGCCAGGCTACCCGTTTCCCCACCATGTTCTATGCTAAACTAAGCTTATGCCACTTAGCACCAAATCCACACATCGTCTCCCAGTATACTCTCCCATCTGATAAAAGCAATGTCAACCCTGAGCCCAAACCAGATGAACCCCTACAAAAGGCAGGTCAATGTGCAGGTTACAGAACAGGAAAACACTTCAAACTCTCACAAACAGATAATCTCACCAATTGCAAGGAAGAAGTTTTCATCCTGGTGGAAGAATAATGTTCCATTTTCACACGCAAACACGTCGGTGGGACTCATCAAGTCCAGGAAGCCCTGAAGAGAGAGCGAGGGATCATCAAAGTAGGCAAAAGAGAGATGCACACTGCATCTGTAATTTGATCCGTTCCATGAGAATTACCTTAGTGGCACTTGTTGGTTGCTCGACGGGTTTCTGCCGGCCTCGGACTTCAGTGTACTTAGTACCTTTGATGAACACATTTAATCAAACACTTAATTTAACACAGATTATTAATGGATACAAAAAAAAACTAATGCCAAGATAAAAGATGCTTACGAGGTGGGATTCTTAAAGTCCATGTCTGAACAGAGCCTCCATACTCAAGGGTCAGCTTGTTCTCTACTGCTGGGGACACCTTCAGGGAGGTAACTTTACCCACCTTCTTGACGGCTTTCAGTGCCGTATCGTTAAGCCATATGTTTACATTGTGCCTAAAAAGATAGGAAACAATGAAGCCTTGGTACAATCCCATTTTCCCTCCTCAAAAGAGAAGGTAATTCCAAATCCTATCTCTGGCTCTGCTCATCACCACATGGACACACCTTGTGCAACATACAGTGATATTTCCCCATACCAGCCACACTTCAGTTTAATATTCATCTGATACATTAGGTCAAGGTGCACTTTCTGGCCAAAGATATGTGGATGCACCATACCGTACTTTGGGGCTCAGCTGGGTCCCTTACTTCCAATTATCTTGATGCAATAGCACAAAAATGATACTCCAGACAATAGTGTGCTTCCACCTTTGTGGAAGTCCATTTCCAGTTCCAGCATGACACGGCTCTGAAGATGGAGACTCATAAAGAAATGATTTTGGCGTGAAAGAACTCAAATTACTGACTGACCAGCATAGATCACCACACCACACTCGACCGCTAACTGCGAACCAGACCTGAGCCCTCAACATCAGCATTAGACACAACAAACACACTTGTATCTGAATGGGAACACAACCTGTTGCAGTGCTCCAAAATCTGGTAGAAAGCCTTTAGGAGGAGCCGATGCTGTATATTGGTTAATGGTTTTGGAATGGCATGTTCAACAGTTCAGGTGTCCACATACATTTGGCCACCTCCAAACAAATGGCGAGTCTGTCTTAAAATGTTGATCTGGTTCCATTACAGCTGTTAAACTTAACACTATGTATGTCAATATTGCGTTTACATTGAAAAAATGTATGCCGAATTTACCAGGAATATAAAACGATTCATAAAATGTCTCAAGTAATGTTACATCTCATGTCCAGACTCGCCAATTAGGAGAGAAACACAGCAGTGTTTTTGTAAATGTAGTTTGGCGTGAGGTTGTGTGAAGCGCTGAACACCACACGTGTCCACAGCGCGTGTACCTTTCCAGAGCATCGCCCTGACTCATCCAGCAGACGGAGAAGGAAATGTCGTTGCAACGTCCTGCAGGAGAAATACAGTAACAAATCTCCAAATGGAACCAAGTCTGGTTCATGTAAACTCGGCCATGCGTCGGGATGTACTCACCAAACGATATAGTATGAGGCACCAGGATGAAAATTATGAACCACAACTGAAGGGAGTTCCTGAAAATATTAAAAGCTGGTTAATTAATCCTCTGAATTCGAAAGGCATGTGATATCAAACCGAGTGTGGACACTTATTATTATATTATTATAATTATTGTTCTTACATTGTCTTTGTAATTCCAGCAAAGGAAAGCTTGTGTTTATTAAAGCGAGCGCTTGGCTGGAAACGTCAGAAGTCCTAATGAGTGTCAGGTGTGCGCTGCCCTCGCGCACCTGCTCAGATCCGGTTCCTGAGGACCTGGACCCCCTTTGTGTCATCATGCGCGTAATGTGGTTCCGCGTCATGTGACTTTGACACAACGGGATACACTTGAATCCTCATTTTATGTTTGATGGCGGACAATGTCCTTTTCACAAACATATAATGTCCGATACCGTAACAAAAATAAATAAATAAATACATAATCTTCAATTTCATCAAATATTCTACAAGAAAGAAAGAAAGACAATTAAACGGTATTCAGTGATTCAGACAACTTTATCAATAATAACACATTTAATTTGTTCTAACATTATGTATTTGCTATACACAACTTTAAACATAACTTGCCATCGTTTTTTTTTACATTGCTAAAGCTGTAGTTCTTTTAAATCCAGGCTGAAGGCTTCTCTGTTTGCTGCTGCCTTTTATTAAATAATTTCTTCCACTGCACTGGAACCGTCCTTCTACCTTTTCTGTCTTATTCTATTTTGGCTTATTTCAAATTCCCTATATGAACTTGACCCTTCAAAGGACTGATTTTAACTGCATATGTCTTTTCACTTTGCTTTTAATGTTTTAATGTAAATTGCTTTAAAAGCCTTGTTGCGGAAATCTGTCATATAAATAAATGTACCTTGCCTTGTAATTGCAGAATATAAACTCCTCCACAGATGGTTCACTTTCCCCCTAAAGAGACAAACATAGTCCTTCAAGCCCTATCTCATGAAAAGAAGAGAACTCTGGAGGGCAACAAATGTGATAAAAGAATGCCTTACGAATGGATGCAGATCCTACACCGTGCGAGGAGACTGCAAGCCAGTGTTCTGAACCTTAAGTAAAGCAACAGGTTCTGGTGTCTGTTAATTAGTGTGGACATGAGTTGGTTGCTTGATTTATTTAAGGGTTTTCTTCAGCCTCAATAAGTAAATATTCAGTTTTTATAAGAAAACAACAAAAGAAAAAAAAAATAATTATTGTGCTCCCTATGACTCCTCAACATTTCTTATAGGCATCCGTGGGACCGCATGCTCTGGCGCAGAAGACCTGCAGGTGGCGTTGTGCCCCTTTAATGAGATTTGCAGTCCATCTGCGATCAACAAGTTCACAAATACATGTGTTTGCGTCAATGAAACGTCGGTAACTGATAAAATAACCTAACCTGCATAAATAAATTATAAAAAAAAACTGTAACAGCACTCATTTGTGAAGTCATGTACCCAGTCATGTACTCAGCAGTCCCCATGTACCTTCTGTGTGTGACTGTGTGATTACATTAAGCAAAGGGAAGACCACTTGTTCTCTATTAGTGGTCCCGCATCGCAGTGTCTACAGGACGCCACTCGGCAATCAGACAGTGCAGCCTTTGTCTGATAAGTCTGATAAAAACAAGCAACCACAGCTAAATTGGAGTCACAAGTATGCACAGTATGTGGAGAGTTTCAGGGTGGGGGTGGGGGGGACTGTTCCTACCTCTGCCGGACCATAAGTCAAGTCAAATCATGATCTGAGCAGCAGGTTCTGGGGGAGTATAAGAGTGTTGCAACGCAATATGGAGATCTGGCACTGTTTGCTGCTGCTGTCTACGCTAAGTTTGGCGCTGGTCTCCGGAGAGGCGACGAAAGATGATGATGACATCCACCTTGTCAGCTTCGTGAGAAGTATCTACCCCGGGCTGCTGGTGAGAGACGAGCAGTTCATTGTCAACAAAGGCCGCGAGATAAACTCCCTCAAGGAGCTGGGGCGCCATGCGGCCCGCTCAATAACGCAGCGAAGCGAGGTCAAGTCAGTCTATCAGGAAACAAGCGTGGACCCTGGACCGGTGGTGGTGACCAAAGACGGCCAGATCAAGGGGATTACGGTGGACAGGGCCCATATATTCTATGGGATACCGTATGCAGACCCCCCCGTCGGGGCTTACCGCTGGAAGCCCCCCAGACCTGTGGGTCCTCGGCCGGGGGTTTATGATGCCTCCTTCCCCAGAGCGTCATGCATGCAGGCCTGCAGCGGACCCATCACTGAGGAGTGTCCTCGGATAGTAAGGAACACTTCTCACTCGTTTGCATGCCGCCGTAATATTTCCCTTGAGGATGATAACATAGTTGCATCTGTGGAAAAGGTGACAGTTGTACGATGGGGACAGAAAAGCAGTGTGAGCAAGCTCAAATCATTCAGTAGAGGCACTTCCTGTTGCAGCCTCAGGTGCCGCGGCTAGGCAGCTGCCGCAACTGTGGCTCTTTGTGGCAACTGCCACTAGTTTTTGCTGCAGTTTCCACTGTTTTGGAGAGGTGCCGCGACAGTTTAGACTTTCTTTTTCGTTATTTGATGCGCCCCATGTTAGTTGTAAAAAAATACATTGTCATTTATTTGTAGAAATAAATGACGCAAATGACAATGTATGACAACCCATACAACCTACTGACTTTATATATATATATGTATATGTACCAACAGTAACTCTGGATGGATCCATCGAGAGCATGCCAAATTGAATGGCAGTATATAATAAGATTTACCTGTATTCTTTTATGTAAATTAATAGCTGACAAGAAATAGTTACAACAATTTCTAGCCAGAGCTTGATCCATGCACATAATTAAGTACCACTGTATTTAGATATTTCACAAAAGAATGCTTAGTTTAAGTAGTGAAGTGATTCTTTATTGTCTTATGATCAATACCTCCATGATGGCTCTAATGTGAAAGGCTAAATGGCATTCCTTCCTTTATATTTACAGTTTTAGTATTTCATGCTATTACATTTCAGGCAGCCCAAAATTATTATTTCTTATTTTTGTATTCAATAATCTACTTCATTAATATAATCGGTTCATATTCAGCTTCATTGTTATTCCTGTACATGCATGCAATGCATATGTCTGAAGTTCTGATGTTTGTGAATGTATTGCATAGTGTCCGCCATCAGGTGTCGCCATTGAGCACATAAGTCCGTAAAAAGTTCTCTCACCAATAATTTACTTTATCTTTTGGATTAAATCAAATATACTCTGCTTTGTTGTTTAATGCAGAAACGTAAGGTTGTGGCATATATACTATATATATATATATATATATATATATATATATATATATATATATATACATACATACATAAATCAATAGGTTGTATGGGTTGTCATCATTCTAAACAGTACAATGCATCTTATCCTTAAAATCGTTTTCTTCTGTTGTCTGATTTACTTCCACATTGTGCGGGTCACATGCAAAGTACCATCACTAATAACATCTAAAAAATCCTCAGTAATTGTATTGATGATTGCAGGTATATTGTGAAAGAAATACTGACTTTCAATTATTATGTTGGCCTAAAAATAGTCGAATTTACACAGTTAACATATCTACAATGTCTTAGGTTTCTAAAATGTAACATTTTTGGCAGCTTAAACGTCTATCGCTTTGTAAAAATAACTGCATGTTGGAGTAATGTGTGAAGTCGGAAGAGATTTTCTTGTCGCGTGAAGGCCAATTTTTTACTTCATATAGGATAACTAAAAAGACATTTTGTATTGTCAGCTCACAACTATAAAGTGCATGACTGATCATTTATTTAATATTGTTGGGTTAGCTAAAAGGCTAACAAGTGAGTTTGAATCGGAAAGCTGAGTTGTGTATTCTCAGCTAGTGACAAGAATGCTAGACTTCATATTATCCATCTTTCCTACCACTTCACCAAGGGTCTGTCAAATGCTACTGAGCCAAATAACTACTGAGTGCTTACAGTTAAAAGTGCTCAGAGCATATATATTGCCTCCACACGGCTCTCAACATGGCGACGACTGAGCCAGCCGCTTGCAGCTAACAGTGCTAACAAAGGCCCCGGTGCTGACAGAGCCCACAGTGACCGCCAGCATATCAGCTGCAACCGCCTTATGAGAGCAGTGCAGGCCGGCAGCCATGAGCTAGCAAGTGAGGCACGCACAGCTAGCACAGTTATGTAAACACAGCAAAGAGTGGTTTGCTGTAGATTAATGCACTGGAAGTTGTTTAAAGAACCATTTATTTGAAAATTGACTAAGGAATAACCAAGGAATATTTGAAGCCTCCCAGAACAGTAAGTTACAGCTAGCGCTAAATACAATGTTGCAAAAAATATTTTCTCTAATGTCCCAAAAGGTCAGTGAGGACTGTCTCTACCTCAACATCTTCGTCCCTCTGGATGTGGACTTCAGCTCTCCGATTGGGGCCCCGCTGCCCGTCATGGTGTGGATCCATGGTGGGGATTTCATCGCTGGCTCTGCCTCCAAGCCGCTGTACGACGGACGCTTCATCAGTAACTCCACCCGCACCGTGGTTGTGAGCCTGGAGTACCGACTGGGTATGAAAGTTTGGCGGCATTTCACTTTAATGGGACCTATTACACTGTAACGCGTGTGTTAGCATAGGGGAAAGCATGTTACATAATCACGTTACAATGGCATTGCTGTTGCATATCAATATGTATATGAATCTATTTAAAAAAAAAAGTATATTACACAATAATATTGTTATCTGTTTATTTATGTCCTTTTCTAAATTGTACTATATTGCAAGGTTACAGGAGGGATGACCTGTAGCACTGGAGTTGACCTGGTAAAGGCAACCAGCAGGCATCTCGTGGTAGACATCTGTGTGTGTGTGTGTGTGTGTGTGTGTGTGTGTGTGTGTGTGTGTGTGTGTGTGTGTGTGTGTGTGTGTGTGTGTGTGTGTGTGTGTGTGTGTGTGTGTGTGTGTGTGTGTGTGTGTGTGTGTGTGTGTGTGTGTGTGTGTGTGTGTGTGTGTGTGTGTGTGTGTGTGTGTGTGTGTGTGTGTGTCTAATGTGTGCATGTCATCTTAAATGAGCGATACTGTTGCCCAAAAAATGAGCAGACACACGTGGACGGTGATTCGGACCTCAGAGGAAATGAATGTCTTGCTGGATTCAATTATGTCTGATCATGTGAATTCATGCTTGACTTTGAAAGGGGCTTTTGGGTTCCTCGTGTCGGGCAAAGACCCCCACTCCTCAGCTGCAGGGAATTATGGGATCTTGGATCAGCAAGCAGCTCTTCTTTGGGTCCAGCGGAACATTGCAGTGTTTGGCGGTGATCCCAGCAAGGCAAGCAAGCTAGGACACACACACACACACACATGCACGCACACACACACACACACACACACACAGGTTGCACAACAGAATGCAGATTGACTATTTTGTGACACAACAAAACACAAAAAACTCAAACTAAAACTGTATCATATGTGGAGGCTGGAGGATGTCTTAAGGAGTCTCGCAGTCAGAGGAAAGAAGCTGTTCTGAAGTCTGGTGCTACGACAGATGGTACTTCTGTCAGCCTCTAATTATCAGCTCTAATTATCCTAAGCACCGTAAACCTGAAAGAATATTTCTTCCGTGTTCTTTTTCAAATTCTCCAGTCATAATCTGCCATCAGACATCAATTTAAATGTGTGGATTTAGCATTGTTTTCATTTTAAAGGGCTACTTTGGCATTTTTCCACCTGGACCCTATTTGCCAATGTTTATATGTCCAAGTGACTGATGGGGACAACCATTTTTGAAACTGGTCCAGCACTGAGGGAGACGGCTGCAGCCAGCAGACACTTAAGGGGCTGTAAAGTAATCATATCAGGGCACTCTGGCTCCATCAATTCACTAAATCAGACAATCCAACGTACGCCCACTAGAAGTGCTTGTTGTTGCCACTGGCATGCTCTGATTGTAATTCTGAGTGACTGACAACATCTTGGAAAGAATCTCGCTCAAGGAGGCAACAGGTAGAGGAGGGGGAACCAGCTGGCCCCAATGAAGCCCACAGAGGCCGAATGCTGTGACATTCTGACTTCAGACTTCTCCTTGGGTGGGACTTGGTTAGACACAATAACAGACAGACCGGATCGAGCGAACTGTAAAGAAAAATGTTTAAATTACATTCACGCAGCGCAAACACCCCTTGCAGACGTCACCCTCTAACAGTGAGAGCTACTTCTTGTTGTGAACATACCAATCTGCTTCTTTTCTGTGTTCTGCCAGGTGACAATATTTGGGGAGAGTGCAGGTGCTCAGTCCGTGAGTCTTCACCTGATGATGCAGAGCAGCAAGCCCCTGTTCCAACAGGCCGTCCTGCAGAGTCTGCCCTTCTCCATCCCCCTGAAGAGCAGGTGAGGAACCGTTGGCTGACAGTTGACTCTGGTTGCTGATGGTTGCCAGGGCTGGGCCTACGATTTGAGTGTGATTTGTGCTTTCCCGAGCTGTCGCTGCATTCAAACCTTGCAGATGTTTCCCAGCATGCTCACGGTATTTGTCTGCGTCTCTCTCCCAGACACGACGCCCTGAAGCTGGGGAAAGAGTTTGCCAAACAGACCAACTGCTCCGTGAGCGACATCGTCTGCCTGCTGTCTCTCGCTCCGCAGGTCGTCCTGGCCGCCCAGATGAAAACAAGTAGGGCGCCGCGAACACCGGCCTACGCTCGGCAGATTCAGAGCAACGCACTCAGGCTGCCCACGCAGTTACATAAGACGGCAGGATATGGAGTGTGGTTTATCTGCGAAAGATGATGAAAAAACATTATTTTTATCCTGAGCGGTAGCATATTGGAAAACAGAACCGTAAAAACGGAGGAATAGTGGGCCTCTGAAGGGGCAATTAGACAGACTTTACCGCCTCGCAACACCAAATGACTGTAATATGTCTGCGGGGCTGACAGGGTTATTGATCAGCATCACTGACTGTGTGATTAGGTCATCAGCTGCTATTTTCTGCATCTCTGAACTCACTTTCAGGCCCAGATATCTGGAACAAAAACACATCTGTGATATGACAGCTATGATTTTTTTTATAGTCATTCTTTATTGAGCCAGAAAAAAAGGTACAAGATACAAAGGAAGCAGAAGCAGTTTTACACAAAAACAATTTCACATGTAAGAACACATACGAGAACACAACAGCAGATACACAAAACACTTTTCCACCAGGGTGAAGTTGCATGCATGTAAATCATGAAGTCTCAGGATCATTACTGCTCTTGTTGACAAACCTCAGGGCTGACTGTATTTTCAATCGAGCCGACGTGTTTTTGATCTCAGGTTCAAAGGTTGTGAACCCGTTCAGGTTCCTGGAGGTCTTTGAGACGTGGGGTCCGTTTATCGATGGGGAGTTGATAAAAGAGCAAGCTGCCACCGCCTTCCAGAAGGGCCACTGGCAGAAAGAGAAGCCGGTGCTGCTGGGTAAAAGAGACACACACACACACACACACACACACACACACACACACACACACACACAGTACAGTTTGTCCCAGTGAAACAGAAGTATTATATAAGTATTCCCCAGTGAATTGGAATATTTGAGCAGTGCTCTAAATTTGAGAAGCGTAACATTTACATTTGCACCGTGATCTTTTCAGTGGCTGCTGCCATGAACAAAAAACAATATTTGGCAATTTCTGCCTGTTTTAACTTTACTCATTTAAAGATTTACACATAACATCATGGTATTATAAGTGGGCGATGCACTGTATTAGAGGATAGAATCATATTACTAATTTCAATTAAATTGAAGATACATAAATACTTTTTGTACTAAGTTGGCTCTTTGATAGAAATGTATTTTCATTTACTATTTATTTTTTGGAAAGTTTTACAGTTCTAAACCTCCATCCTTATGTCTGATTTTACATCATGCTGGCAGCACTGTGGACTCCCTTTGGTCCTCGTTAACACAGTCCCCCCACAATAACAGCAAACACAAGCAACCTGAAGGCAAAGTGCCAGCTTTATAGGAAACCAAGCAGCCGAGTGAAGCCACATTTCTTATTGCTGTGAAGCTGCCCACAGTCTTCACACCGTACGACCGTCAGACCACAGAAAGCTTGGAGATGAATAACAAAAAGGCCACGGGCAACATGAAGGTCTGCCTGTTGGTACTGATTGAGGCTCTGCTCCCGGCCTACAGGTACGACCTCAGAGGAGGGGGTGATCTTTGCGTACGGTGTCTTCCACAAGCCGGTCTCCGCCTTGGAGAGCACTGTGTACGTCACCGCCATCTTTAAACAACACGCGCTGCGCGTCCTGCACAAGTACCTGCCCCTGTACAGGGACGCTGACCGCAGGGACATGCTCGCTCAGGTAAGAGGAGTCTTTTCATTTACAGCACTGTGGCTGATATAGTCCCAACGCATTCTCAATCCCAACTCGCCGTTTGGTCCGTGGCCCCAGCCCTCAAACCCTGGCGTTCTAGGTTCCCCTCTAACGTAAGTTTTGGACGTGCCGGGGACAGTGTTTCATGCAATGTGTCTTTTCAAAATAAACTTTTGTTTTCACAAGAAACTTAGTTTCCACTCAGTACATGTATACAGTGTCTTTTCAAAATAAACTTCCACTGTAGGTTTACTTAGTTTTTAGGCTCATTTGATCCAGTTTAGGCAAGAAAACTCTGTGGTTAGGTGAGGACCGACCGTATTGGTCTTAAGTCCAGGCAGGTTAATGGTGCATTCACGTCAAAACTTTGACTTTTTATTTCTTTATTATTTATAAGCTAGAATTTACATCATGGTCCCATTGCCAGAGTTGGCGAGTCAGACCTTGGTGTGTTCGTGAGTTTAAAGACCACATGAATGCAACCCAAATGCCCTATAAATAGTTGCTCAATGGCATTTCTGTAGCATCATATCAAGCTTTGACCTACGTTCATACAGTGGGATCATGCATTAACATTAATTGTTTACCTTTACTAATTTAAACATACAGTATATGATGACTGGTAATGCACAGAAAAGAAGTTGTGTGGGGCGGACAGCACTTGATGTCTGTACTATTCACTAGATTTGCATGTCTGCCATCTTTAGAGAAGGTTTTCAGCAGACTTAAGGCTGATTATCATAAGTCACTTATTAATGCTCCGAGACAACGTGTAAACTTCATAGAGAAATCTTCAGCTCATATTGTGGAAGGCTGCTTTTGATCAGATTGTGGGCAAATCGCATATGATTATCATTCTTCTATCTGATGTGGCTTTGTTTTTTCACGGTGACGGTGTCAGGAAACTGTCAACCAATCTATAGCTGGCTTCATTTTTACAGTAACATCAAATTTGTCAGAAACAATGCAGAACGTGTGTAACATGTCTCCAGAAGGAATGCTCCGTCCGTGTTGAAAATAGGCCAATGGGAAAAGAAAAAGGAAAAAAGAGGCTACATTCACAGTGTAAAATGCTCACAGACTGAAAAGTGAACACTTAGACACAGTCTCCCACACACACATGAATCAGCAACCTTCCATTTGGTGGCCTTGCGAGGCGAGAGGCCACCCATGGATCGATGTCCCACCCAGCGGGAGCTCGGTGTGTAACCCAGCTGTCCTCTGTGCTCTTTACCGTTTTGGAAAACAATTATTGTCTTTTGCTGCTGGGATTCGTTTCTGTAAAAAAGAGATCAGGGCAAATCTAAAAGGCCGTGGACGCCGTCCACCTGCAGAGACATCAGCTTGGTCCGTTACCTTGAGTGACAGTTGAGCATCCTCTCCATCGTACAGCAGTCAGTGCCGCTCCTCGGGCCCCGGACACAGAGCCTATCAGCTGCCTACAGAGGGAGCTCCAGCTCCAGTTTGTTCTCCAAGTCTGACTCCAAAACACACCACGTTTCTTTTCCCAATTCTCCTCCATAATTTATATGAGTGAAGGAAGTGAAACCAACTATTCAACCAACATGAATATTTACCGTGACAAGAAGCTTGTATCACCTGGAGACCTCGACACATTGGTAATAATTAAGGAGTTGGTCTGTGATCCTAATCCAGTGCGAGTAAAACTTCCACTGCAAATGATATACCATAAACACAATGGTCATGTGCAAATCAACATCTCTGTGATTTGGGTTACTATTTTTTTGTGGATGTATTTTTTTTTCTCCGCTCCTTTTCTCTCTATAAATAAAAGTGTTTGGCAGCATTTGGGGTGCACATACAAGAGGCCTCTCCTCGCTGCACAGCAGACCCATTTGCATAAAAATACTTTCCATATCCTGTGTCTCGCACCAAACACAGGCGGGGAGGGGGTTTCTAAATCGCAGGTCCTCTGGTAATACTAGCACCCAAAACGCCATTAAAACTTACATGTGTGATTGCCAACAGCAGCCTCTCGATCGCAAGAGAGGCAGAAAAAAAGGAGCGGAGAAAACCAAAAACACAACAACATCAAAGATGTTGATTTGCACAGGACCAATATTTTCATATGACCTCTGTGTTTGGTGAAAAGTGGAAGGTAATTATTACAATTATTCCAAATGACGAGAGGCGCCTTGGTAAAACTAGTACTGTGTATTTGTTTAGCCAGGTGTTCTGAACAAACGGCCAAACAACTGTAAGTATAAACAATATTTCTATCATTTACACATATATGTTTAAAGCTCCGCTTCTCAATATTTTCTTCTTTTGCGTTTTTATCCGTGTTGAAAGACAGAGAGAGGAGGAGTGACTCACACAGAAGGAGAAGAAAACCTCCAGCAAGGCGGCGGCGGCCTCGGGTAGCTACAGGGGTCAGGAGGTGACACTCCTGGGCGTCATTAATATTCAGTCACGGTGCGGAAGGGAGACGGTGGACTCACAACTGTGCGAACACACACACACACACACACACACACACACATTCCTCTTGCATCTCTCCATAGAGGGCACTCCCCCAGAGGACTGGGGTGGGGGGGGGGGTCACCTCACATTTCCACCAGTCCATCTCAGAGGAGGCTGATGCGTGGAGCTCACAGCTTGTATGGGTTGGTGGTGCATTGCACAAACCCTGTGGCTGATTGAGGTGACGCAAACTGGTGCAGGTGTTTTGGGGGAAATTACATAAAGGTTCTCAAGAATCGGCCACCAATATGTAGGCCTCTACATCCCGTTGACAGTATGCAAGACCCGATGATGTACAGAAGTGTGCCCGTATGGCAACGGAGTGCAATGGCCTGTCAAGCTATGTAAGGACATGAAGCACCAAAGGTGGATCCAAGTGCTCTCCGCGATTGGGTGCAATGTAATTGGGGTCCAGACGTAAACATGTTTGGTGGAAACACGTATTTTCCATGTTATGTTCTTATCAGTGATGTCATTCTATACATGTTTTGATGGCAGGAAACCATGAAATGCTAATTTTTATACATTTGAAGAAATGTCAACATTAATATGTTTCATCAAAGGACAGGCCGACTGTGGCTCAGTGGTTAGCAGGTCTGTCTTTCAATCAGAGGATCGGTGGTTCGATCCCCGGCTCTGCTAGTCCATGTCGTGTCCTTGAGCAAGACACTTAACCCTCATTGTTCACCGTCTACTGTGTCTACGGTCTACTGTATAGCATGTGAGTCGCTTTGGATAAAAGCGTCAGCTAAATGTAATGACAGACTTTTATAAATACTAAATATGCGTAGGTGTGCAGTTCCAACCTCAAATGGGATGTCTTGCCATGTCAGAATTCATCAGAAATACAGACAGTTAAAAGATGTCGATTTTCTGTCCATCTTGACTTTACCACGGCAAGTAATGAAAAAGAGCGCAAGGCATGGGAATGTAGGCAGGGGTGGAGAAAAATATATAGTGGAGAGGCAAACTAAGAAGGGAGAGTAAAGGGGAAGAGACGTGGATGAGAGAGAGCGGAGGAAACATTAATTTACAGTCCAGTTTACTGTGTGTGTGTGTGTGTGTGTGTGTGTGTGTGTGTGTGTGTGTGTGTGTGTGTGTGTGTGTGTGTGTGTGTGTGTGTGTGTGTGTGTGTGTGTGTGTCCCACAGTCAGCCTGTTTGTTTGTAGGTGTCAGATGTGGGGCTGTGTGGGCGCAGGTTGCGTGCTGCTGAAAAAGACACACTGGTTTCCAGGTAACAGCAGAAGAAGATGGCCCCGCTTCAGACTCTTCTTTCAGCCGAGAGGGAACAATAGTTTCTGCTGCTCGGCTCGCTGCCCGTCTCTTTGGAGATGTCGTGCTAATTAGGTTTCATTTCGTCTTTTGCAACAACAAAAAACGGAAGATATTCTGAAAAGCTTAAACCTTCAACACTGCTGAGCCATTCTTCAACACGTTCATGTTTTATGTTCCAGGTTTCATGGTCCAACAAAATGACATTTGCTTAATGCAATATTTAGTTGGCATCTTGGTGACCCGCTCATGAAATATTATACCAGCCGTGGGGGAAAGTCCAAGGTCTGGATCAGCACCGACATGTAATCCACTGATCCTCAGTCAAGTGGTGCACTACCTTTCAGTTGGCATGTCTAAAAGCCAAGGAGAAACAAGTGGGAATAGATAAGTTCCTTCAACAGAGGTAATTAAGAAAGAAGAGACGTTCATAAAGGAACAAAGGAATAAAAGATGATAAGAAACTACATCAACGTAAATCCCATAATGAGAGTGACACAAAAATAGGAAAAGCCATTCTTGACACAAAGAAATGAGTCAGTGTGATCATGAGTGGGAGGTTTTGTGTTTTTTCCTACCATGATGGTAAAGGGGAACGTGTTTGTGTCGTCAGGGAGGATGATGTGTCATTTTAAGAGGAGCAGCGAAAGGAAAAGAACATCCTGCGTAAACCCATTATTTCTGTTATGCAGCTCCGTGAGGCTCTACCTTGTGGATGTCAGCATACTAATATGCTAACAATGGAAATGTTAACATAATGTTAACCATAGTCACCATTTTAGTTTTGCACGTCGGTTTGCTAAGACTAATTAGAACAAAACTCAAAGTAAGGCTGAGGCTGATGTCAAGTACAGGACTTACTGATGGTATCACATTCGTGGCTCCAGACAGCCACGAATGTGGATCATGTCTGTCTGGAGTCGGTCCTGCTCCCTGCCATGGCGGCCCTGCTGATGCCTCAGTCAGCTGACATGGATCATGGTTATCTAGATGGTGGTCCATGCCTACTACTCATTACATGAAAAATGTCTGTGACATCCATTGAATGTGCTGTAACTCTGTTACGTTGATTCTGGTCACATGACATCTATTGCTTCTGTCCATCCGGGGAGAGGGATCCTCCTCTGTTGCTCTCCTGAAGGTTTCTTCTCTTTTTTCCCTGTAAAAGGGTTTTCACTATTTTTTTGGGGAGTTTTTCCTGATCCGATGTGAGGTCCCGGGACAGGGATGTCGTATGTGTACAGATTGTAAAGCCCTCAGAGGCAAATCTGTATTTGTGATTTTGGGCTGTACAAAATAAACTGAATTCAATTCAATTACTCGTCATTCTGAGGGGAATGTGAATGCAATCTATTCAACCCATTCAATAGTTGATGCAAGGTGGCACTTGTGAAAGGTCAGACGATGCTGCCATGAATGTCATGTCAGCATGCAAAAGCTAAATAATACAAATCCAATTGTATGGCAGCATGCAGAGTTAGCTGAACTGTTGACTAACTGACTGGCTAAATGTGCCATCCATTGAGCCAAGCCAGTAGCATGGCTGAAGATCATTCAATTCAGTTTATTAAATAAAGTATGTCTGATCAGCTCTCTCTTTTCATCTCTTTCCTCAGATTGTGACCGACTACGTCTTCCTCTGTCCATCCAGGAGGTCGGCCCGCGCTGGCACAGCAGCGGGCAGCGCGCTGTGGATGTACGTGTTCGACCACGTGGCATCCGACTCGCGCGTGTGGTCAGGTCTGACTTTCTGCTACCAGCACGCCTGCCACGGCGCCGAGCTGCCCTTTCTCTTTGGCTCTGCTCCGGTGGCCAACTTCACCCTGTCGGTGCCAGAGAAGCTGCTGTCCAATCGGATGCTGTGCTACTGGGGCGCCTTCGCACACACCGGTGACCCTTCCTCGCAGGCCCAACGCACGGCGTTCTGCCGCCAGCAGCGTCTGCCCGTTTGGCCGCGCTATTCCGACACCAGCAGCTGGCTGGTCATGAACCTGACGGTGCGGTCACATGCACAAGTGGGAACCAGGGACCATGTGTGTGACTTCTGGGACCACCTGGGCATCTATTAGGGAGAGGGGGGCCAGCTGGGCAGGGACATGTTGGGTTACTCTGTAGTGAAGTAGCATCAATGCATGCTTTTCTCTTTGTTCCCCAGACTGTCAATTCTGTCAGTAAATCTCGCAGCATCAAAAAAATATATTACTTTGTCAATTATTTCAATGAATCGCTAGCTTTTAGGTAGCACACGTGATTTTTGTTTCCTCTCTTCAGCAAAGCTAACAGTTTATCAAAACTGCTATAGATATGAGCTTTCTGTCGCCATTTTACTTTAACATGACAAAGTATGCAGAAGAACGAGGTTCCTCTATTCCATTTATTTATGGTGTATTTACCTATACTTTGGTAGATTTGGGTGAAGATGAGTTTGCGCAATTTAAGGAATTTTTCGGCCCGAGCAGGAAATGTACTCTAATCATACTCGAAGTGCAGAGACAGGGACACATTGAGATGGTCCAAAGGAAAAGTACGGACAAAAACTGAAGTTTACGTGTTGAGATCAATATCTCCGTGCTAGCCATAATCAAAACGTTGCATCCCATTCAACCTGAACACAACTTTAGATTGGACCACTCTGAGCCTCCAAAGGTGAATTCAATGAGACGATACATTGCGAGACAAAAAGGTGGTCTGAGTCTTGAGCTATCTGTCGGCACAATTTATCTAAATAGGTTCACTAAATAGAAGTGGAACTGAGAGCCCTGTGAAAGGGTCGGTTTCCGGTGTCCAATAGCACTTATCAAATGTAAATGATGTACTGTGGTCTGTGTTTGCCATTTAAGGACTTCAATTACCAGCTGCACTCTGTGTTAACATCCTGTGTCGGGCAGCCGGTCTTCTAATTATCTTTTTAAAAAACTAAATGCTTCAATTGATAAAAGAAAGTTCTCTTTTAGTTTTATTTTTAATTTTTTTCTTCCCAGAGCTCATGTCCTTCATGAAATGTACTTTTGTCAGTGAAATGTAACGTTCATGCCCATTTTATTGCATCACTCTGACTTCCTGTTTGTGGATGGGGTATGGATTAGTCTGTTAGTCACTCTGGTCAATGTGTTTCTCAAATAAAATAAGCTGCAATAATTATTATTTTGTCTCAAGAATGGAAAAAATGAATGTATGTTTAATGAAAAAGATATCACAGAGAATTATCATCCAATTCTGCAGATCCCCTCAGCTCTACATAGTGTTTTAGCAGCTTTCAGCTAATTCAATAAACATATTTAAATCCACCGTATCAGCACCAGATGACAAAGGTAACTTCTAACTGGTGAACACGTGGAGCTTTTCAGGAGTTGACCAAAACAGAGTAAATATTGGATCACACCAGGCGATCAGACACACAACTACATATGAATGCTCCGTATAGAGAAATTGTTTGCTTACGTGTTTACCTCATCGACTTTATTAATGTGTCCGTGTTGTCTTGACAGCTGTGAGACAACTAAACACGGTAAAGATACACGCATGAAACAACGGGGCTCTCCTGACCTTTACACGCTAACCCCTGGACCCTAGAGTGTCGATGCATATAAAAGTCAATGAAAAATAATTTAGTGTCAAAGATAACAACACCCTGTCTGGTCTGTCTGCTTCTGTTTCTCCTTCTTTCTCAAAATGTAGCAACCCCTTATCATTTAGAAAAGCAACCCTTTGTAATGATTTCTCAGTTTAATATGGCCGGCTTCAATCTGAAATCCCCCCAGGCAGCCTTCGTCATATATATATTAAGTATCCCATTTAATGTGTCCTTTTGTGGTAGCTATATTAAAAAGTCCAGGGTTAAATGGAACAAAACGCAACAGTCATAAGAGGTCTATTCATACTGGTACCTTCCGGCAAAATTAAGAAAGAAAGGGGGAAACTAAACATAATGATGTAACATTGAAATATAATGAGGAAAATGAATATGTTTGTTATTGGTTGTAGCTGGCCCCTCCGGAGTACTCAAGCTTCAGAAGTGTTTTCCATTGAGAGTTGCTCAAGGATAAAGGATAGCAAGACCTTTCAATGCGTTACAAAACTGCACTGCTCTCGAGTCCTCTGTCAGTGTTCCTACTCATGACAAAGAAACACACAGTAGATGTCTATTTCAGCTTTCCTCTGGAGACCGCCAGCTTTGGGAGATCTCTTCGTCTGAGTGATGGAGCTGCTTTGTTTTTACATTACATTTAGCTGACGCTTTTATCCAAAGCGACTTACATGCTATACAGTATACAGTAGACACAGCAACGGTGAGCAATGAGGGTTAAGTGTCTTGCTCAAGGACACATCGACATGGACTGGCTGAGCCGGGGTTTGAACCACCAACCCTCTGATTGAAAGACTGACTTGCTAACCACTGAGCCACAGTCGTCCCTTGGATTTTCTGGTGATGAAGTTGGAGTTTTGGTAAGTGCCACGCTGTTCATGCCAACTGCCCCATTTGTGTTTAATTTATTAAAAAGAGGATTTTAAAAGCAAATATAAAAGCTTTCATGAACAGACAGAGTACCATCTGGGAGCGAAGCAGACAGCCGATGTAGCGACATGTGGATGCTAGGCTAACGTTACTGTCTGTCTGCTCACTGACTGAACAACTATTTGACAGTGATGTTCTCCAGAGGATGAATCGTACTGCTGATCCCCTGATTTGTTTTGTCTAGCTGCACCATGAGAGTATTCCATGATATGTATTTCAATGAGACTCCTTATGGACATTCATGTTCCCCATAGGATGAAATATTATAACTGCCATGATCCCTTTTCGTTTTTTGTAGTACCATCAGGTCAAGATTTGTGTTTGGCCAAATGCAAAACTAATCACATTCCAGCCTCAGCTGGACATTGTGTTTATTGATCATTTGTTTTTGTTTTTCTTACAAAGAAACCACATAATTTCCTCAGTGGGAGATTTTACCACTGAATGCAAATGTAAAAAAGAGCTTTAATGAAAAAAGGTTGGTGTTGTGATATATCATCTGGGATCAACGAGGGCAGTAATTTTCATGAAATTACTTCAAGGATGGCTGCAATCGTTGCTGTTGTTATCCAGATCATTCCAGTTGATCTGGGAGCTCAACTGGCAAGCGTCCAGCCGGTTTCCTCCAGCCTCCAGCCTCTCGTCCAAAACCATCTGAAGAGGCCTCTCTCCTCACTGGCACAGAGGCAAAGTTGTCCCGTTTCTTTGCATCAGATTAAAATGTGCCACATACGCGCATGCAATGCACACAGTCCCACGAGGCATAAGCACGAGTTTATGGGCTGTTTACACAAACGCGCATTGATTGGTAGAGCACTGACACGCAGGGTGTGTCCAGGCCACCTCGTTATCTCGGCAGACATTCCCTTTCCTGTCATCCGGCGGTGAGCACGGTGCTGCGGCTGAGCCGTCCTGGATGCACGCACAGTTAATCCATTGCAGTTCATCCCAGCACGGTGCCCTGCGACTCTTTTTTGCCCCCTCCACACAGGCCTGCTGCTCATCTATAGTGACCACTGATAAGAGGGAGACGGAGTGAGGGTGAGAGAAAAGAGAGACTGCCTGGATAGTTTAGGAAAGGTTATGCAATTGATGCCTGGTCATCTTGGGCTCTACATCACTGCTGCCGGCTTTGCATGGGCGCATTCCAATAAGATATCCAATTATAGCCACTGCGGCTGCAATTAAAAATCAGATGACAGCTCTCTGTGGCCAGCATGCTGCTCAGGCCAGCTAGAGTACTGCAGGGGGGCTCTGTCAACAGCACACGCCGTCTTATCTAAGTGGTCACCATTCATCCTGAGAGGAGTAGTTTGGTATTCCAGAAACAACATGTATTAGTCTTCATGCCAAAAGAAGAAGTAATATTTGTGTATGAATATGTAACTACAGGCAGAAAGACAGCTATCTTGGTTTTGACAGCTAGTCTGGGTTCAAAAGCAACAGAATTGTGCAGACGTGGAGTAGGGAAGTATTGCTGGAGGCGCTTTTCATCAACCACTCCAGTGGCAGAGAATCTGAGCCAGCTTCCAAACTGCTATCATTTGTATAGCCGTTCTCATGTGTCTTAGCATTTTGAACAGAATATAGAATTCCTGTAGGAAGATATATTTTGGTTTCAGAGTTGATAAGCCTACAGTCTATAGGTACACATTAAATGTTAACAACTATTAAAATGTAATTTGAGTTTTAAAAATAATAAGGTATTGTAAGAACATTGACAGCTCTGGTGTATTTATGCTAAACTAAGCCAAGCTTGTTTTGTATTCACTGTACAGTTATGAGTCTTAGAAATATTCTCCTCTAACTTGCCTCAATAACGTGAATATGATTATTCCCCAAAAGGTTGAACTATTCTTTGTGACCTGACAGTAAGATGTCTGAATTCATAACGTCTTTGAAATGTTGTCTAAACCCATAAAACTCTGCAGACAGACGAGAGCTTGAAGACAAAAGAAGCATTTTGACTTCAATAAGGAAGCCCTGTTTTCTGCCTGTTCTCCTCCCCGGCTTTGCTTTTGGATACACGACTGAAAAGCAACACAGGCACATATGCTGAAATTTGTCTCAACACGGAGAAGGCTCAAGGCCGATATGAGAGGCGAGATGAGATTAGGATTGTTTATTTCCAGGCATAAAAACAGAGACAGAAGGCCTTTGGCGGAAATATCGCATTATGTCTTCAGTTACACTTTTGCTTTGAATGTGTCCAAAGTGGGACTCTGTTATATTACGTTTTAGCGCTGCAGGCAAATACCATTGAGGACGGACTCCGACTTAAAGACATGCCATTTATTGTGCTCTGAGAGCACAAGCACAGCGCTGCCTGATCTTTTGCTGTGCAGGATCATTTTTCATGCTGTGGTACTGCAGACTCAGCAGACACGTTGCAGGCAACAAGCCAAGAAAACAACAAATGCTAACTTTTCATTGTCTGATACATTGACGCTGTGAACTGATCAAATGACCCGAGCGCTTCTATTTAATATGTAACGCCGACTACACCTTCGGACAGGTTGCATCCATGGACGTATGTGAAGAGAACTGGATACAGATTGGAGGCGGTGACTCATTGATTCCTTTGAAAGTTGCTCAGTGGCACATGAAGTGAAAAATGTTTCACTGAGTTTAAAATTCAGATATAATTACTGGATCTTACTGGCGATCTTATGTATTATGGGGCCTTTAGAGAAAGTGCTGAGACATTTATTTTAACCCTGCCTCCCAGCCCTCAGTCCCGCCTAATTCTTGTTCTCATTCAACGGAAGAAAGAAAATAACTCTGGATACAGCTATTAGTGCATTTTATAACTTTTTGGAGCTAATCATTTAAACAAGGGTCCAGACGGGGAGGTGGAATCCCCTAAAAAAATACCATGGGAAAAAGTATTTTTGGGCTCCATGGCATCATGTGACCAACCTGGAAATTGTAACTCCACCGTTTGTCCACTATGTCAAATGTGCCTTTACATACACTAACATAAGTAGAAACAAGACCGCTCCCCTATTTTCTCATGTTTTTTTGTCTGAGCGACTGTGGCTCAGTGGTTAGCAAGTCAGTCTTTCAATCAGAGGGTCGGTCGTTCAAACCCCGGCTCAGCCACTCCATGTCGTTGTGTCCTTGAGCAAGACACTTAACCCTCATTGCTCACCGTCTACTGTGTCTACGGTCTACTGTATACTGTATATCATGTAAGTCGCTTTGGATAAAAGCGTCAGCTAAATGAAATGTAATAATATACCGCTAGCTAGTTATAATGTAAACCTTCCAGTCAATTCCTTACTGTCAAGGTAAGTCCACTAAAAATGATTGTGGTTGCCGCTGACAGGCTCAGATTATTGTTATAAGTGTCTATTATTGAAAGAACCCTCCAGAAAAATGTAAAAAACTTCTTTACTTCTCACTTCCGATCAGTTTTGCTCAAGGGGAAGTCTTGTGAAATTCCACGAGGTTAGTCCTCATCCACACTGTCAAAATCAGCTAAACATTCAGGCACGACTCTGAAAGATCATTTAGTTCACACTAAGATACACTTTCTTTACTCCAGCACAACAATCTGACAACCTCTGTACTCCACTCTCCAGCTGTCACTCACGTTTCCACCGTTGTCTTCTTGGCAACAAGTCACGTGACTCGATAACAGACAGAAAGCGAAAGCTAAAAAAAAACACACACACTTTCATCGAGAGAGGAATACAACTTTGGAATAATTTTCATCAGGTTCAGTGCTGTTGACAAAATGGTTTGACTTTAAGCTGCATTTCCCCATTGCGTCTTTACTCCACAGGGAAACCCAGACCCTCTATATATCCATAATACCAAAGTCATGTGGGCGGAAAACACTGGCACATGCACAGGAGGTCCTTCAGGCACATAGGCCCGTTCAAGTGGCAATTAAAAGTGAAAAAGTCCCATAATCAGCTTTTTTTATTACACTATGATACAGAAACTACGTGCATATAAATTGCTGCTTCCAGAAGATCTGGGTTTCTGCTGACTCGCACGCCTCTGTCTCATTCTCTGGAGATTTACCATGTAATGGGAAAGCAGCAGCCAGGGCTTTTTTCTCTCTCCCAAACCTCAATTGAATTGGTCCCAAGAACTATCAGCGTGAATTCAGAAGGTAGACAACTGCACAATTTGCTCATAAATCACAAAAAGTGCAGTAATTCTGAGCAGGGGGCTTATGTAGGGAAGAATGGGAAGGTGGGAAGAGCTAGCAGAGCATTCAGACTCCAGTCTGCTCCGGCTTGCTGTAACAATAGCACTTGAGAGGTCATTTGTACTGTACTGAGCCTGCAGCATCAACAAAGCTCTATGGTGGAGCCAAGGAAGTTCCCTTGTGTGCTACAACGTTACAGCAGCTTTGACCGTAAGTGGTCTGACTGGAAAAGTTTTACAGTTTTAATATCCACATCATAGAAAATAATTTAGAAGATTATAACAACAAAAACATGTAATCCTCAAAAGAAAAAGGTAGAAAGACTAGAGTGGTGTATTACATGCACTAGCTATGGGGAGTGAACACCAGAAGCAACGTCAGCTATCTGAGACACAGTAGGGGTGGGTGGATTGATACGAAAACATCGATACTACAGACACCTACATCTTGTTTTGAATCGTGCATCGACAGGATTGATTAAAACAAATGGATCCTTTTTTCTCCTCTACACCATTTGGATTTTACAAAAGAGTAGACCTGTCCACGATCTGTTGTACTGTTTGCAGTCAAACTACACCCGTGTCACACAGGAATGGCAAAACCTGACTAGTTACTCCCATCAACACATGGTGGATGAAAAGAGGAGAGTGTGAACGATCCAGGATGACACTTGCATCAGATTACAAAGATCACACTGTTGATAGGTGAGGTCGAATGACACCTGAGCCAGTTCTTCTCCCTAAAGAAGACCGTGGTGTGCCGTTGAAAGCTCTGAAAGAAAGCTAGCTACTTATGAGTTAAGTCTTTTGTCATACAACAAAATGATCACCTTGATAGTGGTACGGAAAGACTTCTTTAGAGAGAAGTTGGGGCCTATCCACCCCCTGTTTTACCAACCCGTTCCATTCCCAAGTCGTCACATACGAACGTTTGGTGAGGATCCCTTGGCGTCACGGACTCAGCTTTAAACATGTGGTGAACTTTTGGATTAAAAACAAAACTAGTTGGTTAGCTTTAGGAAAACATAGTTTAGGTTCAAATAAGTATGCTTGTTATGTAAATTAAGTTACGTAAGCTGCACAAAGTAGTTAATGGAGGTAATGGACACAAACCTCCGTCTCCTGCCATTGGCGTCGGTATCGCAGAGGGCCGTAACAAAGCATTGGTATTTGACGACCGCCAAACAAGACCTCCTTTAAGCCAGCACTTAGTGGCAAATACATAGTTTCAGACCGATAATTGAAGACCACATAAGATGGACCACCTAAAACATACAGCGGATCTGATCCTACTACTTTTAGCAATTGGCGTGCAACTCATTCATGCTCATAAACCTCACTTGTAGCTTTGAAAGTAGGCTGAAAAGTCCAATGGAAACTGTCTGAATACATTGTAAAACAAGTTTCTGGCCAAAGCAGTAATGAATCTGTGTCCTTAAGGAAATTATATCTTAGGGTTGTTTAAACTTGTATTTCTTGGGAGCGTTGTTGGTTCCCTTACCTTCCCTTAAGACCTCGTCACATTCGCAAGAATCTGACCAAGAACAAGACCAAAGAGAAAGTGAGAGGCACAAGGACAAGGGTCAAGGCCTTTAACCCGGCTCGGAGATTAGCACTGATCAGCCCTCATTAGCAGCCAATTAGGCGAAAGCACAGGTGTTAACGGGACACAGCCGAAGCCTTCGGGTGATGGACACAGGGATCGATGCGGCCGACAGGTCCAGCAGCGTTGGGTAAATTTATCGGCCTGTCCGTGAGCCCAGGGCTGCTCTGCTGATGACCGAGACAGTTCAAGGTGCATCCGGCTGCTCCTTAAGTTAACTGTGCTGCACATCTGACACAGTCCCACTGGCAAGGGGGTTTATGGGCCCTGAAATAAAGTGAGTTTATGAGGCCATTTCCACTTTATATGGAATAATCGTGTCGGTAAGCTCTCGGAGCGGCACAGAATTTGAATACATGCTTCTGACAGCCGCGGCCTGCTCCTTGAGGTTGAATGAAAATGACCTGCAAATGCACCCATCTGTCAACAAGCATTAGCTTATCATCCCGCATGCCACTCTGAGCCTTCCTCTCAGGGCAGAGGAGTGAATCATCAAGTGACCTGCAGTCAGAGTACAACGGCTACATTAACGTGGTCTCATTACAGCTGGAACATGGATCACTGATGTTCTCACACACCGATAGGGACCAGACATGTCTTAAATTAAAAAGACTGATGTCTTTCACCCCTCCCCCCCCTCACCAAGTGGGTCTGGTGTGAATACAGGGTTCATAATGCTTGAAAGGAACGCCTTCAGGCATAAGTGTTTATACATATTCTGAATGTAATTGTTTGAAAAGGCTCATCTCTGGGATAACATTTGGCCACTGAGTCCATGGCAGGCTGGTAAATTAGCCTGGATAAATTTGGCGCTGCAGTCCGTGGCTTGAAATTGTCTGAAGTGCTGTGTGCACATCATAAGCACACGAGCGTCAGTTTCTATTTGGGGCAAGGACCCAAGAATTGTTTTTGCAACGGACGGCCAATCCCAATTGTGTGAACACTTTCAGATTCATATTTTTTTTTTTACTCAACATCTAACATTTCCAACTTGAACCGTCCCAGCCGAATCATATCTACTCGTATCTTTCCATAGACTTCATATATATGATTCTCTTGGCATTATATCAGAACACAAGGTAAGAGAAATCAAAACACAATTATGAGAGTAGAAATACATGCACAGGCTGACTTTAATGTTGAGGTGGCCATTATGTTACACATTGCATTGCTGCTACTGCTGCTGTTGTTTTTGGGCTCCAGTGTAGCTACGTAAAACTGATACATCTGAGAGGGCACAATATGAAACGTGGCCCGAATAGTTGCTGGAGGAAGAAAACAAAATAATCAATAGAGAAGTTTTAACTGCTTTAAGTTCACACCTCTGCACACCTGGCCAACTGCAGCGTAAAGTAGGCGTGCTATTAGATTGCAGGAATTGGGATCGTGGTATTCTGATGTATGGAAAGGGGGTTTCAAACGCTGTGAGAAGATTTGATAACAACTTAGTTTTAGGCATACGGAGGCCTTAAAGGGACAGTTCACCTTAAAATCTCTGGAACTCGATGGCACTCGGCTTGTGGTGCCAAATAAATTCAATGTCTCTTCCCAGAAGTCATGACCCGGTTACTGAAGATAATCCACAGACCTCGTGAGCAGTTTCATGTGGGATCTACGGCTCCTATTTCCTATTTTTAGACTCTCTATGACCAATATCTCCAACACTCTGCAACTCACACCAAAGCAATCTAAATTCAATCTGTCTTTGTCCACGACTTATCTGTAATCATTGGCATCCATATGACACACCCTTTCAACAACTGCACATATCTTACATGCAACACCACAATCAAAGCCTCCTCATGCAACATCTATTTCAAAATAAATAAAAGATCATGTCTGAGGATAAAATGACTGGAAATACACAAAGAAGAGCACAGGAAATGTTTTCTACATTTGCCCTATATTTTTCTGGCATGCAATTACTGTGTACTCTATCACTATCATTCCATGTACAAATGAAATAAAACAATGCACATTTGAAAGGTAGGAAACAGTAGCTAGACTGCATTCAATGGCCAATAGTAACATTGGCCATTGCAGTTTTAGGCCTAATGCATACTGTTTAATTATAAATAAACAGCCAGCCATCTTAGCGACAGGGTTGTGTTATAGCTGGAGATGAGTGACAGCCAGCCCCCCACCCACTCAGTGCTTCTCCAGCACATAATGATGTGATTGATGTGTGCATACAAGCACCCCCCCCCCCCCCCCCCCCCCCCAACGATGGGTTGGGGGGGGGGGGGGGGGGGGGGGTTTATAACTGTGCTGGAGAAACATGTGGAGCATCCCAGTCTCATCCCTGAAAACTCCTGCAGTACTTCTACTGGCTGGTCGTTTGTAAAACTGTCTGCTTGTCATGTTTCACCGTTACAGCCCTGACCTTGGGAAAGTTACTAATCACTTGCATCCCAGCAGGAGGGCCGCTGCTGGGCGCCGGAGAGGAAACTCTGTCATCACTCCCAGGAGGAAATGTGTGTGCCTGCATGAGGGAGGGAGGACTCTATCGGTTGCATGTGACAGTGTCTCACCTTTAATGCAGTGCAATTACTGTATTTTTCACTTCATGAAGTGCAATTAAGTAATTCTCAATCCCAATGAGTCATGAATCAGTGTGTGGAAGGGTTGTATAAATAACATCAGCCCCTACTCAGCCAGGAGAACGAGAGTATTCTTCATAAACAGTGCAAAGACAACTCTGTAGATAAATAGATAGCATAGAAGTTAGACCACACGTCCCAAACAGAGAGGACCCCACTGTTACACCCTACACAGGTGATCAGAGCTCTTCTCTGCAGTGTGTGGCTCATACAGACTGTTAGCCTTCTTCCTGAGAGGTGTTGATTCAACTGAATGGTCATTTTGGAGGATGCTCTTTGTGCTGCTGTTGAAGTGTATTGCGATATACTGAATAAACTGTAGCGATGTTTCTATTATTTTGTCCACCCCTTTATATCAATAAAACAATGCTTCTCCTGCATAAGGATAACTGCCCTGTTTTCAGATTTGTCACGAGGCAATTTTAGATAATCCTATTCGATCGCAGTGTCCGTTGAAGGCGTGGCCATTCGCTGCTCTATTCCAGTGTTGTTGTTTGTTGGGGGGGCGTGGCCGCTCAGAGCATGTGGCCATTTTGAACCATGGACTGTATACAAAGAGTGGACATGATCGAAACGACATCACCCATTGGTTTGTGGTTCAGTTTGGCGTTTCGGCATTCGCCATCTTGGATTTTGGCTGTTGCCGTTTAGGTTATCATATTTGGACTGTGGATGAGTGACAGAGAGACGCTTTATACGGCTATGGTAGCAGCAGCGCCCTGTCAATCACGAGGTATCTCCGCCCTAAAGCATCCTTCTGCATATGAAAGGAATGTGTCTTTTCTTGATATCTAATAATGACAATCATAATCACATATTAATACTGTATACGTAATGGAAGACACTTTGCATGCAACCACTCCCTCTAGCTCTCCATCATTCAAGTCAGTATACCCTTCACCAGTGTGTTTATTATTATGTAAGTTTTAAAATGTCATGCAAAGATGCTGAACATTCAATAATGAATTCACAAAAATCAATTAACCCAGTCACCTTTCCTCATAGGCCGTAAGAACAGGTACATGTCAGCCAATCAACTTATTAAATAGACCATCCTTCAGTTAACAGCATCCTTGTTTTATTTATAATGTGTTTGAGTGCTGCGAGAAGCTCGGATATCTGAGACATTGAAAAGCAAGAAACGATCAAATAAATGTCTTTCATTGCATCAAAGGCTTCTGTTTGGCAGTCCACTCTGAAGCATCTGGATTTTAAAGTGTATCACCAGGACACGGAGATGATTTGCCTCCTGCTGAGGTATGAATTATCCCGTCACCCTCCTGCAGAAATATTATGGCCATTCTTGAAGAGTTGCTGGTCAGTAAATATCTTACTCACGGTGCCTTTCAGCTGTTTACTCCTTGGAATCGGACTGCTGGGGTGCATGAACTCCTGTTGCGATGACAGAGAGCCACAGCGTTTCTCCCCCCCAAAAACTCGGCTGAGAACTGAGTGTGGTTTCCCACCCACCGCCTCGCCTTTCTTCCCCGCTTGGCCCCGAGCGCCTATCAGAATGCATTACACTCTCCTGTCAGTGCCGCTGCTTGTTGCGGTGCCCTTACCCTGGGCATCACGCACACTGGCCACTCTGTGTGTGTGTGTGTGTGTGTGTGTGTGTGTGTGTGTGTGTGTGTGTGTGTGTGTGTGTGTGGGGTGGGGGGGGGGTAAGTTTATTCAGACTCTCTGGCTGGTGGAGCGATGGCTGCAACCAGCACACCTGAAGGGCTGACACCTCCACCGCCACCATTCTTCTCCCATTTCATGATCTTCCACTGAGCCACTGAACAAACATGACAAAGCTGACAGGCAGTTGCCTGCCTGCCTGCCTGCCTGCCTGCCTGCCTGCCTGCCTGCCTGCCTGCCTGCCTGCCTGCCTGCCTGCCTGCCTGCCTGCCTGCCTGCCTGCCTGCCTGCCTGCCTGCCTGCCTGCCTGCCTGCCTGCCTGCCTGCCTGCCTGCCTGCCTGCCTGCCTCACACACACACAAGGTCATACAGTAAATTATATGATATAGTTATTATATAGTCAGATTAACTTCAGGTTCCGTAGTTAATCTGAGCTGTTAAACAGCGATCTGACGAAGGAATTCACAGGAAAACCGTTTCCCATATCTCACTTTTAACCCTTATTTGAACTCAACTCTCCACCTCAATATCTTTTACTGGATTTCCTCTGCTGTTTAATGAGTTTCAGATTATCCCTTGAAGCAGTTACACGTTGCATCTTATCATCAATAAATCATTTCCTCATTAATTTCAACCTATTATTAAGGGGGGGAGCACTTTAAATAATTGCTTTGATCAATTATTGTTCATTATAATGAAGAAATAATCATTAAAAGAAATTATTTCATCATTAAAAATGTGATCGTTTGATGAGCAAGCCTGATGAAATACAAGCAAAAGATGATGTTCAGACTGAGTTCTCATTTATGACAAACTCTCTTCTCTTCTTCTGATGAGTGAGCAATTTATACTGCTATGAAGATGATTTCTACTTTCAAATACACTTCAATACATACATATACATGTACATACATATATACATTTATATACTTATATTATATTCTGGAGTTGATACCACCATGTGGGACAGCTGGATGAATACATTCGGGAAATATAAGTCACTAGTCTCATCCATTCTGCTGTCCATAGCAGTCTTTGCTGCCCTCCTCACCTTGTGTGGGTGCTGTTGCATTCCATGTCTTAGGGGGCTGTCTGAAAAAATAATAACAAGAGCAGTGGGGGGTACGTAACGCCATGATGCCATTGCTGGCTGAGGGGGAAGCTGGGGACCTGGAAAAAAAGGTACTGGAATTGGAGTTACAATGCTGAAGTAAAATCTCATGATGGGTGGACTCTTGTTAGAGTCCAAAAGGGGGAGTGTGAATTTTCTTAAAATTACAACAACATTGCTATTAAAAGTGTAAACATGCTATGTATACCAAAAGGCTAAAAAATAACCATGCTTCTGTCTCCTATCATAGTGTGAACTCTTCGTAGAGTTCAAAAGGGGGACTGTTGAGAAATATCAAATGCTCTATGATAATGTTTTATATTCATTTGCCTTGTGCGGTTTTTATATTCATTTACTTATGCAAGACCTCTTACACAAGCAGAACTATGGCAAAGTTCAAGGACTAAAAACCATCTTGCTGAATAACAGGATGTGCGAAGGGGAAGAACTATGCTTCCCCTAGAGTAAACAAAGAGCGGCGGTCACGTTTCGTTCGTGAGGCTTTGACTGCGTAGTCATTGTAAGGAACGATATCTCCTTCGGCCGGAGCTTTGACAAACTGTTATACTTGGTCTTGTGTCTTATTGTCCATTACAGAGAACCTGAAGAAGTCCGTACGTGGGTGTGCACGTAAGAAGCGCATCAATATATAGAATTGAAATAAAGCTGTACTGCCGATCACATATGTACATATACATTATATACACAAATACCTATATACATGTTTATACATATATATTCATCCATACTGTATATTTATAAATATATATGAATATTACATTACATTTCATTTATACATACATATACATATTGCAAGGCTGTGGCATTATCGTAGTGACAGAAATATAAACACCTGTCAAAGTTGTCAAAACCTCTAATTGTTGGAGTTTCTCCACAAAGGTTCTCCGGCCTCACAGAGGAGGGTCCCGGGGGACGGGGAGCTGACAGCTGCACGCCACCGTCTGCACGTCTTACATCCCTGCCACCTGATCGCCTCTTAATTTAAAGCTCTTCAGAAAGCAGCCACTACTGTAACTCGGCGCTTTTCTTTCCTCCCATGAATGAACGCCCCCCACACAGCGCCCCCCACTGAAGACAACCACTCCCCCCTTTACAACGCCGTATCATTGCCACGGCTTTGAAATGAACATCTGAGTTGTTTTCAATTCAAAATAATTTCTTAGAGTGGGCATTGCCATTTATTCACTTGTCCCCCTTTCTTATGGAAATAGCTAAGGGCCATTGTGTTTGTCATGGCTGCAAAGAGCTGCTGATTAGAAATATAACCTTTACCTTCTTGCTTATGAAGAAAAACTTGCTCTAAACAGCTGTGGGATCTTCATAACACTCAATCAACACAGACAACACGGTGACTGTCAGCGGCGCTTCTATACCCACCAACTCCATTACCTTGTTACTCAATACCTTCACCCCACACATGTTGCTGGGAAGGGAGACCTTATACTGGTGGGAAACCATTGAGACAAAAATGGAGCCGACACAACAATACAACCCATTGGTGTGTTTTATGAGGGTTACACACTGAAAGATATAAACATTTTAAGATATGTTGGCTGTGCTCATGCATATGTTTTTGTAAGGGTGTGAGTTTTTAGTTTTTAGTTCTTACTAATACGTCTATAACAAACGGTGTAGCCAAAATACAATACATGTATTCTATCATGCTAGGCTTTCAGTCTGGATCCAGTGATAAATCAATGGAGGGCTCTTTTAAAATGGTTGAAATTACAGGCATTATATGTTCCTCTCTCACCTGGGCTTGTTCACTATTAGAGAGAGAGAGAGAGAGAGAGAGAGAGAGAGAGCCATTGGCAGCTGCCTCGGCCCGCTCCGTTTCCAAGTGCAGTCACACCTCAGAAGGTGTGAAAGTGAGAGGAGGAAAGCCAGAAAACACCCCTTCCTCCTCCTGTCCCCCCCCCCCCCCCCTTCATCCCCCCCTCTCCCCCCCCCCCCCCCCCCCCTCCCCTCCCCCTCTTCCATCATCCACTCTGTCCTGCAGATATTGGATTCAGCTCGGATAGTATGCTCCCATATTTAATCCCATCGCACCCCTCCTGGGATTAAGTGCCTTGTGTGTGTGTGTGTGTGTGTGTGTGTGTGTGTGTGGGGGGTGGGGGTGGGGGGTGGGTGGGGGGTTGTGTGTTAGCAGGGCAGCCTCCAACGCTCCCGCCTATCAAGCTAAGTTACCATAGCAACACCTGAGAAACGTTTAGCAGGTGTGGGGAGCTCGGGGCTCAGAGGAGCCGTTACCCTGTGGCCTCGGACGCTCGCTGACGTGTGGCGGTTTGATGGAGGCCTGTCATGGGCCTGTCATGGAGCGCAGGGACGAGTCATTGGAAGAGTGGTGGATAAAAGTTAAATGTCCCCTTAGATGTGTTTAATAACTGTTGGATAAATCCAGGGTAATAAATCTGTATTATTCCAATCACACCATGCTAAGCCCCTAAAAACTAGAGCGGCAGACAAAAGGCTTCTGTCAGTAATACGCTGTTTATCTGCTTCACCTGCATCCTTGGACAAGCAGGACAGAGGTTAGTTTTATGCTTTATCTTTTGTATATTCAGATGTTATCTTATCCAAGCTGAGATAACCCTGACCACGTCATCAGCGTTATTTTTTTGCCGTTAGGCCGCTTTCTGGTCCCCCGGCTGCGCAGTAATCTTGGTAGAAGTTTGGCCCTTTTGGGGCTTTCTGCCAGAAATCTCCTTTGGTTTAGAAAATAACCTCTCTTGGTTTGGTTCAGGAAAAGATCATGATCTGTAAAATAAACCCTTGGGCGTTAGGTTGGAGATGGCATGGCACCCCCACAGCAAACCTATGGCAGGGTAGAGTCCAGCATAGAGGCGCTGGTTGGTCTAGAAGCCTGGTCCCAGTACACAACCTTTATCGTCTGCAGCGGGCTGGAGATGATCGACAGTTCAGCAGTCTATTACAGGGCCGACTATTCACTCTCACGCCGGGTAAATCCAGAGAGAATGAGCCCCAGCTGACAGACAGATTTAGTATAACAGAAAAAAAACTGTCTGTGTGCAGACACATATTAACAATGCCAGCTTGCATGGTGCATGGAATATGTTTCCATACATAGCTAATATTTTCCACACTACTAATCACCTGCAGCGTATGAGTCACCATATGCCTGATTGTGCGTGTACGTGGCACAGAGACAGAATATGGAAACAGTCCATTTGGGGGCTGAGTCCACACAGTGCATACATCACAGACACAAGACGCCCAAAACACTGACGGGTCCAGTAATTGCATTCAGTGGATCATAAAAATTGCACAGATTGCGTCACTCTTGCCCCTGTGACAGAGGTAGGGGGAGGATGCGGTTCGGCCTGGGTTTGAATGCACACCTCGTCCCAATGCAGTTTCTCTTAATTAAAAACCAAGGGGGGCGCCACATGCATAGCAATGCGTCACCTCTGCGCTGGCCCCCTAACCGACAGTCTACCGCATGCAGAGTTTCCACGGGGCTGTTCATGCTCCTCCGCGGTGCTTTCACCTCCTCACCCACGGACAGGGACTCCATTAATTGCCAGCACGCTCATCCGTGTAAATACGGTGGAGACACACACGGACGTTTGCAATGCAGAATCGTTTCTCTTCAGAGAGAGGGAGAGAAGATGAGCTGTATGTGTTCAGGAGGCGATGCGGCCAGAAACCCATCGCAATTACGGTCTTCGAGAGGAAAAGTCTCATTAAAGATGCCCCATTAGGAGTGTTTGCTCATTTGGCTAAGCGTCATCCCCCCGAGAACATCAACAGCATTCAGCGCAGAATATGAGGAGGATATTGATCCTCGTATTGATCAGTGAATAATCACTCTTCAGATCCATATCACTGGTTTCTACACACAAGCACTCTGACTGAGGACTCCTAATGAGTGTGACACGAGGGTTGTTCACTGACTGGCTGGGACACCCTATTGTGATGACATCGACACCACAGTACATACTGATCAATCAAGTCATAAGTCAAATCAGGTGCATGACACTTTGCTGCTTCAACAACAACAAAGAAAACAAGAGGATTGAAAAGCAGACATGTGATTTTAGCAGGATTTCAACAGCTGATCTACCAATAAATCCATTTGCTGACCCTAACCCTATCACTGTCCAGGAAGCGATCCAGGCCCTGTAACCTATTGATGCAAATTATTTGGTAAGCATGGTAGCACGTATGCACATCAGAGCAGGTATTTCCTCTAATTAAGAGGTCAAAAGCTGTTAAAAATACTCCCCTGTGTTCGTTGTCAATCATTGCATCCATTACACAGTGTGTGACAGCGATCTAACCGTAACAAGCCCTGAATCATTACTGTACAGGACGCCTGATCCTTCATCCTGTCTCTACCAATTATCCATGAGAAGCTGTCGATTTGAAGTCTAATAATGCTTATTCTCAATTAATGGGAGAACATCAGAAGCTGTCAGTCACCGGAGTTTGATTCCTCCACATTGTGTCCTGATGATGATGGAGGACAACCACCAAAACAACCTTTATGTTTACTCTTCTATAGTTGGCTTGTCAAAGGTCAGTGTGCACCTAGCGGCTCTGAGAGGCTGTGCTCAGGGCTCACAAGCCATAGGCCGCTTGGCTCGGCCCAACAGCAAAGAGGAATGAAGCAAACAAAAGGTCCCGAAACTGTAGTTCCTCAAATGACCTCTTGAGGCTGGCTCCTAAAGTGAGTCAATCCCCACAGAGCGCCCATGATGGAGTGGCCAACTTTACAGCAGAAATAAACATATTTACCACCCCAGCAGAGGTTGAACCAGCTCGTAAAAAGATCCCTTTGGAACAGCACTGCTTTGAGCTTAATGCTAACTGTCAGCATGCTAACAAGCTCACGATTACAACGTTAAAAAGCTGGTGTTTAGCAGATATAATGCCTCATATTCACATTATCTGTGTTAGCATGCTCACTTAATTATTGTGATATAATTATAAATAATGTATAATGAATTGTTGCTCGCAGAAAAAAATAATTCCTGGAATGAACATACAGGAAGTTTTAATGAGTTCTACAGTTCCTCTTTATCCCATGCTGCCCTTTCATCCCCAGCATGCTTTGCATGTTTTATTCAGAGCTGAGAAAGAGGAGAAGGTTCATGTTGTTTGTCACATGCTGTGTTTATGGTATGGACACTTTATGGTTTTTTAATTGCACATGGATATCAAGAAGAAGCAGCTCTTTTATTCTTATTACACACACACACACACACACACACACACACACACACACACACACACACACACACACACACACACACACACACACATATATAGCTGGATAACACTGCATGTTGATCAATTTGTGTTAATGCAACTTGTTGCTCAGAGAACAGAACAGACTACATCATATTTCATTCGTGCCTATCAAGATTCTCGGTCAGAAGATGTTTCATGGTCTTTCTTTTTCGCTTTTATTTTGTATGTAGGTGGAACAAAATGATTAGGATTAATGAAAGTATGATTATTATCCTCAAGGATGATCTTCACGGTGATTAGTGGTACTTCAGTGTTACAGACGCCGGCTGTAAGGGGAGGTCAGAAAAACAGCTGCCTCCAACCCTCTGAATTAGGCTGCTTGTCTCTCTGCTCGGGCAATCAGTTGTGTATTGTGCTTCAAAAATAAGATCACTCTCCACAGAGAGCATCTGTGTGTTGAACACCCACCACCAACGATGGGGCTTAGTGTCCTTCAGTTGAGAGGAGATGGGGACAATGAGGTAAGCTGGAACATTTTAGAAAGCACAGCTTGTATACGTCTTCTTGTGTGCAAAATGCAGTTTTATAAAATCTACATTTTCTTTAAATTTAACATAACATTTCACCCCCTTCATGACATCTCAATGAATTTTACCTTGATCAAATTCAGCTGTCATATAACCCACAGCAGGTGCTCTCTGGTTTTGGGTCAGTATTTAGAGTTGCCATGTTCTCCCTACGCCGGCAACTTCCATCCCATTAAAGTTTCCTGCACGTCAAGAAGATCCAGGTTACTGACGACGACTTAGCCATCAGCCAATATTTTACGGGTTCGGGCGATGACAGGGGATATCCGGGCCAAGGCTTCCTCTTCCATTCATGGTCCAATTAGCAACTTGAGTTGGAATGGAGAAACAACGTGAGAGACAGGATTTATTTTAACAAGTAGCCAGTTTACCAGTTCATAAAAGGCAAAATCATCAGACAATCGCCGTCGGGTTCCCAGGTTGCATTTCGCCCAAAGCATCCATTTTTATGCTCCACACATATAACCAAAGCTTGCTCCAACGTGAATGGTCAATACTCGTCGGGACTAGACGAGAATAGAGATTAGGTGAGCTGGAGACTCTATTCATATAGTCAATACACTTTATATGTGTTACACCTGTCCATGGGGAACCCCTCCCCCCACTGTGAGTTGGGAGAGGTTCCAGCCAAGGGATCCAGGAACAGGAATTTAATTCACGACGGCTCCAATTACGTGGCTTCTTCACCACGGGCATCAGAGGCTAAGGCTCATGGGTATTGCAGTTCTGAAATTATTTAAACATAAACGTATGTGGTCATTACATCATTGAGGATAACGTTTCAATAAAGAATTGAAAACCCAATAGAACTAATTTATGTAAAGAAGACTCAACTTCAACTGCCACTTCATTTATGTGGCTCACTTCATGGTGTTACTCTAATGGATCGGCCTTACCTCATCACACACACTATTCAACATCAATTGACCATTAACAGGGACTACAGATGAGGATGCTCTTTTTCTTCCCCCAGAACAGTCTCCAGAAAGTCTCCCTCTGCCACAGTACAGATAACGAGACAACAAACGCAGAGCCGCTGAACAAAAGCAATCGCTCTTTCTTTATTCAGCGAGGGAGACAAAGGAGTTATTGACGGCAGACAAATGGTTGGCTTTTGCTGTTTAAAAGGGCTCCAGGTTTTCAACCAGAGGCTGTGTACTGACTGAGCACCGCAGGCAGGAAGCCTGTAACAGCCATCTCCTTTTTCATGAATGTATCTAATGTTGCAGCATTCGGAGGTGATGAAAGTCCCGGCTGTGTCCGTGAAACGGACAGACTCTTGGGGAGGGATACACAGCAACCTTGTTCCAAGCAATTTGTCTTCATAAAAAAAAGAAGAAAAAAAAGAAAATGGCCTCATCGGGAGGCGCGGTGAATAAATCAAAACCTGATCGAACATCCTTCATGCCAGACGCGCACATGCATTTTGTCATTCCTCGCAGTCATTTAATAAAACAAAGGCTTCTCTGCAACCCTTGAGTGTTGCCATTTCCATGGCAACCGCATGTACAGTGGCCATAAGGTTTTCTGAATGCAGCCCAGATTTCACAGAGGGTCACAGCCAAGCGTACTGGAGTAGGCACGCACAGAAACATGCTCGGTATTTCAAATGCAGATTAGATGAATGTTAAAGAAATACTATGGCACCGGAGCAGAGCAAAGACATATTTAACATTCCAGTCTTCAGCTCAGTCTGCTTACAATAATTTGATTTCATAATAAGCTGAAAAATGTGATATTGCCTCTATGTAAGACTGTGCTGTGACAAACATGATCCCGAGTTGACTGTGAAGTGGCCCGGCGACTATCATGGCCCAAAAGTCATTTCCCAAAGCTAATGTCTCATGCATGAGTCATTTTACTGTCGGCATCATTACCATATTTATCTGCAAGTCAGAATACTGTCATAAAAACAATGATCCCTTGTGAAGAAACCCTGCTGGACAGCCAGATTGAATTACTTCAGATTAGTAGATTGCTGTGTTTAGACAAACAGGAACCTGGTCCCAAAGTGGCGGGCAGGAATCAATATTTTGGGAGTAGCAATGCTCCACTAAATTGATTATTTCCAACAGAGTCCACTGAGAGGAAGAGTGCTGGAGCAAGATCGTCCTCCCCTGTAAACTGATTATACCTTTCAGTCAGTGAAGACACAGGACTCCCTTTGAACACAGATGAAATAAGACCTGGGCCTTTAGAAACAAAACGTAGCGCTTTGGTTGACTTCCATCACTCTCATCAGCAACATTTACAGCTGCAGCGGGCAGCATTCATTCTCACTTAGTTTGTTTACAGCTACGACTGACAGGATAAAAACCTTGCAGGAGTTCAGTCTGAAGGATCCATGTGGGCTTATCACATAACAAAACACTTTACCATAATCCTGAACGGAAAAGAAAATGCCAACTCAGCAAGGTCCTGCACATGCATCCTAGAGTCAAAGTCACGCAGAGCCAGAGAAAAACAACAACCACTCAACTCCTCCTGCAAGTAGAAAAAGACAATTCACCGGCCTTCGTGGCGGAGTCCAAGTCAAGTCTTATGTATTTGAGGGGCAAGGTCTATGTATCAAGTCTTTGGCTGGAGTCCAAGTCAGTCTTAAGTCCAAATCATCAATGATAGAGCGATCTATCATTATCATAGCAATATCTGAAGAATTCAAAGCACGTGCTGCAGTATCATCACCCCGTTATCTATAAGGATACAGTATCAGTATTATCATTGTCACGACATTAGAATGTCTAACTTTGGTACAATACCTTGAGAACTCAGGTTGGCCCTGGTCCAGCCCCTAGATATGCTACTGTAGTGTTCTGGTGCAGAGTGGAAACTCTGCACCAGAACACCGAGTTAAACCGCCGCAATCAATCAAGACAGAGTCGTTGTACGTTTTCACCATTTAATGTACTCTTTTCTTTCAATCATGCTATGGTGAAAACTGCAAACAAAAACAATACGAACATTGAGTGCATAGTCTTAAATATTACATTTCACAGAGTTGAAAAATGAGTATATAAATATACATTATAGAAGTGACTAAACTGGAAGTGATTGTACCGGAAGTGCCGTCCCGGAAGTGACACAAACAAGAAAATCATTTGCTAATAAATATATCTTTAAATAAACAACCATTAATTAAACAAAACAAAATTGAAAATGCAGTAAAGGCAACACAGGTTCGTGGTCCATGCCTACTACTCATTACATTATTTATTACATACATTGAATGTGCTGTAACTCTGTTAGGTTGATTCTGTACACATGACATCTATTGCTTCTGTCCATCCGGGGAGAGGGATCCTCCTCTGTTGCTCTCCTGAAGGTTTCTTCCTTTTTCCCTGTGAAAGGGTTTTTCTGTTTTTCCTGATCCGATGTGAGGTCCCGGGACAGGGATGTTGTATGTGTACAGATTGTGAAGCCCTCTGAGGCAAATTTGTGATTTATGATTTTGTGCTATACAAAATAAACTGAATTGAATTAAACTGAATTGAATGTTTTTAGTTGGGCGAAAAGCCTTAACATTACCATTTAATTACAGCAATGTCAGTAGATGGTAAAGCTGTCTCATATCATGAAATAAAAACATCAAACCCATGTATTACTTCTCATTACCCGGCGGGGCAGAGTCGAGGCCCAAGGACACAATTAAGAGAGGACATCCAAGGCCCTGTCGCACATTAACTAGCTTCAACTAACACAGATGACTCTACCCCTCGCAAGACGCAAGGAGCTGACTTTGTATTCTCTTTGAGGAAATAATAGGGAATAATGTGCCATGGTTGGGGTTTCTTTGATAAGTCTCTGAAGTGTGTTGTGAAGTGCAGTCAAATGCTCTCTGGGAGCAGTCTATGGAGTCCCTGGCCCCCGGTATCATTAGTTAAAGCGAATAAACACTCAGCATTGGAAATCTGATTCTTTTCAAAGTCTAATTTCACTTCCTTGATGAGATGTGTTGCCACTTACTCAGTCTGTTTGGTCTTTGGGTTTGTACTCCACCGAGGGGAGCAGGCTATATCAAACATCGGTAGCTGGCAGTTTCCACCCCGCAAGAACCAGGAAGTAAAGAGTTTCACTACAAACCGCAGAGTGCACAGTGCTTCAGACATATCTGACCCAGAAACCCTCACTCTACTTCAAAATGTTTAATCTGTACAGATGAACTTGTATTTCTATGCACAGGCTTTAACACAAGCAACGACACTTAGTTTACTGCCATGCTAGCGGTTCTGTGGGGCTGTATACTGCACCTAGGGTTAGCAATGCTTCAAGCTAAAAGCTAACTTCAGCTACGTTTAGCATTACTTTCTGTGCCAAATTTCAAATCAATCCATCCAACATTTGAAGATAGATTTCAGTTTGGACCAAAGAGGAGCGACTGACACTGCCATCCATAAACCCTCGCCGCCAGCGTCCAGATTAACCGGATTGGGCTTCAACATACAGTATGTACGGGAGCAGCAGCTCTCATCACGTAACAAATCTATCATCAGTGATCTTGTGCTTCAGACTTGACAGCTAATTTGTGATCTACAGCTTGAGTCTGGTCAACCACGTCTTTATTCAGGGCACTTGGTGAAGGACAGGAGGCCGGAGGAAACACAACAGAAGGCTGTGGGGAACCTTTGGAGTAAACAAACCCACTGACATTGTTTCGCTTGCGCTAATAGTTCTCTCATTTTGCGAGGCTGTACAGGTGTCTTGCATTAGATTTTGCGCTTCTCCCGCTGGTGCATCTTTTTCTCATTACTCTTAAAATGCTCAGAGCCTTTCTGTGGGTCGTCGCTTCATTCAAAAGCAGTTTGTTGCAGTAACTAAGTTTACTTTCTTTTCTATACTGACGAAAGACAAAGTTTTGTGAGTTGTGTGCGGAGCAGTAAATTCTTTGAGGCGCTATCAATTAGCTACAGAAATCTTGTTTACCAGGAATGCGACATGCCTCATTTTAATCTCACTGTAGTATAACTAATTATAGGAGAAGGATTTGACAAAATGTTCCTCTGTGAAATTTGATTAGTAAGCAATGAGTAAAGCTCTCTAATTGCTTCTTTACTATTTTGGTTCCCTGGTGTATATTGTGTTTACAACAGGAGGAGCTGCCCAGTCAGGGGGGTGTCACTCAAATCCAGAAGGAACCTGGTCATGGTAAACAGATTTCATATAATTATATGCTGTATATCGCTATGGCCAGCTCGGACAGGGATTTATCGATACCACTACTCTTATCGATTCTGCTTATCGGTTTGGTCCCTTATCGAGACTCTTATCGGTTCTTTTTTTATTATTTTATGAGAAAAAATATGATTAACTATGAAAGGAATCGACATTGCTTTATTATTCTACTACGTAAATAAAGCAGCAATGCAAAAAGATCCCAAATCGATAAAATACATTTGCAGTTAAACAAACAAAGCTGAGTTATTAGCTTTCATTTATTCACCTATTCTTTTTAGCATACTCCATATAGCATCGCGATCATGGAGGACAAAAAGTAGAAAACTGATGTCAGCACATTCATGTTCTGCTTGTTGGCCAAACGATGAGATAAACTGCTGAATATATATATATATATATATATATATATATATATATGACCACTTAATGCAGTTGTGACAAGAGCTCTCAGTATCTACTGGAATACAATGCAGCCTCACTTTGGATCTTTTTGATCTCTCTGCCGTGATGTGAGTTCACGCTGTACTGAGCCGGAGACTGTGTATGTGTGTGTGAGAAACTTGTTTTTATTGCATTCTCTGTCATACCTTTTAGCATTATGTACTTTATCTACATTTCATTTTACATAGTCCTTTATTTATACTGTATTTACATTACATTTATCTATGTTCATATATAGAAGCAACTGTAACGTATATTAAATCTGCCCTATCCTTTGTATCTGGACGTGTCAAACTAATACAGGACTTTCACCCAGGAGACCGCTGTTGGTGAATCCAGAACTCAATGTTAACTTACTTTGGTTGCGTAACGCGTGTATGTCCCTAATGGCACGTAAGTAAGTTACCTAACAAATGCATTTTTTTTTTTACCGAAACCACAATCTTTTGTCTAAAAAGGGTTCTGCACTGCAGGGTCTTGCACAGTGAATGAACATCAATGAACATCAATGAACATGTCATATCTTGTTTGTTTCATCTGTTCAACAAACAAAATGGAAAAACAAGAAGGGAATATGTGTATTTCCTATGGTCTTGAAGTGTATTTTTTCTAATATTGTACTCACAATGTTTATGGCTAAATAAGACTAAAGGGAGGTGGAATAACAAAATAATCTTTACTTCTATTCATCAACAAATACATATGTAAATTCCCAGAGAAGGACAACTCGACTCTAACAATCAGAGAGAGTATGACTAAAACACCAGCGAGTCAGAGTGCAGTTTGATGAGTAACAACAACAACATCTGCCATCCACATCTGCTAGAAGATTGTATGAAGGACGCAGTGCGAAACACTGTCAGATGGACGGTGGCATCGTTATATTGAAATCTCCAGTTTCTGCGGAAACAGAAACAGTCAGCTGTTTGTCTGTGCTATGGACGTCCAATATGGCTGCCAAAAGGCCTCTAACATCACCTGACCGCCGGCTTATTGCCTCCATCAGTTTAGGATTTAATTATTGCTGTGAAAAAAAACCTGCTGGATGTTTCCATTACCTTGTCAGGATGTTGTGACAGGTGTTTGCTGCGCACATGAATGAATGCAGTGGTCTGGCACTATTGACACTGTGTGGGATTTTTAGATTGTGTGTTATTTCCCCGGAGGCCACTTGCACGCTTTTCTCAGCGGCAAACGTAAGCTCTGTGATTGAAGGTCTTTTGACATCACCAATAGCTCCCAACAACTGGAATCGCTCTGCCAATTCATTGACTGGCCCATAACCTCGGAGGGATGGAGAGTATGTGGGTGTGTGTGAGTGTTGGAAGAAAATGTGGAATGTGGAGCAAAATACTGTGTCCATGTGACAGACAGATAGCAATATAAGGATCCAGATGCAGTGTCCCTAACTTGGGCCACTTTGGGGACACATTTCAGACGACATGCCAGTTGTTTGAGGACAGTTTCTCCAATTGGGGATCAAAGCCGTGTCCCCATTTGTGAAGAAGCAGATTTTGGGTCATTGGTTATAGGCACATAACACAACATCCATGTGTTTGAGTTGTTCTCTTTTTGCATCATTAATCAAATCCCCTGCAAAAGAAAAAGCTATAATGTACCACAGCACTGTCTAAAGCTCAAAACTTTTGAAGCTTTCTCTTTCATGCAAAGAGAATATTAGATTTCCAAACAAAGTCAGCTGGCAAAAAGGGAATAGTCCACTGCTGCTCTCGGGGTAACACGTGTTTTCTTTGACAAGGAGGAGAAACATAAGGACATGTTTTATCAAAAATTACTTTACTCACAATCCTGCCGTTTTGCAGCAGAGTGTTTTATTTGTTGGGCCCTGGTGTATTGGCATAACAGAAAGAGAACACGTTCCTTCAGACAGCAAACCTAACTGAATGGATATGAGGGATCCCCTTGAGCTTACTAAAGGCTCTCAAAAATATCGTAAATATCGTTGAGAGGACGATCAGTTTAGCACTGGGATTTGCGATTTGTGTGTTTTTTTCTGTGTTTTTAAAGTAGGCTTTAAAACATGGTCACACACGTGACAACCGCCTGCCGAGGTGATATCCGACGACCAGGTGAATTTTCTTAGTAACCAGAAGCAAATGTCTTTTTCCCCTGTTGGATGAACGCAGGGCGAACAATCACCAATGTTCATTTTGTGAATATGTGACAGGGCCCTTAGGGTGCATTCCCATAAGGTGAGAAAGATGCAAACTATTTTGCAGCTTGTGAGATCTCCTTTGTACGGATGGTGTCATGGCACATGGCAGCACATCATCTCATCACGGCTGATGATTCACTCCTGCTGGTGTAGCGACCAATACATTTACCTGGGCCATTGTATGCAATGAGGTGTGCTTTTCCCCTACTTTCTTTCTATCCTTAAATCTCAAAAGGAGAAAGGCTTTGGTTCTATTGTGGATGGGTGAATTCATGTAAATAGGACCCTTCATCCAAAACAGAGAGCGAGCAGACGAAGACAAAGGCTCAGCGGTTCAATGGTGCGCATCACAAGAGGCTGCTAATGTTCTGGCGCCTGGCAGAATGGAAGTACAATGTTAATCCGCAAAACTCTTTTAACTGTGCATCACAAAAAGCACTTCACACATGTGCGCACGCACACACGCACACGCACACACACACACACACACACACACACACACACACACACACACACACACACTTGAAGCCCTTGGTAGATAGAAGTCAAGCAAGATGTAAATGTGATCCATTATTTATAATTCATCTAAAAGATGTGCCAGGGAAGGGAGGAAGAGCGATATTTTTAGGTCAGCGTGTGGAATCCATTCTCACAATGTGGAATCACAAAAAGCAGCACGGTAGTTGCATCCCACTCCTCTCGAAACCAGAAAGGGACACATGAATCCCATTTCTTAGGAGCGGATCGTGTTCTGGCTTTACAAGTACCAGCCCAGTCCATTACCGGGTCTCTGAGTGTCTACAGTTATTGCGGAGAGAGAGACTGAAGGGAACATCCTATTGGCATCATAAAACACCATGACTGTCACATTGATCCACTTTTATCCACTGGCTGACAGGTCTGGGCACCGGCAGTCTCCATCAATCAGAGAGGTCGTCACCCAACCCAGAGTAAAGACACATTCCAATGTTTTCATCTCCATTTGCCAAGTTAACAGACTGGGGCTTTTGGCAGCAGATGTTCACAGATAATTTGTTTTTCTAGTATTTATTTATCCACTGAAGGTTCGCCGATAACCTATGCACTTTTTTTTTCTTCTTTATTTTTTAGCTGGGCTGCTCCAGCTGGGAGCCGCACACCGACACTCCAGCTCAGTTTGAGTTTAACCGTCTTGCTCCGGAGAGCATCTTCCTTTTTTCATGCCCGCTGAAGGGATTCAGCCCACTTTTCTAACCCGTGTGCCATTTACCGCTCGCAGTCTTTATTTAAACAGTACTTTGTTTCCTGCTTTGTTACAGTATTAAAATGTCAGCCTATCAGCTGGATTAAAGGCTCTGCTGGGTGATTGAAGGGCAATAATAAGTGGTGCAAAAAATATAAAAGAACTTCCACATGCTCAGGGCCAGAGCCTGGGCTATTTTTCTTTCCAAGGTCCAGCATGAGACGCAGGGGGTGTGGAGATACATTTTTTCCTCACAGTTTCCTGCAGTCCGGAGTGCAGTACCTTCCATCTACTCTTCAATGCATAGCTAATCTTGTTTGATTCTCCGTATCATCCTCCTCCGCCTCCGCATCTCATGTCTCTTCTCTCAGTCCAAGACTTCTCTGTGATTATGAGGGTCTTTGCACGGAGGGGAGGATTTCTATTTCTGTACTCAGACGCTTCCGCAAAATAAATAATAATGCCAAACACAAGATTAAAATATCACGAACAACATAACTCAATATGTATTAGAAGAGCCCTGTAACACCTTCCCACACTTGTTTACTATCTCTGCCTGGACATCATGCGTTCGGTCGTGTGCATGCGTGTTATAGAGTTGTAATAGTTTATTTTAACTTGCACATGTATATAAAGAATGTCTATGTTTAAATTGCAATACTTATGAAGGATAATAATAATAATTAATATGGAATATTTAGGGCTGCACGGTGGCGTAGTGGTTAGCACTGTCGCCTCACAGCAAAAGGGGCTGGGGTTCCAATCCCGGTCTGGGCGGGCCTTCTGTGTGGAGTTTGCATGTTCTCCCCGTGTCGGCGTGGGTTCTCTCCGGGTTCTGGATAGACTGGCGACTTATCCAGGGTGTACCCTGCCTTCGCCCAATGACAGCTGGGATCGGCTCCAGCGCCCCGCGACCCTAAAGAGGATAAGCGGTTCAGATAATGGATGGATGGATGGATGGAATATTTATTAAGATTATGAAGATGTGTATTGTAGCATAGTAGAAAGATACTGTGGGTTTTTTGTTACTGTGAAATGGTTAGGTGTGAATGGAATAAATTAAAGATGGAGGGCATCGACAAATGGAGGTTGCAGGTGGTGGGGGGTTGTAACAAGCATGCTTTGAAAAGGGACTATTTTGTTGTAGCACAGGAGGGCGGAAGAAGGATTTCAAACACCAGAAGTGAGAAAGCTAGTAGGAGGTAGGACTGTTTACCTGAGTAGGACTCCGCCCCTGTGAAGGGTTTAGCCATTAGCATGCTATGTTATTGTTATGTTATCTTGCATGCTGGGAAACTAACCAATGGAGAGGCCTTAAGCTCAGAGAGTATTTAACAACTCGTGCAAACCTTTGTACGGGGTGATGATCCCTTCTCGTGAATCGCACAGACAGCTAACTGCTTACAGCACGACTGTAAGTGGCCTGTGGACTAACTGAAGCGACCCAGGCCGGGAACTATATTCTGTTCATCATCATCTTTTTATTAAATACTTTTTAATTATAACTAATTGAATCCTGGACTTCTCTTCATGCGATCGCCCAAGGTTTTTGAACTTAGCACTGTCTTTACTTATCTGGCATGCGACTGAGCTCGTCAGCCGGATGCTTTCTGTGCTCATTTAGGACTAAATGTATTACAGATTTAGCAACAGCATGTAAAACACTGCTCTAATACTATGAAAACAAGGTCACCAAAGTGTACTTTGGATCTTTCAACAGCAGTTGTGAGGGAAGTCTCAAACTGCAACAGCCAGAAATCCAACTGATCGGCTAGGAGCCAACTTGTTGGTCATTCAGCCGATTAATCAGGCGCTGACTCCGTTCAGCCCGATTCTAAAACGGGTCCGGGGCGATCACTGCCCGGCTTTAGTGTGCGGTTCCACTCTCTGCAACGAAGATCTGAGGATACATCACTCTTAGTTGAGTGAAAACAAAACACTGTCTGTAACCCCTGTGCACATAATAAAACACTTATTTGTGACATCCAAGAACAGGTGAAAGAGTTATAGATAACTATATGTATCTCTCACAATGCTGATTAAGCCCATCACCGCCAGGGAAAGCTCTCTGTATTTCACAGTTTACCAGAGGTGTTGTGTTTGTGGTCTGTGGCGACTTTCCAGTGCTGGCACAGTGGAAGTGATGTGTTCCATCCAGCCTGCAACCTCCAGTTCTGCCGAGTGAATCCAATGTGGAAGTGTCTTAAACTGCCTTTTCTCTATTTACCATCAGGGGGCGACTCGTCTGGTTGCAAAAAGAAGAAGAGAAAATGACTCTACTTCTCTCTTGATTTAACATTGTAAACATAAGTTTATGGTCTCAATCGCTAATTTCAAGTCTTTAAGTAAATTAGGCCGGGCTTACTGTGATTGACAGGCTGTTTTCAAGAGCCGTATACGTCTATGTCACCCCTCCGCATTCCAAAGATGGTAATTTCCATTCAATGGTTGTGGAAAAAACAACATGGCACAGCAAAATCACTGAACGCAAAGCTTCTAAATGTTCCTTTCTTACATACAATGTATGGTTCCATCAACCAGCCAGAGTTAAAGGGGACAAGAAGGTGGGAAAGACCAGAGTGACAGATGGTGGAAAATCTTCGGAAGGGCTCGAGACATGTTTTTGGTGTGGAGGCTCCACACAGACTATTATTCGTTCAGCTCTTCCTCACTGGACAGCACTGAAAGAGAAGAGAAGGCTCTCAGGGGGTTGGAGGAGATGCGGCGGGCTCACCTGCAGGCACGTGGCATGCATTGAATGTGAATTGCATTGAATACTTGTTTCCACAGCCAGAGGGGGGAGACAACAGCTTTGCCCCGCAGGTTTAAATGTTCTTGTGGCAAAGCGCATGTGGGACGATCAAAATGAAACATAATTAGTTCTTAGAGCTCAGTTCCCTGTTGCACGTTATTTTATATGAATATTCACAATGCAGTGCATCAAGTGTGTTGCATTGTACAGAGGAAGAGATTAAAGAAGATTAGTTCAGAGAGAAATGTTTATATAATATATATGCTATGCAAGTGTGTATATTTATTGTATACAAGTGGTTTTGCATTCACTTTTGCTTGTATACCTGAAGAAGAAGCTTTGAGACCAAAAGCTTGTGAATGTATTCAATGAGAGGAAATTGACGTCCATGTATGAATATGAATGAAGCTGAGATGCAGTTTAATATTTCTGAACCAGCGTCTCTCTGGGAGAGGGAGAGTCGAGATATTCAGCAGAGAGGACTCCTTACGGGAGCTAAATGAGAAGACACATGGCAGGAATACTGAAGACAGGCTTAGACTCGGCTCATTTATTGGTCCATGTGCCAACAGGCAGCTTGACAAGGTGAGAGAAGCCAGGGGGAATGTATTGGACTGGAGAAGATGAGCTCCTGCTCCTCTGTGGATATCTGACACTTTCTATTCAGGAACTTCAATGTCTGATTGCATTTGATTGTCCTCTATGCATTCTCTGATTTACAGATCTGGTAGTTATAATATTTATATGCATATATATGTATGAGATTATTTATCCCATCTGGGACCGCCTCGGGATCCCCTGAAAGGTTGCTGGCGGTTGTAGCCACGGAGAGTGATGCTGCCACCACAACCCACACCCAAATGTGGCAGAAAGTGGATGGATGAAAGCTAGCGGCCCCGGCAGGCTAGCTTGCTGCTGCGCCAGCTTGTGGAGCTCCTCAACCCAGAAAACATTCCATAAAACTAGCCCATACTTAAAATCAACAAATCGGCCCAAACAATTTGTGTATTTATTTTTTTACCACTGCTGCGTTGCATTGTGGGATAGCGTAGGTGGGTTACAGTGGCCCAATGCATACTTGAGATATTTATTTTTTCTTCAAATTAGTATGACATCTGGGTATTTTTGGCATACTGTAGACTACAGTTTGCTTTTGTCTCATATTTATTAGCATGTGAGATATCTGGGATGCGTCTGCCAACAGTTCACACATGGAGCCGGAGCACCGATTTCCCTCCGAGGAGGGGATTTAATCAGAGAGCTCCAAAAACTGCCAGCGACTACAAAACCAGAGATAAACCCGTGCAGTGTGAACTAGAAATAATGCAAATGTCCTGTTGCTGCCGATTCACATTCAAGGCATTAATGGCCAAACGCACGGTTCACCACTAGTTAAGGCTGACAGCGGTCAGTTGTCATCGTCTTCACGATGGAGAAACATTTTCCAGGCTTCAGGGATGGAGTGAGAGGAATGCTCCACTGACACTAAACATAAAATGAAATCCTTGAATATGCTGGACAGTGAAGCTAACTGAAATAACTTTGGCGTGTGCACTGTGACCTTTTACCATCCCGACACAAACAACCCCGAACAGTGCAGCTCATCCACAGCTCTCCACGGATTATAATGTTTTTGTTTTGTTTTTATATATATTTTTATTTTCCTTTTTGTTATGGACTGAACATAGCACATAATTTACACAACAGTCATCACGGTCATGAACATAATGTAGTTCAATACAGAGTATATAAAATAAAAAGAAACATCCAAAAGAAAATATTGTTTACAGTATTAGGAGTCAGTCATGGCCCTTTATGTACAGCAGTAGAGGGTCCCAGATCTTATTATAGTATTTCAATTTATCATTGTTGTGATATCTGATCTTTTCGAGGCTGAGTACATTCCCCATTTCTCTTAGCCACATTTCATAACTTGGTGCTGAGTCACTTTTCCACATAAGCAGAATATTTTTTTTCGCCACAACCATACCTAAAGAAACAGCTTGAGCTTCATACTTATTAGCCAAAAGTTGAGCCCCTGTCCCTCCTAAGATCACAACCAATGGATCCGGTTTCAAAATCTTTTTTAGATTTTAGAGAAGCATTGAAAAATATCAAACCAGTAAGATGACAACTTTGTACAAGACCAAAGAGTATGAGCAAGTGTTCCTTCAGAAATCTTACATCTGTTACAAAGTGGGGATGTCGATGGGTCAAACTTATGTATCTTGGTCCTGCAATAGTACAGCCGGTGTAACGTCTTAAACTGTATCAAGTTATGTCGGACATTAACTGAACAATCACTTATATTTGCCAGACATTGTTCCCAGAACCCCTCGCCTATCTCCTCATTTAACTCACTGGCCCATGCCTGTCTGTGAACAGAGGAATCTTTAGGTGTACGCTCAAGCAAAGTTTGGTAGAAATATGAGACCGCCCCTTTCCAGAGGGGGTCAAATCTGTTAAATAAATTTAGAGTTTCATGGCAGGGTTTGTTTGGATAACTGGGTATGTGTTTTTTGGTGAATTCACATATTTGAAAGTATCTGAACAGATTGGAAGCTGGGATTGAATACAAACTCTGGAGCTGAGCAAAAGAAGAAAAGATACCCTCTATGTACAGGTGCTTTTATGTACCGTTTGATATGACTCCATATTTTCAGAGTGCTGGCTATGATAAAACTGCCACTGTAGGCTGTTTTGTTTACTTTGGTGGGGCTATTCAACAAGGCTGGGAGTGAAGTGCTCCTGCATAAGGAGCGTTCCAGTGTTAACCAGGCTGGACAATCCTCTGATTCAGCTGGAGGGCTGTTCTTCCACCAAGCTATGATGGACAGTTGAGTGGCCCAGTGATAGAGTTTGAAAAGAGGAAGACCAAAGCCTCCCTCCATTTTTGGCTTACACAGATGTTTTTTTGCTATACGCACTGTTTTATAGCTCCATATGAAGGGTATTATTATTGAATCTAACTGCTTAAAGTATGATTGAGGTATATAGAATGGGATTCCTTGAAAAAGAAAAAGAAATTGAGGCAGCGCAACCATCTTAATTGCATTGATCCTCCCAACCAAAGAGATAGGGAGGGATTTCCAGAAGTCAATATTTTGTTTAAGTTTGTCAATCCGCTTTTGCCAGTTTGTTTTTAACAGGTCATTTGAATTCTTCGTCACAATAATACCAAGATATGTGAAGCGGGTATAAGCTTTTTTGAAGGGTATGCTTTCAAGGAACTCTTTACTGTATTTATCTGAGATGGGCATCACTTCACTTTTATCAAGGTTCACAGCGAATCCAGAGAGAGACCCAAACCATTCTATTAATTGCAAGAGTGGTGGAATTGACGTCTTTGGCAAAGCGACATACAAAAGCATATCATCTGCATACAGGGAAAGATGGTGTGTGGTTCCATTGACAGTTATAGGGGAAATAGTGGCACTTTGTCTAATGCTGATAGCTAGCGGCTCTATGAGAATGGCAAAGAGGAATGGTGACAGGGGGCAGCCCTGTCGGGTTCCCCTATAAATTTGGAGAGGTAGGGAAGCTGTTTGGTTGGTTATGACAGAGGCTGTGGGTTGAGCATATATACTATCTTTACCCATTGTCTGAACGTAGACCCAAACCCAAATTGTTCTAGTGCCTCCTGCATGTAAGGCCATTCAACCTGGTCAAATGCACGCTGTGCATCTAAGGAAATAATAACTGCCTCTGCAGAGTGTTTACTATACAAGATATTGAAAAGGCGGCGCAAATTAAAATGCAGTTGTCTCCCTGGCATAAATCCAGTCTGATCTGGGTGCACAACACTACATATATATTTCTTCAACCTGTCTGCAAGAATCTTCCCTATGATCTTAGTTTCCGATGGTAGCAGTGAGATTGGACGGTAGGAGGAAGCTAATAGGGGATCACGACCAGGTTTTGGAATAACAGTGATGCTGGCATTATATAATGTAGGTGGAAGTACTTTTGCTTCCTTAGAGTGGTTAAACATACGCAACAGTAAGGGTGTTAGCTCCTCCCTACATTTTTTAAAGAAATCCATGCTGAAGCCATCCGGCCCTGAGGCCTTGTTGCTTGGAAACAATGAAATAGCCGCATTGAGTTATTTCAAGTTAAGGTCAGCATCTAGTACACTGATGGCCTCCTCAGTAAGCTGAGGCAACTGCAGTCCAGCAAAAAAGTCTTTGAATTTTCCTTTGTCTACATTGCCTTGTGACTTATACACTTGTGAGTAGAATTCCCTGAATCTGTCATTTATCATTTTGGGGTTAGTTAGTATACGACCTGAGCTAGTTTTAATTTGAAATATAGCCCTGGAGGACTGCATTTGTCTTTGTTGCCTGGCAAGTAAGTTGTGTGGTTTCTCCCCCAGTTCAAAGTGTTTCTGTCTCATGTGTGTCAGTAACTTGATAACATCTTTTGAAAGCAGGTCATTATACTCATATCTTAGAGCCACAATCCTGTTTAGCAATTCAGCGTCGGGGGCAATCTTGTAACTGTTTTCTAGATTTGTATTTCCACTAACTTACTTCTTGTACGCTTTCATTCAGCAGTCTCATATGATATTATGTCCCCCCTAATAACCGAACATCACCATTGCCATTTGTATTAATGTACATTGAAATTTTCTCAGTGATGAATTTGCAGAAACCCTGATCCTTTAGAAGAGAATTATTTAGCCGCCAGCTGTAGTTCCCCTTCTCTGAGTTAAGTTGGAGATCTACTGAAACAGGGGAATGATCGGATATAACAATGTTGTGATAACAAGAGCCAGAGACAGTGGAGAGTAAGGTGGAATCTAAAAGAAAATAATCTATCCTTGAATACGTTTTGTGTACTGATGAGAAAAATGAGAAGTCTTTTTTTGAGGGATTAAGCAATCGCCAGACATCTACAAGGTTGTAGCCCTGCATTAAGCTGTTGAGAGTCAAGCTACTTTTGGATTTATACAACTGTGGTTGTTGCCTGTCTGTCAATGGGTCCATTACAGTTAAAATCACCCCCTATAACCTTAGACCAGACCTGGGCATTGTGTGGCCCGCGGGCCACATGTGGCCCTTTGGTTGATTCTGACTGGCCCGTGTGAGGTTGATTGGAAATTACAAAATAAACATATTTTCTAATTTTACCTCTTGCATGGACTAAAGCTGCAGTGCTTTTATTTTGAAGTGTTTTATTCACGTTATGACGCAAAACGTAAATCAAATACGTGCGCATGATTGAATCAAGTGTACGAGCAGTCACAACTCACGAGACGACTTTAGCCCTCAAAAATGTCCACGCATGCTAAAAAAAGAAAGGTAGACGCCTGCAGCAAAAAATTGACTGCTAATTATTTATTTACTGAAGTCGGAGGTAAAGCCGTGTGTTTGGTTTGCGGAGAGCAGATCGCCGTGTTTAAGGATTACAACTTGAGTCGGCATTACGAGACGAAGCACGCGAGAAATACAAAAAGTTGACTGTCGCTGAAAACACGGCGGCATCGGAAGCTATGCTAGCTAAGCTACAAAAGCAGCAAGGCTTTTTGACCAAGCTTCACACAGCCAGGGATGCAGCAACCAAGACCAGCTTTGTGATATGCCACAAAATCGCTAAAAACAGTAAGCCATTCTCGGAGGGGGAGTTTGTCAAAGAGTGCTTGGTGGACTCTGCAGCACTAATATGCCCTGAAAAAAAGGAAGCATTTGAGCAAGTCCCGCTATCCAGGCGAACCGTGACAAGAAGGATCGAGGACATTGCGGCGAATCTGGAGCTTCAGCTGCAACGTGAAGTGGTACGTTTTGACTTTTTCTCCTTGGCTTTGGACGAGAGCTGCGATGTCCGTGACACAGCCCAGTTACTCGTATTGGTCCGTGGGATAAAGGACTTGAAGATTACGGAGGAGCTGGCAGCACTGCGGTCAATGAAAGGGACAACGACAGGGAGCGATCTATTCACGGAGGTAGTTGCATGCATGGACACGCTGGGTCTGAAATGGGACAGACTGGTAGGTGTCACCACGGACGGATGTCCAAGTCTGACCGGGAAAAATGTTGGACTTTTGAAACGTATGCAAGATAAAGTGACTGAAATCGACCCAGATCAGAAATTGGTATTTTTGCATTGTATTATACATCAGCATGTGTTGTGCAAGTCAGTGCTAAAAATGAACCATGTTATTGATGTTGTAACTAAAATAGTTAACTTCATCAGGGCACGAGCATTGAATCACAGACAGTTTGTTTCACTTTTGGAGGAGCATGAGACTGAACATAGTGACATTGGCTACCACACAGCTGTCAGATGGCTCAGCCTGGGCAAAATGCTAAAAAGATTATGGGAGCTGAAAGCAGAGATTCAAGAGTTCTGCAAGAAGAAAGGCAAGGACATCCCAGAGCTCTCAGATGAGGACTGGATGGCCGATTTTGCATTTGCTGTTGATGTGACTGTACTGATGAATGAACTGAACACCAAACTGCAAGGCAAGGGCCTTTTTGTTCATGAAATGCACAGCCTGGTGAAGGCTTTCATGAGAAAGTTGCAGTTTCTTTCAAGCCAACTGGACAGCAAGAATCTCACTCACATGCGAACCCTGAAAGAAGTCACACCATCAGCTGATCACCTCCACAGGTACTCATCCAAGCTAGGAGCACTGCATGGTGAGTTTTCAAGGCGATTTGAAGATGTCAGAATGACGGAGGATGAAATGCACATGATTTCCTCTCCCTTTACCTGCAGTGTGGGTAATGCACCCAGTGATGTTGAGCTGGAACTCATTGACCTGCAGTCTGATGCGGTACTGGCAGAGCACTTTAAGTCAGGATCACTGCGGGATTTTTACTCTTCTCTCAAGGAGGAGAACTTTCCAAACATAAGGAGACATGCTCAGAAGATGTTGGTTCTCTTTGGCTCTACCTATATATGTGAACAAACATTCTCAGTGATGAAGTTTACAAAATCCAGGTATAGATCCTCTCTCACTGATGATCATCTGGCAGCTGTGCTTGGCATCTCCACCTCAGACATTCAAGCTGACTTTGATGCACGTGTGAAAGCCCAACAGAGACTAGATTTATCTCACTGAACAAGAAAAAAGAACTGAAAAAAATCAAATGAGGTGGTTAGACTAGAAATGCTGGCATGTAAAGGCACCAATTAGCAGTGAACTGGGACACTTTCATTGGAGGCCTTTTTCTCAAAATCACAGTTCAGTGACAATCATTATATGATGTATCTTACTATTTGGAGTACAAAGACAATATTGTGGTGTCTTTAGAAAGCTGAGAACCTCTTTCCAACAGTATATGGAACTCAAAATGTGTTTTGGGGTGAATGTGCCTGAAAATGATCACTAATATGAGTCACATATGGTAAAAACTTTCACATTTTGTTTGTTTTGGTGTTTTATTGAATAAATTACATTTTTTGTAAGGCAACCTCGCTTTTTCATTGCTTAATCATAACATGCAGTACTCTTACCAGTCTTACCAGCTTGTCAAAACAATGCTAAATACTGCTTTTATAAAGAAATATAACTGACTAGCCTGACTGCTCCTATATTGCACCTATCTGGATCTAACATTACTCTGTGGTGACACAAGTGAATACTCAAAGACCGTAACAATCACTAACATGTATGTGCTATATAAAATAAAATAAGAACCAAATAAAAACACTACTAATACGAGAAAGGAACATTCTCGTCTACCCTCCCCCTCCCCATACCACCCTCCCTGGTCAAACCCCATCTTCTCAAGGTTAACGTTAGCGACGAAAGAAATCGCAAGCTCACGTTCCATCATACAGCAGATCCAGTAAACTTCTGGTAGCATTATGTTAAGTCAATTAAAAAGAAACCTCACATTTCAAGTATCAGTGACGCTCAACAAACAAGAAAAAAAAAAAAGGCTAGCTGGCGGCTAGCACGTCTTGAATTGTAGCATTAGCAGAGTTAGCAACTGCCTCATTCTCCTCGTAGCTAGAACTGCCGCCGCCTTCTGAAGAGGTGAGAGTGCCCTTCTTCTTCCCCATGTTTTCTTTGAGCAAATTTAAATCAGTGGGTTTGAAAAGTAAATAAAAAAGTGTGAAAAAAGAGGTTTTAAAAACGAAGTTTCTGGAGCTCTTGCCAAACACGTCTACTCCATGGCACCCTTGGCTCCGCCCCCCCCCCCCCCCCCCCCCCCCCCCCCACGGATTATAATGCACCGTGGCAAGAGACAAGCTCTATTTAAAGCAGGATTCTGCCACATGGTCGAAGTCTGCGGCACATCAGACGGTCGAGCGCTGGACAGCAGGGACTGTGTGGGGCTGGAAGGATCGAACCCAGATGGTCCATTTCTTTGTGAACTGGCACTGTGTATCCTAATTATTATTCGTGTGAGGAGAGGCTCCTCTTTGAGTCTGATAGCGTTGGCTGACATGGCCTAAGGCGAGGCCAAGACTGACCCGAAAACACTGCAAAACAACAGAGCCATTCTCCATGCTGGAGATACGCGCACACACACACACACACACACACACACACACACACACACACACACACACACACACACACACACACATGTTCTCTGGTCTGATAAATCAAGATTTATTAAAAACAGATTAAAAAAGCTGTGGAAATCCGTGGCGGTGACTTCCCTCTAAACGTACCGGTGTCAACCTTAAACACCCTCTGGTTGAATCTGCGCACAAAAAGAGGTGAACGCACCGAAATACATATTAAGATAAATACTCGCACACATAAGTACACATAACGCACACACAAACACACAGTCAAACGGCGGGACTGAAATAGCAGTTTTTTATTATGTCAGTGAATGAAACTTTTATGGTCCACTGTGATGCTTTTTATGGTGTTGACGGCACTGCTCTTTGGTGTCTTTGTTTGCGTGCACTACGCAAAACACAGTTTAGCCAACAATGAACACAGTGTGCCATGAGTCCACTGTACAGTGTGCGATTGTGTGTCCTCTCAGTTTCTACATGCCATTTATCTTCTAGCTAACCCAACTCCAGTCTCAGAGTCGGACTGGTTCCAGTATGTTTTCCATATGTTCCCATTTCGAAAGAAACTACATGTGACTCTCACAGAAACTTTCAAAATACAAGTATTTATGTTATTAGTTGTTCCCCCTATTTTGGCTTTGCGGATGGTTCTATTTACTATGACAACCATGAGCTTCTTCCACCATTGATATGACAAGAGATAGCAGATGCAAGCAACAGGATTGTAGCAAACACTTTCTCGTTGTGCTGAGAACACAACACAAATTCACACAAAATTGATGGAGCCAAGAGGCAATTAACTTAACTTAGCATAAGGGAAAGGGAAACATTTAGCGTGACTCTGTCCAAAACGTTCACTGATTCATATATTATTTATTGTTTATTGATACACAAATGGGAAATGGGAAAAAAAATACCATTTGTTAGAAGAAGCCCTCAATACCTGTACCATCACCCAGCCACAGTTTCATATCCATAACTCTTAATGTGCGCCAACCTTCTGTCACCTTCTATAGTCCATGAGAAAATGAACATTTATTTTCCTTCAACAACCTGGGGCACCAGAAAAACCTCTATAAAGTCAACACAAAAATTACTATATAACTAGCATAAGCAGAGACAGACAGCTAGATTGAGAGACACCGGGAAAGAAAAAGTCAAGGACTTGGCAAAAGGTGGTATTAAAAAAGGGCACAGTTATCAATCCAATTAAATTTATAACCCGCATTAAGCACATTTGGCAGTCTGGGTTTCAGAAATTGAAAAATGGAGGACGTGTGTCCTCAAGCATGCCCCTCCATCTCACACACACGCCCACACACACATACACACACACGTACACTGTACTCTTCAATCAAAGCACCGGCAGCTGTAAGCATCATTTTAAAGGACGCCATTATGCAAGGAAAATGTCATTAGCGATTTTACAATTTCACGCATCGGCGCCGCTAACATGTCTCTGGAAGACGGCAGGGCACGGGCGAAAGGTAAAGGCCCCAAACTCTGAAAGCAAACCTGTGACTGAGATGGAGGGAAGTGAATTCTCAGCAGCACAGCGGCTCAGGTTAACGGGACAAATGGGCTTTCAATGTAATGGGTCCATTTTTCTAACTATTGAGGTATTGGATTAATGGACGGTCGAACAATGGCATGGAGCCTGTGCACAAACTATGAGGTTAGTGAAAGTTATGTGTAATGGTAATTTCAGTTGTACAATAAAATTATTATCAAAACTGTTCTGACCCCGAAGTAAAAGAAACCAGTTTTCAAGATTATCTGGTATTGGCTTGTCTACAAGTCTGATTGTCCGACCACCCACATTTCTTTGGCGATGTTGTGTTCCCAGATCTCAGTAAATAGAATGAGAACAATGTTATCATAATCAGTACAAAATATGTCCCAGCCCATGAAAATAAGTAAAGTAGAAAGGCACTCGGAGAACGTAAACATCCAACAAGGCCATTTCCAGAAGTGAACAATTATTTGTGTATCAGCCTTGTAATTCAGATCCGTACAAAAATAAAATGGATTCTATCTTGGCCCATGATACACCCTTCCAACAAGTTTCATAAATTTGCACACTTATTACCGTTGCTGCTTGCAAACCGAATCTAAAACGTAAACTCCTCAATGGAGGTAAAAGGCTGTTCACATTCCTGGTTGATACTAATACCGAGCCTAAGTAAAGTGACTGATTTCCGTAACTTGGCTGGGTGCGGTAGAAGATCCTGTTCTTTTCTCGCTTGTGCAAAGAGATTCCCGGCTGTTCTTATCTTTGGGTGAGGTTCCCGTTTAATATTTGTTCACAACTGACAATGCAACTTGATATCTATTAGTTTCCTGGTCTTGTGCGATCTCCCCGTCACCCCCACTGCACCCGTCAGTTGCCCCAGATATAAACTACCTGCCACACACAAACACACTGCCCCCGTGGTCAACCTGAGATCTGCTCCACATTCAAACATATAATTCAGAGACATAACTAATGACTCCTACACTACGTAATGCACTATAGTTTGTAGATAACAACACAGCCGAAAAAGGCTGTGTTGTATAAAGAGCAACAAAGTCCTCTTCTGTCTGTACTTCTTGCATATTCAGTAATTGGCTGGTTTGTTAGCTTCTCTGTAGTTCAGTCAGTCGTCTAATGGAGCTTTGAAAACTTATGTAATGCACAATTTGCTTCCACAGATGACACATGCCAGTGCTTGGTACGCCACCAAATATGACTAACACTTAAAGCTGTTTGCTTGTTACTTAGGACCTCATCCATGTGGCGTCTTTTCACATTGCACTATTTATATTCATTTACTACAGTAACGGCATCCAGGACCTCTCGTAGGCTGTTAATGCATTAAAAATACTAGAAAAGTAGAAGAATAGAATTGTAAATGAGTGTCTAACCGTGGGCAGGGGAGACGGATGACTCTCCCTCCACAGAGAGACAGAGACTGACAGAGTTTGCGGATCAAAAGAGGTTATAATTAAGCCACATCCTCAGAGACGTCTTGGAGGGATCAACCAACAAGCTGTCAGCGCTGTCAGTCTTTTGGAAGAGAACACAGTGGCACAATTGAGTGCCGCTGAATGGGTACAGCAGGGACACTTTTTATAAGCAGCAACAAATTAAATATAATGAACAAAGGCTTTACAGGGAGGGAATTGACTACAATTTTGCTGCCTGAGTTTTATTGGAGCTCCACATAATATATAGTGACTGATAAATCTGCATAACCAAAGATGTATATACAAAATCTCTTCACTGCTGACTGCACATTCACAAATCTCAATTATAGTTTGTTATTTTTACAATCCGCACCATTTAAACTCAGGGATGTGCATTTTACTGTAATCTACCTGCAAGGTAAGTACTGCTGACTTTAGGCTAGTTTTTGTTAGCCTTGCTAGTTTGCCAATTTGTACTGCAGAAAAGAAATCAATGAAGAAGCTCAGAACTGTCAGGATCCCCACTGTTTCCTTTTCCGGGACATTTTCAGTCATGATCTACAAATGAGAGCCAGGGATCGCACCACACACAAATACGCTCCTCTGTTGAAGTTTAATTTACAAGATGTGCAGTGTAAATGCAAATAAATTATGACAAAAACATTCAGAGTTAGAGCAGTTTTCTGGGATTATTATAAACTGGCATTCACTCTCAGTTTATCACGCCACACTTTAGCAAGCTGCATGGAAGGATTCCCTCCAGAAACCCTCGGGTTTCTAAGCCTTTTATTGAACAGTGAACAGCCCAATATAATCACACTGCCCAGAGGCTATCAATCTCCACACAGGTCTCGGTCACCTTGTAAATGAAAGTTACTACAAGGAACTTTCCTTTTGTGTTTGTGTTCCCTGTGGTCTAAAATGGTCACTGCCAGAACCATTCAAGTCTGAGCGGAACGGGTTTCTCAGAATCCGAACCATTTATTGCCATGTTTGTTTTCACATTCAAGGAATTTGTCCTGGTAGAAGGTGCATACATTTAACATTTAACAATACACATTTAACAGTAAACGCAGTGCAATAAATGAGAATGAATGAATATTTACAATTGAACAGTAGAATATCAAAATAAGATAAAGTGCATGGAATGTGCATGAGTGTAAGTGTTATGTGAAAGTGGCAAGTGCAATGCCACAGTGTCAAGTGTATTCAAGTATAAGGCTATGTGCAGGGGAGTGTCCGGTGGGAATTGTCTGGGGGTGACAGAGTCATTAGAGTCAGTCGGGGACCCGGGCTCTGTTGATGAGCCCGACTGCAGAAGGGAAGAAACTGTTTTTGTGGCGTGAGGTCTTGGTCCTGATGGACCGCAGCCTCCTGCCAGAGGGGAGGGACACCAACAGTGTGTGTCCAGGGTGAGAGGGATCAGCTACAATCTTCCTCGCCCACTTCAGGGTCCTTGAAGCAAACAAGTCCTGGAGGGACGGCAGATTGCAGCCAATCACCCTCTCGGCAGAGCGAATGATGCGTTGCAGCCTGGCCTTGTCCTTGGCAGTGGCTGCAGCGTACCAGACGGTGATGGAGGAGCAGAGGATGGACTCGATGATGGCAGTGTAGAAGTGCACCATCATTGTCTTCGGCAGATTGAATTTCCTCAGCTGCCTCAGCAAGAACATCCTCCACTGCACCTTCTTGGATATGGAGCTGATGTTTAGTTCCCACTTGAGGTCCTGGGTTATGATGGAGCCCAGGAAGCGGAAGGACTCCACAGCTTTGACGGGGGAGTCACACAGGGTGAGAGGGGCTGGTGGGGCTGAGATCTTTCTGAAGTCCACAACCATCTCCACTGTCTTCAGAGCGTTGAGCTCCAGGTTGTTTTGGCACCAGGTCACCACCTGTAGGCAGACTTGTGCCAGAGATGAGTCCAACGAGGGTGGTGTCATCCGCAAACTTCCGGAGCTTGACGGACTGGTGACTGGAGGTGCAGCTGTTGGTGTACAGGGAGAAGAGCAGAGGGGAAAGAACGCAGCCTTGGGGGGAACCGGTGCTGATGGACCGAGAGGCTGAGACGTGTTTCCCCAGCCTCACATGCTGCTTCCTGTCAGACAGGAAGTCTGTGATCCACTTGAATTGCATTACATTACATTACATTTCATTTAGCTGACGCTTTTATCCAAAGCGACTTACATGCTATACATTAGAACGTAGACACAGCAACGGTGAGCAATTAGGGTTAAGTGTCTTGCACAAACAGGATCCTGGCGTAGGTTCCTGGGGAGTCCAGGTGCTGGAGGATGGAGTGGAGGGCCATGTTGACTGCATCGTCCACAGACCTGTTGGCTCTGTAGGCGAACTGCAGGGGGTCCAGGAGTGGGTCGGTGAGGGTTTTGAGGTGGGACAGGACCAGGCGCTCAAAGGACTTCATGACCACAGAGGTCAGGGCGACGGGCCTGTAGTCATTGAGTCCTGTGATCCTAGGTTTTTGGGGAACGGGGATGATGGTGGAGGCCTTGAAGCAGGCTGGTACATGGCATGTCTCCAGGGAGGTGTTGAAGATGTCTGTAAACACCGGGGACAGCTGATCAGCACAATGCTTCAGGGTGGAGGGGGAGACAGAGTCCGGGCCGGCTGCTTTGCGGGGGTTCTGCTTTTTCGTGAACATGCATGATTTTATTCAATTCAGTTTATTTTGTAAAGCCCAAAATCACAAATTTGTGTTTGAGGGCTTCACAAAGTCCCACATAACAAAACGTGAAGAGAACATAATTCAAACACACTTTAACTAGAACAGGAACAGTCCGTGACAAAGTGCTCTGAGCTTTTTCCTCCAGTGCCCAACTCACATCTGGACACTGAATGAGGGCTCCAAGCCAGAGATGAGTCACAAACCTTTGCACGCTCAACGGTTTTACCTTACTCAGCAGTTTAAATAAGTTTGGAAAAAAGTAACGTTGTGTAATGTCATCCAACCTGTGTGCAATATCCATTCAGAAAATGAAAATGTAAGGATTATGAGAGAAACAAACTAAATACAAACTTACAAGCCAACATCACTTCAAAATAAAATGCAAAAGGACTGAAACTATGTGGATTCATCCCAAAATAATGTCAAGTCATCAAATGGCCAAACGCAGACATCAAACAGCACTTCAGTACATTTTTATTAGCAATATCTATTTTTAGCATTCTGTATCCACTCTTCTGTCCAAATGCCAAATCCTCATTGGTCGATAAACTGTGCCAAGTCGCTGGGTGGCAGAGCAATCTAATAAATAATCCATAATGTATCAAAGATAATTATTACTGCATATCTGGAGGATAAATACACGCATCTTATTCTCAGCCTGAAATTTGAGAAGCAAGCTGTGGGTTCTCAAGTCAGCATTTGATTGATGCTCATATTTCTTTAATATATGAAATGTATTTCCCACTTTGGCAGAATGCCATGTCGCAGCAGCGTTAACAGTTCTAAATCAAATTTGGACTTGAAAGCAGGCTTGTGTTTGTGCCATGGCGTGTAAAAAAAGGCCTTGATAAAGCTACTGTATCATGGCTCCCTCCAGGCTATTCTACAACAAGAGCGCATTGAGGGAGTGTTTCTAGAAGTGGTTCTCCCCAGGGGTCGCACACGATCAGCATGACGTCAAAGCTCACAGCGAGGAGCCATCAGCAGGAACAGCAGAGGACAGGGCGGAGTTGCTGGAGCACCCCCGGGTGGCTGCATGACCTCCGTGAATGCCGGAGGGGGAACTGATGTGCAGCCCATGTGACCTAGGGAAGTACTTTCCAGACAAATTTCTTTATGTTCTTTCGTCTGCCAAAATAAGTATTTTTTTTCAAAGCACAGTGTTAGGGATCTGGGAACCACAAGGAGCAGGATTCAAAAGCAGACACAAGGTGAGGTACTCAGGTTTAAAACAAGGTCTTTACTTCAAGCAGGGTTCGGTACACAGAGAATAAGTCAAGGCAGGCAAAGGTATCCAGATCGAAGGGCAAAAACGCACTGTTTTCAAATCACTGGTAAGCTCATAGAACATAGACCGACTGGCACAGAACAAGGAACAGACTAAATACACAGGGGAACGATGCACAGGTGGAAACAATGAGGGCGGGGTTTGCAATCACACAGGAGGGCGGCACAGAGGAGGGGGAGGAGTCTGAAACGAGAGACAAGGACCCAGGTATGCTTACTACACACTTGTGTTCTTTTGGAGTTTGGACTTGGGAATCCAGACTCCAATCGACGGGAGGATGCAGGACGGTCTTTCTGCTGTTGGAACAGAAGCTGACTTGATGACGTCACCATCTCAGCTGTTATTGCTCATGATATGACAACCCTGCTTTTTCTGCACAATACAATTGTATATATATATTGTGTTTATAAATATATATGTATTTTATATATTTATATAGATACACATAATTGCAAACAATTCGGTCAAAAGTAAAAAGACACCGCTGTAGTTCAACGTTAAATTAAAATAAAAATATTAAGTTATAAATCGTAACCTTTCCCTCAGTCAAAGTGATTTAACGTTACTGTGAACAAATAATAAATAAAGATTGCTTGTTAGATCCTCCAAAACAAAATTATATCTCATGTTTAATCACTACGAGAAATTGGCTGCTCTCAGCGGGCAGCAGAGTGCTGACCGCCTGGTGCTGGCGGGGCTCACCGGGGCTCACCAGTCCCGTGAAATGGACCTCATATAGGCGGCGTATCTTTTTAAGTAGGCTGAGTCTTGACAAAGCAACCACAGATTTGATGTTTAAACCACTAACTTCTCGCCTGAAAACATCCAAAAATGACATTCTGTGACTCAACAACAGTAGTATTCAGAGAATGTCTACTTTCAGTTGTGTATTTTCTCATCCACCATTGTTCCCTGTCACTGGTGCGAAATGCATTCTGGGATATTTGGCTGTCCCAAGTACGGACAAGTCATATCCGGGCATTTGGGCCGTGCTTGGCGAGAAGCAGACTTTTGAATTGGAATAGTACTTGGGCTGCGACTGATGACGTAAGTCCACAAGAAGAAGTACAGAGAAGAATGCATATTGAGAAACAGCTGAGGTGAGTGACAGACGACACAACAGAAACAGACCCAGCTACCCAGAAGGTCTGGGCGTTACACACATAAATAACCTTACCGCTGTTCTGCAGAGTGAGTGTCAGCTCATTTGAACCTGTACGACAAAGAAGAAACTCTTCCGTGCATCGATAGTTTTATGTCTGTACGTTTGACTCTTTTTCACCTGATGAGCTGCGACACCGACACGGCAAGTTGCTCACGTCCTTTGATTTCCTCGACATCCGTTAGTAGCGTTCTGGGTACTGAGAGGGGACCCTTATTTACTGTTCCACCTGTTGCACCCTGGGGTACAGCTCGCTCTCTGTCGCTCTCCACGGCACATTCAGGAACGGATAAAGGAGGCGGGACCGGAGTTCTACTGGACGTATTGATTTCTGTGAGACATTTTCACAATAACCGTTGGTCCAATGACTTCACACTTGGCGGCTGTGTAGCTCAGGACCACAGGAAGCCCAGTGTTGAGTTGTTTAGATGAGCGGTTCCTTCTCTCCCTCTCTCTCCCTCTCTCTCTCTCTCTCTCTCTCTCTCTCTCTCTGCGAGTGACAATACTAAGCCGAGCCAAGCAATCGGCCCGTTCCAGACAATGGTGTGTTTTGTTGCATCTGTGAAGGAAGGAGATTAATTTTGTGTTCAGGTTCTTTCATCAAATTACAAGTCCAATGGAGGAAAATAACACATGTTCTACCACTAGGAGCTATAAATGGCTTCAGGAATGAGTCCTAAAACCCAGGAAATAAGTCTTCCTGATGCTGAACTCGGACAAGACTGAGGTTATTTTGCTTGGCCCAGAGCCACTGAGAAATCAATTATTGAATGATATTGTTTCTCTTGATGGCATTGCACTGGCGTCAACCACCACCGTGAGGAACCTGGGAGTTGTCTTTGATCAAGACTTGTCCTTCGGTTCCCACGTGAAACAGATCTCAAGGACCGCCTTCTTCCACCTACGCAACATTTCAAAGATCAGGCACATCCTGTCTCGAAGGGATGCAGAAACATTGATCCACGCATTTGTTACCTCAAGTCTGGACTACTGTAACTCTGTATTATCAGGCTGCTCTGCTGGGTCTCTCAGGTCTCTACAGTTGATCCAGAATGCTGCAGCCCGTGTGCTAGCGAGAGTTAAGAGGAGAGATCACATTACTCCTGTATTAGCTGATCTCCACTGGCTTCCTGTAAGACAGAGAATTGTATTTAAAGTCCTTCTTCTTACCTACAAAGCCTTAACTGGTGATGCACCATCATATCTTATGGAGCTCAGGTCAGCCCTGGTCCAGCCCCTAGATATGCTGCTATAGGCCTAGACTGCTGGGGAACATCATAGGATACAATGAGCTCCTCTCTCCTGTTCTCTCTCCTCTTCTCTCCCCCCCTCCCTCCTCCTCCTCAAGTGCCCCTGGGGTGCTCCCATATACTTATATTGCCTGGGAACATCTTAGGGATACACTGAGCTTTTCTCTCATCTTCTCTCTCTCATTTTCTCCTCTCTATACTTCTAGATAAATTAATGTCTCTTTAAAGCTCATTACTAACTCTACTTCCTCTCGGGAGCCTCTGTTCTTCCTCTCCTCAAGCGTCCATGGATCGTGGCTGTCTGAAGCCGGTCCTGTTCCCTTCCATGGCGGCCCTGCTGATGCCCTTCATCTTCACCTCCGTCTGCTGTCGTGGATCATAGTCATCTGGGTCGTGGCCATGCCTACTACTCATGAATAATTTCTGTGACATCCATTGAATGTGCTGTAACTCTGTTACGTTGATTCTGTACACATGACATCTATTGCTTCTGTCCATCCGGGGAGAGGGATCCTCCTCTGTTGCTCTCCTGAAGGTTTCTTCCCCTTTCTTTTCCCTGTGAAAGAGTTTTCACTACTATTTTTGGGGGAGTTTTTCCTGATCCGATGTGAGGTCCCGGGACAGGGATATCGTATGTGTGCAGATTGTAAAGCCCTCAGAGGCAAATCTGTATTTGTGATTTTGGGCTATACAAAATAAACTGAATTGAATTGAACTTGTGGAAACCCTTCTACCAGCTATTTGTAAAGTCTTTAAATTTAAATTAGTGATCGTGTTTTGAAGTTGTAGTACCACTGATGCCTTTCAGCTCACAATGAGGATCCGGCTCCAAATGATACATTCATTCTAATGTTTGCTGTCAAAGCAGTGCATTATGAAGAGGAATAGCCTCACTGTTTTGTTGGGCTGCTTTTTTATTGAGGTGGAATAGGTTCTGGAAATCAGAAAACACTGCTAATAAGGTCGGCATACTTTTCCCTGTTAGCCAGACTGTAATCTTTAGAAACAGATTCCTGCATATAAGTGCAGAATCTGTAGGCAACAGGATAAGATTTTGTTTGAATGCATAGACTGTATATATAACTATAAGTGGAGGAGGTAGCCATCGTTACGTCACTTGTTGGTCTGTGGACTGCAGTCTTGAGGCCTCAAGTTCAACGTTTTGGCCCTTGCCATCTTGGCTTTTTACAACCAGTGAATGGAAGTGACCATATTTGCACTGTGATGATTCAGCTTTTTATTGCTTCAGAATTAGCTTGGAAACTGGCTGCTTGTGAAACAATCAGGTCGGTCCTGCGGTCCTGCTAATCGGACTGTACATAATGGCTGGTGCAAGGAAGAACAAGGTGCATCGTCAGACCGACAGCTAATGGATCTGTGATTGGCAAAAGTGCTGCATGCTAGTTCCCATCGTAATGGCTCCAGCCCCTGAGGTTTAACTTAACAACAGAGATTTCATATATGTCCAAAAGATTATTTTTGCCACAGAAACTCACCCTGCCAAGCATGATAAAAGCATCGTACCGAACATAAGAGTATATAAAAGCTGCTTGCTCAGCGGTTGTCTCCAAAAGCAGCATGCCCGATGAAGCACTTTGGATAAACGGACTAAGAGGACAATGAGACTCTTCTTTGCAGCTCGAGCAGCAGTACTGACAGATGGTGCAAATTGGTGAGTCGCACTTCAGACGAGGGGAGTCTGTTGGTAACGGTTAGAGAAGTCCAACTGCTGTCCGCTCAAATAATCACAGGTCTGAACAAACAAAGCCAGTATTTCACTGACATCACATAAGAATGGGAGGCACACAACTGTGGGGAGCCTCTTCAGCATTCGCCCTCGTGTTGCGAGACTTCAAAATTAATTTCACTCTTGGACTCATTTGTAGAGAATGTAAAATAAGGCAGCTGAAGTGACTACTTGGTCAAAACACATGCACACACAAAAATAAATTAGCAAAGGCCATTGGAGGTTAAAGTAAACAAACTGATTGGAAAACAAGCTCAATTATTTATCGGTTTAATGCAGCAAAACTCAATCTAGTGAGGCGTCTGCTTGGTGAAAACCTGCCACCGTGGCATACATTAAAATCCATTCAGACCATGGACGGTAATGTGTTTGCCACGAGTCCACTAAGTTGCCTAATTGGGGGCCCAACGCAAAATGGTGTTGTTACAAACAGCAGATTGGATTAAGGCCCGGCTGTGGAGGAGAGATTCAGAAGATACTGTTACAGGATTACTCTCAGCAGATGTGAAAATCACATCAGAAAGGGATTTGTCAGTTGGTGGTGGATTTATTCACTGTGGGAGTAGAGGGTGGGGTTGGAGAGGGGGGGGGGGGGGGGGGGTTCTGGAGCTGGGTGTCTTTGTAAGAAAAGTAGCAGTAGGAGCTTTAAAGTCTGAGATCACAATGTCCCTGTGAAACATTATCAAGAAGGCAGTTAGCAGTATAATAACTAAAACACAACGATCTTTTAAACATCAAATTCAATAGCCAATTGGCAGAGGTCACAATGAGCAGAGTTTAGCAGGCATTTAGGCCCAAATTTGGGACACTGGGTTTCAGCCTCTGGGAATGAGCATATCAAAAAATATAAGAAGAAATCAAATTTAAAAAAATAAGAAATTCAAATCCTGGCCTCACAAGTCAATATAAGTTAATTGTGTCATGTTTATAACACTATTACACCATAAATATAAACATAAACCATAAGAATGACTCAAAGTGTCTAGCTAGCAGCTAGATTTGATTCGTGCCACTACCACTACGTCGGATATTTCATTACCAAAAGACAAAACTCTCTATGCATATTTAGTTTAGGATTTACCACGTCCCAATACATAGGATGTCAAATGCAGTACGCCAAAACTACCAGGATGTCCTCCTGCATCCAGTCGTATTTTGCAGTATGCAAGCCAGCATACAATTCCGGCTATTACAACCCACAATCATTTGCACATACAAAATATGAGCAAAAGGGTCAATGTTCAGGGTGCCATGTATGTTCCAATTGAATGCATTCTGCATACAACAGTTTATACTTTGTCACTTTGAATGATGAGTCGTTTGCGGCTTTGAAGGCACTTCGACAAACAGAATGCAAAATTGACTTCAGACAGAAAAAGAAGTGTGGGACAAATAGGCGTGAACTTCTTTAAGGTGAATGTGTGTTACAGCAGGCTGAAAATGGGAAATTGAGAGGAAAAAAGATGGAGAGTAATGAATAAATAATAAAAGGAGCTGAAATTGCTGGTCTATTCTAAGATCAGTCAGAGCTGCCACACAAACACACACACACACACACACATAATGTCAGTACAGTCTGGAGGTTAGCTGGTCCAGCATCAACTGATCAATAAAGCTCCAGCTGTCAGATTCAGGCAAACCAGAAGGAATGATGATGTCATCAGGGTGAACTGTGTTTGGGATTTGCTAATGAGTTTACATTTAGATGAGGATGGGTCGAACAAAAAGAAGCCACTAGTTGCAATGTGGAAAATGTAGTTCTATATCAGAAAACAAATGTTATGACATCTATCATTTGTCAGTCCCCAAACTTGATGAAGGTGCTTTACAAAGTTGCTGCAGTACTGCCCCATTAGATGACTTACTTTTCAATTAAAAAAAGTGACATCCCAGTTCTTACTTTGAAATGGAAAAAATATGTTGTGGCATCAACAACGCAAGCTGATACCCACCTTTCATTTATTTTCATTCACACCATACTTCCGTCCTTAATTAGCCGGCACTGAACATAATTAAAGACCTGCTTCAAAGTCTAATGAGTGAGTCAGAGGAATTAAAAAAGAAGCTGATGGCCACACACATTCCAACATCAATCCAATTATCCCGGTGCCCTTGTCAAGGTTTGTCCCCGTGCGAATGGACCAAGTCCACGCCCTCTGAAACACTTCAAAGTGCGGGAGCTGGCACTTCAGGATCACTTGCAAAGTCAGCCGGTCGCACCGGCGGCCCCCTCGGATCGGTCGAGCTTCGATCACAGTGGGATGGAGGTCGTTAGATTTTATCAGTATGCGTGGCGTGTTGGTAGGGATGGTAGGGATCCGCCACGTGGAGCGGTGCAGAGAGACAGAACATGAATGTTCAACACAATGACCTGCATTTGAATTCAGTGTGAGTTCTCCTGCCAGTCCTCAGAGACACACACTCTTCAAACTCACACACACACACACACACACACACTGAATTCATAGGAATACATGTCACGGATATACACAGACCCTTAACATCTCCTTATGGCAAAACGTGTGCCATACGTCAAACATATACGGCGACACACACACGCAATGTAAAACCTTCTGAGTTACAAAAAAGAAGATACATTGACAGATAATTGACTGAGGGAACAACCATAATAAGTGTGTAATCAATATTAATATTTAACCAATCAAATTACTGACATTGTCATACGGAACATAAAAAGTGTATGGGGTAACTATCATGGAAAATATGTATAAGACAAATATATATTTCTCTTTTAAAATGTTGTACCAAATAAGCACACAAGTCAAAACAAACATGATATAAATACTGACTTCTTAGCAAAAACTCAATTTGATTTCAGGTAGATTTCGAAAAATGTATCCACAACTAATACTGGTCCCATAATTTGATACCGATACCAATAGAGTATGAGGCTGTGTGTCCCACTGGCCAGATAATCGCCGCCACACTGCCAGCGCTAATACATCAGCTACCGATGATCATGCCGCCCCCTGGCCCACGGTACCCCACCCTCCTTTTTCATTTAAAATTAAAGGAAAAAAAAGATAGATGTAATAATTTCTTAAATTCACAACAACAAAATATTCTGCTTCAATTTGTGTCTGCTGGCATTTCAAAAACAGCATTTCCACCGTAATCTAAAAACTCTTTGCACTCCCACTTGCCGCACACAAAGAAAGTTCCTCGTTTTAACAGACATTCAAAGTGTCAGTAGAATGTAAAATGCATTTGTTTCTGTCCTTTCCCATCTACAGAGCCATCGCTGTATGAACACCAGCCTTACGCACACACACAACAGACAGCAAACTGTGAAGATATATATTTACCGTTCCTCCCTCAGGTTAACACTGTTAGTTTGTCGGTACTGTTACCGTTGTTAGCGCTGTTAGCAGCGTTAGCTTCTTCTTTTTCAAAAGAAGACCCATACGGTGCTGGGTTATTTCGGTCGATAACTGGTCTTGGTGCTCACACACACACACACACACACGCACACACACACACACACACACACACAGAACTTCAAGTCCTATATATATATATAGGAGCCAAGAGAGAGTCTTGCTTCAGGATAAGTGACACTGAACAGTAAGCTGTGGTTTGTGAGTGTGCATATATAAATATATATATATATATATATATATATATATATATATATATATATATATATATAACAATTTATATATATTTTTAACTCTGCGAGCCGCCTTCAAAATAAAATCATCTCATCTTAAAAACAGTTTTATATATGTATGTATGTATGTATGTATGTATGTATGTATGTATGTATGTATGTATGTATGTATGTATGTATGTATGTATGTATGTATGTATGTATGTATGTATGTATGTATGTATGTATGTATGTATGTATATATATATATATATTTATATATGCACACTGTGTGGAGTTTGCATGTTCTCCCAGTGTCAGCGTGGGTTCTCTCCGGGTTCTCCGGCTTCCTCCCACTGTCCAAAGACATGCAGCTTAGGTTAATTGGACTCTAAATTGACTATATATGTGCCCTGTGATAGACTTGCGACTTGTCCAGGGTGTACCCTGCCTTCGCCCAATGTCAGCTGGGATAATGAATGAGTGAATCAATATATACAGTGGCTAAAATAAATATTGAACATGTCACAATTTTGCTCAATAAATATATTTCTAAAAGACATGTCATTTTCACCATGTTCATCGGTAACAACCCAAGTAGTCATCACACATGAAAAAAGAATTGAACACGCTGACAGAAAGCCTTTGTTACATTACATTACATTACATTTCATTTAGCTGACGCTTTTATCCAAAGTGACTTACATGATATACAGTATACCGTAGACACAGCAACGGTGAACAATTAGGGTTAAGTGTCTTGCTCAAGGACACAACAACATGGACTAGTGGAGCCAGGGATCGAACCACCGATCCTATGATTGAAAGTTGGACTTGCTAACCACCGAGCCACAGTCGCCCCCTTTGTTGGTTCTAGACGCCTCCTGTATGAGAAACTAGTCCCATGCATTGCTCAGGTGTGATTTTGGCTCATTCTTCCACACAAACAGTCTTCAAATCTTGAAGCTTATGTGGGAACTCTGATCTTATACTTATTTTACCCACTGTATGTGTGTGTGTATGTGTGTGTGTGTGTGTGTGTGTGTGTGTGTGTGTGTGTGTGTGTGTGTGTGTGTGTGTGTGTGTGTGTGTGTGTGTGTGTGTGTGTCTCTGAGGGATGGCACTGATCGTAAACAACAGCAGCAGTGAAACAAATAGGTGCTCCCCGACGGCTTCATCCCTGCGCCCAGTCGATGATGCACGATAACGCAGCAGCGGGGCCCCGGAGGAGACGGATGGATGTTGGCATCGGCGCCACGCTGTTTTGCATCTCCAGATGAGGCGCTGTTGCAGTTAATTAAAAAGCCCAGTGTGTAGGCAGGGCGGGCTGTATGTTGGAGTGATTGAGTACGGTGGATATCCAGCTCACACAACGTTCTGAGCGGTATTGAATTCTCAGCAACCATTTCTCAGTGCAACTGTCCATTGTATTTTTTTTTTACTTTCCAGATGCATTCTGCTTTGATGGGGAAGGCAGCAGTAAACACGTTTCCCCAAAGGAATGTTGAATTGCCCATCTGAGCCAGTCGGTAGCAAATATGTCACCTTGCTTTGTGCCTCAGACCAGTCGGTGAGCATGTGCTGGAATACAGCGGGTGTCCCCTGGATGCATCTTTTTGTTCAAATCTATTCTCAGATTCAGTTTCTGTGTGTACTGTGGGACCTGATTAGTGTCATTTAGAAAGGGGGCAAAGGCAGCGGTAAGATGCTAAAATTGCACCGGTACGATTGTATCATCCTCGGTTGGGGACTGCTTGGCAACCACCTGGGGCTTTGCCTCCTCTCGGGGGTCTCCATGCACCGCGGGTATTTCTTTTCCCTCTGTTCCCTTTTTGTCGGCTGCTTGGTTGACTGCATTGTGGGAGTAGGAGGAGATGGTGGGGGGGCGGAGTGTTGATTCGGATTTATTTTAATCCACTGTGGCCCCAACCGATTGAACACAGATAATCAAACTGCATCAAAAATCACTGTTACTGCTAAATACAACAAATATTACACCATGACACAGAGAGACCATAAAACGACTGTAGGATTATGCAACGTTTCCTCATACAGTGGTTTGTGGAATATCTTACGAAAAGCTTTCTCTCACTTCTTTGTGTGGTTTAAGCAACAAGCTACTTGGTTAGCTTTTCAGAAAAGATTGTGGTTTGGGTTAAAATAACTACGGAAGGGGTGTTACTGAAGTGACGGATGAGTCAATGTTAACTATGAGTCATAAGAAGTCGTGCATTTTCTTTTAGAAGGAGTGCACGTTTACCGGTATCTTTAACTATATGTCAACGTTGGTTTTCCTGCGACAGTTGAAGATGTTATTCGCCTCGTCATTCGCTTAATATCAAACTGACTTTTCACAATTCACTCAGTTCTTCTGCTAATTGTTTCCCCGAGCAGAGCCGGGTGGACGTGCTGACTGCCAAATGTTTTGGGATCAGTAACGTTCTTCAGTTTAATGCAACTTAGCTCGCAGAAGAGCTGTTGAAAATAGGCATCAAATGAAAGCCTGTCTTTAGGAGTCATACAAAGCCACGATGTGAAATAGGACAATCCTCTGTGTCGCGGGGTACCCAGGTCTGTTAAATTGGGCAACAACTCCAGTGTGTATTTTTGGAGCAACGGGCTGTTGGACATTTTTCATATTATTGAGGTTTTGGAATGAAAGGCCATTGGACAGATCTGATCTGGGCCTTTGATCATGGCTGACATCATCAATCATTGTGCAATGTGAGCTAGCCCCATCAGTAACCACACAACTCTGTCAAGCTTTATTTTGACACAAGCAAAAATAGCTGATATATCACCTTGAAATCATCTTTCAACAGGAAAAATGACCAAAGGCTGAACTAGCAGAAAACAATTGCAAAATCTCTTTTGCTGCCGGCCTGGAGACTGAAAAACAATCCCCTCTGTTGACAGGGCCTTTAAGGGCAGAAACTGTGAGGCGAGGTTACCTTCAGATAGACTAAGTCCTGCTGGGTCGTTCATCACCGAATACAGTGGAGGGGAAAGTGAGACCTCGACGTGAGGAGTCATGAACCGAAAACAGGAAAACAGACGCCGCTGGAGCTCTCGGTCAAAACCAAACAAACAGCTCGGAGTCTGAAATGTCAGATGACGGATGAAACTGTCATTCTTTTTGCTGGGGCATTCATTTTTTGGGTCAATATTGGTCAAAATTGAGGGACACAAGATAAGATAGAGAAGGAAATGATGCAATAAAATGTGTATTTAAGAAAACCTGCATTTCTGAGAGGGAACATTTCCTTTAGCGCTCAGGGCTACAGGTGCTCTGTGGGGACCCCGCCCAGGCCCTCGCACTCCCTCCCTGGCAGAGTGAGAGGGAACAAGATGGTCACACAGTGTTCTTATTTCATTTGATTTGAAGGCACAGGGAGCATAGCTCCTTTCAACCGTCTGTACTTATATAAACTTGGATTAAATACGTCAAGTCATGATTTACTTCATTGATTTAGTTCAGGGGGTTTCAAACTGCGGGGCAGGAGAGTTGATGGGGAGGCGTGGAGTGAGAGACGTGAGGCAATCAAGACACTTTAGACCCTGACTGCTGCAATAAGGGTCCAAAATAACACTTGGAGTCATAATTCTAAATCTGAACACCCAACATGATGCACATATTTTTAGATTCAGCGCGACTTCCTGTGGACATCATTATCTCTGATATCTCTGCTCCTCTTATTTCCCAAGGTAACATTTCTGCAGGGAAACATTCTGATGAGCTTTAAGCCGACGCTGGATGATTTTCAGTCTGTTCATTCCTTTTCATGTTACATCTGGTTCTTCTCTATGCTTTGTCAGTGAGGGAGTGTTTGGGCCTGGGCAAGGTCTCCACGGATCATTTTTAGCCCTGAGCACTAGCCGCCGATGCTAAGGAAATGTTAATTACCTTGCCAGCCACATTCAAAATGCAGGCACTCCTCTCTCTCTCTCTCTCTCTCTCTCTCTCTCTCTCTCTCTCTCTCTCTCTCTCTCTCTCTCTCTCTCTCTCTCTCTCTCTCTCTCTCTCTCTCTCTCTCTCTCTCTCTCTCTCTCTCTCTCTCTCTCACACACACACACACACACACTGGTGCTGCTGTTTCCTCCTTCCTGCTCTGACTTTGGAAGGAATGATATACCAGCCAGAGACAGTCTCTCATCGTGCCTTCTGAGGACCGTTCAATTGCAGAAGCTGGACAAGAGGTTTTTTTGACATTGATTTAAAAAGCCGCCAAACTGGAATTAGAAAAGAAAAAAAACGTCATTAGCGAATATTAACATTAAGAGTGTATTAGCATTCTCTGGAAAAAAGCATGGGAGGCCGTTTTTAATTTGACTGCTTTAATGTTTGATGACTAAAACCGTGTTCATACAGCCACTGTGCATCCTGTTCTGACTGAATATAATTTAACTTCTCCGTCCACCTGTGACTCGTCGTAATTTGCACTGAGATAAAATGGGACAGTTCACCACAAAGATTGCTTAGTTTTGGTGATATTAGCTGTAGAGATGTCTGCTTTATCTACAATACATACATATAAAAAATAATAATATCAAAACCACCAAAAAAAGGTTAGTGGAAAAATATCATCGGGTATTATGGTAGCGTGACCCATATTTGGGATTAAGTGTCAGGATATCTCAGCCTCTGTCACTTTGACCTTTCTCTTTTTATAATAACACAGTTTCTTTTTAGTCCCCCAACTTCACAAATGTGCAGCGATATCAATTTGAATCAATCAAAGTGAAGGGCAAGTTTCAGCCGGCCATTCTGGCAGAACAAGGACTTGTATCACCTCTGGTGCTCTTTGTTTCATCACAAAATGTTTTGCCATCTCTGAGAGAAATGCCTTCTTCTGTGCATGGCAATTATCTTTATTTTCCCCTGAAGTATTGTGCTGAAGTTCCAGTCCTCTAAATGCTTAACGCATTGTCAACTGCTAACTAACTGGCAAGGACGCAGAATTTCATACTGACATGCTATTCAGTAAACTTAAGTGGTATGATCTTTTTGTATGTCCGAAACCGGAGAATGAAACTTAACACTACGCTGGCATACATGATGACAAGAGGGATAACATACAATGGCAACTGTTATGTCAATAATGATTACATTTAAGTTTAAGTGAAAGATTTTACTAAGCTTGTGAAATATATTCTGAAAATGTGTTGACTTTATAATTCCGACAAATTATCATTTGGTCTAATGACATTGACCGTCTCCAACTGGCAAGGAGGCTATGAGGAAATGATACCACGCAGTAATTGCAGATTAGTGTGCTTAAAAAGATGCATGCTGCTGTTTAGTCACACAAAGGTATTTCAAACAAAAGTAGGCTACATATACTAGGTAGCAAATAGTATGCTATCTCAGATCCATGCTTCTTAAAGGGGCCCAACTCAGACCTGAGTCCTGATATACCTAACCCTAACCCTAGTTGTTCACTCGGGTTCGCCTGGAAAAGGGTTTTAAAGAAGAGACAGACTTTAACCCTCTCGGCTGAGAGCGGCAGCACTGAACTCCAGCGTCTGTGGATCAAAGCTGCGCTGCACCGCGGTAAGGCACACAATGATGCCTCTTGTTTCCTGCTCTCTGCTGCGAGGAAAGAACTCAAGTCCCTGTCAACACACAGACCCGACAATGATAGAAAAATAGAAAGACTGGCAGAGAGAAAGAGAGAGAACACATGGAGTAAATAGACTTTAAAGGCAGACGTTGATGGGATGAGACGTCATTGGACACTGCGACCATTGAAACCAGATAGATTAATGTTCACGTTAGCATCTTTCTTAGGAGAGGGTAACCCAGAAACTCTTTAATAGAAACTCCGGGGTGCACAAGTGTATTGCACATCGTTCTTAAATGTGTATGAGTGTGCTAACTATTCATTAATTCATCCATTCATCCTCATTTATTGCACTGCATTTACTGTTAAATGTGTATTGTTAAATGTTAAATGTATGCACCTTCCCGCCAGGACAAATTCCTTGAATGTGAAAAACAAACATGGCAATAAATGGTTCTGATTCTGATTCTGATAACTGCAACGGTCTGTCTCAGTAGCACAATAAGCTCATGAAGTATAAGGCTACAGCAATATGGATATTAAACTGAACGTTATTGTCATCAAGAACAGCAAGTATGTGCCTCATTAGCACGTAGCAGTGAGGTAGTGAGACTAATGAGACACATTAGCAAAATCAAAGTTCACAATGCTCCACAAGAGCCGAGACAAATGGCGATGCTAACACGCTAATGTTGAGCATAGAACCTGTTCAGGTACCATGTTCACGTAGCATGCCGACATATTTTATATTAATATATGCATCTAGGAATAAGTCAAGGTTTGTTCATATGGCAACACGGACGTGGGTCGCCCACTTCAGCCTTGTTTCCACATCGATCTGGAAACCTATGCTAGTCAACCAAACATTTGTGTTAGCCAAACTCCTCCTTTTTCCTGGTTCACGTGTCTCGAGGACATAACTTACTTAAATGTAACTGTGTGGCAGATTTGGGACAGACCATATGCACTGTGAATTAATAACTGGTTGATAAACGAATAGCGCTCGATTTATACTGAAAGGTGTATACTGAAAGATTTATAGTGAAAAGGCATATTGAGCTAACATGCTAGCTAACTGTGCAAGAAGAGTGCATGCATACTTGGTTTGTACATCTTTTGACAGTTAACTTTTTATGCGTGAAGACTTTCAGAGCGTTAAACACTATAAACTACACAGAATAACTGCCACAAAGCGGTGTGGACACACACACGCGCACGCAAACACACAATAGAATCTCTTCACACATACACACTTGACAACATTGCCAAGTTGGCAACCTCATGGCAACAAACTCAGACTGTGTGTGTGTGTGTGTGTGTGTGTGTGTGTGTGTGTGTGTGTGTGTGTGTGTGTGTGTGTGTGTGTGTGTGTGTGTGTGTGTGTGTGTGTGTGTGTGTGTGTGTGCGTGTCTGTGACAGCTTTTACAAAAACAAGGCCGAGGATGGGGAACACACTACATTGGTGCAAGAGATGAAACACATGTCATGCGCGGTTGTCTGCTCCTCGCAAACCTTTGTGACCAGATGACAATAAGATGTACGCCCTCGGACCCGTGTAACCATGCGCACGCCGCAAGCCTGAATTGGGCTTGAGAGGGCAAACAGCAGGAGAGGCAGGTGGAGCGACAGGATCTCAGGTATAATCAGAAGGTTCTAGCAAAACATTACATTTTCCTGGATGAGAAATAATCGCTTTCCCCCGTGTTGGCACCACAGGAATAAAGCTTCAGCTGGTGTGTGCTTTGGCCTGTGTGTCTGTTCAGCACATCACATCACATTCAAAGTGACCCTCCGCCATCATCTGTCCTTGTCACCTCCTCATTTGCCCTTTTGACCCCGAGCAGGAAACATGGCTTCCCCAGATCCCAGCGCTTCACTGAGGCCAAACTGTCCACTGCAGTCCATCAGAAAAACGTCTCCCACTTAGGTGGAGTCTTACAGGAGTCACCACATCCTCGTAAGTCATCGCTTTCCTTGTAATTCTGTTGCGGGAGGGGGGGAAATGGCAGATTTATTGCTGCTGTGTGTCCGATAAGAAAATTAATGAGGGTGATAAAGCAACTGTAGGCCTCCATACTTCCTGAGTGATCAAAGGGGCTTCGCATGACTGCTCTGGTGAGTCAGAGAGAGCTTTCGGCCTCACCGCACAGCACACTCAGCGTTTTCACGTATCTGTCGGCCGGTCGCTTCCATGTGTCATTAAGAAAAACGTGATGTGGAGGATCCGGCACTGATAACAAAAGACTCACATCCTCTAGAAATAACTGGATTCTTCTAATTGATGCTATTATAATGTGGGATCAGGTGTCTGTCATTATGGACCTTTTCAAAGTGGTCAAGTATGCTTAGATATTTGATATCTTACGACCTCTAATGAGGTCAAGCCCTCTACTCGAATACAGCACAGACATGTTAGGACAGTGTGGCACCCGGTGCTCTGCTTCCTGTGATGTGTGCTGGGTGTGGACGCCTGCCGTCCACATGTTTTATGGCTAGTGACTGTAAACACATGCTGCTGCTGTTTTTATGCAGTCTGAGACAGACGGAGAAGAACTGAGACCCAGATGCTTTTAGTTTCAGTCAAATGCGTCGTTGCCTTCTCAGTTGTTATCTTGAGTTTGTGAACAGAAATCAGTGAGACTCTGCAAAGACTGAGGTTATTTTGCTTGGCCCAGAGCCACTGAGAAATCAATTATTGAATGATATTGTTTCTCTTGATGGCATTGCACTGGCATCAACCACCACCGTGAGGAACCTGGGAGTTGTCTTTGATCAAGACTTGTCCTTCGGTTCCCACGTGAAACAGATCTCAAGGACCGCCTTCTTCCACCTACGCAACATTTCAAAGATCAGGCACATCCTGTCTCGAAGGGATGCAGAAACATTGATCCACGCATTTGTTACCTCAAGTCTGGACTACTGTAACTCTGTATTATCAGGCTGCTCTGCTGGGTCTCTCAGGTCTCTACAGTTGATCCAGAATGCTGCAGCCCGTGTGCTAGCGAGAGTTAAGAGGAGAGATCACATTACTCCTGTATTAGCTGATCTCCACTGGCTTCCTGTAAGACAGAGAATTGTATTTAAAGTCCTTCTTCTTACATATAAAGCCTTAATTGGTGATGCACCATCATATCTTAGGGAGCTTATAGCACCATATTGTCCCACCAGAGAGCTGCGCTCAATGAATGCGGGGCTACTTGTGTTTCCTAGAGTCTTAAAAAGTAGGATGGGGGCCAGAGCCTTCAGTTATCAAGCTCCCTTTCTGTGGAACCAGCTTCCACTTTCAGTCCGGGGGGCAGACACAGTCACCTCATTTAAGAGTAGACTTAAGACTTTTCTCTTTGACAGTACGTATGGTTAGGGCTGGCTCAGGTCGGACCTGGTCCAGCCCCTAGATATGCTGCCATAGGCCTAGACTGCTGGGGAACATTTTAGGATACAATGAGCTCCTCTCTCCTGTTCTCTCTCTCCTCCTCTTCCCCTCCTCAGGTGCTCCTGGGGTGCTCCTATGGACTTATATTGCCAGGGAGCATCTTAGGGAAACACCGAGGGATTTATATCTTCTTCTCCCTCTCATTTTCTCCTCTCTATACTTCTAGATGAATTAATGTCTCTTTAAAGCTCATTACTAACTCTACTTCCTCTCGGGAGCCTCTGTGCTTCCTCTCCTCAAGCGTCCATGGATCGTGGCTGTCTGAAGCCGGTCCTGTTCCCTTCCATGGCGGCCCTGCTGATGCCCTTCATCTTCACCTCCGTCTGCTGTCGTGGATCATAGTCATCTGGGTCGTGGCCATGCCTACTACTCATGAATAATTTCTGTGACATCCATTGAATGTGCTGTAACTCTGTTACGTTGATTCTGGTCACATGACATCTATTGCTTCTGTCCATCCGGGGAGAGGGATCCTCCTCTGTTGCTCTCCCTCAGGTTTCTTCCCCTTGTTTTTTAGTGGGAGTTTTTCCTGATCCGATGTGAGGTCCCGGGACAGGGATGTCATATGTGTACAGATTGTAAAACCCTCAGAGGCAAATTTGTATTTGTGATTTTGGGCTATACAAAATAAACTGCATTGAATTGAATTGAATATATGTTTATATAGTCTTTAGAAAACAATGTATTTTCATAGCTTTTATTTTAAAGCTCCGCCATTTCCTAAAACAGCTGTAGTTTTAAGCTACAGTAACTCAAAGTACACAGTGCATTTTTATCAGCGGATCCATACATGGAGCCGTAGTGATTATTTTGAGCAGTCCAAATAATGTGCAGTGTGTGTGTGTGTGTGTGTACATGGTAAAGATCCTTCATCTACACATGTGACCCAGTGCAACACTGTAGCTCAGTGGTGTGTTTTTAATAGTTTTTGGACTACAATGGAGCTCTTTACACAGAGGAAGAAGATATATCAGGTTTTTATAAACACATTCAGACAGAATTTTAGACACGGTGCAATTTCATCTAGATTTAACAGAACACACGTGAGTGGGTGCAAATCCATAACACTGTGTTATGTGTGCACTGATCCTGCTGCTTTATGAATCTGGTATTAATGGTTAAGGGACGAGGAGTGAGACTGAAGGGAGAACAACAGGAAGACAGAGGTTTTTTTAGGTTTTAAGATCAGTTTAAAAGATTAGTTTTAAAATCAGTCAGAGGCTGGCACACACACGCAAACACACACACACACACACATTGATGTGTCGCGAGGGCACACTTGACGGTTGTTCGGTTGCTACTTTGGTTTTTTGCGAAGAATTTACGCTGGTAACACAATGCAAAAGATTTGATTAAGCGCTACACATTATCATTCTGCTACAGGAGGGAAAAAAGAGCTCTGGTCTATTTGTATTTCTTTAAACCGATCACAACAGTCTTGGGTGGCGCTTAGCACAGGATGCAGTGACGGCGTCGTAGGAAAACAGTGAGCGCAGATAGTGGACGTGCATGACAGACTCAGACGAGGGTGACTTCTTCGTAGCCTCAGTACACGTGTTCAGTCCGTGCCCCGCCTCCCATCTCCAGCTCTTCCTCTCCAGTCTGATTCTGATCGCAATCACGTTCGACAAAAGCCAAAGACAAAATAGCGGCTCCTCCATTACACCGCCCGGCTCGACCCCAACGGAGGACTATGGGGAGATATCGATCGGTGCGAGGCCTCGTCTGACAGCCGCACAGATAACAATAACTAAATGATGGATTTCAATAGCATCCCTAAAGAGAGCCTTTAAAACAGATCTCCGCCGTCTACCAGCCAGAACTAAGTGTGGGCAGCGGCCTCTGGGGATGTTCACCCTTATCTGTGATGTATCAAGCTGTAATCGTGGCTGTTCCAGCACCCCGGGGTTATAGTCTCGCTGAATGTTCAGGCTGCAGATGGGTTCCTCAGATCTACCTTTTTTTCCCTCCCTCCTCGTCCTCCTCGTCCTCCTCCCCGCTCCTCCCCCCTCTCTACCTGTCAAACACCACAAGCTCCTGCGCCTCCAGGCCAACACAAACGCCTAGTTGGTATTGATGGACAGAGACAGCTGTAGTAGAAATACAAAACGTTTGAGCCTACACACACACACACACAGGCGCACACACACACACACACACACACACACACACACACACACGCGCCAGACTGTTTATAGATGCTGCAACCAGAGCTGCGGAGCAGATTAACGACTTTACTTCCCAATTAACCCACTCAGCAGGAGAGGAAATGGCTCAAACTGGCCTTCTGCTTCCTTTCTTCTCTGTGCGTGTGTATCCCTCCACAAGCGTGAGTGTGTGTCGGCTCTCTCTGATCTAATTCCAAAGTGTTCAGCTCTGCAATCTGACAGCTGCCCGCTGCCCAGTGGCTGTCACATGTGGCCGTCACTTCCTGTTCATGTGAAAGCCTGACACAGGTCTGGAGGCAGGGGGGTTGGGGGAGTGTGTCTATACCCCATGTCACACACAGTATAACAACTTAAGGAGCCTAGCAGCTGCAGTATCATGTTTTAGTTTTTAGATTATGACATTTACTTTTTATTCCTTTCCTTTTCCCTTGTTATATTTGATTGCATAATGTTACACTTCATGCTGGTGTTGTTGTCCCCAATTATCACCGTGTCCCCCTTCAGCCAATAGCATGCCTCCAGCACCCAACAGATATCGGGGTCGACAAAAAAGATTTTTGATTGGACCTCTAAAAGGTGGGCAGGTTAAGATGCAGTACGATGTGGAGCTACAGAGGACTGTGGCTCACACCTCCCTTGTTGACTACAAGTTTACACGATGCCACGATATTATTGGTTGAAATAATAACATACCTAAGCACACGTCATATTTGGTTGACAGGAAGAAAAGATCATTGGATTTTAATAGACATTGTTTTTTTGTATTTCTTTTTGACATATGTAGTAATCCATAGTACCCTTGTTACCTGATGAACTGTAGTTCTCAATTCCTCTGCCTCCCTTTGATAATGAATCACATGAAAACAGAATGAACGCACCAGCATATTTCCCAGTAAGAGTGTGAAATGTCACAGGTTTCAGACTGTATTCTCTGCTGAGTCCAAACTCATAAAGACATAGGCGCTCTTGCGTCATCTTGACAAAGTCAGCACTCAGACTAGCGCTCAGAGTAAAGCCGAGTCATTCAGCGGTGCAGCTTCGTTCCTGCTGAACTCCCCCAGTCTCACCTCCCTCCCCGTTTCCTGCTCTCCTTCCCTGTGGGTATTCTCCTACCTCACGAGGTTCCCGGCTGCCCCTGTGCTGTCTGCCAGACAGCGCTCTGTCAAGCCTCCAGCCTCGTCTTCCTCCCCTTTCGTTGCCATAGAAACCGTCCGCCGTGGAAAAGTACAGGCGGGTGGATCGTCTGGGAGGAGGGCGGTGAGGGGTAGCGCTAGTCGGCCCCCGCCACGCTGCGAGACAGCTGCCAAAACAACAGCACACAAAGAAATGGGTTCGAGGATGGATGGTGTTCTCCGACCGCCCAAAGCAAACCTTTCATGTTTCTGGGGTCAGGTTTATGGGATGGTGTCCGATCACAGTGGTGTCTGGTGGTTTTAGCACTTTGATGTGTGAAGTAATGACAGAGAAAAGTAGACTCATTAGTCAAGATTCTTCCAACATACAAAAACCAAAAGCACCCATGACTACAGGCCTCTCTCAATAACAGATCCAGGAACTGAAGTGTCTCCAAAGTGCAGAACCATGTTCATTTGTAAACTTCCAGGCACACTCATGCTTCCGTTTGTCACGTTACCATCAAGAGGAGGCCTGTTAGGTGAGTATGTAAGTGGATGCGGAAGAGCCGTGAAGATTTGCATGTTCAGCTTCACTTCATCTCAATAGTTCGTGGCCCATCAAAAAGGAAGTCAGAAGGAGGACTTTTGGAGGAACAAAAATCTGAATCGAGTCTGATGAATCACAGGAATGAAGGCCTGTTCCAGTGGGGCCGACCGAGCTTAACACTGGACTGTTGAAATCTATCAGCTCTAACGTTACCTACCGTCAACATGGCTGCAATCAGACTTTTAACCAATACTAGCGCTACGGAGCAAATGACTCAGTGTTGTCAGCCAACAAGCATGTTGGGAAATGTTCCACGCCAGATCCAGTGGCGTAATGTGTCAACAATCAGGGGCCACCAGGAACATCCGGCATACTGCCGTCGGGTACCTTTCATAATAATTATTAAGCCAAGAATCATGTTCCGTAGGATGTTTTGGAGACCCAAAGTGTGATGATCCAATGAGACTTTTGGAAATAAATAAGTCTATGAGTAAATACAGACAAAATATGAATCTGATTTTATTCCAATGGCAAAATGTATTGCAGGTGATTGTAATGTTATTCCTGTAGTATTTTAAAATGTTTTATTTTTAAAAGTCTGTGATAAAATTGTGAAATAAACTTTTGTCAATCAATTCAAACAGAAGGTTACAGCTAGTTATGTGGTTGTCTGTGGAGTGCTGAACACATATTAATGAATAATAATAAGGCCCTGCAATTAACTTGGTTACCTTTAAGGAAAAAGCAAGATGTAGTTTTTAATATGATTCATTTTTATCGACTGTGTATCGTAGGGACCAATTGTTTTAATTCTCCAGTCGATAGCTAATGTTTCTGAGGCTGTCAGAAGTCTACACATTCTCATATTGCCAGCTAAAAAAATAAACAGCAGCACCAACACAGGTGTTTGAGTTGTGTCTTCCCTCCATTGACACATCTGTGCCTCCATCCTGTGCGCTGCCCCATCAGTGTGACAGGTGCTGCCCCCTCTCGGCCTCCAGACCTGTCAGCCCTGAAGAGCTTTCACATGAACAGGAAGTGACAGCAACATGTGACAGACACTGGCCAGCCAAAAGTTCAATGTTTAAAGTTTTAAATTACAACTTCTTCCCCCTTCTTTACTAAGAGGCCCTCATTAGGCAGCCAGTGACCTTCACTGTGTTTTTTTAATGACAATATGAAAGACAAATAGCAAATATCTCAACAAGCTAACTTGCTAGCTGTTTAGAGAGCATGAGCTCACATTAGCTACCAATAACTTGAAGTACACTGCGAGTCTTTACTTACCTTAGGGTCCTTCTTCAGCAGAAAGGTTTTGAAGTAATGAGTAAACAACTTCAATTTAAACTTGATGTTAATGTTTAAATATTTGTATTGTCTGAATGCCAATAGCATCCAAGCTGTCTCTACTCAGTCTCCTGGCAGAATATGAATATGAGGTTTTTTTATGACGAATAGAATTGTAAGCAGCTAATACACTGAATGATGGATATGTTGGAGTCAGAGGTACCAATTACCAAACACTCGCCAAATGCCTGCTCATTAACGTGAAGAAACCAATCTTATCCTTAATTAATTATATTAGCTGGAGCTGTGTTTTCAGGGAGTGGCATTATTACAGCAATAGCAGTTTGTGTGGTTGATTAATTCATTGTTACAACAATTTACACTACTCAACATGGGTAACTACCTGGGGAAATTGTTGAAGTGGGGGTATCATCCTGACCTGCTTTAGCATTGAGCCACAAGTTAGTGATCTCCATAATTCTTTGAACTGGTAAATCCAGTGGCGACAATTCATATAGGTGTGGTTAAAGCATTACTTTGACATTTTAGGAAATAGAGCCCTGCAGCGATGACATATTTTTGTAGATCAACAGAAAGTTAGCATCACATTGGTTCCCTCCACAAAGCCAGTGGGATTATTCAATTGGATTTTGGCTACCTGCATAAAATAAGCTCTGTGGAAAACACATGTTTATGACAAAAACATGTTTTGTTCAGCTTGATAATCTTAACAAAACCACTTTTGTAAGTTTTGAATGATGAATGAAGACACATTAAAGCCTGGTAATCCTCAGACTACTACTTTCAGGTATCTAACCAAAACCTATGAAAACATATGGAACGAGGAAGCTGCACATGCAAAAAGGCTGATTCATTTTTAGGTATTTTATATGCTTTTCTGCTTTTTGAAGGAGAGTTTGATTAGAAGATGGACACCACTTTCACATCTGTCTAAAGGTGCGTTCACACCGAACACGGCGTGAATTATTCGCGCGAGTAGATTACATGTAAAGCAGGGGTGTCCAAACTACGGCCCGCGGGCCGCGGGTCAGTTTTTATTGGCCCGCAGCAAATTCTAGAGTCTAGACCAAGGGTGGGCAAACTACGGCCCGTGGGCCGGATCCGGCCCGTTGGGCGTTTTTCCGAAGCACGATGACGGCAAAAGACCAGCATCGATGTTTCTTAACTCAAGTCGGGAACGGAGAAGCGTTACAGCGGTCTTTACGTGCCGTGCGGCAGAGGACAGCTGTGCCGTGCTTCCTGCAGCGCATCAGGCTGCGAGTCCAGCTGCTGCTGTCTGCTCACCTCCACCCCTCCCCCACAGGCCAGCGCGCCACGGAGACATGGTCCGTTTTATACGGCATAACGAACACACATCAGACCCACGGGACTCATGTGACATATAAGGTTCTGCCTGCCAGCCTCCTGCCAGCTTCCTGCATGGAGCCCCTCTGCAACAGGTCTCTTGTGTCCAGAGAGCAAAAACAAATTCGAAAAATGTAGTTTATCACGCAGGACAGTGACTCGGCGTGTATAACTAATTGACGAAGACTTAGCCAGCAAGTTAAACAAAAAAGCTGAGTCATTTAAGTTATATTCGTTAGTAAGTAATGTAAGTTCTCTTTACTTTTTAGTTATTGGCTTTTATTTATAATTTATATTGGTTCACACAAACACTCTCTATCCATCTGATACTGGCCCGGCCCGTCTGTCAAATTTTAAAAGTCAATGTGGCCCCTGAGCCAAAAAGTTTGCCCACCCCTGATGTAAAGTCAATGCACAGACGTGAATGGTTGCGAATGACGCAAATTTCTCTGCGAATAACACGTGGCGAATGACGTTGAAATTTTCCAACTCCCGCGAAAATTTGCGGGGCGAAAGCCAATCAGCGTTGAGAAGCTCTGCGCGTCATCACTGCCGTCCTGCCGGTGCTGAATCAAACTGCTGCTGGTCCGCCTGAAGTAGCGCTGGAAGCGGCCGTGAATATTCGCGCCGCGTTCGGTGTGAACGCACCATTAGGCGGGAACCTCCTGTTCTGCCGAGTGAAGCCAATGCGTAAGTGTCTTAAACTTGCACTCTCTCTCCTGACCACCAGGGGGCGACTCCTCTGGTTGTATAGAAGTCTATATAAATGACTCTACTTCTCTCTTGATGTATTCCCTCAGTAAACATTGTAAACATGAGTTTATGTCTCAATTTCTAGTTTCAAGTCTTCTTCAATACAGCATGATTTTCATTTAGTAAATTATGGTAATTTAGAGTCAAACAGACCATAAAGCAGGGGATGCTTTAGGGCGGGCTTACTGTGATTGACAGGTCGCTGCTGCTACCAGAGCTGTGTACGGCATCTCTACGTCACTTCTGTTCATTGATTCCAAGATGGCGACGGGGAAATCGTCAAACTCAAGGCTTTATAACGTCAGTCCACAAATCAATGGGTGACGTCACAATGACTCAACCACTTCTTATATAGTCTATGATCTGTCTGTTAAATACAAAGCCATAGCCTGTTAGCTTAGCTTAGCATAAAGAATAGAAACAGTTGGCCTGGCTCTGTCGGACGGTAACAAAGCCCACTTTAAATCTTGCCATGTTACTGCTGGTTATTTTTCCAGACTATGTGTTGATTACTGAGCTATCCTCGTAGTCGTTGTGCTAGGGTTAGCTAAGATTAGCTAAGGTTAGCTAAGGTTAGCTAAGGTAATGGGCAGCTGGCTGTAATCTTATAGTAAACAGACAGATAGGAATCCACTTCTCATCTAACATTGTCAGAGAGCAAACAAGTGTGGGGAACAATGTAATATACACAAGTGCAAACCTATTCTGTCAACTTTCACAGCGTGTATAAAGATTTTAAGCTGAGCCGTGAAAGCATTTGTAACACAATGGTGGCCTTCAGTCATCCCACTTTCATGCATTTATCCTTACGCTGCAGTTGGTGTTTTTTGGGAGATATACAGTAGAATCGAGGCTTAAGTATGTATCAACCTGTCAGTGAAATTTACTGACTTGAGTTCTCGCTGGAAGGAACTGAATGAAAATTCAGCATTAGTGCAGCAAGCATGAAGGCAGAAGTGTTATGGTTTTCTTCTGACCCCAAGCGCACGACAACAGACGTGGTATCTTTAGCCAGTATACTGGCGTAGTTTATTCACAAAAAACAAATGGATAGCACAAAGTCCAAAAAATGATATAACAAAATCAACTGCCTCAAAAACTGGCAGCAGTGAGAAGTCCAAACGATCTAACAAAAAACAACTGCCTCTCAAAATGGCAGCGGTGAGAAAGTCCAACACGATCTAACAAAAACAACTGCCTCTCAAAATGGCAGCGGTGAGAAAGTCCAAAACGATCTAACAAAAAACAACTGCCTCTCAAAATGGCAGCGGTGGGAACTCACGTCCTGGCTCCGTAGCCGTCACTCTCCAAAAACCCTGGGAAATCCTCCTCGTGGTACTCCACACGCTCGGCGGGACCTAGAAGCACGAACTCGCGTCGAACACAGTCTGTTCTCCACCTATATTCCCTGCAGGCAGCCTAACGAGCTCCAGCTGCGGGAACCCGCGGATTGGCTTCAGGTGCGCGTCCCGCTCGCCCCCGTCGCCTGGCGCGCAGCTCCCTGGCCGCGCGCTCCGAGGTCCCGGGCGCCTCAGCTGGCTGGTTCCTGACAGTACCCCCCCGTCTACGGGAGCCACCTGGCGACCTGCCAGGCTTGTCCGGATGGGCACGGTAGAAGGAGGTCAGCAACCCTGGATCCATGATGAGCCGGCGGGCCACCCAGTTGCGCTCCTCTGGGCCATACCCCACCCAGTCGACCAGGTACTGGTAACCCCGCCCTCATCGGCGCACGTCCATCACCCGACGGACCTTCCACTGGGGCTGGCCCTCCACTATCGTGGGCGGCGGTGGGGCCGGGTCCGGTGGCATCAACCGGCTGTGGCCGACGGGCTTGACTCTGGAGACGTGAAACACCGGGTGGTAGGGCATCGCCGCCGGTAGCTTCAACCGCACCGCCGCTGGACTCAACACCCGCGTCACCTCGAAGGGACCCACGAACCGGGGACCCAACTTCTTGGCGTCCGGGCGGGAGGGGAGGTCCTTGGTGGACAGCCACACCTTCTGCCCTGGCTGGTACACCGGAGCCGGAGTGCGGCGACGGTTGGCCCCCGTGCTGCTCCGATCTGCCGTTCGAAGGAGAGCGGCCCTGGTGGTCTCCCATATCCGTCGACACCGATCCAGGTGGGCCTGCATGGACGGAACCGCCACTTCTGGTTGCTGCGCCGAGAACAGGGGCGGCTGGTACCCCAGAGCCGCCTCGAACGGGGAGACGCCGGTCGCTGAGCTCACCAGGGAGTTGATCGAATACTCCACCCAGGGAAGGAACCGGCTCCAGGCGGACGGGTTCCTGGCAGCCACGCAGCGAAGCGCCGACTCCACGCTCTGGTTGGCCCTCTCCGTCTGCCCGTTGGTCTGCGGATGATACCCAGAAGACAAACTAACAGAGATGCCCAACCCCTTGCAAAATGCCCGCCATACCTGGGAGGTGAACTGGGGACCCCGGTCCGAGACGACGTCCTGAGGAAGGCCGTGGAGCCGGAACACGTGACTCATCAGTAGCTCCGCCGTCTCTGCCGCCGAGGGAAGCTTGGGCAGAGCCACCAGGTGGACCCCCTTACTGAACCGGTCCACCACCGTCAGTAACACAGTCCTGCCCTGGGAGGGCGGCAGCCCGGTCACGAAGTCCAACGCCACGTGGGACCACGGGCGGCTCGGGACCGGCAAGGGCTGCAACAATCCAGCGGGCGCCTGGTGCGAAGGCTTGCTGCGGGCACAGACGGAGCACGCCAGCACATACTCCTTGACATCGCTCCTCATCCCTTGCCACCAGAAGTGCCGGGCCAGGAAGGTGAAGGTCCGGTGCACCCCGGGATGGCAGGCCAGCTGACTGGCATGGCCCCACTTCAGGACGCGGGACCGGACAGCTTCCGGAACGAACAGCCTGCCTGGGGGTACGCCACTAGGGGCCGGGCGGTTGCGCAGTTCCCTCCTCACGACGGCCTCGATTCCCCAGGCCACTCTGCCGACCACTCGGGCTCCCGGAACGATGGGCGCAGGATCCTCCGTGTCCGGACCCTCTCTCTCATGTAGGCGGGACAGGGCGTCCGCCTTCGTGTTGCGAGAACCCGGACGATAGGTTAGGGAGAAGTCGAACCGACTAAGGAAGTCGGCCCACCGCGCCTGTCGGCCGTTGAGCCGCTTGGCCGCCCGGATGAACGTCAGATTCTTATGGTCAGTCCACACGACAAACGGCTGCTCCGCCCCCTCCAGCCAATGACGCCATTCCTCCAGAGCAGCAACCACTGCCAGCAGCTCCCGATTCCCGATGTCATAGTTCACCTCCGCTGGGAGCAGGCGTCGGGAGAAAAACGCACAGGGATGCACCTTCTGATCCTCTTCTGCCCGCTGGGACAGAACCGCACCAAGCCCTGCGTCGGAGGCGTCCACCTCCACGATGAACTGCCTCTTTGGATCCGGGTGTAGCAGGACAGGAGCGCTGGTGAACCGTCCCTTGAGGACCTGGAATGCGGCCGCGGCCTCGGAGGGCCAGGAAAACGGCTGGGCGGGAGATGTCAGCGCGGTCAGGGGGAGTGCCACCCGGCTGTAGTTGCGGATGAACCGCCGATAAAAGTTCGCGAAGCCCAAAAACCCCTGCAAGGCCTTCCGCGAAGCGGGCGTCGGCCAGTCCACCACCGCTTGGACCTTCCGGGGATCGGCCCGGATCCGTCCCTCCTCTATGATGAACCCCAGGTACTCAACTGAGGCGGAGTGGAACAGGCACTTCTCCGCCTTCACATACAAATGGTTCTGGAGGAGCCGGCGGAGCACTCGGCGGACGTGCTGGACGTGCTCTACGTGGGTCCTGGAGAAGACCAAGATGTCGTCCAGATAGACCACCACAAACTCCTCCAGCATGTCCCGGAGCACGTCATTCATTAGGGCCTGGAAGACCCCCGGGGCGTTGGTCAGTCCAAACGGCATCACACGGTACTCGTAGTGACCCCGGGGCGTCTTGAAGGCCGTCTTCCACTCATCCCCCTCCCGGATCCGCACCAGGTGGTACGCGCTGCGGAGGTCCAACTTGGAAAAGATGGTTGCCTGGGTGAGGGGCTCCATGGTGGAATTCATGAGCGGAAGGGGGTACCGGTTCTTAACCGTGATGTCGTTCAACTGCCGGTAGTCGATGCAGGGCCGGAGACCTCCATCCTTCTTCTTCACGAAGAAAAAACCTGCCGCCACCGGGGAGGACGAAGGCCGAATTAAGCCCGCCGCCAGCGACTCCGAGATGTACTCCTCCATTGCCGCCTTCTCCGGGATGGACAGGCTATACAGCCGACTGCTGGGCAGGGACGCTCCCGGACGGAGATTGATGGCACAATCATACGGTCGGTGCGGGGGAAGAGACTGGGCCCGGGCCTTGCTGAAAACCACCCCCAGGTCGTGGTACTCGGCCGGGACGGCGGATAAGTCCGGAGGCGGCACCCGGGGAGGCACTCGGGACGTCCTTCCTGGAGCGGCTCGGAGACACTGGGCGTGACAGGAGGGACCCCACTCCAATATGGTTCCGGCCGCCCAGGCCACTCGGGGTTCGTGATGCACCAACCAAGGGTGACCCAATACCACCGGGGCCGCCGGTGACCGCAACAAGTAAAAACGGCGGTCCTCCACGTGGTTGCCGGCCACCGTGAGGGTGATGGGTCGGGTGCATTGGGTGACGTGCGCCAGTTGCCGGTCGTCCAGCGCGAACGCCTCCACGGGCTCCTCCAAGTCCATGAGCGGCACCTGGGCCTCTGACGCGAAGTCCGAGTCCATGAAGCACTCGTCCGCCCCGGAGTCGAGGAGAGCCCCCACCTCGATCCGCCGGTCCGCCCAGGCCAGGTTGACGCTCAAGCGCCGGGCCGTCGGCGCAGGAGCCCGGGAACAGGAAAGATGGCTCACCAGGACCTCCCGTGGTCCTGGCGAGCCCGGTCTTTTGGCCGAACGGGACAGTTGCGGAGTTGGTGACCCCCTTCGCCACAGAACAGGCACAGCCCCGTCCGGAACCGAACCTCCCGCTCGGCTGGGCTGAGGCGTGCACGCCCCAGCTGCATCGGCTCCTCTCCAGATGTCAACGGGGAGGGGGATGGGCCACCCGGACTTGGAGGGCCTGGCAGGGACACCACCGGAGACCACTCCTGGTGTCTAGTGTTCTGGACCCTAGAGACAGCACTCCTGGGGACCCGCTCCTCTCTCCGTTCCTCGAGTCGTTCGTCAATGCGGAGGGCGAGGCGGACGAGTTCCTCGAAGGAGGCGGGTTCCTCCCGCGTCGCCAGCTGGTCCCATACCGCCGCGCTGAGCCCCGCTCGAAAGGTAACCCGAAGGGCCGGATCGTTCCACCCGCTCTCCACTGCAGCCAGCCGAAACTCCACCGCGTAGTCCGCCACCCTGCCACTCCCCTGTCGAATGCCGGCCAGTTGGGAACCGGGGTCCGGCCCCCGGGCCGGATGGTGGAACAGTCTCTGAAGTTCCTCCACGAACTCCTGGTAGGTGTGCCGGAACCCAATCCCCCTGGACCAGGAAGCGGCAGCCCACTGGGCTGCCCGGCCGGTGAGTAGGTTAGTCACATATGCGATTCGGGCGGCGTCAGATGAGAACCGGCTGGGCTGGTGGGTGAAGACCAGTTCACATTGCATGAGGAAGACCCCGCAAGTCTCAAAGTCTCCCCCGAACGGTTGTGGACTGGACAGGCAGGGTTCCGAAGAGGCTGGGCCAGCCCGGGACGGTGGCTCCAGAAGCGGACCGGCTACCTCCACCGGTGCTGGTTGGGACCCTGGTGGAGCAGCGCGGACCTCCGTCAATGCCCGAAGCTGTAATAGGAGCTCCGCGTGTTGGGCGGCCGACGTCACCTGTAGCTGCATCAATCTCTCCACTGACGCCGTGAGTCCCTTGACCTGGTCCTGGAGGACCTGCACGGCTGTTGCGGCTGCTCCTAACTGGTGCGTGTGGCGATCCGTCAGCTGGAACTGCCGCTCCAGAGCCCTCCGGTAATCCGAGTCTGTGTCGGCTGGGGTCGTCATGGTGGCGAGTTCGTACTGTTATGGTTTTCTTCTGACCCCAAGCGCACGACAACAGACGTGGTATCTTTAGCCAGTATACTGGCGTAGTTTATTCACAAAAAACAAATGGATAGCACAAAGTCCAAAAAATGATATAACAAAATCAACTGCCTCAAAAACTGGCAGCAGTGAGAAGTCCAAACGATCTAACAAAAAACAACTGCCTCTCAAAATGGCAGCGGTGAGAAAGTCCAACACGATCTAACAAAAACAACTGCCTCTCAAAATGGCAGCGGTGAGAAAGTCCAAAACGATCTAACAAAAAACAACTGCCTCTCAAAATGGCAGCGGTGGGAACTCACGTCCTGGCTCCGTAGCCGTCACTCTCCAAAAACCCTGGGAAATCCTCCTCGTGGTACTCCACACGCTCGGCGGGACCTAGAAGCACGAACTCGCGTCGAACACAGTCTGTTCTCCACCTATATTCCCTGCAGGCAGCCTAACGAGCTCCAGCTGCGGGAACCCGCGGATTGGCTTCAGGTGCGCGTCCCGCTCGCCCCCGTCGCCTGGCGCGCAGCTCCCTGGCCGCGCGCTCCGAGGTCCCGGGCGCCTCAGCTGGCTGGTTCCTGACAAGAAGAGCATTTTAAATGTGCCCACTTTGAATGGTCTAGTTTTAATACATTATTAGTTTTTTGTAGCATTAGCATAGAGCAGCTTAGTCACATTATATAAAAAATATGATTCCAATAACAAGTAAACAAAGAGGAAACTAATAATTTCTAGTTTGTTTTTGTCGGGTTTTTTTTAAACAAAGTGACGAGGTTCAGAAGACTGGAGCGAGGTGTTAGAAGTGGTTTCTCATTCATAAAAGCCAGTGATGACAGGAAAGTCTCATCAGCGGCTCACAAGCTACACATTTGTTATGCAACTGCTCTATTTAGGGCATTCTTCAGAGGGATTTGATCATCAATATTGAATGGCTCACCCCTGTTTCACAGTGGGCTGGTAATCTTGATCACACGTTTTGCAGTAATGAGTGTCGGCAGTGGCCCGGGAGCTAATTTACCAAACACTAACTGTACCGTATATATATATATATATATATATATATATATATATATATATATATATATCCTGTAGCGGTCCACAGAGCGTACACAAACCACTCGCCCGTGTGGAGCTGTATTAACCAATGTGTGAAATTGTGATGTATCTGTCAGTCGGCCCATTTTTTATTGTATTTTTTATAATGAGCATCTTCATTTTACACTGCTCTCCGACATGATCACAGAAATAAGCAGTTGAGGCAGTAATTGAAGCTGGCAGATAACATGCCACGTTGAGTGCACAAAATTAGAGTCATCATAGGTGAAGATCATTTCTACGTCCAACTCTAACCCTAATTTTGAACCCTCGTTATTTCAGTTGATGTTTTGCTTACATTGTGCGCATGCTCCTATATCTGTGTGTGTGTGTGTGTGTGTGTGTGTGTGTGTGTGTGTGTGTGTGCGTGCGTGCATGCGCGTGCGTTTGCGTGCGTGCGTGCGTGCGTGCGCGTGCGTGCGTGCGTGTGTGTGTTCCTGATGTAGGCTACCGTTGGGGACACATTTCAGACTAAAGACCAGTTAATTGGGGACAGCCAGGAAAGGAGTTTTTTGCACTTCCAATTCCCAAGTGAAATATGTTCGTAAATACCCCTCCAAGGAATTGTGAAGCTTTTACACATTTTTTTCTACGTCTTTGTTTGGGAAAAAGGTGAGGGTTCGGTTAAGGGTAAGGCAAATAGTGCTTATGGGTTAGGGATAGGGCAAGTCTCCAGGAAATGGATGTAAGTCAATGAAATGTCCCCAAAAAAGGATCTTAGTAAAGACAGCGTGTAGATTAAATCAAAGTGAGACAAATAACTGATGGACAGCAAACATAAGTGTTTCATAATAAGGATGAGATTAAAGGCCGCCCTCAGAGTGGTCTGATATTTTGCGTCGATACATGCAGAGAAAACTTCAGAAGAGATGATAAATTATACATACGGTATGTGCGTGCTGACTGGGCTGCATACCACATTACAGTCTGTCTCAGGCTACCAAATGTTTCATATTTTGGGAGGAAAATGTCATTACCATTTAGAGTTATTACTGTTTCAAAACTGTTACAGGATAATACAAAAAACTCTGTGAGAGGCAAGAGACGTTATTCAAGGAGGAAAATGTGAACCACAGTTCTTCTGTATTTTGCATTTGTAGCAGCATGAAACGTGTTTTCGTTGAAGGATTCTGGAGGGATGACTACAAATGACTGCCTCAGCCTGGTAGAGGGTGCATAAATTGGTATTTTATTGTGGATTCAAGCATAGAAAAACGTCGTTGATTAGAGAGGTTTCTAACAGAGCATTGTGAGAAGTGATGTTTGAATTCACAAAACGCTTGGGAAAGCTTGATCCGTCAGCACAATCCATTATGAAAGATTATTAGGTACTGCAGTCCCACAGTTCATTGTTCCCACAATATTCAGAAGGCAATCCAAAAAAAACAATCTAGTATCTTATGGGGTGACTGTAGCTCAGTGGTTAGCAAGTCTGTCTTTCAATCAGACGGTCGGTGGTTCGATCCCAGACTCCGGTAGTCCATGTCGTTGTGTCCTTGAGCAAGACACTTAACCCTCATTGCTCACCGTTGCTGTGTCTACGGTCTACTGTATATCATGTAAGTCACTTTGGATAAAAGTGTCAGCTTAATGTAATTTAATTCCTACATTCAGGACATTTTCCCATTAAAAGCCAAAGGAAAGGGCATACTCATTTAAAATATTCAGATTTTTAATCCATGTATGATTGGTGACTCAAAACGGATGCCTTTTTTCCCTCTTTGATTCTGAGGAGCTGACCTGTGTTTCCGTAGGCTACTTACCTCGGCTGCATTAAATGCTGCACTTACAAATCTAAATATCATGTCAATTTGTTTGTGCTAATGTTCTGATACCGTTTGCTCCACCGATTTTTACGTAGCAACGTAGTGTTTTAGAAACCTCTATCTCCTGCCAATCTCTCCGGGTACCGAGTATCACTATTACCACAACGTTTAACCACGACGAGCTCCAAATCCACTAAACCAGCCAGAAAAGGAGGAAAATCTGAAACCGTTGCATGAGTGTCTACGGAGCAGAGAGTTGTCGGACCTTGATTGGAGCTGTCCGAAGCTACGCTCTGATTGGCCAGACTTAAGCAAAAGGGATAAGAGATAAGAGTGTGGTGAAAATTCACCTTTCACATTGAACATAGTCATTTCACCCAAAAATATAGATGAGAGCAGCTTTAAGTGAACCGCCGTATCCATCCCTGTTTTATAGGCACTGCCAGTCTGCACAGGCGGCGTTCGTTTTAACTGTCATCCTGGACAGCTTTAGCTCGCCATCCAACCATTCAGTGCAATTAAAGGCTTAATGACACACTCCAGTTCAGCCCGTCTCTGCCTACATCACAATGCATTGACCAATTAGCTTCAAGGAAGAGTTACGTGCAAAACAGGCTAAATCAAACTATGCAGGTTTACTGAGCTCTCAAGCTATAACTCAATCTCCGGTGGCAGCTGCCCTCACGGTCCCAATCACAACATTTAAATTCAGTCTCTTCCTCACTCCCACGTCCCTCTCTGCAGTCTCCTGAACATTCATAAAAGTGACAGCATCGTTCCTGGGAGACAAATGCATGTACCTGTCTGCGAGACGGAATATTAAGAGGCAGGGGGGTAAGGGAGCGAGAGGGAGAGGGAAATAGCGGAGGGGTGGAGGGGCGGGCTGACAGAAAGAGGAAGTGATGAAGTGTGTTGGATTACAGGGTGACATTGAACGAAGCCTCCCTGTCCCTTTTTACTCCATCCCTCTCTTCCACTATTCACTCACAGCGTGCTCGTAGCTTCCCACACATCATCCTCCCCCACTTCCATCCCCGCCCCCTCTGCAGGGTCCACCGGCCGCCTGGTGGCACTGCACGAGTGCCCGTCGGTGCTCCGGAGTGTCACAAACATTTTCCCAAGGCGGCGGTGAATGAGATCATTGTCCTTCGCCGCAACGCTGCACGCCAAGATGCAGGGGGGGAGGGGGGAAATGGAAATCAGAGAGCTGACAGTAGACGGCAAGAGGGGAGGAAAGGAGACGACAGGAGAGGAAATGAAAGGAGCGAAGAGGAAATGAGAAAATAGGAGAGGAGAGAGAGAAAGGGTTAGGGGAGGAAAATTACATGATCGATGGAAGGGATCAGAGGGCAAGGAAGGAGATAAATAGAGGAATGATGGGAGAAGTAGGGATGGAAAGAAGAGGAAAATTAAAGATGGAAGAGAAAACAGTGAGGAAAATAAAACAGGAGTGGTGGGGAGAGGGAGGGAGAAAAAGGAAGAAAGAGGTAAGAATAAGAAACAATAAAAGAAAAAAAAAGGAAAGTGTGAGGGGGAGAGAAAAGGGGGAGTGAAAGGAAGGACAGGCAAAAGCAATGAGAGGAAGTCAGTGAGAATTACAGATGTGACGAGAAGAGCGGATGCAGGTGTGAACGAAGAGAAGAGGATGACAAAAGGTAACGAGTGGATGGATGAAAAAAGAAGGGCATTCTTTTGCGAAGGACAGAAAATGGAGGGAGGGAAGGGTGGAGAGGGAAGGCAAGGTTAAAGGAAACGAGGGAAATGGGAAAAGGGAAAAGGAAGGAAGTAAAAGGGTGGGGAGATGTAAAGAGAGAAAGGATTAACACAAATTTCTAATGAGCACAGAGTTTTATGATACAAACTAAAGGAACTTGAGCATAATTCACAAGATCCAATTACATATTTCACGAATGTATAAATGTAATGTATTTTTGCATAGAAATTATTAAAACTGACGATTATGGAGGCCCATATTTGGTCCCCATATTTAGGTTTATTACCATAATGACCTAATTAGCTCATTACAATTTTTTTTTTTTTTGCTGTTCCTCATATACATTTTTGAGTCCGTTACAAATATCCCAGAAACATTATTACATTTGATCATGAATTTGAGAATGAAGACAAAATTCTAATTTCCTCAAACTCTACAAATCATTTACTATCCAATGAGGGCACTTGGGTTCGAGGCAAACTATTTCCTGTCAAACCCTCTGCGAGTCTCCATTTGAAAAGGTTCAGTGTGTACGATTTGACCGCATGCGCCACACAAACCTCCACTGGGAGGAGAGCGTGACGCAGCTCCGGGAGACGAACCCTCAGGGGGGCTGTAGCAGCTCCCATTCAGCCAGAGCCGACCCCTGCGCCCGGTGCTCCACCCGCTGGGGACTCACCATCGCCTCCCCAGGCACAAGTGGTATTACAAGACGGGAGGCTAGCTGGTTAGCATGCTCACTTCAGTGCATATCTCTGCAAAACAATACAAAGACGTCTTTGGCGTAACACAAACACTGTGACCTCTTCACGTTGTGCTGATCATTTTGCGTGGCCCATACTGTACTCTTAAGGACCTGTTTGTGACTGTGGGGATCTGTGGGATGAATTCAGTTCACAGGGTCCTGAGTTTGGACTTTGATTTATACCAGCTATGATAACTCTGTACTCACCACAGTGACAGGTTTTGTGTCTGGTCATGTTTTTGTATTGCTTGTGTCGCCAGATACTAGAATTTCCTATCAACAATGGCAACATCATGATCAGAAATGAAGCACTGACGGGTCAGGCAGGCAATTATTTTGTGGCACAATACAATGCATGTGTGTGTGTGTGTGTGTGTGTGTATCTCTGCTAATGAAAGACTTTCATTGTTCTCAAATGATGACAAAGGAGGTGGGGCCACTGTTGAATGTTACAACAAAGCTCCACCCTCCAAAAACCGACTTCTTCCTTCAGCAAAGTTTTACACAAGAACTGCCTGACTCTTAATTACATCTGAACTGTAATCAGATATCACTGATCCCCACTAGGAAAAAAGAAAAGTGAACGCATTGTGGTGCTGTGAGATCTCTGAGCATTCTGGAGTTCACCTGTCAATCACAGTGTGGGTGTGCGTGACATCATCCTACTACTCCTGCCAACTACACACTTTCCCCTCTGTATTAGGGACCAGTGGAGACAGATTGTACCGTGTACAGTCAACACAAACTAATCTGACCTCTAAACACAAGTCCTCTTCTTGAGTGCAGCAGATAACGTTACACAATAGGCCTGCACTGTTGACAAGTTCTAGGTCACAACTTGGATAAAAGGATATTTTCCATACAGAGGAAAACTGACTCATGAACATCTGGGAGGTTATGCCATTGTGTACTTGTAAAAAACTTTATTAGCTGGTATTGAAAGGCCTCCCAGACCCTTGACAGCCAAGTGAAAGACCAGAAAGTAGCACAGCAACATGTATCTGCAAGTTACTTGAGGCTCTGTGATGGTAAATGGACTGTACTTGTATATCTCTTTTCTAGTCTTCAGACCACTCCAAGCGCTTTAACACTACATGTCATCATTCACTTATTCACACACTGATGGCAGGGGCTACCTGCCCCTCAGGACTAGCTAGCCATTCATGCAACCTTTCTTGCCCAAGTACACATCGACATGGACTAGCGGAGCTGGGGATCAAACTGGCGACCCTTGATCGAAGGACAACCCTGCAGTAACACTCAGCCATAGCCGTCCCCCGACTGTAGGGGCCAATCGCAGGGTTTCTTGGTGAAGAGGGGTAGCTCAAAGCTAATGGCTAAATGCTAATGGCTCGCACACAGTCAGGGCCTCACATGTATTGCCACTACATTTGAGCTAGGCGTCCATGTTTTTGGAAAATACGCCGAGTTCCAAATTATTACACAAATGATATTTTTCTCAGATTTTCCTAAATAGTCGATGCAAATGACAGTCAGCATAATTTAAGTCATCAACCGTTAGTTTAATGAATTCGAATGTTGAACAAACCTCCCAATGATTACAGTATTTTTTTACAAAAATAAAAAACTTAAAATGCACTGTTCCAAATTACTACGCACGACAGAGTTTTATAACATTTTATAGGTTGTTATGAACTGAAAATACTCATCTTTTGAATTTGCAGCATTAGGAGGTCATATTTACTGAAATCAAAAGCTATTTCAATCAAAAACATCTTAACATGTCAAGTTATATTTTAACATAGGACCCCTTATTTGATAGCAGCTTCACAATTCTTGCATCCATTGACCTTGTGAGTTTTTGGAGAGTTTCTGCTTGAATTTCTTTGCAAGATGTCAGAATAGCCTCCCAGAGCTGCTGTTTGGATGTGAACTGCCTCCCACCCTCAAAGATCTTTTGCTTGAGGATGCTCCAAAGGTTCTCAATAGGGTTGAGGTCAGGGGAGGATGGGTGCCACACCATGAGTTTCTCTCCTTTTATGCCCATAGCAGCCAATGATGCAGAGGTATTCCTTGCAGCATGAGATGGTGCATTGTCATGCATGAAGATGATTTTGTTACGGAAAGCACGGTTCTTCTTTTTGTACCATGGAAGAAAGTGGTCAGTCAGAAACTCCACATACTTTACAGAGGTCATTTTCACACCTTCAGGGACCCTAAAGGGACCGACCAGCTCTCTCCCCATGATTCCGGCCCAAAACATGACTCCGCCACCTCCTTGCTGACGTCGCAGCCTTGTTGGGACATGGTAGCCACCCACCAACCATCCACTACTCCATCCATCTGGACCATCCAAGGTTGCACGGCACTCATCAGTGAACAAGACTGTTTGAAAATTAGTCTTCATGTATTTCTGGGCCCACTGCAGTGTTTCTGCTTGTGAGCATTGTTTAGGGGTGGCCGAATAGAAGGTTTACGCATAACTGCAAGCCTCTGGAGGATCCTACACCTTGATGTTCGTGGGACTCCAGAGGCACCAGCAGCTTCAAATATCTGTTTGCTACTTTGTAATGGCATTTTAGCAGCTGCTCTCTTAATCCGATGTTTTTGTCTGGCAGAAACCTTCCTCATTGTGCCTTTATCTGCACGAACCCGTGTGCTCTGAATCAGCCACAAATCTCTCAACAGTACGATGATCACGCTTAAGTTTTTGTGAAATATCTAAGGTTTTCATACCTTGTCCAAGGCATTGAACTATTTCACGCTTTCGGCAGCAGAGCGATCCTTTTTCTTTCCCATATTGCTTGGAAATGGTCGTCTGCTTAATAATGTGGAACGCCCTTCTTAAGTAGTTTTTCCTTAATTGGGCTTAATTGGGCAAACTAATTATCACAGGTGTCTGAGATTGATTTCAGTGATCCAAAGAGCCCTGTGACACAATAACATCCATGAGTTTAATTGAAAAACAAAAAATTTAATCTTAAATACAATTTGCATAATAATTTGTAACGCAGTGTAAATAACTCTCACACTTAAACAGGTGTGGTGAAAGGTTCTTGAACAGCACACTCATAAAAGATCACTCCAGCAAACCGGGATTCAAAATCGATGCGACCCTCCTCCACTCCATTCACCTCCAGTTCATGACATCATGACATCCAGCTCCTGGTGTTCCTTCCACTGAGCTCGTCAGAAGCCCCCATCTCATCCATCCAGATGTTCCACTCATGGCATCACTACTCCCTTAAAATGATGACGTCACGATCGTGTCTACACTACACTAACACTCTTCTCTTTTCTAAACTTGAATGTGCACTATGTTAATAAATGTATTTATCTTGCATGGCAGCTTAATTTTTATGATCTAATGAGATCATACAAAATACATAGTGCGTCATTCTGGATGTGATGCGGCGGTCACAGCCTCAGCTGCATGCTGCCGGCTCAGCCTTCACACGTATTTAGCACCTTTAAATGTTAGATGAAACATATCTATATCAAATCCATTGGGATTTATTTTTACATAACACTCACTATTCTGCTGTGTCGACGGATTATCAATCATATGAAAATGTCAGTGATAATTGCCATCGTATATCTTTCAAAAATAACAAAGGTGGAGGACAAAAGGAAAATCTGTCCTGGGGCAGTTTTTTTTTTTCTTCTCCACATTGTTCAGCAGGCACACGGCGATGTTAAAAGGAGGCGTCTCACTTTCAATCCACACGCACAAAAACCCCAAACCTGTACGTCGTTAAAAGCTGCAGCCCTTACTACTGTTACATCTGCCGGGTGCTGACTCACCGTGTGCCGGGGCCCACTCACATTCCAGCAGACTGAACAATGTTTGTATCTATCCCCGGGACACGCAGCGCGGAGGGGAGCCTCCTGCCGAGAAAAGGCAATAAAAGATTAGCTGTAATCGGAGAGGATTGAGTGGAAAATGTCAGGTCTGTTGTTGTTGCCTTTCAAGGACAAAAAGGTTGCGCGTTCACACTGATTTGGCAAATGTCAGGTCAGTCACTGTTGTCCCCAGCCAGCGCGGCCTAACCGCCACATCGCCACAGGCTCTCTCCATGTCTGACTCGCAGTAGTCACATCAATGACATCAGTGTTTCCTCAGGAGGACCGGAGCTCTTGCGATAACTACGCCATGTTACTATTTTTCCACAAGATATAAAAAATGTGAGAGAAATGTTGAAAGTATGTTTGCCAATTTGATCAATGGCCTCAGTTTTCTTCGTCAGGAGTCGACCAGGTCAGAACCACTTTCATCCTTCAAGCTGCAATCTTCACACACGCAAACATTCTTTCAGTATAAAGAACTTTGCCTCCTGAGTGGACTCAGGGGAGACTGCCCACAGGCGATGTATCGCTCCAGCCAGATTCATAGAGTTGTTGGGAGAGCTACACAGCATGGGAAGAACCACTAAGGTGAACTTATTATAGACTCAATTTGGGACGAAGCAAGCAGCAGAATATACGTACAAGAGAAAGGATTCCTATAATCCTTTATCCTACATGGTATGATGTAGGCCTGTGTGTGTATCAAATTCATTGGATTCTTAAATTATCTACATTGTGAAAACTCGGTTATTACAATGTGCACAAATTGAGTAACGAGTAGGCGATAGCACGCAGAGAAATGGACGGCGTTCTGAACCCCCTGCTCCGCTGATTTCAATGGGAAAGTCCGTTCTACCTCTATTCTATCTTTCTGCTGGCACCAGTGTGCCGATGCTACGTTGTTTACGTGTGTTCCTGCCTGCCAGGAAGCTAACGCGTCTGCTGGAACTACAAAGGAACAGCGAACCCTCCAAAGCGAGGGATTCTCTCATATTCAGAGAGTAATAAACATTAAGTTAACACAGTGTCATGTCAACAGTAAAACAAGTAACACGAACCAGACAAACTGGCCTATTACAAATAGACGTTGACAATGTAAACGTGAACATTTTATTTTCGGTTATATTTGAACTGTCTATGCGTTGAAAACATAACCACATACTTCACTATATCCTATATGCTGTTGTGGAGTGTCTGCATCCAACTGTGGCTGAACAATCACATCTCATGCACAGTTCCCCTTTCCAATTAGGCAATTTTTCACACTTAAGTAAACAGGCGCCGCGTCCTCTCCTCAGACCCTGCCATCACTCTCAGTCTGTGTCATTTCAGGGAAGCCATGACAACAGCCTTGCCCTGGACAGAGAGGGATTTCTACGAAGACGGGACCTCCTCGAGACCTCGTTTTATTTTGTTTGTACGTGACTGTGGGGGCAGGGGCGTGGTTTAGCGCACCTGCGACGGAAGAGAGAGAAGCTCGCTCATTGGGATCAGCTGCAGGTCATTAGAGCTGCGGCTGGGACCAATGAGCGAGCTATAGCAGGGCTATTTTAAGCCGGCAGAGAGAGCAGTAGGGTGGTGGGTGACATGCAAGGAGTAACGTGTGTTGGAAACATTGAAACTACATGAAATAAAGCCAATGGAACCCGTGAAAGAGGCTATGTGTGCATGTGTGCTTCCCTCGACCGCCACAGTGACGCTAGACAGGATCAGGAATATGTCCCTTCACTCTGCCGGGATGTTCACTGACACGAGGGATTGAACCTGTGACGCCCGGCTGGAGGAGGATATTGTGGAGCTGCTGTTCCGCCTCATTAAGAAATAGGGTCAGAGCAAATGATAGCATGTGTAAACATTTTAGAGTAATCATGACGCCCTCTTAACATGGACGTAGCTCTTTTCCAGGGACAGAACACCTACAGCTGTTGACAGCAAAAATGAACAAAACAGTCATTGCTGGTCGCCAAACAGGTCTTGGCTAATTCTCCACACACATGAATTTGCCTGCGAAGCGTTTCGCCTGTCTCCATTTGCATTGTTTTTAACGACTGTTTGGCTCCCGGGAGGAGATAATCCCAGTGTAACAAAGGTGTTATCTCATGCAAAAGGGAAACTGAGCTTTTCAAACAAACAGAGGGAGGTCAGCGATTGGCTGAGACACAGCTGTCCCTGCGCAGTCGGCCTATCGGTGACCTTGAGGAAGCCAGGAGGTTGTGTCCGCTCAGCTGCCCCGACTGCTGTTATCGCTGGCAGACACTATATCACTTGTGTGTGTGAGTGAGTGAGTGTGTGTGTGTGTGCGTGTGTGTTTTTTGTCCGTGTGTGTGGCAAGGGGGGGGGGGGGGGGGGGCTATGTGGGTGTGTTTCCCCGTCTACGTGACTGCTTGTGTTTGTACAGACTGAGTGCATCTGTCTGTGTGTATTTGTGTTCAGGAGTCTGCAGCTTACACCACCTGCATAGTCATACTGATAGGAGAGAGGATGTTTATTGTGTGTGTGTGTGTGTGTGTGTGTGTGTGTGTGTGTGTGTGTGTGTGTGTGTGTGTGTGTGTGTGTGTGTGTGTGTGTGTGTGTGTGTGTGTGTGTGTGTGTGTGTGTGTGTACAACAAAAGGGCAATTGCTCTCCTGGTTGAATGAGAAGATGTGTGTGTCTTAAGTACATATGTTCCCCGGTTTGCTGACATCATGTTTTTCATAACTGCTGACAAAGGACTTTCAGAGAAAAAAACAGCAAAAGCGAAAAGAAACCGAAGTCTCTCGTACCTGCTGTGCTTACTTAAGAGTCTCAAATACAGCATGAGGAATGCAGGCAGGTCCACACCCACTGAATAAGTTTAAAAAAGGTGCAATGTGTAAGATAGATACGTAATAATGCTTTTTTGACAAAAACAAGTTAAGGGATTTTTTGGTGAAGATGCTCAAACCATGAGGTCACAAACCCACAAATGTATGTGACATCTTTGGCCGTTGCCACAGTAACGCTAATAAACTCCTACTGCACTGCTCTGTGCCGGGGATGATGGAGTTTATCAGAGGCAGCAGAGACCAAGGTGACACTTCATCTCTTATCAGGACTTCCTGCTCTAATCGCTGAGAGAGGCTGAGCCAGCTGACCAGCACCGCCTCTGCCGGCTGGGTTGGCAACAGGTGCTGCCGTGTGTGTGTGTGTGTGTGTGTGTGTGTGTGTGTGTGTGTGTGTGTGTGTGTGTGTGTGTGTGTGTGTGTGTGTGTGTGTGTGTGTGTGTGTGTGTGTGTGTGTGTGTGTGTGTGTGTGTGTGTGTGTGTGTGTGTGTGTGTGTGTGTGTGTGTGGAGAGAGATGGAGGTGGTCTAGGACTAAAGCCAGTTAGCACAGAGAGGGTCAAGGGGCAGAAAAATGTAGGAGAGACGAATCTGAAGCATGTCCACAACTCTACACACACACACACACACACACACAGAGAGAGAGAGAGAGAGAGAAAGAACTGTAGTTTGAGTTATACAAACACACCCCAGGGCTGCTGCAGAGGCACACATATATAACACCCTTGTTTAATCTGGAGGTTACGATCTTTTGGAGGACGTATTAACTAACTGCCAAGGTTGAATGGCTGAAAAGATCTTTTGGTTGAATATGGAAACAATAAATGTCAAATTTGATTCTACTCACACGAGGATGAATCATTGCATTGTGAAAGTGGAAGGTCAATTGGCTTGATAAGCACAAAACTGAATACGAAACAAGTGAAGGCTGTTATGGTTGTTTTCACAGTGGAAGAACAGTTCAAATTCAGAGATGATATGGAAGGAATACATCACGTGACAGCAACATGTAAAGGCATCTTTAAAGCTGTTATTAAAGCTACATTTTAATAATGTGTTTTTGGCCACCTGGGGGCAGTAGGACAAGATGAAAACCCAACCGTGATCACTTGTTTGCACACAGTTGCTGACACGGCCAGCAGAAAGGATTCACTCTAGTTTGAACTCTGTTTTGGTCTCCACCAACTGCTGAGGAAAATCTTTCTTTGGCAGCAAAAAACAACTGCCTGCTGCAGCCCGAGAGTAGTGAGTGTGTCACAAAGTATCACAATGAGGAGATGAGGAAGTATCATGCAACACTTTATTTATGACCAGGCTCCACTCTCTCTCAGAGACATTGGTCCAATTCCAGTCCGGCCACTCCCGCTCTGTTTGTGCGTTCACGTGGAGGGTCCGCCTATCACGTGCCATCCCAGACCAATAAGGGGGCAGTGGCAGTGGGTCATAAAACCCTCCAACAGCGAGTCTTTAACGATGCTGACTTTGGGATTGAGTGCTCTAAGAGCTCTTTGTGCGGCTCAATGGGCCTTTGGAGCGTCAACCACCAAAAGCACCAGGTGTCATTAGCATTAGCCCCACCTCCTCCTCTCTCTTCTTGTTCACCGCTCTCGGTTTACCTGACCAGAAAGACTGTGACTCAACCGTTATGTGAGATAATGTCTATGACTCGTTCATTTGTGAACAAAACCAAACTGCTGCGGCCTCCATGAATCACTGAGAAGGAGAGCGATGCCCTTGTCCACCGGGGCAGCTCAGCCTCCGAGGCGCGTTTGTGTAACTCAAACTGCAGTCTGCACCCACACACACACACACATGCAGTGTGACACGGGCAAAACGACAAGCTGAAATGCATTCTGAAAAGGCCAGCTTGTCTTGCTCATCCTTTTTCTTACCAGTTGGGTCTTTTCCATAAAAAGTTTAAAACACAATTGATGTACTACTGAGCAGATGGCTAAGTATTCCTGGATTTTTATGTCCCCATCCCACACTGCACAGCCTGCTAATGGATAATAACATAAAGTGTAATGGTGTAATGATGCTGAATGGTGAGAATGAAGATCTGAAGTGTGGGATTATTCATTTGACGTTCCCCCAGAATCCTCCAGTGCAGAATAATGAAGAACACTCCCAAGTACTCGTACTCCGATCAGATATCCACACAAAGGCACAAACAAGTTGGCTTTGATTCCGGCGCACAGCTTGAATGAAGCGCCGTAAAAGCAATCCGACACCTATCTATCTCCCGCCTACACAGTTGGGAGAAAACAAAACAGCGAGTGTGTGAACAATCTGCTCTCGGTTCTCTGTGCTGATGAGCTGCTTCTCCGTCTGACGGGAGGGGGGAGGGGCCGTGGAGCCTCGCCGGCGCCAGATGTCCCAGAATAATGGGCCTTGCTTTTGTGTACCTGTTATCGTTAGTTTGAAATAACAAAGCCATCTGAGGGGCATCTCTGGGTAATCGATGATGTGACGGCGATGTGCCGCTTGATAAGAGACCCCGTAATCTGAGTAATGATCGTCTTGAAGATGATTACGGCTTCGATTCAGCCGCTAACGACACCTGTGTACAGCACGGAAAGTTTTCTAAAACAGAGTGGACCGGCAAGAATATCAGATAAGACCAATCAGACCATTAACCGGAACTGGTTACAGCAAAGGTTGGCATGGCAACCAGTCAAGCAATGGGAAGCAAACATGGCAGCAGTGCCTGAGAGCATCGTGGACCAGCAGACTGCCCGTCTCAAATCAGACAACACAAGGTTTGAAACAAAGTAGATGTCACACAATTGCATGTAGCAATGCTGGTGTTACAGCCCACTGAGCCCATTCAGGGGAGCATATGCTGCAGGATGCCGTGTGTGTCAAATGAATGAAGGTTATACCAAATAATGCGTCATTGAAACACATGAGCCATGCAAAGCCTCCAACCAAGGTTCAGATGACCAAGTGGGTCAAACGTCAGGACTTCCCTCCGAACACAGAAGCACTAGTGGGTGAGTTTAAATAATGGAGCGTGATGGTTGACATGCAGCAGGTGGCCTGAAGCGAGACTCCAAACCAGCTAATGTTGCTGCGGGGGCTCGTTGTGCAAATAGACCTTTGTTTGCTCACTAATTTTCCACGAGTCCTGAATCTTCTCATGAGAACAGCATGAAATACCTAAATAACTATAAACCGCCCCAAAACTTGAAGTGAATTTTACTTTCCACTTATGGTCACGAGCCGAGAACCTGCTAAAAAAATGTCTAAGGGCTCTTTATCTAAAATCGCTGTGAATGGCAACTGTACAGGGGGTGGATCTTTATATCACTCACCTGTTTAAATCATACTAAGGGTGTGGTCGCCTTGGGTGACAGATGGGGGCCGTCTCAAGCTTTGTTTATACTCGCGCTTGGCTCCAAGCATAATTGGAGGCGGTGAGGTCGCTAGCTGTCTGTTCTGCTGCATCACATCCAGCTGTTTGTCCTTCTCTTTTAGCATTAGCATTAGCATATTTAACGGCCATTATACAGGAATTAGACCGCCAGCATGGCGACGGCCGGAGCCGCCCACTTAGAGATTCACAGCAGCGCTTGAGATGCCTGTGGGTGATGTCACGTTACATCAATATTTTATACAGTGTATGATTAAAAAGGTGCACAGTTCTAAACCGTTACGGCAAATCAACAGTTCACCCGGTCCGGTAGAACTCAACATCTCCCCCACTGCTCTAATGGCCTCTTCCAGATGTGTCGCGTCATCTTTTCCTGATTGATTCAGTCATTGATTGGCATGTGGACGGCAACACACCAGAAATACATTCAAACTGATAGATGGCTTCGCACCATCTTAATGTTTGGAGCTGTGGACTATGGAGCACTTGCATACTGTAGAACCAGAAGTACTTGTGGACAGACAAAGAGAGTCACTGGTGCCCTTTCTATCACAGTAATCCCCACAGGTACCGAAGCTAACGAGCCCGCTCACACCTTTCAGTAATATTAAGTTTACGGATCAATAACCCTCCGACGCCCTCTTGTACTGCAGTGCTCATAATGTTATTCAGCCCTAATCAGATACAATGGATCCCGCGAAGGTTATTGATTACTTGGAATATCTTGGAATTTATAAACACGTGAATGCAGCGCTGTAAAACCAACTAGGAACGACAAGCTTCCATGCACCATCTGACAGGCGGCCCTGTGGCATACATACAAATGTTCTGTTTATGGGCTGGACTCACCGCAGAGCCAGAGATCCAGGAGCGTAAAAGCATTGCATGCACGAGCTGGTCTCCAGTCTATGCTAACAGATTTGAGTCCAGTTCTGAGGGGAATGTCTGAAGAATTCATTTTCAAGGATATAAGAAGGAATCAAAAGGCGCCATGTGACAGAGGCCCATCACAGAGAAGATGCCGCGGGGAAGTGATGAGTAAGTGATGCAACCCACTGTGTGTCTGTGTCCAGAGAGGAGAGACATGTCCGCCAACGTGACTTCATCGTGAGCGCATGCTGTCGCCCAGGATGGCTGCAGTTACCAAACGAGGTCATCCACAAAGCTGCTGTGAAGCCAGCAAGGCTTGTTCCTCTATTGGCCCCAAAGAGAGGCTTGATGTGACTGTTTCGGACTCATTTAATGTGAGGGATTTATGTTCCCTTTTGCGCTACACTAGGTTTTTAATTCTGAAAACATTTTGCCACCTGAATTTCATCAGGCAACATTTAAAAAACAAAAACAAAAATGTTGGGCCGTCCAAACAGCACTTCTGACGAAGAATACTGGCCTCCGATCTACATTTTCCCTCAACAAATACCATGAAAAGGCCAAAACCAACAATTGATATACATATATATATATATATATTTAAATGAGCAACACTGTTACACTGGGTGACACGTTCCTTCATGACAATGAACACACATTGTCCAATGGGGGTCGACAGGTCCAACGGGGATCATCTGGGGAAACATAGGTGGTGATGACCCCACAGATCTGGATTAACAGCTCTTTGGAAGTCACTCAAGTCACATTGCACCCCCTCCAACCCCCTGATCAAAGAGAGATGTAATGGTGAGGAATAAGTTGGCGGTCAACTGGCATGCCAAGATGGAGTTACAGACACTTTCTATGTGAAGTTTGAAGAGCAGCTGCCGTCGGGCATTTCAAAGGAACGCACCGTCGTGTCGGAGGGACGTCAACAAGACAAATTTATCTTGTCCTCGCTCAGCTTTTGTCCCCTTTTGTAGGTTCATCTGAGAACAGACAATATACCTTTATTTACCGTTCGCTGTTCCGTTATGTCTGGAAGTATCCTGTAAAGTACTGATATTTGGGAGTAATTACAAGAAACTAGAGACATAGCTCTGAGTCATTCATGTTAACATTAAGAGCAGTTGTTTATGTCCACGTGTATCTCCGGTAAAGAAAAACACAAGAAAAAATGTATTTGTGTGCAGGTCTTTAGAGAAATTGCACATTATATTAATTTGTGTACTTCTGTAACTTATCGTCAATCATTATCATTATTTTATCTATAAATTAGTAATTGAAACTTGTTATACAATTGTTGGAAATGATTCAGTGTTTATCAACATCTTGTATCAATTTAGTCAATTTGCTAATTTTATGATCTTCTCCATTTGTGCTTTTAACATTGATGATCATGCTACATGTCATCAGAGCAGCACATCCTCATCTAAAGTGACTTCATATTCCCCGCTGTCAGTCTAGAAATGAGCACCTGCTAAATGTCAAAGATATACACGCGTTTCCATTCTGGATCCTGAAGGCCCAGACTTCAGTGTCTCGAGAGGCGAGCTGCTTCTTTCCAGCAGCGCTCCTCTCCGGCAGCAGCGAGGCATCCATGCGTCGGGCAGGATGCCGTCATGTGCACTGCGCTTAATTGAATTAGCTCAGCGTTAAGACCGGAGAGTAGCCGGAGCCACGTGTGCGTTTGACATTACGCGCTGGCAGTGTATCTGAGCGGCAACAACTGGCAGTGAAACCCAATTCTCCACGCGGCTTCTACATTTAGACCAGGAAACGGAGGGTGAGAGGTTCAGCGGTTATAAACCATGAAAGGCTGGAGACCAACAGGCCGCGGCTTCCTAAACAGGTTGGTTAAACAACTCCGCTGAACCCAGGGCTCCGACTCACATATGCCGTTGTTGTACAGGGAGACCAAAAGAAACCACACAAGACAGTTTTTATTTTTGTTTTCTTTTAATGGAATGTGTCTTTTTCGAGGTATGAAAATAGATCTCACATTGAAATAAGAAATTGGACAGTGGCTACAAAGGGCACGGCTTTAACTGTGTGTAATGATGGCAACAGGAAGGCATGTCGGAGAAGTATCGCACCAGCCGCATTAGATGAAGGGCACAGCTATTACCCTGTGTGGGAGATGACAACAACACCGAGGCATGTGTTGCTGTGGCTGTGTACACCAGCAAGAGGAGGAAAGCACTTTGCAGCCAACAGGAAACGACATGAGCGAGATGATGTCTCCTGACAGGACCACATCCCACCATCGTGAACAAACCACAACAGAGGAAGCCGTTACCCGTCACGTCCTGCTAAATGTTGCCCTGTATACATCACCACCTTCACAACAGTCACAATGTTACGCTTGTTCATTTTCTCCTAAAAAGTAAAAGCATTTCATAACTTCCAGTACAAAAGTTGCCGATTAGAGATATAGTTTTATGAAGAGTCTTAGAGGCAGAGCTGTGAGAGGCATATATATTCTGATTGGTTGTGGTACATGTCAGGGGGATTGGCCAAGAAGAGCAGTGGGATGTGTAATTACACATCATGAAAGGATATCTTACTGGCTAGCTAGCTAGCTAGCACAGTAGCTAACTTACCATATGTAAGTTAGTTCGCACTGTACCTAACTAACAGACAGCAGGCTAGTTAGCACAATACAGTCCGTGGTTAGCACAAGCTAACTTACCACAAGCAGGCTAGTTAGCACAGAAGCTAGCTTACAGTAAGCAAGCTAGTTTGAACCATAGCTAATGTGGCAATAAAATGGCGCAGTTGATTCACCAATTTGTACCACTGACCCCCGGCTGATAACTGTCCACAAACCACGTCTCTTTTGTGAACCGTTGTACTCAGACTTCCATGTTGATGTAGCAACACGGCCAACAAGCTACCTGAGCTTCTCCTGTTTTTGTACCTCTGAATTACAACGTTAAACAATGTCAAGGTACCTTTCCTCTTTTCTTTTACAAGTAGTAAGCTCTGCCAACTGGTTTCCTCCATCTTGTGGTTTCAGACTACAGTATGAAGCCAGAAAACAGCAGTTATTGGTCCCCACCCACTAAGATTTAATGCAACCAATGAAATTGCCATCGAGAGCAGTCAATACAACAAAAACCCAACTGAGCGTGTTACTCACCATAAAAACTAAGCTCTACTCTGTAGCCACTGAAAACAAACTGAGGGTAATTAACTGGTAGGCTATCTCACTAAGATTTAAGACTCACAAAATCAAGATATAGCTTAGTTATGAATGCTGGAAAATGATTGATGTACACCATGAAAATACTAAGATGTCCTGTGGCTATTAATAAATCAAGCAAACATGCAGTTATCTCATCATATATCTGTAGTATTTAGTATATTCTGAGCTGTAACACTGCACAAGAGTGAAAACATAATGAAATGGTTCTTTGGTTCAGTTGAAAAATAAAAACATGATCAATGATACATTTTACCACTGATGAGTTGATCTGACTAACCTACAGCAACCGTCTTAAAATAACTAGGTAACTTATTCCCAAAGGACTTTGTGGGTAACATGTGGGCTGAGAACAACCGATCAAGCATGTCTTGTTCCCTCTAGCAACAAACACACTGAACATTCATCAACAAACAGAACTTTTTTTTTTTATAGAAAATATATATACATCTAATAAATAAGGGATAAACCCATCGCAACGGTAGAGTACAGTTGTGTTCTCACATGCTTTTTGTCCATCAGTCTTTTGTGAAATAAGTCTCTGTATTGAAAAGGGGACGCTGGTATGTGGACACCACCGCGTGGAAGAGGGGTTCTCCTGGAGAGTGGAGGTGTGTGGTGAGGCAGCAGGGACAGACCCTCGTCGATATTCATCCTCCAGCCGAGTGTCCAATTAACCTGCGGATGCAATCAATTAGACAGACTGCAGACTGATGGGGCCGGAGGCCAATCTAATGTCACTGGAAACACAGACTCATTATAACAGAACCTCAAGATGCTCATTTCATTGCAACGGTCAGCATCAAGCTCAGACCCTCCTTACTTCATGTGACAGTTTTAACATTTATTTCTTACATAACATAAATACGCATGTGAGTGAACCTGGAGAGCTGAAGCCAGGATTTAGAGATCTCTGTTAGCCTAAAACATTGTATAAATACACTGAAATTAGCTCAAAAGTACACACCACATGTTATTAAATAAAACTGCTGGAATCCCCAAATTCTTGTAAAAATACAAAAGACATGACCTCAGACCTCAAGTCTATGTTGCTCACTGATACTACAGTGAAGTGGAGCTCTAATCATGAGAACAAACATGACTTAAATATGTATCTTGCAAAGTTAATATAAGTTATGTCTTTCTTTCTTTTCTTTTTTTTAAAGCGTCGCAATATCTCCTTTAAATTAAAAGCCTTGGCAGCAACATGGCAGTGTTTCCACCATTTTTTCACAATGACAGAATAATACCATGTGACCACATTGTTTCCGTGTGTACGTCCACTGATGTTTTGCAGAGTTGAACCTTCAGTGTGTCAACAAATCACCATGTGCCACAGAGAGCCACCTGCATGGACACAAAGCAGCTCACTGTGCTGTGTAGGTGCTCTGTAAAGCTCCAGTCACTTGACTCTGGTGTGGCACATATACATTTGTAAGTATATGCATGTGCATAAACTTAAAAACGTTTGGGATTCACCTGACCGCACAGGATGTTTGCGCGCAATCTGCGCGTCTTTACGCATCATTTGGAGGTTTCAAATGCTCAACTTTAACACAGCGAATGTCAACATGCTCAAATATTGAGTCCCTCGACTGAATCTCATTTGAAATGCTTTGTATAAAGAAATATTCGTCTTTCCAGTGTTGCTGTCAACAATTAGGCAACGTTTAAATACATTTATTTCCGCGCGTAAAGCCATGTATTATGGATAAGGGGAAGCCCTTGTGGTATTAATGATCAAACCTGCCTGGGGATGGATATCCAGCACATCGCACCTCCATGAGGGGGACGTGTGGGCAGGCCTACAGCAGAGGCTCACAAACTTTTCTTTACGCCAAAGTAAATCCACATTTTGTACGATTTCGTCCCCCTCTTGCCAGAATATCCGCTCAGGGTTTGATCTGTGAGGAGCACTGGCGCCTATGGTGAAAACTGACGTCCTCGTTCTTAGCACAAATATCCAGGGTGAAAAAACGAAACAAGGGTCCTTCATTTGCAAAAGGATTCCTAGGTGGTCCCTGGACCCGGGCCCCCACCCCCTTCCCCTAAATGTCGCTGTCTGTCTTACCCGCTATTGGCGCACCAATGTCCGAGGCACTGGCCGCAGGTCACGCTACGTGTGGCGAGCAGCGGGCCGTCTTGTGGCCGGGCATCTGCACGAGCAGCTGCTGCTTCTGCCGGGTGGACTTGACGGCCAGGATCGCCTGCCGGTTCTTGTAGTGGACCATCTGCAAGGTGATCTCCGCGTTCCAGCCCTCGTCCTGCGGGCACCTGAAGTCGATCTCCTTGCCCTCCGCCATGACCACCGTGAAGTAGACGTACTTGCCCTTGCGCTCCACGCAGTCCACCGTCTTCATGTTGGCGAAGTGCAGCTCCTTGACTTTGCCCACGTCGCCTCCGCCGTGGTGGTGGTGGTGGTGGTGCTGCGGCTGGTCGTGCTGCTTCGGCGGCAGCAGCAGCACGCCGTCCTCCGTCAGGACGCAGTGCTTCTTCTTCCAGAGCTGCAGCAGCCCGTCGCTCCGCTTCTCCAGCAGTCCCTCCTTGAACACCTTCCTCCCGTTTTCCAGCATCTTCGCCCGGACACTTCAGGCTTCCAACTCCCTGGTGCTGTAGCGGGCGAACGGCTGTCTATCCCGGAGCAGGCGGAGGCATGAGATGCGGCGGTGAGCCGCGTCTGGTGGTGGTGTGAGAGGCTGTCTGTCTGGCTGCTGGTCACGGAGTGTGAGGGGGGCGGGAGGGGTCTGCTGGAGGTGCACCGCCCCCCTCAGAGGCACCCAGCCTCCCGACTCTCTGCAAACAATTACAGCCCGATAATAAGAATGACTTATTCTAAGGAGTTTGTACGGTGCATGCATGTTCACCTTTACACTACAACGTGTGAGGTACTACACTGGAGTTGTTCCATTGGATACCATCTACATTATAGTGGTTCCCAACCTGGGGCTCGAGACCCCAGAGGAGGCTCAAGAGGCTCTGTGGTAATAGTCTCATTTACTTGATACAACACTGGAAGAAGCCATTAAGCTCTTGTATTGCTCTCAACACATGTACATGTTTGGTCTTGTATTAAAGTCTTTAATCATTAGTATTTTACCTGAGCAAAGGATCTGAATACATCCACCATTGGTGGCATCAGTTTATAATGCAGCATCTAGTTTTCCTTTGGCCTCATCCTATGAGCAGCCTAGTTTGTAGTATTGTTAGTTCGCCTACTAACAGTTCTCACAGATACTTTAAAAAAACATCTGAAACTAAACACGTTTGAAGCCCTTCACTTATGAACCGTCTGGGAGTGTCCCCTTTGATATCAGTGTGGTAGTGATGGTCATTTTATTTCATCACAAACCATATTCCACACGGAGGCCAGCGAGCAGCTTACATTGTACAGTCGACGCGATGGCGCCCTCTTCTGGCACAAGGTAGTGCATACACGCCGTTTAGACTGCCGGCCAAAGGAGTGGCCTCGTTACATTTAGTAGACATATTTTGGAGATTTACAATTGTAATTAAAAATCCAATCACTCCTACTAATACAAATACTAGTTGTGTTAACAACTCCAAGACCATAAACAAACAATCACATAACAAAACGAGTCGACCATATTACATGTTTAACCAATTTATTCATGAACATACACGTACGGTTATTGAGTACATTAGTATTTTTGTAGCATAGCATTTTGCCTTGACAACAGCTGCTCAGAAGGACCCTACAGAACCCCTTCACGTCCTTTCCCCAATCAACAGGATGTGAATGCTCCCTGCAGAATGAGGGACCCGGCTCTCCACAGCGGACACCATGCTGCCCAACAAGCGGTTTCACAACTGAAATAAGAAGGCATTGAGAATCGGGGGTTGGGGGAAGGGGCGGAGGCAGGCTACGTTTTTTTTCTCTATCCCCCTACCTGGCTAGTAAGTATTGCTCTGACACGCTTCCCTGTGGCCTTCTGGGTAACAAAGCGAGGAGTTTGGGTAAGGGTGGCGGGTCATTGGCCAACAGGATGGCCTTATCGCACACCCCCCCCTCTTTCTTTCACAGTGATTAAAATGAACCAGGACCTCAGGGGCTGGGCTGAGGGAGTCACCTGACCGGTCACAAATTGGTGAGGTAAATGTGATAACCAGATGAGAAAAAGAAAAAAAGGAGGTGGGGGGGTGAACCTGACATGTCCACAGACTCTTGAAACTTTCCTTTTTCCCTTCTGTGCTACATCTGCTTCCTCCAGAGCCTCTCTGAACACACCACGTGGGTCAGAAAGGCAGAGCCCTTAAAAACCAGATGGCACGAGTTGAACAGTCCACAGAGCGGGTGTCAAACAAAGTGCTGCTTCCAGGGCGTACTCACGACAGCTAACCAATGATGGGACGCCACCGGTACACCACACAAGTACAAAGTGCTATAGAAAAGACAACAGCAACGCCACTGCAAGCCTACGGGGAGCCTGAAGCACTGGGTCATTGGGCCCGGGCAGGCCACGAACTGGCCATCCCACCAAACCGTCTCAGTCTCTTCCTCGTCTTAAGAATTCTCTGGAATGTTTAAAAAAAAATAAAAAAAAATAAAGAAACTCGACCAGGTTGCACCAAGCCCTGGGAGCGACATACAATGGGGCTGGAATAAACTTTTTTTGGGGCTCAATTTAGACGAGTCCGATCCATCTGTTAGAGAAGTGGACTCCGCTTTAGAGAGAGAGAGAGAGGTTCACCGACGGCGCCGGGCCAGTCCGCTCACTGGAATGTATGGAGTGGAAAGTAGTTGAGCACAAGTGAAGTAGGACGTGGCCCAAACATCACAGATTCCGGATCCCATGCTAAATGAGATTAGATAAACTGGAATAGACACCCGGGCTGCTGGCCACCCACCCATCCGCTGTCACTAGAGCTGGAAATGCTACAGTGCTTCGGCCCCGCTAAGAAAGAAAACAATTGACCTGGAAAGACCGAAACGGACCAACCTGGAACTTTGGTAGGAGGAAGAGGAAGGGGAAAAGGGAAGGGGCGTTGCCGCGATGCAGTCTAAATCACAGCTGTTGTCTAAGAGCAAATACAACAAAAGACTTCACGAGAACCCAAACTAGTTTTTAGCAGTGAAGAAACAAGTTCATGCTTTTTGAGGGAGATTTGTTTTTCCCTGTATTCTATCTATTATACAGAGGAAGAGAAGGAAAAAAAAAACAGGTCTAGTAAAATACTATGTATATCGAGCCACGCAGCTCCCAGTATTATACCATGAGTTTTTGTAACAAAAATCTTGAAACTTTTTTCTTTGAATTCTCTACCAAGAAAAATACAAAACATTATAAGGCGGTAAGTAACTATTTATTTTTTTAGATCTGTTTTTTTGTTTTTAATTTGAGAAGCCGTTACAGTGCAGTTGATCCTCAAAAGGCAGCTAGGCCGGGCTTCACTGCTGCTTGCACTCAGCTGGGGGGACTGCATCCTTCTGTAAGCAACCACAGGGAAGAAGGGCGGGGTTGTTAGAACACACACACACACACGCACGCACGCACACGCACGCACACACACACACACACGCTGCAATAAATTCTAAAACATCTGTACGTCTCAACTACGGAGCCGATCCCGCGATGCTAAAACTTCTGAAAACGTGACGTAGTGGTTTTGCTACAGTTCCTTAGGTAACGGAGGGCTCGAGACCAACGACGTTATCAAATCCAAAAAGCAGCACACGCCCCCGTTAAAGCTACATTGCTGGCAGAAGGAGAGCTAGTTATCGTTAGTCCTGTGGAGCCAACAGCCGCCGGTTACTTTGAGTTTTAGTACGATGCGTTCACGCTCCAGTCGGTAAAAATGAGATGTGGGCTACGGTAAATGTTGGTGTGGTTTTAGCTCCAAGTATTAAGAAACAGAAAAGTCTGGAACGTAGAAGGGGGTGCTGACATGACACGGTGCTGGGTCAGATTTAAGCAGGACATCATATTGATCTAAACAAACTGAAGGAAAAGATAAACCCATACTTAAAATATTAAAACAAAATGTGAGCCTTAGAACACACTATGATTCATAAGGAAGGAGATGCTTTTAAAGTTCTTCTCAAACGTAAAAGCATAAGATGTTTTTTGCGTTGCTGCCCTCAGGCTGTTGGGCTCAAATCAATTAGCAGCCAACCACAAAGGGAACACTGGCGTGAATCCGGGCTGTAAAGAGACGTTTTATACGACACACTGAAGGTGATGCACACGGCAGCTGCTCTCGTGGCCCGATGCCACGCTGACTGAACAGTGGAAGGTCACTTCAGCTATTTAGTGAAATACATTTCATCACGGCTGAATGTCTGACAATTGAGTCTAAAACAATAATAGTTTTGTGGGCATTTTGTTGTAAAATGTTGTCTCCCACACTATGATGTAGTGCTGTTGAAAGAGTTTGTCTTGTTTTTATCTGCTGCCGGTAGAGACGTTTCCAACGACCGACATTTAAATTGAGAGCGGTCAACTCTCAAAGCAAGAAATCACAATTGACCACAATTTAATGTAGAAGGCTGAATATGGGCCGAAAAAATTAACTCTTAATGAACTTTATATTGTTACGCTAGCTTCAGAGTGCTGCTGGCCAACCAGTCGATCGAGAGAGAACCAGGCCGACTGCTGGACCCAAGCTCTGCTCCAGAAAGAGGAGGCGGCGGGTTGAGAGAACGCGGTGGTGAGGAAGTGAGTCATGAGCGTCGGATGAGTTCAGATCTGAGCGCCAGAGTTAGAGAGCAACAGCTGAGAAGGCATGTGTCCACGTGTGACCGACTAGTATCTCTGGAGCCGACTAGTGGGGCTAGTGCGAGGCAATGTTAAAACTAATCACGCATATCCTATTAGCAAGCAATCAAGTGTATTAAGAAATAAAAAGGTAGATAATAATGTCATCTTCCTAAGGATTAAAAAAAAGTGGGGCCATTGTAAATTTGTGCAATCCATTTCACATGAACAGCCCTCATTGGCCTTTAGACCATCATTACAAGCAGCTCTATAGAGAAAGACTGAACAGATCCAATGTGAACAGGGAGGATAAAACAATGGACCGATGAGCTTTCAATGGGTTTTAAAGACAGACATCCATAAAAAGCAAATTTTATGGCAGAAAAAAAAATCCTCATCCTGAAAGAAACTCAAAACTAGCCTGCGTTTGTGGACGGATGGAGTTCAACACGGTGGAGAAAAGAAAAGGGGGCGGGCTGGACTAGCTTCAACATACAGAAATACAGGTGCAAATGCAGGACTCACTATGGGTTAAGAAAACAACAACAAACCGGTGGGTTAGTAACTCAGAAGGGTGCAGCACGGCGGCAGGAGGGGGTTCATGAGTGGGGCGGGGCGGGGGTGCAGACAGGTGAAGGAAAAGCAAAAAGGAAAAACTGACAGTGGTGGAGGGGATGGGGGGAGGGGTGATGGTGTAAGCTGACAATTCACAAGCTGTACCTACCAGGACAGGGTTATTTTTCTACTGTCACCACTTAAACCTAGTGAGGAAACATTTAAAGAGTAGCTGACAAAAGATGCCAAAGTGACTGGAGATGAAGCAACATTAATGAATAGGAAAAAAAAAAAGCATAACTAGCAGAATACAGAATGTCAAAGACGTTTGTTTGCCAAAGAAGCAGAGGTCATGCTGTTTATGAGCTGCTTCAGTCTGGGGAATATTAATATTCATTTTAAAAAGGGATTTGTTACTTTATTGGTTTGGTCTATGTGCACATCTCATGGTGTACTAGATCTAAACTTTTAATATACTATATGTATCAGGAGATCATATGTCTTCATGTTGTATACTTTTGAACTGTCATAGCTTCAGTGTTTCAGCTCCATTGCTTCCTTTAGGAAGGCTTTGAAGCGAGTAAACCGAGTGTCCAGGAGAGAACCCGTTATTTATCACCTACGTGCAAACCTACTATTTCTATATTTATGTCAAATACACAAATAATGCATTTGACTAAGGCTTAAAAAAAAAAAAAAAGTATATTGTCTGTAACATTTCCCTGGTGTCATCCTTCTCTATAAGGTAAACTGGATCTGTGTGTTGCGGAAGGTTCAGGTTTTAGTAACATGCAGTCAGAAATAAAAATGACAGTTCACACCCGCCCACAACTTGTCCTTTTACTTGTAGTGCCATTGATCACTCTCCATGGTTTGGGATTTGCCACGTTTTGTATTCATCGCCAATAGAGATGTGCGTCTTCTCCTTAATGGGATGGCACTCGGCTGGATTTCCGAGTGCCATCCCATTGGAGAATGACGTTTACAGCCGATATCTTTATCGATATCTTATAGCACTAGGAACCCACACAAACAATGTCTATATTACCAAATGGCACTCCAGGTGGGAGGAACAATAGGTTTTGTGTATTTTGGGGTGAACTGGCCCTTAGACTGGTGAGAAGTCATTCCGAGATACAGGCTCTGGTTAAGAAAATGGTGAAGAGGAAAAATATCTAATGGAAGGGTTTTATTGTGCGCCTGGAAGCCAAATCAAGACGTCAATAAAAGCTGAAGCAAAACCAAAAGCTGGTGTACAATGAGATGCATTTGACAGTATGTATTCTGTATGTTGAAATCTGACAAGCAGTTTGGGACAGCCGTTCTCTACCTGCAGCTCAGTGGACACCCGACACGGGAGGGCGGTAATGCTCAACGCGTCTCACTGGGACATTTAAAAAGGTCTCACTCTCAGCTATCAATGGCCGACAGTAAGAGCTGCTTCACTTTTTGGAAAGAGCACCCCGAGTCAACGAAGTTGAGAACGGCTGAGTAAGGTCTTTGTCAGGACACCAGAGATCTTTAGAGGGGGGGGGACGTGCAAGCTCACCTTGGGATCGTAGTCGGGGTCGTTCTCTTCGTCAGCCTCCTCCTCTCCCTCCTGAACACACAGCACAGAACGGCTTTAGACTGCTGGGTTCCTCAACGTGGCCACAATTGAAACGTATCAATATTTAACCATTTTCATACAATAAGTGTCTGCAAATAGTCTTACCTCATCATCTGCCTCCTCGCCCTCCTCATCGTACTGTAAAACATAAATGTGAGGATTAGCTAGAAAACATTTGATTATAAATCGAGCAGCATGTTATTCCTCAAATACATTTGAACAGACATTTCAAGTAAAGAACACTCATCTGTTGATAAATCCTCAGTTAAAACTGGTTAATCCAAATAACTAAGGCATCAAAGTGGATTTAAATTTAAAAACGTGCCCATTCTTTCTGGGAACTTTTAGCTAGGCTTTTTTAGCGACGTGTGCGCAACAAGCCGGTGCTTCTGAAGCGAGCAAAAATGAACCGCTGGTGCCGGAAGAACCGCAGCGACTGGCTCAGTGGTCAGCAGGTCTGTCTTTCAATCAAAGGATAAAGCATGGAAGTCGCTTTGGATGAAAGAGTCAGCTAAATGAAATGTAATGGTTTGCCCGTCAGCTACAACATCAACGGAGTCAAGAATACGACGAAGACGTCGACCCAGCACTGCCCCACCGATGGAGATGTGAATGGAAACACATTCACAACATGTTAGATTACATTTTCATGTTGGGCTGAGAAATGCTTGCTTTGAATGTTTGAATTAGTTCTCCAGTGGATACATTTAAACACTTGACAAGCTTTATTTCTATCATGTTTTATATGTATTATTGGCATGAGAGATTATCTTCAGTTTTACAGCCTATTGTCTCTCTGTTCAGTGTTTTTATAGAGGTGATGGAAATATTCCTTATTTTCACAATGACAACAGGGAACCAAAGTCCCCAGTCAGGTCTTTGGAAGAAGAAGAGACTGAACATTTATGTTTTTCACGCTGTACGGAACACACCGAAGTTTGAGTCCTAAACCAGAGTGTGAACCAAACACGACTTGTGTGTAGTGTTACACCCTTTTAATTACTATAGGACCAACAACCAAACGCTATCAGGGCCCCCCAACCATTACCCAACATTCCTTACAACCCGTGGCAGCGGCAAAGAGAGCAGAGCCCGTTCCCCTGACAGAGATAGTGTAGTCAAGCAGAGCACAGTGGGACTTGTGTCCACTGTAAAGGGCTCTAGCTGACAGCAGGTTAAGCCGAGCTAAAGCTAAAGAACACTCACATCGTCATCGTCGTCCTCGATGGCCTCCCCTGTGAAGTAGAGCACGGCGCGAGGAACGATGCGCTCGCGAATGAAGTGTCCGATCTCAAAGTCTGCAGCCAGGACCGCCTCCGAGTCCTCGTCCTGCAGACAGACACCCAGTCAGTTTAAAACAGTAATGCTCAAGGTCTTTATAGGACATTCAGGGCTGGACCGGTTAGTCTCCTGGGCTCTTCTTTTTTGGTAAAAGGCAGTGATGTACAAACAAATGTGGGTCATTAAAATAAACAGTAAATATTAAAAATATTATTAGAAGCAAGAGTTTATATTTTTACAGTCATGTAAAAATCAGTCATGTTTTGCTTTCGTTGGTTCGAGCTGTTGAATGCTAAATACATTTCAAAGCGTAGAAGTACAATGACTTACCAGCTCTGCGCCTTCTGGAACTGTAAACAAAGGCAGAGAGTTAGTTAGTTATGCGAATACCAAACTGATAGCTTTAAAATCAACTGGGCGTGGACTAGTGAATCTTTGTGCCTCGCCATCCTTACCCTCTGGCGGGGTGAAGAAGTTGAAGAAGGAGTCGTTGGGGACCGTTTTGGTGACCGTCCTCACTGTGCCGCGGCCCTTGTGCTTCTGTTTCTTCTTGATAGTTTTCAACGTGACGTTCTTGCCCTTCGTCCACTCGATCGTGCAACTGTGGTGAAACAAGGTCAGCGTCAGAAACCTAAATGATATCTGGGGCTTTACCTAGCTGCTGAGGTTGTTGAGGTACATGTTATAGCGAGGTAGGTCATGCTTGTTGAGGGGGTGTTTATTCAATAACAAGGCTGACCTTATAAACAGTGCCGGAAACCATGACAATAATGAAATCATAATGCGCCTGAAAATCCTCATCTTTAGTTGGAAACCAAGATCACGCTGATGCAAATTAGTATAAAAATGAGACAGATTTGATGACCTGTCTCATGATGAGACATGATCTTCCAAACCTTGAAAACAAAACCTTGCTTAAATGTATGCCATAAACATAAAAATTATGGGAAAATGTTAAACCCCAAAAATAATCCCATGTGACTAAGTGAACGCAAAAGACCAACCGGAACATCAGGCGCTCACCCTGTGCAGCACATGATCTCTGGCCCATCGAAGGAGAAGGGGTCGCTCTCGTCCGGCTCGGCCCTCATCTTGTAGGTTTTCGTCAACACCGTGTTCGTGAAGAAGTCGTTGGCCTCAAAGAGGAACTCTAACGTGAAGCTCTGTGGAGGATGAACCAGATAGCGTTACAGACGGGTCAGCGGGAACCGACCGCTCCCAGACAATCAACACCAGTCACGCTCACTCACCATGGGCTGTCCTGGATCCGAGAACTTCACTTTAATGTCTTGTAAATGTTTTAGGATGGGTTCATCGTGTTCCTGAGTGGTGGGGAGAGAAGCGCCACAGCATTCAGAGTTAGTAACACACCATGTGTCAGATTCCACGCTGCAAGCCTATGTTCTACACAACTTAGCCAGCAGGTGGAAGCAAACCCTGATCTCCCCCATCACAAATGCAGCCTCAGACCCCTTTTCACTGCCACCCCAGCAGCTTACCTGCAGCATGTCACTGAGCAGGTCCACGTTTTTGAAGACTGTTAACCAGAACTCCGGGATGCCTTTGGGATCCTCCTTTTCCTCGTCCTTCTTCTCTTCCTCCAACTTGGCCTTCTCCTTCATCTCGTCCTGGTTGGGGGAGACATTTTCTTTACAAAACAACGCATGCTCAGCCGGTTCTCTTTTTCCAGGCATCATCCAATATGAAACGAGGCTTGTCGCCACCTACACCCACAAAGACGGCACTCAGCATCTGGGATTAGATGCAGGAGCAAGGGAACCAGTTCCATAATATTAGATCACTAAACTGATTTCATCAACTGTACGTCTGTTTCAATACAGACGTCTGATATCGGTGATAGTGATTGAATCCCACGTTCTTCCTCATTAGCTGCATGCCACTTTGGGAAGTGGCGCTTACTGCGTTCTGGATGAGACTATGAGCTACGTGCACAAAAAGAAAGAGAAAAAGCAGAGTGCTCAGGCAGACAGGGAGCATGCAGGTGTATAAGTCACCTGTACCTGTTTACTTACTGTCAGCTCTTCCTCCTCATCCATCTTCCATTCACACTCCTCGTCTGTGGGCTCATACGCTGCTTTCACTATGTCGCTTCGCTGTAAAGAGCAAGAGAAAAAGATTTAGTTTGTGCCAGTTGCAACCAAGTGATGTACAGTCCAGACGGGTTATATCGTAGTCTTTGGAAAAAGGGAAATCATAAAACAAGTAAATGGAATACGACACCAAGCGGGAGCAGTGTCAGCGACCAGAGAGAAAGTCTGCTATTCTTGAGAATGTTGTTGTTTCCAACCTCTTTGTTTACATGAAAACAAAAACGCATTTCATGCTGCATTAGCGACAAACACGCGGGTAAGTCTGCTCTTCACAATAAAATCCAGTTGAAGTCAAGTGAACAGGGTCAACCTCACTTGATGAGGAAGTATTGCCGAGTCATGTGTGGGGCTGTACCGAACAGGTCAAAGCGTAACACTGAAACTAACGTTTTGTTGTCTTGGCCTAAATTTAAAGTCGTCACATCGTGTTCCTGGATGCAGTGTTGAGCAGCATAAACATGGCAGCCCCCTCAGTAACAGATGCTGAGGAACCATGTAGCGCACTACCATGTATTTGACAACACATGGAACATGGATACAGTCGTAATCCTTAAAGGTTAATGAATTTTAAAAAATGACGTGTGATGCTAATAGTTTATGCTTTGAGGTAACCATCTAACTTGTTCGTGTTCTGGGGTACCGCCCGTGACTGCATTGTCCACGATCGCTATTTATAGATCAATACTACGAGCGCTGCAGATCGGTACGGTTCTCAGGATTCTAAATATTTTTTCCATTTCAAGATTGGACCACAGCAGCTTCAGTCAACATTTATGTCGGACAACAAACAAAATCTAGGCAACTCACCGATGATGCCTCATATTGATTCATAAATCAATATTCAAACAGTCTTGTTACGTTGTAAAAAGGTCCAGGCAATCCAATCCCGTAAAAGATTTAGTCCAAAACACATGATTATATCCATAAATATCCACAAACGTGTGTTGCATCATATCATATAAGCTGGAAGATAAGACTAAATATTTCTGTATTTTCGCTCGCTAAACAACTTCTCATCCCCGCACTGAAGTAAACTGGATATCAGCGTGTCCGCTGAACCCGGGCCTTTCGAATGACACCGGACTTGAGCCAATAGGCGCTTCATGTCGCCTTCCCAGACTAGCCAACGAGAGTCAACCCTGAAGAAAAGTGTCTGCCCTCTTCTTCCATATATGGGCCTCGCTCTACACAAAAACTGTATGCCGCATGTGGGGCTGGGGACAGGCAGAACAGGGGCAATACTGGTAGTAAGTTTATAAGTTTGCAAGACTAGAAGCTTTTTTTTTTTTAAAGACAAAATGCCTAGACATACCATCAAAAAAAACATCTGTAATGTATTCCTTTTCTGTGGTATTGTTATCTGCTTTTTACTTGGACTAGACAAGGCTTCATACTATGGTCCCATTGTGTTTTCCAGTTCTTAAGTCCAAGCTATACTCATCTGCTTGCAATTTACTTTGGGTATGCCTTGGATAGGCGTTTCAGGCAAATTTTACAGGAACGCAAAGAGGTTTCAACTGGATCTCAAAAACAGAAAATGCCGTCAGCCTGACAGCCGCAGGAATACAACACTGAAGGTCACAATGAAGAAAGCGTATGGGTGACGTACTTTGTTGAAGAGGGGCTGGTAGAGGGCCGCGTACTTTCTCTCCAGTTCATGGACCTCTTCGTAGAACTTTGCCTCAATGTGGGCACATTTGACCTGCAGGTTCTTGAGGGCGTTCACACGTCTCTTTACAACCTTCGGTAAGCTGTGGGGAGACAGACATGAGTACAAGAGATGAGCAGAACCCTGGAAACATCCTGGCGCAAAGATCAGTTACTGTTAAGGATTTCAATCTGTGCTTTAAATGCAATTATTACAATTTTGCACACAATACACACTAAAGGGACTAATCTATAGATTGTACCAGTTTAAGTTTCAGATTGTAAAAAGGGCTGCATCAACTCAAAGAGTGATATTATTTCGTGATCATGCGTTCTTAATGTGCTGCAAATGGTAAAGCTGCCTCAGAAGTTAATGACAGCTTTGGAGCAGTGCAGCACTCTCCCCAAGAGGATAAACAAACTATGAAAGAACAGGTTGTATTGAGATTTGCTTCACTTAAGAGCAGAGTGAAAGTAGGATGTCTAAGACAGATTCACTGGTGTATACTTTAGGTTCCTGGTGTGGATCAAGTAGAGAGTTCCTCAAGATTGTAAATTTGTTGTGCACTTTCTAAAACTCGCTCTTGGCTGAGTGACTACATAGCAAGAGAAGAGAAGCAGAAGCTCTGTACGTCCAACAGACACCATCCTAGCAGGGGCTCATTTGTACGGACACCAGCCGTTAACCGGGGTGCTCTGGGCTTTTATCGGCGTACACATCGACCGTCTCATCCAAACAAAGTATGGCGCAAATATCCTCCGGTTGGGGAAACGACAAACGTCGTAGCCCAACACTTCAGCTAAACCTTTATAGACAAGAAGATTTAGTACAACTGATAATGAATATGGTCAGCCCTGGACGATGGCAGGAAGAGATGCTCTATATCTGCGCTCTGATATTAATGTAGGTGGGCCTTCGCTCAGTAACATAATACCCGTCTGCCTCTCTGTCTATGAGTCACACGACTGTGCAGTTAAGGACAATTGGTTTCAAAAGTGTATTTTGTTCTTTAATCTATCAGCTGCTGTTTTGAATGTTGTCTCATCTTGCTTGTACTTAAAAATTGCAAACGTCTCTATATCATCAATACGACACAGGGCTCACTTGACTCTCCGGGGTGAATACAGGTTGAATTAATTCATACTTTTGGTTTGGCACCCAAATGGAAAAAAACATTGGAAAATAGCTACAGTGGTGCAACGGTTTCAACAACCGTTCATTTTGCATGTTTTGTTGAGTTAAAATGAAATCATCCGAGTCCTGGTTGGAGCCTTGATCATCGATCAACCAGGCTTTGAGAGCTGGAGAGAGGCTGCACGGAGTCAAGTTTCTCTGCAGTGTGGTAAAATAAAACGACTGCATTATGCTGGCATGGGAATGCGTGTCCCAAGTGCTGGGATGTTGTAAACTGGTGAATTTGTTAGGAAATGTACCTGCACCAGCTCCATGCTGTGGACGTCAGAAACCTGTGTTTTAGCCACCTTAAACAAAAGGCAGAGCTAAAAAACTAAAATAGAACAGTTCAAGTGTATGCTATATTTAGAATATTTCCACCAGTTTACCTTGCTGTGACACAACTAAACAATCTGTTTTGAATGGGCAACTGAAGCAGTTGTCTATTCTCTAAAAGCCACCAGGCTCCATTAGAAAGGGTTGAAAACTGTTTTATTTTTCAGGGGGCCTTTGTTTTCAGTCTCCAAAATACAATTTGTTGACGTCCTTATCCTCAGCAGTACATCGCTTTGCTGGTAACCATGTTCACGTCCCAAAACTGTTTCTCAATTTTCAGTGACTTCAAGTTCATGTTTGGAAGTTGGGAATCTATCCAGAATCTGAACAAAATATTAGTTTTCCTTTTTAACCATCTTTGTGCCACAAAGTTTCCTATAAGATGCAGTTAGGTATAGAAAGCATCTCCCATCCTTTAGTGTGCGCACAGACACTGAACTATGGTGCAGCTGGTTCTGCATATTTTAATAATCGATTAATCTGTCAATTATTTAAATAAAAACTAAAAAGCATTAGTGCACAAACAGGTTGCTCCTTGAACATCCCTAATAAAAATAAAATAATGGACTAACACAAACATACACATGTATGCTTTACAACTGCCAAATATATAGGCTTTTATTGAATAAAGTGCACAAAACATTTTTCACAAAATTTAGTTTAAAAAGGACCTGAGCTGTCAGAACAATAAATAACTTATAAAAAATAAAGAAAAATACAAATCAGAAAACTTAACAGGATTTGTTTGAATGTCAGAACTGGTTCTCTACACTAGACGCACACACGCACTCCCTTTGTTCAGACACATTGTTCTTACGAGCTAACGCTAACTTGTCAAGCTAATAACGAGTAAACAGCAGAAAGCTGCTGGAGGGACGTTACGTCTTCACTTCAAAACGGAACACAACCTGCCGACTAGCCGCAGCACCGGAGCCTCAACCGGAAGTGCCTCTACTAGCTGCCTGTTGAACGGCCTTCCTCCACTATGTGTTTCAGAACAAAGCCACGGTCTCTCAGATGGTCTCTCCTCTACCTCCGTGCTCAACTCAACTTTTTTAAAACATCTCCGTGACTTATTGAGTGGCGTAATATTTGCGCGAACAATGAATCGATAATGAAATTCGTTGCCAACGCTTTTAATAATCGAATTTTAACGATTCATTGTTGCAGCCCTAGTTCCAAGCTGAAGTTATCGCCCATACAAAAAAGATTTTCTCACCTCTCCATGTAGCCCGACGGCGAGCCGTTCAGACCGTCCAGCCTCTCCTGCAGCGCAGCCAGGATCTGTGGGTTCTGCATCATCTGCACGGTCAGCTGATGAGCTGAGAACACAAATGCAGTCAAAATACATTATCTTTTTATATTAATAATATATTTATATTTTTTACTTGTTGTCACTGGTATTATAAGGTTTATTAGTGTGTGTAATTAATGTGCATATTGCCAGTGTTGCATAGACACACAAGGAGGTAGTCGGCAATAAGGAGTGCTCTTCCTTTGTGCAAGTGGACAGGTGACAGATGGTACAGTCCAAGTGTCCGACACATTGCTCACACCTATCAAAGCCCAGCCGCATCGCTACTGGCAGGCGAGAAGATTAAAGAGATTGGAAGTCACTTCTGTTGGCACATCCTGAGCGTGTTGCCTGGAACCAGCGAGCATAGATCTGCTGTTCAAGCCTCTGAATAAATACACCTATACTTGTCTGAATTCACACAACGCAAGCTGTTGTTTTTTCAGCGGCTCCATCAGAGAGGGTGGGGATGAAATGCCGAGACGATAATTAGTGGGGTTGGGTACCGAACTCTTCACTGTTTAAAGTAGGCACTGCATTTCTCCATTCATAAGGAAACTATAAAAACGTTAGCTCAGTGACCTTTTACGCCCTCTGCGTTTGCTCCTTAATAAATATGCTGGTGGAATATCACTTTAAGCATGCTCCTTATGCACTTCCCTACACAAGTCTGTTGTATTTTAACAGTTTGTTCTCACAACCAATTCCTGAAGATACAACAACTACACTTTTTCTTTTTATTAAAAGGACATCTGCAACACTGAATAAACTTGAGGATGGGGTTGGGTGCTGCTCAATAATTTACACTGATGGCAGCAGGTGCTTCACCCTTTGTTTCTATACAATGCACTTGAACGCATCTTATGAGCGGAGCTGTGATTTGCGAGTCCCTCTGCGTTTGCAGCCCTGATGCATGAACAAGTGATAGGCGCGGGGTTACCAACGAGTTTGCGCTGCATGTTATTGTTGGCATGCTGCAACTGCATTACTCATCCGTTCATAATCTCCCACCTCGTGTAAAACTTTGCCGAGAGTGTGCTCGCTATGAACGATCAGTCCCAGGCAGCGAGAATGAGTCTCCTTTCAAAGCCTGGCCTTTAAAAGACTATTCAAACTTGTTATATAAATAGACGAGGCCGTCTATCTATCCACAATGAGCCGGGAGTAGGCCGATATGAGAAACCGTCTGAATCATTTATTGAGCGTCAAAGGGATGCGTAAACAGCAGCGGGATCCCAAAATAAAAACAGATTAGTGCCTTAACTACAATTCAAAATCATTAGTCAAAGTCATTACAATTCTCCTGAGTTTAAGAGACACAGTTCAGATTGGTACGCCACTATTTAAATAACATTTAGAACGACAATTTAGAAGATTTCGTCATCCAAACTATGCCTTTCCCCCTGCAGTTTCATTTAGCATTTAAAAAGACAGAGCGTCTGTAACTATTCTTACACATTGCTGGCAGTTACACCATCACAAATCTGTGCTATCGGCAGCATTATTGCAGAGTCCTACCTTTGCTGTTTTCATCTTCTCCCGTCTCTTCCTCTTCCACTTCTTCCACGTCCTCCATATCTGCAGGGTCTATCTCAGCCTGGTCTTTGCTGCTCGGGGGACACACAGATGGGAGGAAGACAGAGGGGAAGGTCAACAAAAGACAGATCACACAGAGTGTGCAGAATCCACACCCCCATTTGAGTGAAACGGAATATTAGAGCAGTGTACAATTATTTGGGGGATTTAAATCAAAACCTAGGCATTTTATTTGATATTTAACTCCCTCTTAAATCTGAAAATATAATTGCTTAGTGAAAACATGGAAAACACTTAACTGACCCAAGGAAAACTCAGATTAACAACTGAAAGGTCAAATAATGTGCATGAGGACTTGACCAGGATAATAAACAATAGCTGCAGCCCTACTGGCATGCCCAGCTCAAGGACATGCCCTTGAGCTGGGCATGGTATTTTTTTATTTTAAATGACAATGCCGGTACCAGTATCCTTAATGTGATGTCGATACCAACAGTGTCGGGTCATTCTCCGATTCCTGCACAGGGTAAAACGGTTAGCCATGTCTGCGTTGGTGCCGTTGTTAGCTCAATTGGCACTGTCAGCAGCCAACGGTTGATCTCGAGAGCCTCAACCGTTGGCAATCTCGACTGCATGGGCTGTAGCTGCTGCAGTAGTGGGTGATTCACAAGTGTCATTAAATCAAAGACCAGCAGTAATCAAAACTGAGTTGTTTTGTTTTACCCATGAAGCTACTCCAAGCACTGAAACATGATGCCCTACTTTAAGATGCAGTGCAGGAGAGCACAATACTGAATACGACACGGCTTCACCAGCATGGCCTCTCATCCGCCTGTCAGTCTGCAGCAGAAAAATAAAATCAATGGCCAACAGAAAGAGGGTTGGTGTGAGGGAGGGAGGGAGATGGCACCCATCCCTGCGTTGTGCGACAGCCAGTAGAGCGTCAGTCCTGACAGAAGGATGTTAAGGTCACACCCTCTAATGTTGTGAGGTGTCTTCTGTAGGTGTGCGTTTAGTGTGTCAGGGAGCAATCTGGGCCCAGGCGTGGCACCCCAAATAGCCCTGGTCTGAGTAAACAACCGTTTTCATTAGGGATGATGGCAGGAGAGCCTGCCATACCGACATTTATTTATTCGATCGTGTTGTACATCTGACCTCGCCTCAAATCAGTGATATCACAGCAGGTGCTATCCCTTAAACTGTCAGATCCCCGTGGCCAACTTCAGGCACCACAGGCCTCGGAGCAGCAGAGGAGACAGGCAATTGACGCACAGTAGCACTGGCAGAAGATGCACTTACTTGTCGATGTCTGCCATCTTAGCTGAGTCTGGAGTGAGAAAGAGAGAGAAGGCAATTAGTTTAGAAATACCGGAGGACACAAACTAATTTATTTTGACTCACACATGACTGTCTCCAGATTTGGGTCAAACAGCATTTGCAAATAAGTCCTGATGCTAATACTAAGATGGTACAGGGGGATGTTAAAGTTCACTTCATAACAGGTAAATAACAGCCACAGAAGATTGTTCTATTCCCAATTCTTGATGCTGCGTTTGACACCTGCTTGAACACTCAAACTGAAGACATACAGCCTGCCCCTACGCCTTTATGAATCCTGCACTATAAGCATAGGTTAGGTTCCAGTGGTCGACCAGTTTAATAAGGTTCTCCCCTCCATTACAAGATTTGGGTAGATTGTTGTTGAAAGAGCCAGGCCTACGCCCGACATGCAAAGAGAACATCAGTGTGTCACACTTTACATTTAGATACATGGTGATCTGGCCCCTTTCTGCACAGGTTTTACTAGAACGGGTCAAAAGGAAATAAAATGAAAACAAGCATTGCAAGTCATCCTACTCCTGCAAAACACTACTGTGCGTGCACTACCGCATCTAAGAGGAAATGAATAAAAAATGCATATTAAAAAGGAAACCTATGCAGCAGTCTACAACACTGAACTGACAGCCTGCATCCCATGAAATATCAAGCGCAAAGCAGGATACTCATTGAGATAGTTTCAACGGTGTCGTTGGTATAGTGTCATACCTGTGACAAACATTACAAATGTATTCAGCACATAAAGTACATGTTTTTAAGTCTGTCGCCCCCAAAGATAATACATTTCTACAGGCTGACCATATAAAACAAACCTCAGTAACAATTATCGGTTAAAATTCACAGTTCAATTAATGTTTGGCCTGTACATAGTGGTTTGCATTGTGGCAACAGCTAGTAGCTTTGCTACTGTATACATTAATAACTGAACCAATTTTACAATTAACATCAACAGAAATTCAAATATATTTTAACTTGTTTATTTAGAATGAATATTTGAATGTAATTTTTGGCCAATGTTAACAGACTCAGCTTATTAGTTAAACTGACCATTTCTTAATTTTCAGTCTTGTTTGGTAAACTGGTTGGTCAGGAAGAGAAAGGCTGAAGATGAGGTTAGTAGTATAGAGGGGAGGAAGAAAGTATTTTGTCTACTATATGTGAAAAAAGCCAAGCAGGAGCTTTCGATTTCATTGTTGAAGGTTGCTTAATCAAGTATTTGATTATATTCCATTAAGGGTGACAGGTAGTACCAACAGGCACTGCATCCGTTTTATTATTTGGATATGTCTAACTTAAATGGGAAATATTAACATCAGGACATTTACCTTTGTTATACTTCCCAGCTCCAACCTAAAAATCACACAAGAATGTAATTGTGTGTCGACTGGCATTTCCATAGGGTCCAGACTACAGCAACAGTCCTTAATCCTAGTCTTTCACTGCTATTTTACTGCTGGGTTGGCATCTGATCAAACTGCTAATTGCGTTCACCTGTCGTCTCAGGGGTAAACTGGCCCCTATCGGATGGCGGAGCTTTACCAGTGTCGTCGCTCCGCTTCCCAAGTCCCAAAACTTCAGAACCTCTGGAGTCAAGCACGATCAAAATAAATAAATAATCTGCCACTGAGACGTAACTATTTTCACAGAGAGCTAAACAATTTACACCAAACCCAGGAATAGGACTGATATCCTTTTGAACAGCCGTCATATCCTCACCATCTCGCTGTACATTAGCTGGCCTACATTTCGGCTAAGACAGCATTATTCAGCTGCAGAGCCGATGTGACAGTTCACTCAGCACAGTACAAAGTGGCAGATCAAACCGTTTCTTCCTCCATAAAGGGGATAACTGATGAAGAGAGCAGCCTGTGTGTTGACTCCGATTTGTGGCTTTAATCATGTCCCCATTCCTCCACGGAAAGCTGCATTCTGTCATTTATCCAATATGGAAACCCACCTTAATAAAGCTCTCACTTTGTGCAAATGAACAAAGACACACATGCCCCATATCACACTACAATATCTAAAAGTAAGATGACACCCACCACCATCTTGTATTCTCTACTACAGTGGTTCTCAAACAGGGTATGTGAAGGCCTCCAGGGGGTATGTGATTTAAAATATATATATATATATATATATATATTAGCATCCATTCAAAAATCCTTTAAAAACATAAATGTAAGTGTATATATTAAATTAGAAAATGATGGCTTAGGGGGGACTTGGTTGAAACATATTTTGCATGGGGTACATCACTGAAAAAAGGTTGAGAGCCACTGCTCTACTATGTCATGTTATTGACAGTAAAGTAATGTAGAAAGCTTTTAGCAGCAGCACACATTCTTCAAATATACAGCGGGAGCTTTTTAATGGGCAGACAGCGGCAGGTAAACGACGTCATGGTTATGAGTGCATTCGTGCCATGTGTCTGTAGAAGTTCCTCGAACACCTGCACACATTCAGATATTCTCCATGCAACATTTTGTCGTCTCAAGTCAACAAAGATAATCAGTGGATAACACTCACATGTGCCAAAGTGATGACTCATGGAATTAGACGTATCCATTGTATTTATTACAGCTTTAAGTTTGGCACGCAAGTGCCAAGTATGTACAGAGACCACGCACTCATCTCACCCGAGACAAAAGCCGCAAAAGCACAAAATAGTCACATCTTTACCCCATATCGGTGTTAATGTTGACTACACGTGTAACACCGGCCCTGCGGACAGACCACACGCGGTCCCATTAGTTTCTGGAACTCGTCCTCGTCTCCTAATCCTGCCCCAGCGACCACGTGTTGCATGCTCAAGTCTAGCGAGCCACCAATGACTGACCAAAAAAAAAAAAAGACTGGGTGGGTGCCCGGCCGCTCACTCTGACGCCTGCATTTTAACAACTTTAAGCGAGCCCCCAGACCTGAGAGACGTTTACCGTCTGACGTCCAACAACGAATGTCCGCTCGCTTCCTCCGCGGAAAAGCCGACCCCGAGGCTAGTAAACCGGCTAACTGTAGCCGGCCCGCCCGTTCTCGTTCCTGCACCGCCTCGATGGGTCCGGCTACTTAAGCTAGCGTGTGTGCTACTAGCTTGATGCGCACTACCCGGGCTGAGTAAGTGGGAGGACCAGCTTCGACAGACACTGCCGGGGCTCAACAATACGGGCCAGCCGGGAGGAAGCGGTGACAACGCTACGGTACCGCGTTTGAAGCTCTCGCTGCATAACGTCATCGGCTGTCGGTGTCAAACTGGCGCTTGAACGGTTACCTCTCAAGTCCAAACTGCCATCCGCAGCGCCCCAACACGAGTACCATCGTGCAACAAATAAGGTCATGTCCCCCCCCCCCCCCAAAAAAAATACATGATACAAGACACGTGTCAACTAATTCAGAAAAACGTTGACAATTACGGCAATTGTGCGACGTCATGTCCTTCCTACCAATGCAATGATTGTCATACCAATCCAGGGCACGCAGACATGCACGATAATCGCCGTTTCGTTATTTTCTTAATCGCGTGTGGCGTTAACACACATCATGGTGGAGCCTGTCTCAATGGCTGCTGCCGCTGTCTGCCTCCTCTAGCTTTAGCAGAGCCGAGCAGTCTTCCTCTGCCGCCGACAATTCAAGCAGCGGAATTGCAATTTAAACTTGTGAAACGACGCGTGAGCTCGGGGCTTTGGCGTCGAGGCCATCCGCGTGTCCTGTCCCTTACCTTTGTGGTCGGAGGCTGGACTGGTGGAGCGGCGCTGGGCAGTGAAGAGGTCCCGGGGAAGAAAGACTCCGCTCCGATGGCGGTAAAAGGGAGAGAGATCCCGCCGCCTGCGCTCATATACATCCGACGTCATCACGTAAACCGGCAGTCGCCGAGGCAACGCTGTAGGTGGGAGGGGCGGCGGCGAGGGTGCCCCTATTGGGGGAGCAGGGGATGGTGGATCATCATCAGCACCACCATGATCCTCTTCCTCTCATCGTTGAGCGTTCCTCTTCCTCACCTCATTAATTCTTATCATTATAACCATCTTTTCTTCCTTCCTCATCATCAATTCCCTCACCACTTCATTCTTAATCATCTTCATCATCTTATCTCGTTCAGCATCAAGATCATCTCACCCTCATCACAATATTCTCATCTGCACCAGCAGCTCCATCATCTTCATAATCCACCTCCTCCTCGAGCAGCAGCACTGTCATCCTCCTCCTCATCATCACAGGCTGATACGAAAGCTCACCCTCATCATCCTCACTGTCACCCTGATTGTCATAGCTGTCTTCCTCCTCGCCAATTTCATCAGCAATAGCAGCATGATATTTATTAACATCCCAATCATAACTATTTTTATTCTTCCTCAGCCATCATCATCATCATCATCATCATCATGTGACACAATAACCACCTCCTCTCCCTTGAACTTCTTCAACCATCATGTTGAAAACATCACCGTGTCTGCTCATTGTAGTGCTTCACTGAATGTTACAAACGTTGACCTTGGAAATACCAATTTGATTTTAAAAAACTAAAATGTTTCAGTCAAATCTAATGGCCTCCATCAGCAGATTATATAAAGTTATGTAAAATGAAATATTCAAATCCAAGATCAATATTCACAGCTGCACAAATGCATTGTGTTGAACAATCTAGATGAGGAACAGTGTGGACCTGCTATAGTCCATGGGATTAAAAATGTAAAAAGTCATCCGAGGTGTTTTTGTGCATTCTGTGTCATTGAAGTGTTATCCAGGAGAAGACTTTGTCCTGCCAGTACGAGGGAAGCTGCTACACCTCTCATGCTGATGACGGATACTGTGATTATTGAATTGGCACCTGCCTTAATG